>VDFB02047230.1:467175118-467263986 GCA_007258455.2 Sequoia sempervirens
TGTGTATGTGTATGTGTATGTGTATGTGTATGTGTATGTGTACGTGTATATGTATGTGTATGTTTGTGTGTATGTATATGTATATGTAAATGTGTATGTGTAAATGTGCATATGTATATGTAAATGTGTATAGATGTGTGAAGAGGTCTTAAGTGGACTACCTTTCCACGTCTACTTCTCTCACTCAGCCACCCTAACACTCCAGTGCATCGCATTAATCACTCGTTGCCCCTTGCTGGACTTCTCTATAGTCATGTTTAATTCACTTATGGCTATGTATATGTATATGTGTATGTGTATGTATATGTATATGTGTATGCTTTCTCAATTCAGACCTATGACAATTGTATCTTTTTTAGGTGCCATTGATTAATTTGTGGGTGCCCTCTTCTTTATATGATGTGCACCTGAACTCAGATTGGGAGCCTGTCGCACCAATGCAGGCCTCACATTCACATTAATCACAACTACACAACGTAAACAAGGTGCCAAGTCAACACAATTCAAACCCATTTGACCCATCTTTTTTCGACTAGCGAACCCATTACAACCATGTTTGCCACCATAGCATAACCAAACCAACAAGCAAATGCATCCACCTATCTCATCAAACATGACACCTACAACACATATCAACACGAGGATGTCCCATCTTGCCAAGTAGGGTGTACATGTAGTCGTGGAAAACTCCAAAATCCCATCTACATCCATTTTTACAAGCAGTAAGGCAGCGATTATTAAAAAAACAATTATGCAAATAATTGCAAACAATACACCAAACTAATCAACTGAATAATTAATGGCTGAAATCAATCAGATTCAAATAATTCCCAATTCAAATAGACATGAAAACCTTCAAGTATTCACATTCGGGGGTGTTCTCTTTTCAATAGGTTTTGCTACATCAATTCACTCATCCAACTAGTGTAGCTTTTTTAGGTGTCATTGAGTAATTTGGGGTTGTTATCTTTTTAATAGGTTATGCTACATCATTTCACTCATGAAACTCCCCTAGATTTCTTATTTTCCATTGATTAATTTGGGGGTTTTCTCATTTTTAAAGGTTTTTCTTCATCAATTCACCCCTGCATAGGTTATTATACATCAATTCACTCATTATTAATTTTTAGGTGCCATTTATTAATTTGGGGGTGTTCTCATTTGGATAGGTTATTATACATCAATTCACTCATGCAACTATTGTAGCTTTCTTAGGTGTCTTAAATAGATTTGGGGGTGTTATCTTTTGCATATAAGGTTTTGCTACATCAATTCACTCATGCAACTCTTGTAGCTTTCGTAAGTTTCATTGATTAATTTGGGGGGGTTCTCTTTTACATAGGTGTTCTCTTTTTTTATAGGTTATGCTTCATCAATTCAACCCTGCAACAATTATATCATTTTTAGGTGCCTTTGATGAATTGCAAGGGTGTTCCCTTTTTTAGGTGCCTTTTATTAATTTGGGGGTGTTATCTTTTTAATAGGTTTTGCTACATCAATTCAATCATGCAACTATTGTAGCTTTCTTAGGTGCCATTGATACATTTGGGGGTGTTGTTTGTTTATAGGTTATGCTTCATCAATTCATCCCTGCAATAATTGTATCATTTTTAGGTGCCTTTGATGAATTGCAAGGGTGTTCCCTTTTTTAGGTGTCTTTGAATAATTTGGGGGTGTTATCTTTTTAATAGGTTATGCTACATCATTTCAATCATGCAACTATTGTAGCTTTCTCAGGTTTCATTGATACATTTGGGGGTGTTGTCTTTTTTATAGGTTATGCTTCATCAATTCAGCCCTACAACAATTGTATCATTTTTAGGTGCCTTTGATGAATTGCAAGGGTATTCCCTTTTTTAGATGTCTTTGATTAATTTTGGGGTGTTATCTTTTTAATAGGTTCTGCTACATCATTTCAATCATGCAACTATTGTAGCTTTCTTATGTACCATTGATACATTTGGGGGTGTTGTCTTTTTTATAGGTTATGCTTCATCAATTCATCCTTGCAACAATTGTATCATTTTTAGGTGCCTTTGATCAATTGCAAGGGTGTTCCCTTTTTTAGGTGCCTTTGATTAATTTGGGGGTGTTATCTTTTCAATAGGTTTTGCTACATCATTTCAATCATGCAACTATTGTAGCTTTCTTAGGTGCCATTGATACATTTGGGGGTGTTCTCTTTTTTATAGGTTATGCTTCATCAATTCAGCCCTGCAACAATTGCATCATTTTTAGGTGCCTTTGATGAATTGCAAGGGTGTTCCCTTTTTTAGGTGCCTTCCCTTTCACATTGTCCATCTTTATATGTATTTGAATCACTTAGGGGACTTGGTTTTGTGAAGGCTTTCAATGGTTCCCTATGCACCACTTCACAATTCAAATTGAATTGTGGACAAGTGCAACATAGGTTTCCATCAAAAGAGCATTCATAAAATCAAGTCTCCCTAATTCATTACTGAATGCAACAATATACATGACTCTATAGGGGAGAGGAGCCGAAACTTGCACATCCAATTTTCTACAGTCTACATTAACAAAACAACAATATTTATATGACTAAATTGATGAAGCAAAACCTATATGTATGTTTGTATGTGTATGTGTTATGTATACGTATATGTGGATATATATATATATATGTATATGTATATGTGTTTGTATATGTATTTGTATATATATATATATATATATATATGTATATGTATATGTGTTTGTATATGTATTTGTATATATATATATACATATATGTATATGTATGTGCATATGTATATAGAATTGCTTACATGCAGAACCTATGGAAAAGAGAACCCCAAATTTATCTATGGCATCGAAACAACCAACAATATTATTTGTTACTGAAATGAAAATTTGTAGCATTGCTTACATTCATTCATTTGAAAAATAGAACACCCCCAAATTTATCTATGACACGGAAACAACAATGTTATGTATATGTATATGTGTATGTGTATGTGTATGTGTATGTGTATATATATGTATATGTATACATTTATGTATATTTGTATATACATGTATATATATACATATACATATATGTATATGTATGTGCATATGTATATAGAATTGCTTACATGCAAAACCTATGAAAAAGAGAACAACCCCAAGTTTATGAATGACAGCGAAACAACCAACAATATTTTTTGTTACTGAAATGAAAAATTGCAGCATTGCTTACATGCATTCATTTGCATGACTGAATTGAATCACAACAGAAAAATAGATATGCATTCATTTGCATTCATTTACATTGAATTAAAGATGAAGCAACACCTATGAAAAAGATAACACCCCCAAATTAATCAATGGCACCTAAAAAAGATACAATAGTTGCATTATTGAATTGAAGAGCAATAAAAAAATAGATATATGTACATTTATGTATATGTATATGTGTATGTGTATTTCTATGTGTGTATGTGTGTGTGTATATATATATATATATATATATATTATGCATATTTATATGTATATGTATATGTGTATGTGTATGTGTATATATATGTATATACATATACATATATACATATGCATAAGTCTATGTATATGAATATGTATATACATATGTATATGTATATGTATATGTATATGTATATGTATCTATAGATACATATACATATATGTATGTATATACATATACATATACATATGCATAAAGATATACATTTATGTATATGTAACAATAAAAAGAAGCTGCTTGTAACGTTCACCAACCAATGTCTATCCATCTCTTAACTAGAGTCTGAGTGTTGCAAGTTGTGGTTGTTGTTTGAAACTTGCAGACCACTAAACTGAGCACATAATGGCATGCAAGTGAAGAATAAACGATAAGTTGCTAGATTGAAAGGCTCTAAAGTTGGCAAGTTGTGCGAGGGACTGGGAGCATTGAATGCAAGTTGGATCAAGAAATATGTATATGTATATACATATACATATACATATGTATATGTATACATATGTATATACATTTGTATATGTATATGTATATATACAGGTTGGCTGGAAAAAAATGCGGGGTGGGGTGGAGCTAAGAGGAAGTGACATGCATTAAACATAATAGAGAAGTATAGCAAGGGGTGGCGAGTGATAAATGCAACACAATGGAATGTTAGGGTGGTGGAGTGAGAGAAGTAGATGTGGCAAGGTTTCCAACTTTGAACGTCATTCCACGTAGGAAGTGGCAGCCAAGGTGCCTACATATCGGTTGGGTGGTCTTTTTGGTGATTTAAAAATCCAGTGGAAAAAATTTGTCGTCCCACATGGAAAATTAAATAAATAAAAAATTGAAAATGACAAAATGTCAATGAAGAAGAAAACATTGCAAATCAAAATAGTGACACATTGCAAATTACATACAACACACATTGCAATTTGATCATAATACATTGCAAATCAAAATAATAATGATGAATCTGTAATTATCGTAAATTTAAAACTATCAACGAATAAGCATACATTGCAAATCAAAACAATAACACACATTGAAAATTACATACAACACTTTTTGGAATCTGATCAAATTACTTTGAAAACCAAAACAATAACACTCAATATGTACTTAAAACTATCCACAATTTTGGCGCATTTGTAAATATCAAAACTTCTAAATTGTATGAAACTTGAATTGCATGTGAAAACCAAAAAACAAGGTTGCATCTAGTTGTTGTTGTAGGGAAATGGATGTTGGCTAGTTGGGGTGCCACTTGCCATGTTCTCGTCCCCTTCCAGTCGATGAGGAGTATTACATACATGAATGGGACTTGGAGTGAAAAATTGGGTGCAAGTGGCATGTGTTAGGGGCGGTGGTGAACACATCTGTACATCCCAAGTGCCAATTTGATATGGATATTGAGTGCCCCTGAAGTCAAATTGGGAGAGACTTGAATAATTCATTGTTGTGGAGAACTGAGGGATATTAATGTTGAGAATATCATGGAAGACTCCATTACTTTGAGACAATGGATTAGAAGGGTTCCTTAACCGCCTCTCTCTTTGTAAAGCCCTATGTGCCTCCTCAATCTCTCTTTCCTTTCGGTCATGTTCCTTGTGAAGCCTCTCTTGCTCCTTTTTCGCATCTCTATCATTTTGTGTTGTAATCTCTACTACTCTTTTTCTTTTCGGGATATCTCCTTCTCAATTCTGGCATTCTCCTTCAACTTCGTTGCCATGATTTTTGTTTCCTTTTATCCTCGTTGTGTTGTCTCGTTCTTGCTTTTAGCTCCTCGAACTCTTTCTTCCTTTTCTCTTGCTCCATTAACAACCTCATGTAGTCATTTTTTTTCAACAATTGATACTATCTACTAATCCGAATTGCACCAAATTTGGATTTCTTTTGACAGACAGTGTGCACAGGTAGCTTGAGGAACTTGTTGATATGTGGAACTGTTTGTGTTTATTCTATCTCATCCAACTATGTGGCTATGAACTCCTCCACTACCTATGATACCTCTGCTACATATTCATTTCCTCATAAATCTAAATTGCAAGGAGCATAGTAATGTAAAACTTGAGAAAGGTTAATTTCTGGTGGTGGTGATGGGAAAGTATAGGTATCATGTTGTTCTAGGACTTCCAAATCAATGCCCAAGTTCATTGCTCCCTCAACCAACCAGGATGGTTGGCTACATTGTGATGGAAGATCTAAAATCTCACTGAATTGATCAATGAGGTTGTCTACCATGGGAGGGGTGTGTTCATCGCCCACCACTTGTGAAACTAATTTAGCATGACAACTATGAGGTGAGTGCTATGTTTTTGTTGCAGTATGTAAATTTCCATCTGGAAGAGTGGATTGCAATACTACGACATCATCACTTGACAGACCAAGTCCAAAAAGGCTGAGAATGTTTTCAACTGTGTCAGCATCCTCGTTGACCACAAATGTCTCATTGGGACACATTTCATTCACAACTGCATTAGGATTCAACGACCATATACTAGTCTGTTTAAACCCATCTTTGATGTTGTCAACTGTCAAACCTCTTTTCATTGCTTTGTTGCCTAATATTACAAGTTCTCTCCTCCTCACTTCAATGTTTGGAAACCTTGAAAAACAATCTAAACGTTATGATTTGATGTAAGCTTTAAAAGGTACAAATACACTCACATCCAATAGTTGTAGCTTATGTGATGTGTGTGATGGAAATGTTAACTAATCTACACCAATTTATCTTGCTTCCTGGATGGTTTTGAGTGCTACATGGCTTCCATGGCCATCAAAAATCAGCAAGACCTTGTTGGTGGGTGAGACACTTCCTAGAACTGAGGTTTTGAAGTGGATCAACCAATCTATGAACAATTATTTGGTCATCCATGCATGGGGCTGGGCTACCATGCACGCACCTAGTTTGTAGTCTATGATGTAATTACCTATGTTCACACTCCCCTTGAACAAGTAGAATCTTGGAATACTTTTCCTAATAGCATTGACACAACATAGAATGGTTATCCATTCATGACTCTTTGGGATAATGTAAGAGACATTCCTGCTACCTTTTCTTGTGAGCACCTTCATGGACCCATTTTTCCTGCTTGAATGATAGTTTCATCACAATTCCATATGCGATCAGGACCATATGGCATGGCTTCAAATTTTATAGACAGTGTTTTGTAGAATGCAGCTACAACATCAACTCTAAGATTGAATTCCCTATCTTTGTCTAGGCCTTCAGCAGTTCACAATGCAAGTTCGGGATGTCTATGCTTGAAGCCTGTCCACCAGAACTTCCCCGAGAACCCATTGGTGAAAGGGTTTGGCCTATTTTGACATATTTCGGAAACCTCATAATTAATATTGACTATCTCAATACCCTAACCAATATCAACCATTCGCTTGCACCATTCCACAATAATATGTTCTTCCTCTTCACTGAGGACTGTTGGCAGACATTTCTTGGAAGTTGTTGCTAGACCCCCTAGCCATTTGGACGATGTGATTGTTGGGATTGAGCACTTTTTGGAAGCCCCTCTTATCAGTATGTTGTTCCCTTCAACTTCATAGAGTTCCTTTTTCATGTCATTCAAAGACCACAACTTTTGTATTTGTTTTACCTTCTACAGTATTTAAGGATTAGAAACCTCCTCTACTTTTGCAACAAGATCTCCTTTAGGGGGGAATCTAGCTCCTCATTTTTCGAAGGGAAACCTTTTGGTGGTTCTTTTCTTTTTTTTGTTCCCAGTACGGGTCACAACTACATTACCCTTGGCCATCTACACAGAATAAGTACAATCAAAACGGTGATGCTTGAACAGAAGAATAATTAGTTTGTAATGTAGAACATATGAGAATAAGATAACCAAAGTCAATGATAGTGCAAAACCTATGAAACATAAATGCTAAAGTATGAAACAAAAATTCTTGAACAGTTATCTTTATATGTATGAAAAGAGTGATTCTTGAATAAAAGATTATTTAGTTTATGTATGTGTTATATTTTTATTCTATTGCATTTAAATTCAAAAATATTGTTAACAGTTTAGAGAGTTACATTAAATCTGGAGTGAGCGACATAAGGAAATAGAGGAGTAAGCCCAAAATTACAAACTATGCAAGGGAGTTAGAGTTTAAGAACATCTCATATCTCTTAAGCGTTTACAACATAAACATTCTCATGCACAACAAAGTGAAAACCACACACATTTTAACTATGACACAATATAAAGCTTACGAATGAAAAATAATATGAGTTTAACAAATATCACATACTTTGTTTTTGATAACTCATTGACAGGCACAAATCTTTGTGAATTGATGAAGCAAAACCTATGAAAAAGATGAAAAAAAAATAATAAAAAGAGAAACTCAAAAATTAATGACTGGCATCAAAGAAAACCTTAGTGACTGATAATGTAGAACCTATGAGAATAAGATATCTAGACTGAATGATAATGCAGAAGCTATGAGAATAAGATAACTAGAGTGAATGATAATCAAAACATATGAGAATAAGATAAGCAAAGTGAATGATAATGCAAAACCTATGAAACATAAATGGTAAACTATGCCTAGAGTAAGAATAAGATAACTAGAGTGAATGATAATCAAAACATATGAGAATAAGATAAACAATATAAATGATAAAGCAGAACCTATGAGAATAAGATATGCAGAGTGTATGATAATGCAGAATGTATGAAACATAAATGCTAAACTATGACTAATATTCACAGTATAAATGATAATACAGAACCTATGAGACTAAGATAAGTAGAGTGAATGATAATGCAGAACCTATGAAAGAGAAATGCTAAATGAAGAGTATAATATTTGCAATATAAACCCTACTGAAATAAAAGGCTAAACTATGACTATAACATTTCCAATATAAACCCCAGGGAAACATAAATGGTAAACTATGACTGTAATATTTGCAGTATAAACCCTAGGGAAACCAAAATGGTAAACTATGACTGTAATATTTGCAATATAAACCTTTGGGAAACAGAAATGGTAAATTGTGATTGTAATATTTGCAATATAAACCCTAGGGAAGACATATGCTAACATATGGCTGTAATATTTGCAATATAAACCCTAGGGAAAGCTTTAAATGGTAAACCATGACTATAATATTTGCAATATAAACCCTAGGGAAACATAAATAAAAACTTGTGACTATAATATTTTCAATATAAACCCTAGGGAAACATAAATAAATACCTATAAATGTAATGGTTGTAGTGAAGATCAATATAATGCTTACAAATGGAAAACAGTAATGGCTATAATGAGGAACAATATAAAGCTCACAAATGAAAAACTCTTAGAGGAATACTTGGAAAAATATGGATGTTGGTGCACTGGAATTTGAGTTGTAGCCTCCCCTCGCTCTTAACTCGGTGAATTTTGTGCTTTTCACTCCTCTTTTTCTTATGTCACTCACTGCAAAATAAGTGAATACTTGAAGGTTTTCACGGTTATTTGAATTGGGAACTATTTGAATTTGATCGATGCTTCTTTGGTGTGGTGAAATAAATTATTGCCCTCTTTTGAATTTGAATTCTAGGTGATATGAATGGGAGATTTGATTGATTTCAACCATTAATTCTTGAGTTGATTGGTTTGGTGGATTGTTTGAAATTGTTTCCATGTTTTTTTTTAATAATGGCGGCCTTATAGGACTTAAAAATGGATGCAAGTAGGATATTTGTCTTCAACTCTAGTACATGTGCACCCTACTTGGCGAGATGGGACGGATTGATGCTGATACGTGTTGTAGGTCTCATGGTTGAAGGGACAAGCGAATGCATTTGCGTATTAGTTTCGTTATGCTATGATGGGAAACATGGTTGTAATGGGTTTTCCAGTTGGTCAAAGATGGGTCAGATGGGTTTGAATTGTGTTGACTTGGCACCTTGTTTATGTTATGTAGTTATGATTAATGTGAAAGTGACGCCTGCATTGGTGTGATATTTGGGTTTACTAGTTTACAAGGAAGGGTGAAAAAATTAATGTTTGGGTTGTTTAATTTCCATGTCAGAATGCTACTTGTGTTATGTCAGATACAAGTTGGATACACTTCATCATGTTTGGCTGCCAGTGTGTACTTATTTTGTTTCCAAATTAATATGATTACGTGTGCATTTTAAATCTGATTTATGTTTGATGTCATCATCCCTATTTATAGAAGATTTTTTTTTAATTTGTGGAGGATCGGCGTATATGTGTGGGCCCCAACAAGTGCATGTTACATTGCATGTTAGGGCCCCTGTCTACATATCGTCCCCTCTCCCCTAGCCGAATACAAAACCATGGGTAAAATAGTAAGAGCACCTGTTCATTGAGAAAGAACCCTAACCCCATAGATGGGTTAACAACAATTACAATATAATTGTAAAGAAAACAAGGAAGAAGCATCAAACAATATGACTGTATGAGAGAAAATAGCTCCAATTTGAGCAAACTGAAGCCAAGTCCATAGAAACACCTTCGTGAAGCATGTATAAAGATTGGGAATCGAGCTATAGCAAAGAAAACTGCATCATGAGCTGAGAGTTGAGCAATGGTGACAAGCTACAACAATGGAAAAAGCTTGGGTGTCGTATAGAACCTACACCACAAAATCACACCGAGCAGAGCCAATACAAAAAATCCACAACTCTTTTGGAAGTTCCAAGCAAAATGAAGTAGAAGAGATGCAAAAACCAGATTTATGAATAAATCCCACTTCCCTCTGAAGACTCCAAATTTGTAGGCAAAGGAAAAAATGGTGTGGAATGGGGTTCCACCAAAGCATGACGAATCAAAAATTGTGCTTCATCAAAGAGGTCCAGAAGCATGTTTGAAGTTGTATGGCCCAATCTAGGCTTGAAACCATGCAAATTTCTGATGAAATCATAAGAATAATCATCAAGCAATCCATGAGCCATCGAATTCAAGAGAGCCAAGATTGAACGATCAAAGAGGATGAATTGTCAACAAAGAACACCTGCCACAAGATTAGAACCATTTAAAATGTCATATTCCTCAAGAGGATTTTGTAATGAAGAAAGAGGACAAACATGAGGAAAAATGTAAGAGCCAGCTAAAAATTTAACCATCTCAATACACCATAAAACATCCATTAAATTTGAAACAAAACGAGATGCTACCTCATGTGGGAGAGACATGGAATGAAATTCTAACCAGTCATTCCCCAGAACTGTTCTAATTGCATCTTCCATTGGCTTGCATTCTAAGATGCAAGTTCGATTCAGTTTTTCAGTGCAAAAGAGCCTTGCATATCGTAATTCAAGGTATCTTGGTGGAACCACCACTCTAAATGTACTTTGCATTGTGTCTTCAACAAGAAACAAGAGAAATGTAATGAAAAATATCCAGAGGTAACCTCTTAATAACATCATCACACGTTGGAGTTCATACGGTGCAAGGAAGGAATTAAATGCCATTATAATCTTACTGCACCAAAGGGTGGTGCACAAATAACCAAAAATTCCACCTTCATTATGTCGATAAGTAAAATGATATAACCATGCCATTTTTCTCAATTTTGATCTTCGGTGATCTCACCATACTAGGCTATTGCAAATTTGAATCGATGATAAGATATGATGATCATCAAATTTGTTAGATGTTTGATCCCAAGGTTGGTTGGTGGCCCACATACACCCAAATATTCCAAAATTTCATGGGAAAAATCATGTGAAGAAGACATTCGCACAAGCCACAAGTACCAAGGAAAAGGAAATAGATGTGAATCATTAAATGAAATGACATGGAAAATATCATTGCAAGTTTCAAATTTAGAAATGCTGCTATATATGGAATGTTATCCCAAGACAAATGGGAATGTTTCCCCAATTTGGAGACAATCAAAGAGTCATTAACCACAAATTTCTTGTCTTGGGAATGTAGGAAACTAGTACTATACATTATTCCCAAGAATAAAGAATTTTTAAACTTCGTCGCCAATGCTCCCACATACTAACCAAAAAAGGGAGTAATTCCCTCAATGCAATTAGTATGGAGGAGGGTCAGCAAGATATATCATGTTAGCATAGATAAGGTTGCCACATATGCAAGTCAAAGAAGCCACATCATTTTAGATAACTATACATCTCTACAGGCCTCGACAAGATGATTAGGCCAGAAATGCCACCTATGCGACCTTTCCTACCATGAAATCAATTTTGAGCCAACATGCCAAGTACATACCAATATTTCAAGATATAAAATAATTGGACCGGATTCATACGTGATCAAATAAGATCAATAATTTAGGCCAATAACCAAGAAAAAACTATAAAATCTATGGCATGATCAAACAACTAGGAGTCAAGAATAATATTTGGTATTATGAATTCACTAAATTCAAATATTCTTGATATGAAAGAAATTTTAAATGAAAATTCTAATAAATGGCTTTATTTGCAAGTCAATTTGCTTGTTTATTGGCTTCCCTATAGCAATGCATTATTCCATAAGAAGAAAATTTGTTCAAAAGATGACAAATATGAGAAACAAGATAATTCAAATGCCAAGAATTTGAGTAACCCTTCAAAACTGCAATCATCGTAATCATGGAGTCTCCTTCAATCAGAATATGAGAAAAGGATAGATCAATTGTTAGTTTCAGACCCAAACTTAGATCATTGAGTTCAACAATATTATTAGTGCCATCTGGAAGACTGGAACAAATTTCTCAATGAAATTACCTTGATAATCTCTTAGAACAGAAGCAGCTCTAGATTTTCTAGGATTTCCTCTAGAAGCCCCCATCAAAGTTCAATTTAATGTAATCCTTAGGTGGGGGTATCCAATTGATAACCGATCTATCCACATGGGGCTTTTTATTCATTATGGAGCCCACACTAGGGATCTTGAGGAGAGACCAATTTCTAAGGATAAAAGAATCATAGGAGGAGAAGCAGTTATTAGTAGATCCATTCTTACGTAGGCTTGATATTATTGTTTTAGAGATGGAAATTTCAATTTTTTGGATGATTTGTCCCACAGAAAGTTGTTCCTTTTTAAATATCCATCTATTCCTTTTGAGCCATATGTTCCAAATGAGGATTGAGGGAGAGATTCCCAAAGACAAGAAAACTTAGAGGTAGAATATAATCTACACCAACTCTGAAAGTGGTAGATCACATTTTGTAAAGGAGAGTACCAACCCAGTCTATTCATTAGCCATGTCTAGCATTCATATGCAAAAGTGCAATTGATTAGATGGTTAGTGCATTAATATAACTCTTAGTATTATATTATACTTTTATTAATATATTATTATTAATATTAATATAAATTAGGGTTAGCTTAAGGATTAGTATTATATTATTATTAATATATTTGTCTTATTATTATGTTAACAATATTAAATTATTATATTATTGTTTCATTATTATTATATTAATATTTTTATTAATATTATATTATTATATTTTACATTATATTATTATTATTATTATTTTGTATTTTTGAAATGGAGTTTACCATTTCTCTTCTTGTCTATGCACAACTTGCTAATTGAATCCATGGTTTGTCTAGTGTTGGTGCTCCTTCTATTGTTGATGTGATTTTTGTTGGTGCACTACCTATTGTTCTTACTATTGTTTTGATTTTATTGTTGGCATTTCATTTGTGGCTATGCCATTTCTTGGGTTATGTTGTTGATGGGGTTGTTGTTGGTGCACTACTTATTGTTCTTGCTATTGGTGTGTTGCTTGTTGTTTTTATTGTTGGTTTTTCAATTGTGGCTATGTCATTTCTTGTGTTATCCCCTATTTTTTGTGCATTGTCTCTTATGTGTTATGTTGTTTGTGATGGGCATGTTGTTGTTTGATCTATTGGTGCCTCCATTGTTGTCACTTTTATTGATGTTTATGGTGGAGGATCTATTGTTGGTTCCTCTCCACACATCTCTTTTTTTGGTGCTTCCCCTATCCTTTCTTTGGGTAGGAAGACTATAATTCAATGTGCTTTTCCCCTCCTATGGTGGTTTTTTTTTGGGGGGGGGGAGGTTTTAAAAGATGAGTTATATTTCTGTCAAAAGGGTCTGATTTATAAATTTGATTGATTATTGCCTTAGATTAGTGACCTCAATAGCTAAATTTATGAGCAATTCCATCATATAATTGAAAGTAAAAGTGACATTTAACCTTGCGCCAAGGGATTCTTTGTTGTTTTTTGAACCTTGAGATCCCTTCTTTAATCCTCTTGTCAAACACTAAAGTTTATGAAGGGGATTTGGTCCTTGGACTCATAGTAGCTAACTAGGAAAGATTTTATGTAATGTCAACATCAATTTTTATAAGCTACCTAAGGCTACTTGCTGGAATTGCTTTTATCCAAATTTTCTTCGAAAAAAAGCTCTTCAACCTACAAAACTCCCTCATTCCTTGCTTCAAATTTTGGGGAATATTCATGCCTTTTGGAAGAACATTCAATGGTATAGTGTTTGGGAGAAGCTCCTTTCCACCATGAGGCTTCTTTCCTTATCTTGGATTTAATGACTAGACAATTTGATGCTATGTACCCAGCCTTATATCATCTTCTACAAATAAAAGATTATCTTTTGTAATCTAGAGGTTGCTTCCATCCTTGCCATTGGTATTTAAATTATTTCAGCTAGTAGATCCTTGGAAGTGTCTAGTTCCACCATGATCTGAGAAAAGGTTGTATGGATATAATATAATGATTCTTGGTCTATTGTAATAAAAAAATTAATGGAATTATTAATTGTTGTGATGTAGGCTTCAAACTAGTGGTGGAGTGGCATATTTAGAAGTCAAACTTAGATTGGCATGACTAAAAAGGATTCAGTAAATAGATTAAAGTGTAGATGCCATTATTTTAACATCAACATACTTTGTCCCTATGTCCATACATAACTTAAAATTGTATTTTTGTCCTTCCTGTTATCAAAAACCATAGTGATAAAATCTCTAGCACATGGATAAAATTGTATTTTTTTCTCCATGTGAAGCATCCATGATTTAGCTATTCATTCGTGTAGATTAGGATGGCTTGGAAAAAAGCATCTAAACCTCCAATCAACCTATTCTCTATAAAAAAAAATTATTTTACTTCAATTCTTTCATTAATTTTTTGTCAAAATTTAGTTTTAAGGGATTTTCAGAGCATTAAACAAATCTCCTACAATCCTTACCAATGTAATCCTTCAAATTTTGAGGTGTAATAGAAGAGGATTGGATCACACCTTTTTTTGTTGCTAAAATGGATGCTCTAGTGTGAAATCCCTCCTAGAAAGCTTTTCCTTGTTTGTGATGGTAGACTAAGGAGTTTCATTTGCTAGGACATGAGTGTTCTCCTTGGTCGTGGCTCCAACAAGGGATTTTCTTGAGTAGACATAGTCATAGAAATGGGAGATTCCTATTGCATGAAACCTTCCTTGATTGTTTTCCCATCCATGACGTGAGGTAATTCTCCAACAACAATCTTTGATTCGACATCTCTATTGACTTATATACCCTAATCTGATCTTGCAGCTCCTTGCCCTCTTGTAGTAGGAATTCCAAAGTCCAAGCATTTGGATGCTAACTCACTTGCAAATAATGGAGAAGAGTTCACCACAACATCAACAAAGGAACAAATTTTTTCATTCATTACCAAATCAAGCCCTCCCACAAAGGAGAAACCATCTATAGGAATGCATAGTCTGAGTAAGTATTTTATTATTATAATATTATAATATTTTTATTTTATTTTTATATATTTATTATAAAATTTGATATTTTATTAATATATTATTATTAATATTAATATAAATCAAGGCTATCTTAATGGTTAGTATTATATATTTTTTATCGGTTCAAGTGGCACTATTGGGGTCATATCCATCAATTGAAACATACAAGAAATATGCCTAGGCCATACTAGGTGAGGCCACAAATAGGAGACCATATCCCTAACAAAAATCCTATACAACCCCACCATGGGAGCCCATACATGGGATGCCACATGAGGGGCCTCACACAATTATAACTAAAGAATTTGCTATGCTTTTTTCTAGAAGTGAAGATGCATGCTGAAATTTACCTTATTTTTCTTCTTCTTCCTTTCTACCATTGACCATTTTTCACTTGTCATCCATACACATTTTACTTGCTCAATAGATTTCCCATTCCCATGAGATGTGATTTCTCAGCTCCTTGGTGAGATTGTCAATGCCTCCTCAAGAAGGGAAATCAAGGGATCATCTCTACCCTTTGAGGGAACATACTTTCCAGCTGTACTTCAACTTGTGTGGAGAACTTGATTTCCATTATCTCTTGGCATTTCAATAGAGCATGCATCAATAACAATGATAATGGGGTTTTGAGATAGCTCAATTGTTTTAGATTTTGAGTTTGGGGAGGCAATCAGAATAACCAAATTAGTGATTACTGCTTGAGATTTCCCACCAGGGGGGTCAGAGCTTCAGATGTCCAAGGAGGAGGGGGATTTGAACTACCCTTAGGAGATGGCTGATCGAGATCACCAATATTCAAATATTTGGGAGTAATGATGTAATGTTTGGGCTCAACCGCCATCCATCAGGAGGGTTTACCCTTTGAGGTCTCCATGCCCATACCCAGGCCTTGCAAATTATGACATTTGGGTGTAGAATGATCTATAGAGTAATATTTCATGAATTTAAAGGAAATTTTCTCATAGTCCACAGGATGCTTCCAACAATGGTCTCCCATCAACAACGATACCTCTGCAAGGAGACCATTAAACAAGTCCATTTCCACACATATGCACGTGAAAGTAGAATTTTGGTAATTAAGTTTTTCCTCTGAGCTGTAATGATACTTTCTTAAATAATTTCCTATAACCTATAAGCAATTTAATTCCCAAAACTAAAAGGGAAGATAAGGGAGACATACCTAAAAAAAGGAAGAGGATGAAATCTCTATTTGAGGTTCGAATGAAGGGAACCATGGTTTCATGCATAAAAAATCACCTTGGAAAGTCGACATGCCATTCTCAAGCACCCACTTCTTGTCTTCGATTCGAATTATTAAATAAAAACCCCCAACTGCATGGGAAAATATAGATTTTATCCTTCATAGATTTCCAATTTTTCATTACCCATTCATGAAGATTTCTTAAACTGGGCCATAACCTCAAAAATCTACAAATAAGTACACACTTCTAAAGGAACTTCTCCATGTTGCAAACCAACACATCCATGTGAACTTCAGGGGTTGTCATAGGTTGGCATAGAGGCAAAGCATATCCACATTGATTCAAATCCCCCAACACAGAGGTAGTCTTTGAGGGGGAATGATGTTTCCCCCATGCAATCAAAAATGATAAACCCATTGTCGTCACATTGGGGCTGATTGGTAGGGATCTGTAGGTGAGTAGATGGAAGAAAAATCAATATTAAGGATTGATGCCATGCCCTCACATTGCATAGGGCATCCTTAAAATTATATTTGATGTTGTTATGCACCCCCACAACAACTCAACCTGATTCCAAAGAGCCCTCCACTCCCTCATCTTGAGGTTCGACACCTCCATGGGAAAATTAAGCTACGAGTGTTGCAAAGCAGGAGGAAATGAAGATGATGCAGCATGGGGCATTTTGGGAGCTTATGATTTATATTATTATCTATATACGGTTAGTATTATATTATTAATATCAATATTAGATTAATATATTATATTATGCTTATTATTATATTATTATTAATATTATTAATATATTAGTTTTCTTTACGATGGAAGTGTCTTCAAGGGGAGAAATTTTTTCAAATTTGTAGAGAGTGGGAAATATTTGTCTTTAGGTTAGCATTAATGGTAGTCAGTCTACTATTGTAAGGGGGTGATAGACGGTTGTCTTACTACTTGTTTTCAAGGTGGGTCATCTTTCTTGGTTACCGAGTCTTTTTCTTTGGTTCATTCAAAGGTGTCAAATGTCGGGACTCGTCCTATCTTGGAGGGGCCCCCCAATGTGTCCCTTGGTCCTGGGATATTGTCATCAAGTACTATTCTTGAGGTCCTGGTTGGTGATAAGGATGTTTGCAATTAGAGCTACTCTAGAGTCTCTATTGTCGATTCAAAGTGGTCAAATATTTTTGATGCTAAACCAAAAGGAAAAAGCTCTTCACCTCTGGTGGGTTTTCTTTCTAATCATTCTACTATTGAGTTCTCTTTCTTTGTTCTAGATTGTATTATTAAGAAAAGTGTGTCCAATATGGATATGTCATTAGTTGGTAAGTTTATGGTCCCTTGTCTAAACATTGAGATGGTTCGGTCCTTCACTCTTAAGTGTTGGAGGTCCAAGGGTTGGGTTGATGTGGCTGCGATGTCAAAAGGATTTTTTCTTTCTCTTTTACCAGTGAAGATGATTTTCGTTGTGCTCTTACTGGGGGTCCTTAGATTATTGGTAAATCTACTCTATTGTTGAAAAATTGGGAATTGGGGTTTAATCCTAATGCTTGCTCATTTTCTTTAGCCTCGGCTTAGGTTATAAGACTTCCTGGACTTATGTTGGAGTTCTAGGATAAGGATATTTTTAAAGGGATTGCAAACACCTTTGGGTGCCTACTCTCCATTGACCAAATGAATTCTTCTAGGAAATTCTTGGTGTATGCCTGATTTTGTGTTAGTGTTGAGAAATCAGTGGATTAAGATTAAATCAAAGTTGGGTGAATGGAATCAAGTTGTTGAATTTGAGTCCATCCCTTTTGCCTATTTTTTAAGGAAGAAAGTGGGACACTGGGCTAAGAAATACCCAAATAAGACTCAAAAATCCCCCACTTAAGTAATCAAGGGATATAGGGTGATGAGGGATCTCAGATCCTTAGGATGCTCAAGTTTCAAGCTTGGGCAATTAACTAATTAATGGAGATAAGTTTCAGTACCCAATTTCTATTTTGGATTTTGTTGTTGTTGGTGGAGATGAGTGTTGGGAAAATATGTCTCAACCTTGCAATTACATAAAGGTTATTTTTGATAGGATATATATATTTCCTAGTTACACTGATAGGTGTAATATACAATGGCATCAAGGTGGAGGAGTGGTATGCATGCAAATAATTTTTTGTTAAATTTTTTAGGAAACTACTAAAGCGATCGACATACATTAGATACATGATACATTGTAAAACTAGACCATTAATTATTAGGTTTTAGATCTAATGGTGGATTTTTTTTGGCCTATCTTTCCCTAGAATGTAACCATATTTTATGAGGGCATTGTATTATGACTGCAATAGAGATGGTGATGTATTATGAGAGTCTAATAGTAGTCACATTCTCTCTTGATCTCTGAGTGGTGATACTGCTGTGAGAAGCTTTCTCTACAAGTATATTGTAATCTTTGTGATTTAATAAATAATATATTGGGTGGATTTTGGAGTGTGGGGTCCCATGAAATGGTTTTCCCTATGTAAATCATTGTGTCATGGTATGCATGATATTTATGATTATTTTTGTTTAAGTTTTTGTAATTGTTAAATATATGTAAAAAAATTGCATTATTCTCCTCTCAAGATTAGTGTAAGAAGTTGTTCCTCTACCTTAGCTTCCTTACAAGTGGTATTAGAGCTTGATCTAATTTGGTTTCAGTTGTGGGTTGTTTGGTTTTTTGGACTAATCCATATTTGAGTGGGAGCTTGTGCATAAGATACTTTGTGATCTTATTGTAGGAATTTTCAAATGGTAAGTTCATCAAGGAGAATAGAGGTGGAGAATTTTTTTGGAAATAATTTTTAAATGTGGAAGCTGAAGATGGAGGATCTGTTGATAGATCCTACTCAAGCTACTCAATATGATTTGATGGACCATAAAGCCAAGGGTCTAATAAAATTCTACTTGGAAGACTCTTTTTTAATTAATGTCCATGAGGAGACCTCTGCACATAAACTATGGAAGAATCTTGGTGAGATGTATCAGGAAAAATCTTTAGTGAACATGATTTTCTTTAGGAAGTTGTATTCCTTGAGAATGGAAGAGGGTGGATGAATCACAGACCACCTTGAAGCATTCAATATGTTGGTGGCCCAGTTGGCATCAGTTGGTGTCAAAATGGATGAGGAGGAAAAATGTTAGATCTTGCTTTGTTCTTTGCCTGATTCGTGGGATTCTCTTGTTATGGCTATTGAGAGTACTATAATTTTGAAGATTGAAAATGTTGTGGATTCTTTGTTTTTTGAAGAGATGAGGAGGAAGGTATCCATCACTGCACCTAAATATTCATGGAAGACCTAAGGAGAAGGGAAAGAAGAATGAGAAGCATGATACATCCAAGTCTAGGGGGAGATCTAAATCTCCCAGAAAGTCCAAAGTTATTTGTTGGAACTATGGTAAGCCTGGACATGTTCGTAAGGAATGAAAAGAAGAAAAGAAGAAGAAAAAGAAGAAAGTTTATTTTGATTCTAATTCCAAGAAGGAAGATGGCGAAACATTCATTGCAGCTTTAGCAACTTGTGCATGTAATGATCCATGGTTAATTGAATCAGGTGTATCTTTCCATATGACCTTTAATAAAAATTGGTTTTCTGAATATGAAGAATTTGATGGAGGTAAGGTGTACTTGGCTAATGATTCTCATTCAGACATTGTTGGTCATGGTAAATTTAAAATTAGGTTTCTTGATGGAAGAATAAAAAGGATTAATGGTGTGTTGCATATCCCTGGATTAGCACAAAATTTGTTATCTATAAGCAAACTAATAGATGCGGGTGTGTAGGTAGTATTTTCCGATGCAAGATGCAAGATGGTCAAAGGTTCTATGGTGATTGCTAGAGGTGTCAGATATGGCGCATTGTATACGCTTGATGCATACACTGTTGAGTGAAATAGTACTCCTGTGAAAAGCAAGTCTGTGGAAGAAGTGATGGTTTCACCTTCAACAGATGGTCATGGATTTTGGGTACCCACGGGTGCTATTTCTTCTAAAAAAAAGTTACATATAGAGAAAACTATGTTATGGCACCAAAGACTTGGCCACATTGTAGAAAAGGGTCTAAGGACCTTGAAAAATAAAAACCTTGTTGAAGGTTTGTCTAATTGTAATCTTGAATTCGATTTTTGTGAGTATTGCATTTATGGAAAAAAAAATTGTGTTCAATTTTGCTCGAGTTATCATAAATCTTGTGGTGTATTGGATCTTATTTATTTTGATGTGTTTGGTCCTATAGATGTTCCTTCGATTGGTAAATCCACATATTACGTTTCATTTATTGATGATTATGGGTATATTTTCTAAAGAGTAAATCTAAAGTTTTCAATTGATTTAAATAATTTAAAGCAATGG
Organism: Sequoia sempervirens; assembly: GCA_007258455.2. Taxonomy (NCBI): domain Eukaryota; kingdom Viridiplantae; phylum Streptophyta; class Pinopsida; order Cupressales; family Cupressaceae; genus Sequoia; species Sequoia sempervirens. The sequence continues at coordinate 467,195,854 of VDFB02047230.1, forward strand.
TTGAGTTGCATACTGGAAGAAAATAAAATGTTTGAGGACATATAATGGAAGTGAATTTTTCTCTAATGATTTTGACAGATTCTATAAATATTTTGGTATTCATAGATAGAAGACAACTCTATATTCTCCACAATAGAATGGAGTTGCAAAAAGAATGAATAGGACACTGATGGAGAAAGCTAGGAGTATGTTGAGTGGTGCTAGCCTAGAACAAAGGTTTTGGGCTGAAGTTGTTGCCACTGCTTATTACCAGGTTAACAGGTTTCCAACATCAACTCTTGTTGATAAGATGCCTATAAAGGCATGGTCGGGTTGCAAGACTTCATTAAGACATCTTAGAGCTTTTGGTTGCAAGGCACATGCACATGTGCCAAAGGATAAGCAAACAAAGTTGGAGAACAAGGCTATGAAATGTATCTTCATCGGATACAATTATGGTGTGAAAGGATATGTTGCACAAAAGGTAATATATAGTAGAAGTGTTATTTTTAAAGAAACTAAGACTTTTGTTATTACATTATAGCAAAAACAAAGTAAATAGGAAGATTTGATTCAGTTTCCTTCTACACCTGAGAAAGTTGAATTGAGGCCCAAGGATAGATAAGAAGTTGAGGAGAGCTCATCTAACTTTGGATCTTCAGAAGAGTAGGAAGAACCTCCAACGCAAGTTGTTTGTAGGTCTACAAGGAATATAAAATCACTTGAAAGGTATACACCTGGTGATTGGAGATGTATTTTTTCTTTGAATACTAACATGGATGAACCCAAATCTGTAGAAGAGGCATTAGGTATGAATGATGCAAAATCCTGGAAGATTGTTATGAATGAAGAAATGAAATCTTTGAAAAAGAACGATACATGGGATCTTGTACCATTGCTTCAAGGATGAAAACTTGTTGGTTACAAATGGGTGTTCAAGAAAAATATTGGTTCAGATGGAGGTATTGAGAAGTACAAACCAAGGTTGGTTGCAAAAGGTTACTATCAAGTTGAGGGTGTTGATTATTGTGAGATATTCTCTCCTGTTGCAAAAATGAAATCCATTAGATTTTTTCCAATTATTGTTGTTGCTTATGATTTAGAGGTTGAGAAAATGGATGTGAAGACTGCTTTCCTTCATGGTGATTTGGAGCAGGATATTTATATGACATAGCTAGAGCACTATGTGGTGAAAGGTAAAAGTAAGTTGGTTTGTAAATTGAAGAAATATTTGTATGGCTTAAAACAGAGTCCTAGGATGTGGTACCAAAAATTTGATACATTTTTTTTGAGTTTGGAATTTGAGCATTCTAAATCAGATCATTGTGTTTATTATAAAATTGATGGTGATCATTTCCTGTTTATTGCATTATATGTTGATGATATGTATTTATTGGCAAAGGGAAAGGTATGATTTCATAACTGAAATCTCAACTTGATGCTAAATTTGAAATGAAATACCTTGGTGCATCTAGACACATTCTTAGGATGGAAATTAAAAGAGATAGAGTGAACGGAAAGCTATGACTAGGTCAAAGTAAGTATGTCAATTCAATTTTACAGAGATTTAACATGCAAGATTGTAGACCATTGTGTGTTCCCTTTTCTGTTGGAACAAAGTTAATTATTTCAAATTTTCCAACATCTCCATTAGAGATGGAAGACATGAGGAGAGTTTCTTACCATAGTGCAATTGGAAGTTTGATGTATGTTATGGTTTGTACTAGACCAGACATTGCCCAAGTAGTGGGAGTTCTTTCCAGATATATGTAGATAATCCTAGTAGAGTTCATTGGGATGCAGTTAAAAGAGTCTTCAAATATTTATGTAGTACCTCAGATTATTCCTTGTGTTATCATAGTAATATGCATGAAGATGATATTTCCCTTGATATTCATGGTTATGTGGATTTAGACTGGGCAGGTGATATTGATAGTAGACAATCCACCACTGCTTATGTGTTTACTTTATTTGGTGGTGCAATTAGTTGGATGAGTAAGCAACAGGTTGTGGTTGCTTTTTCCACTACTAAAGTAGAGTATATGGTATCTACTAATTCTTGTAAAGAATCCATTTGGCTAAAGAGACTATGTTCAAATATTGGAATAAAACAAGGTGGACTGACAATTTATTATGACAATTAGAGTGTGATATGTCTAGCCAAGAACCCTACATTTCATGCCAAGACGAAGCACATTGATGTACAGTTTCATTTTGTTCGAGATATTGTCAAAGATGGTAGGGTGAAGTTGGTTAAGGTAGAGACTTTGATGAATTTTATTGATTCTTTAACTAAGCCTATGAGCACAAAGAAGTTCAAATGGTGTTCAGAGATTATGGGCCTTTCAAACCCTAGCAATTAAGATACAATGTTTACTCCCTCTCGTTGCTCTTGCAAGGTGTTCAACAAGTGGGATATTTTTTGGGAGAATATGTCTCAACCTTACAATTATATAAAGGTTATTGTTGATAGGATATATATATATTCTATTTCCTTGTTACACTGATAGGTGTAATATACAATAGCATCAAGGGCGAGGAGTGGGATGTGTGTAAAGAAAATTTTGTTCTTTTTCAGGAAACTACTAAAATGGACGACACACATTAGATAAATGATACGTTGTAAATCTAGACCATTAATTATTAGGTTTTAGATTCAATGGTGGATATTTTGTTGGCCTGTCTTGGCCTAGAATGTAACCCTATTTTATGAGGGCATTGTATTATGATTACAATAGAGACGGTGATGTATTCTGAGAGTCTGATAGCAGTCGTGTTGTCTCTTGATCTCTGAGTGGTGATACTACTGTGAGAAGCTTTCTCTACAGGTATATTGTAATATTTGTGATTTACTGAATAATATTGGGCGACTTTTGGAGTGTGGGGTTTTTCCTCCAAAAGGTTTTCCCCACGTAAATCACTATGTCATGGTATGCATGATATTTATGTTTATTTCTATTTAATTTTATGTAACTGTTAAAGATCTATAATTTTTTTGCATTATTCTCCTCTCAAGATGAGTGTAGGAAGTTGTTCCACTACCTTAGCTTCCTTACAATGACTTAGATCTAAGCCTTTGTCAGGTTTTTCTTAAGGAGGTTCAAACTGAAGTTACTAGTTTGGAGAACTTTAATAACTAGTTGGAAGTTGCACCTACTAAAAGCCCAAATGAGGGAATTCAATCTAAAGTTTCTTCCAAGGAAGATTATGTAGATCTGGGTGGAGTTGAGGTCGCACTTGTTCAAATCTCAAATGAGGGCATTCAATCTAAAGTTTCTTCTAAGGAAGATTGTGTAGGTTAGGGTGGTGTCCCGCCTCCCTCTCAAGAAGGGGATCTAACCTCTTTTGGAGATGGTGAAGATTTCCAAGGTTTGAGTAGGAAATTCTCTTAGTTAGAGAATTGTGAGCCTTTGACTCTGAATCCCCCTCCTTTGGGTCCCTCTTCAAATATTGTTGAGGATCCCCTAAATGTTTTAGTTATAGGTAGAAATAGAAGAAAACCTTCCTCTCCTCTGAGGGTTATTACCATGAACAAGCAGAGAAAAAATTGTGGTTTGAAAAATAGGGGTAAAGGAAGACCTTTGTCCCAACAAAGTAGGGAGAAGGATACAAAAATGGAAATTGTTGATGGTACCCAAAAAACTCTATTTAAAATGTTCTTGCAAAGAACACCTTAAAAATCCTTATGAACATTCTTTCATGAAATATAGAAGGGTTAAATAACCCTCATAAGCATGATCTCCTTTCCAATCTAGCTAGGGATCATAGGTCGAATGTTGTTCTTATTCATGAGACAAAAATGGCTAGTGATAAGTTAGAGAAAATTAAAAACCTTTTGCTTAAAGATTGTGGTCTTCATAGCTTTGATGCTAAAGGGGCCTTTGGTGGAATTTCCACTTTTAGGAATCCTAAGGTTATGTAAGGTACTACTCTTTTTGGTGACTCTAATCACATTGTAACTTATTTTAAACATGTGTGAGATGACTCTTCCTAGGTTATTTCTAATATTTATGCCCCCAATACCAAGTTTGCGAGAAAAAGAGTTTGGTGTAGCTTGAGTAGCTTTAAATCTTAGTTTCAAAGTGAGAAGTGGTTGATTATGGGAGATTTTAATACCCTCTTAATGATCATGAGAAAAAGGGTGGTTCCCAAATATCATATGATAGTATATTTGATCTTAGGAACTTTATCAATGATCATGTTATGTTAGATTTAGACCTCCAAGGGGCGTCTTATACTTGGTCTAATAGAAGAGTTGGTGATTCCTTTATTCAGGTGAAGCTTGATTATGATCTCCTTTCTCTTGAGTGATTTATTTCCTATTCCTATTCTCTCTTTTCCCTTACTAGGTTGGGATTTTATCATTTTACAATTTGTCTCTCGACGGATTTTTTGGGAAGAAAAAAGAACTTTCCCTTCAAATTTGGAAAGATGTGGATCAATCACCTGGATATCAGAGATAAAGTTCATTGTTAGTTGGATATTAGGGTTTATGGCTCTGCCATGTTTAGAGTGGCTAAAAATATTGCTTTTTTTAAATCAAATATTTAGAAATGGAAAAATTCCTCTTTCGATCAGATTTTCAATGAAAAATTTGATTAATGAGGAACTTGATGGGTTACAATGAACTATCCAAGTCCCTGGTTATGATCCTCTTGTTATTGAGCAAGATAATTCCCTAATATTTCATTTACATTTTCTCATCTCAAGGGAAGAAGAGTTTTGGAAATAGAGGTTGCAGTCCATTTGGTTGTAGAGTGGTGATAGAAATGCTAGATTCTTCCATTTGTACACTTTGAAACATTGTGCTTATAACTATATAAAATCTATTCTTAATAATGGTCTAGTGTTGGATAAGGAGGAGGATATTATGTAGTCCTCTTCATCATTTTTTGCTAATATGCTTACTAATGATCAAGCTTTGGATTCAGATTGCCAAGAATATTTTTCAAGTGTTATTCTTGGTTTCATTTTAGAGGACTTCATTAGAAAGATAGTTTGAATTCCTTTAGTTGTTGAAATCAAACATGTGGTGTTTTCTTTTGAAGGTGATAAATCCCCTAGGATGGATAGATTCCCCATGTTTTCTTCCAACTCTTCTAGGATATTTTTTCTAAGGATGTATCGAATGCCATGGAAGAGTTTTTTGGGAGCAAAAACATACTGAAGGAGCTTAATTCTACTTTTATTGTCCTTGTTCCCAAGAAGCCAGGGGCTTCTTCCTTTGGTGATTTTTTCTTAATTATTTTGTGCAATTCTATCTATAAAATTTTCTCCAAATTTTTGGCATTGAGTTTACAAGTGGTTATTCCTCAAATTATTTCTTTAGAACAAAATTTTTTGTCCTTGGTGAGTAGATCCTTGATTCAATTCTTACAATGCATGAAAATATACACTCTTTGACTGTTAACAAGAAAGTTGGATTTTTTCTTAAATTGGATCTTATGAAAGCATATGATTGGGTTAATTGGAATTTTTTGTTAAAAATCCTAAGGCCTTTGGCTTTTGTAATAAGCTTTTGTAGCTTGTTTGGCAGTTGATCTCTTCTCCAAAGTATTATGTCTTAATCAATGGCTCTTCTTCCAAATTTTCAACAGTTCGAGGGTGTTGAACACACCCAAATATTGAGAAGGGGGGAGGGGAGTGAATCAATATCTTCAAAAAATTAAACCCTTTTAGATCACAAACCCTTTAAAAATATAAAATTTAGACTCTTAGAAAGATCAAAAACTCATTCACAGATCAGAAACACTTAATCTAATCAACAACAATGAAAGATAAGGTAGTGAACACACATACACAAAACAACACCAGATTTATGTGGAAAACCCAAGAAGGGAAAAACCGCATACAGGAGTCTCTCAATATAGAAGCTCACTGCTTCTAAAATTATAATTTTAAGGCTCACTTCCTATGGACTTGCAGGCTAAGGTGTAAAATCTTAGAGAAAGATACAAGAAATTTGCAGTACTAAGGTGCACAACCTCAAGGAAAGATACAATTTACGAGGACCTGATGAGATTCACTATCTTAGAGCAAGATACGTGAAGATTTAGAAATTACAACATTTGTCAGCAATATACTTTGTTGACTAAGGTGTCAAAGCTTATTTTATTTTTCTTTTCACAACTCACTGCTTCAATTCATCTTTGCACATCTCCACACTCTCTCTCTCATCTTGCAACTATTTTTTTTTTGTATTTATATATCCTTTGCAAGATCTCAAAACATCAATTAGGTCTCCCAAAAATAATACAAATAATTATTTCAACAAGTTAGCCACAAAACATAATGTAGTCCTATCCAAAAGATAGAGAGGACCAAAAACAATCTTATTACATCTTCTAATGTGATCCCAAACAACTCACATGCTAGCACACATCAACCCAAGTCAGCAACAAGGAAACATGTAGATGAAACGTGTAGCATAATACCAGTTGGCCTAAAAACACACTTGCAACTAAATTTACTCAATGTTCTCAATAAGATAGGTTAGGATTCAAATGAATCTTAATACAACTTCATATACTGGTGCAGACCCCCAAGCACATGGTACAAGCCCTGTCGGTAAGATAGCAACAAATTTCCTAGAAAACCAACTCAACACAATATGTGGCACCAAATAGATCAACCAATGATGTGTAGAACACAAAGAGATGTTCCATGAATATCCAACAACACTTAGAGGCACTTATTTTACACTGTCATGCCACAAATAGCCACCATAACTTTAAAAAAAAAAATATTTCATCCCAGAAACACAAAATTTGTCACCAAGAGATAAAAACTAACAAACCAACTTGTGGAAAACACCATTATATAAAAATTGAACTAAGAAACTACACAAGCACTAAGAGAATGTACACCAAGCCGTGGGAGCAAAAACATCAATGCAAAGAAATGTGGAGCCTTTTTTGGATAATTCTAGACAACCATTAAAACTATTAATACACTACAAATACCAAAAACCTCCTTAGCAACATATGTGACCTGAAAAGATAGGAGTGTAACATCCATAAAACACAAAATCTGAATCCCAAACCACAAGACCATATCTTCAACCATGTAGGAATGTAGAGCATTCTCCCAAAAAAACTTTAAATCATCTTCCTAAAACAAAAACTTTCACCAACTTGTGGAGACCATAGCTTCCTTGCAACAGCACATACTTCCACAAGAACAATAAGAGAGAGCATACAACATACTGGAGACCATCATCAACATCCCTCCACTAACAATATTACTTATAATCCTCATCTTAATATATCATCATGATATCATCTCTTCTAATAGCAACCATACTCAATACTACTTTACTTGATATCAACTAAGGCATGACAACCAACCATGAACAACAACAACATCAAAGCCATGACATACACCCAATTGCAACCAATCATAATAGAGTATATACAATTGAAAGCACCAATGACAACCCAAATTGAGTGTAGTCATAAGCATGAATGACAACCAATGTCAAACAACAATCTCACAAACATGTGTAATAGTCTCCCCAAGTGTTGGAAACCAATGTCAACAAACTCACCAAGTTGTTGACATCACAAAACCCTTGTCAAGTGTTGACATCAATGAAAACCAATTCCAAAGAAGGGGTTTGAGGCAAAGTAACCCTATCTCACCTTTCCTTTTCATTATCATGGTTGAAGCTCTAGGGAGATTTATCCAAAAGGTGATTCACGATGGCTCCATGATGATTTTATCCCCATCTTCTAGTGATCAAATCTACTCATCATTAATTTGTTGATGACATGATCATTTTAGGGGAGCCTTCTATGAAGGATTCTAAAGTTGTCTGCTCTAATATGCTTAAGTATGAAGATGCTTCAGGGCAGAAAATTAGTCTTCCTAAGAGCACCATTTTATTTTTGAATACTCTTGAACTGAGGAAGTGTAAAATTGCAAGGATCCTTTAGTGTGAGATTGAGAAGCTTCCTTCTTCTTATTTGGGTATTCCTAAATTATGCTCCAACTCTATTTTTTATTCCTTTTAGAAGGAAATTATTGATAACTTTAACTTGAATCTCTTCGGATGGAAAGGTGATTTACTTAGCCAAGTTGGTAAGGTATAATTAATTAAAGCTACTCTCTACAATCTCTCAAATTATACAATGAGTCTTTTCCAAATTCCTAAGAAATTTTTAGACAAGATTGAGAGCATTCAAAAAAAAATCTTGTGGTCTAGGATTGAGGAAAGGAAAAGGATGCACCTTGTTTCTTGGAAAGAGGTTTGTAGGCCTAAGAAACTGGGTGGCTTGAGTATTGGAAAAATATGGGAGTTTAATTATTCCTTGCTTTCCAAACAACTTTGGAAACTTCTTTTTGAGAATAGTGAATGGTCATAGATCCTTTCTAGCAAGTATCTTAGTGGGATTGATTGGTTTAGAGACCTTCTATCGGCTAATTTGGTTCCTCCTTCTGGTTTGGCACTATGGAACTTCATGATGAAACTAAGATTTATTATTTCTAAGGGGCTCAAAAGGTCCTTGGGAAATGGGCATAATATTATTTTTTTGGGATGATTGGTGGATAAGGTGCGGTACCCTTAAAGATGTGCCTTGGGTGAACCCTTTTAGGGATCTATGTATTAGATCCTTTGGTTATTTATGGTTGATTATTTCTCTAATGGAAATTAGAAGAATATTGAAAGTATTCATCCAAGTCTTGATGTTCTTCAGAAGTTGTTATCTTTGGTTCACATATTAGATTCCTCCCGTACTAATCGGGTGGATTGGTATTTCTCTTCTAGTAGTAAATTTGTTGTTGCTTCTTCCTTTTCCTAGTATTTTGGCTTTCATGGTCCTCCCCCCTTATGGGAATCTTTGTGGAAACCTAAGTAGATCCCTAAAATTAATATTTTTTTGGTTATTGGGTCATGACATTTTGTGGAAGAGAGGTTTTGTTATGCCTAATAGGTGTTTCCTGTGTGAAGAGTATTATGAGAATGCTTTAAATCTCGTTGTGGGTTGCAATTATTTTAATGTCATTTGGGCTTATGTTTTGTCTCTTTGGAATTTGAGTTGGGTCTTCCCTTCTTCTTTAGGTGAGATTTGGGCCCAACGGATTGCCCACTCCTCTGGCCCCTCTCTTTCTTTCCTTTGATTTTGCCTCATGTTGCATTGGGTATTTGGCTTGAAAGGAATAATAGGATTTTTATGAACTCTTCCCTACCTCATCTTTGATTGTCCTTTAAAAAAAATTCTTCTATAAAGGATAATTTTTTAGCCAGGGTTTCTAATGTTAACCATGCTCAGCCTAAATCCCTTGCCTTTGAATATGATTTTTAGGTTTCTCAATGTTTGAATCTCCCTTTTGACATTTCTATTTCAATTGTGAAAGATAAGCATTATAGGGGGAATTTGTTTTGGCATGCTCTACCTAGGAACTAGGTCAAGAATAAATTTGATGGAGCAACTAAAGGAAATATGAGACCTACTAGTTGTGGGGGAGTGATGAGAGATTCTAATGGTAGGTTTGTTTTTGTTCTGGTGCTCCCCTTGGGAACCCAAATAAACCACTTCGTAAAAGCTTTTGTAGCCTATTATGGTTTAAAACCGACCCAATCCAAAGGTTTCAAGAAGGTTTGGTTGGAGGGAGATTCTATGAACATCATCAACTGTCTTAAAGACAACCAAAATTCTAGTTGGTCAATCGAGAGCATTATTAGAGACTCTATCTCTATTACTAATTCCTTCGATATATGTCATATATCTCATAATTTTTGTGAAGGAAACAAGCTAGCCGATTGCTTTGTAAATATTGGGGTGATATCCATGTTTAGGGAATGGGCTCCTAATGACCCCCCTTCGTAGCTCAAAATATTTGAAACCATGAAATTCAGATGTTACAAGGGGAGTATAATTTTATGATTTTTTTTAGGGGGGTTATAATCTTATAATTACAGATAAGGACCTTCCCATTGATTTCCTTTGTATTATTTCTAATGGCATCAAAATATTTGAGTTAGATTGGAATTTAAAGGTTATTATGGCTATTCCTCTTTTCAAATTCATTTCCACATGAATTATGGGTGAAAATAGGGGCTTTCTTCCTCATCTCTGGTGGAAAAATTTGGTCATTATCTTCTGGTGGGTTCTACATTGCTTTGTTTTATTCAGGCTTTCTTTGACTATGGGGGGTGATAGGAGTATATTACAACCAGTTTCGTGTGAGGATACTAGGAATAATGAGAGGGTTTTTTAAATCCTTATGGATGGAGGGGTCACTCTCTATATTAATAAATTGCATGGGTTTGACTCGCGAATCTCCAAAGCTTTTATGGTTTGATTGAAGGATCAAGTTTTGAAGGTGAAAGGTATGGAATTTGAGATCTCTAAGGAGTTTATTGGTATGATCATGAGTCTTTCTACTAAAGGAAAGAAAATATTTAGAGATATGAAAGCCTTCAATTTTTCCTTGAAACTCTTCTTTAAAGGTGACAAATGAGACAAACTGGTTAAGGTGGCTTGCGGGAGTTATGATGATTTTTTATTAAACCCATTTGGGTGGACACTGTAGAGGCTTTGATGTAGTAATTTTCACTTGATGATAGATTCTTGGCACTTTTTGAGTATAATTTTATCATGTTAAATCATTTCAGGTGTAAGATAGGGAAATTTGAAATACAAAATAGCTAAGATCAAGTAGCAACCGCTCTACCTAAGATCTAAGCCCAAATCCCAAATCTAAACAAGAGAGTACAAATAATAAAAGAGAGAAAATGAGAATGAAAGCTTACAATAAAACTCCCCTATCATAGTTGATTATCTCCCTTGCTTCTCTTCAAATCTGCTTTTGTAAACTTTCCCTCATTTTTGAAGTGTTTGAATACTTGCAAGTGACAATGATATGGTAGCATGAATGTTGGAGAATGTGGTTATAAACCCAAAATGAAGGAGACAACTCTCTTTTATAGAAAATATTTTCAAATGGACAAACAAGATCAAAATTCTAGAAGATGCCAAGATCAACGGTGGAGGATTCATGCACCACAAAGTAGTGGGCTAGGGACAGCTAAGAATAAATGGTCAAGATTGAAAGAAGGCCAGAGATAAGTAGTGGTCAAGATTCAAATGAGAAAGTGGAGGGAAGGTAGTGGGGAATCAAATATTAATTTTTAGTTCATGGAGAAGCATGTGATGGAATAAGTAATCATTTAGATTATTTATTTTGGAAGAAGAGAGAAAATGGGAAATTAATTAAATGATTATTGCACAACCATTTAATTAAATTTGAAGGAAATGGGAAAAGAGGAATTAAATAATTAAATAAAATTAATTATTTAATGGTGGAAGAATGGTAGAGGAATAATTAAATGGACAGACAACGATTCAAAAGATGAAGTGGAAGGAAAATAATCATTAGATGGAAAGGAATGATCATGAACATTCTCAATAGGATCACGAGTGGCTATGGTGAAGACGGGGCTATCATCAAGATCCCAAAAGGTTTCAATCTAGGCACAACCATCTAAATTTGACTCAACATCATTCTTAAGAGTCTAGATATCCTTAGTAGCATTAACATTTTCTCCTACGGATGACTTCTCAACACAAAATGAACTATCCATATGATTCTCTCCACACCCCATATCATGGATCTAGACCTTGGTTTTGGAAAGTGTAATGAATGGAATGGATGATTTGACAAGGTCATATGGATTGATGTAGTGGGATGAAGTGGAAGATGAAGACTCTTGATTGATGGGTACTTGATATTCTTTGGTTCCTCTTAAGTTGGCACAATACTGGAAAGGATCAGGATCACCTGGAATGGTAATCTTAGTGCCATTGTATGGAAACTTGAAGTATTGGTGATAGGTGGAAGGTACAAATATCATGGCATGAATCCATGGGAAACCAAGGAGGAGATTATAGGATGGGTCTAGATCCAAGACATGGAACATTGTATTTTGAATAGCGGAGCCAACCCTTATAGGCCAAGTAATTGATCCTTAAGACAAGCACTCAACATCATCATAAGCCTTGATAACAATTGTCTTAGATCTATCTATTCAAGCTTCATAGTATTCCAATTCTTTCACCAAATTTAGGGTGCGTATGTTCAAACCCACTCCACCATCTACCAAGACTCATCTGATTTTATGTTTATTAATGAAAACCTCAAGGTGTGGTGGATCATTATTATTTAACTTTTATGCGGAAAGGTCTTGTTCAGAAAAGTGACATGGTGTGGTGTAGCTATAGATCCTATCATGGCCTGAAATTGGTTGAGACTTAGGTTAGAAGGGACGAATGTATCTTGCAAGGATTTTTCTAGAATGACCCTATGCTCTTGGGAAATGCGAAGCAACTCAAGAATAGATATATGTGTGGGTGTCTTTCCTAGATGATCAAGGAGATTGTATTAACGTTTAGGTTATGGATTAGAGGAATCCCCTTGAAGGGTTACCTTGGCTCTGTGAGTTGTAACAACACATTTTGAACTTTTATTATTAATGGTAATGGTGGAAACATGACTATCAAAGGTTCAAATGTGATTAATGGTGGTATTGTAGTCATGTGAAACATTGGTATAATTAGTACTATTGTTACCTGAACTAGAGGACTTCCCTTTTCCATGGTCATGCAAGGGATTTTTGAGTATGGTATGATCAACATTGGTTTTAGGTTGTGGGTTATGTACTAAAATGTCTCCTTGTTCAATAAGGCCCTGAATGATATTTTTAGGTGTCCAACATGATGATGTTTTATGTCCTTTTCCATGGTGATATTCACAGTATTCATTTTCATTCCACCAATAAGGTTTGACCAATGTGCGTTCATAGTTCTTGATGTCTAGAAGTTGAATGACATTGGATTGTAAGAGTTTCTTTAGAACCGATTCAATAGGTTCAACCAAGGGAGTGTATGTTCTCTTAGTGCATGGAGGTCCTCTATGTTGTTGGCTATTTTGAATTGCATTGTATATGTTTGATCTTGACTTTGTGTTTGGGTTTTTGATGTGTTTGATATCGAGGGACCTATAAGGTGAATGGTAGGGTGACATTTGTTTACCACTTTTGCATCAACAACTCCACCATTAGTGACATTCTTGTTTCGAGAACAAAATTTTCCTTTTTGGGTAAGTGCAAGAAGTTGAGTCCACAAAACGTGGAAGTTTTTGCCTTAGCCAAAAAAACAAAATCGGCATTGCAAAAACGGGATCCCGTTTAGCTTTGGGATCCCGAGCCTAAATTAAAAACGGGATCCCGCTTTTTAAAAAACGGGATCCCACTTTTCAAAAATAGATCCTTAAAATTTCCATTTTGGAAAATTTTCAAAATGGGATCCCGTTAAAAATTTTCCAAAATGGAAAGTTTCAAAACGGGATCCCGATTTGAAAATTTTTCATTTTAGAAATTTTTTTGAAAATTTTAACGGGATCCGCTTTTAAAATTCCAAAATGGAAATTTCCTTTTGAAAACGGATCCCATTTTAAATAACGGGATCCCGTTTTTAAATTGGATGTTCTATGTGGGCGGGTTTTTGACTTGTATTTTGGTTTGGGAAAAGCATTGGGAATCCGAACCTAGGCCTTCAACCTGGTTTGACCTACAAGTTGAAGGTCCTAACAATGCTAGAGAAAAATACCGAGTTTGGACATATGGCTGACAACTTTTTTTGCAGAATTTTTTGACAAAATTAAAACCCATTTTAGATGAGACAATGTAGATTCCAAATATGTAATTTTTTTTACAATTGAATTGTTTTTTCTATTTTTCAATTAATTTCTAATGAAACTAGTCCATAAACTTTAAATATCGGGTTTTTTAATATTTTAATAACTTTTGATCAACATAACATTTTGATGAATGAATTGCACGAGGACAAACTTCAAACAATTCTTTTCAATTTAAAAAAAAAAAATCAAAAAATAATAAGTTAAGGTCATCTTATGTGTGTCGTACACGATGATTTTTCAAAATGACAAATATGCCTAATAAAAAATTAACAAAAAAAAAAATATTCAATAAAAAATTACAAAAAAATATCAAAAACAAGGTTCAGTGAGTCACAAATATTTTCCCAAAAGGATTTATAAAAATAAGATAATTTAGGTCAAAATATGGATGTTGTACACGTGCATGGTATGGTAAAAAAAAGTGACTTTTAAACAGTAGTTTTTAGAAACGCCTATTAAAACTCAATTTGTACAATCTGGGTATTGAAATAAATTATATATTTGGAAACTAGACTCTGAGTACTAAATTTTAGGATTAGTGACTTTTTTGAAGATTCCATCTCTAAGTGCTTCAAATTTTAAGGTCAAATGTGTCAAATGCTGAAAATCGGGGAAAACACCCACTTTTTGGCCAAAAAGTGGACTCAACTTCTTGCACACACCCGGTAATCAAAAAATATTTTGGGGTAAGAAAGTTAGTAGCTCAATTTGTGAAAAACTCTCATAAGTTTCAACCTCATTTAAGTTCTATATGACTTCATATTTAGTATATGTTTCTACCTCCATGATACATTTTCCTTGCCTAAATTCAGAAGGTGATAGAAGAAGCATTTCAATGTATAAATACTACTCACTGTTGACATTGAAAGAAAGCATCAAGCACTTCAGAAGGGTAAATGATGCCTTCTTTTATAAGTGTAATTTCATGTTTGACAAAGAGATTGAAAATAAAAGAGTCCCTGATGAAGATTGGGAATAAGTGAAGGTTTGGTTGTATATTTCTACAATTTCCTATTTTCACCTATATCAAGGTTGGTCATTTCAATGAGAAACCATACATGTTACCAAGGTATCTAGGTGACAAACTAATATTGATGGATTTATATATAAAAATAATGGTTGTCAATAGAAAACAAGCAGAAGCTCATAGAGCTCATTTCAAGTTTTTAGTCACCATTGGCAGATATTCAATATCTACAACTCCAATAGCCAAAGTAATGCAAACTGAAATATAGTGGGTGACTATGAAGAAGTATAAGAAAAGGAATGAATTTGATTACTAGGTCATGAAGGATAAGCTAAAGGGAAACTATACTCATGTTTACAATATTGAAGATATATAGGCCAAATGCAGAAATGATGAAGATGTAAGGAAGTTAGACTTCAGTCAACTTACCTTAGAATAGATCAGGAACTTTGAGGTTGTTGATATTCCCAAGGAAATGCATGAAGAATATGATATAGTAGATTTTTCATATGAGGGAAATAAAATTGCTAATATTCCTCTTCCACAAAGTCAATGGTCATAGAAGGAGATGAATTCAATAAGAGAAAGGTTTCAACCTATTATTGCTAACACCAATATTTGGTTGGAGAAGGAAGGCATAAAGTTGAAAATTTTCAAAATAGGATCAGAAGAATAGTATACTAAAGGACCTTTTTGGTAAAAGAGAAGAATTGAGAATGAAGAATAAAGAATATTTCCTAGTAATAGCATGAAGCTAAAATTTGTCTTCAAGATCAAAGGGGCTAAAGGTAAAAGGAAAGAAAAAGAGGGGATAACTAATCAGGAAGATGTAGAACAAGAATAAATTATGACTAAAGATTCATAAGAATCTCTTGTTAGTTCAAATTCTTGCTCCTATTACTTCAAGCGTATAGTGTTTACCTAATGTTTTTATTGCTTTTTCTACACCCACTGTGTTGGTACATTATGTTCATTCATCCCCTTCATCACCCACCAGTGAATCATTATTTGAAATCCCTCATGAAAACATATAGAATGTGTTTGGCTCACTTTCCTCTTTACCTAGTTTATCTATTGTATCCTCACCTATGCTTGATATGTTCACACAATCAGACTGTGATAGGTTCATATTTGCATAATAAGTGTCAAGTGTGGAGATTCCAATTGTAGTGTTAACTCAAACTCCACCAATTTTGACCACCGTTGGAATTTCCCCTAATATCCCATCTTCTTCACAAGCCATAGGACCAACCCTGTCATCACAAGCCTTGGTGACAAAAATAGAAGAGTGTTCTTCCATCCTTCCTCCTTGGCCGATATCACAAAAACCAAAGAGAAAGAAACAATCCATTTTCCTAGATGACTTTGACTTCGGCCAAATTGTTCCAGTAAAGTCCAAGACAACTAAGAAATCCAAAACACTTTCAAGGGTGCATGTTGATAAACTAGGAAACAAGTATGTTGAAGTGGCAATGCCACCACCAGATATAGTTATTGAAGAAATCCAAGGTACTGATTATGTTATTTCAAGGATTGAACTTGGAAAACAAACATATGAAAGTACTAAGGAGGGCCTACAAGAAGCATTGGTTTCTTTGATCGAGATAAGGTTATCAAAGATCAAGTTAAGCTTAAGGTGGAACATATTAATTCTATGCTATTAAGGATAAGATAATATTTTGAATTAGATGAACCGATTATAACATGTGTTGATGATGGTGCAATTCAGAAGGTTGAAAGAATCAAGGCATAAGGTTGAGTTTTTAATGTGTGGATAGAAAGATTAATTGTACAAGGAACTCAAATTTTAAAGTCTTCTATCGAATTGGTCAACAATATGAATGATATCAAGATAAAGTTCAATCAAACACTTGAAATTTTATAATAAAAAAAATTAGCTAGCGGAAAAGGACATTGAGACTTGGACAAAGATAAAGACTTCAAGTTGGAAGTGTTAGTTGAGAATATGGTGATCCCCACAAGGAAAATGTATAGAGTATTGTCGTGCAGGGCAGCATAGGCCTTAATGATGCATAAAAGGGGTCAATTGTTGGTTTTTGAGTTGTTGAGTCACTTTTTGGTTGTAATAAGGTCTATTAATACCATGTTTCATGTTTTAGGGTATCTTGAGTCATTTTGAAGTCAAGTTGGTGAAATTTGTAAATCTTGCAAAAAGTTGTCAAGCAACTTTTGCATTTTTGCATTTTTGGATTTTTAGGGAAGTTGAACGGTTAGATTTTCAAAAGACAGTTGTAAATGATTAGTTTGGGTTTTTAATGAAGGTTCTAGTGGCTAATTTGAAGTTTGAACATCAATAAACTTTGTTATTTTGCATTTTCCATTGTGAAATTGCTGCTACATGGACTTGTACGGCCTGGTACAACATGAAAATGGTTTGAGTTTCATTGAATTTGATGTGGAATTAAATCTTCTATCTATTTTTTTTGGTTTCATTTTATTTCATTAATATTTGAGGAAGTTAGAGTAGATTTACTAAAAGTTGCTTGAAACCCTCATTTTTGTGAGTTTTGATAGAAAATCATGAAGTTCTTCCCATTCCACCAATGAACAAGTCCTAAACTCGGTGGAATGGGTCTAGACATGTTAGGTTTTGTGTTCTTGAATTTTTCAAGAGTAGGGGACGAAGATTGGTGAAGATTTGTTGATGCCCTAGGCTGAAAACATCATGATTTTGGCATGAAAGTTGCATAGAAGTTAGGGTTTGATGAAGAATGCTTAGGAGATTGTTGAAACTACTTGGAAAGGTGTTGGCAGACCTTATTTGACATGTATGAGCCATTGGTGTGAATATTTGAAGTATGGGTTTTGAAAATCTCACTGTGGCCCAGTCAAACAGGCCTAATTAGCCCTCATCCAAAGCGTAGCAGCAAATTTTTGGCTGTGTTGTTCCAAAACAACCACCCCTAAATTTTGATTTTGTTTTAGAACATTCAAATGGGTATCCAAAACATATTTTATATTTGGGGTATGGATTTTTTTAAAAAAAATTATGCTGGGAAAATAGTTTATGGAATGTTACAAGAGAAATTGAAGAGTGGTAGAGAAACCCACTAAGTTTGGGTTCTAAATTTGAAAAGTTTGTTTTGTTGAGTTGGTTTTGAGTTTTTTGGTGATCATCCACCCTGATCTACATCAAATTGGTATCAGAGCACAAGTAGGTCTGTAAGGGAGAGATAGTGTGAAGAAAAGTGAACAAGATGCCTCCAAATAATAACAACATGGCTAGGGAAATGAATGAGATGAAAGAGAAGACTGCAAGGGAGATTAGAAAGTTGGAGGAACTACAAGATATGGTGGTAGAAAAGCTTGAGAATATTGAAAATAGTCAAAGAAGAGGTGTGGTTATGGGTGATAAGAGTGACCCCGAAGAAGAAGGGGAAGAGGAGAATGAAGAAGAAGAGGAAGAGGAATTGGATCCTGATGAGCATTGGATGGCTAAGCTACTGAGAGTAGTGAAGGCAGATAAACACAAGGTAAAGATGGATGTACCTATGTATGGGGGTAATTTGAATGAAGAAGAGCTTTTAGATTGGATTGCGGCACTTGATAACTATTTTGAATGTGAGGATGTACTTGAGGAACAAAAGGTGAAGATTGCAAAAACACAGCTAAAGGGACATGCCCTATTATGGTGGGATTATGAGCAGAGTGAAAGGAGGAAGAAAAGTAAGTCAAAAATTATTTCTTTGGATAGAATGGTGGCTAAATTTAAGGGTAAGTTCTTACTAGTTTATTATGCAATTCAAATGTACAAAAGACTTCAAGGTCCAAAACAAAGAGAAATGGGTGTCAAAGCCTATAGTGATGAGTTCTATAAGCTAAGTATAAGAGCAGGTCACACGGAGGATGATGTGGAGAAGGTCACTAGATATCTCAGTAGGTTAATATTTAACATTCAAGATGAGTTAGCTTTGGAAAATCCAAGAATGGTTGAGGAGTGCTATCAAATGGAAATTAGGGATGAAGAAAAGTTAAAGAGAAGGCAAGACAAGTCAAATAGGGCTAGAGGCAGCAACTCTAGAGGAAGAGGTTCGTTTTCTAACTCGAGGTAGCCATATGAGGGCCAAGAGGATACAAGCAAAGTCCAAGACCAAGTTGTTGATTCAAGAGGTGGATTTAGAGGAGGTGGATCAGGCTTTAGAGGCAGATTTGGAGGTCAAGGAAGAGGTTCACAAGGATTCATAGGAAGGTGCTATCAATGTAACAAGTTTGGACATCAAGCATGGCAGTGTAATGAAGGTCAAGCCTCTACTTCACATAAAGGAGAAAGAAGAGCTCAATTGGTGCAAGAAGATGACAATA
The DNA here is from genome assembly GCA_007258455.2 of Sequoia sempervirens. Classification (NCBI taxonomy): domain Eukaryota; kingdom Viridiplantae; phylum Streptophyta; class Pinopsida; order Cupressales; family Cupressaceae; genus Sequoia; species Sequoia sempervirens. The sequence goes on from VDFB02047230.1 coordinate 467,214,824, forward strand.
AGAGTGTAAACTCTCCATCATAGCATGTTGCTCCAGAGGTTGGTGAATCACTAATGGTAAGAAGAACTCTCATCAAAACATCAGTGGAGAATGAGCCACCACAAAGGAAGACTCTCTTTAGAACAACTTGTAAGTGCTTGGGTAAGGTATGTAAAGTTGTAATTGATTCAAGAAGTACAGATAACATGGTTTCAATAGAGATGGTTGAAAAACTCAAGTTTCCTAGAATACCACATGTTACTCCTTATAAAGTTTCTTGGTTGAATGAGGTTCAGTATGTTTTGGTAAATGAATAAATTTGGGTGGAGTTTAATATAGGAGGGTCTAAGGACAAAATTCTACATTACATATTACCGATGGATGTATGCCATTTTCTGCTAGGGAGGCCTTGGCAATTTGATAGGCATGATATGTATGATGGGAGAAGGAATACCTATGAGATAGACAAAGATGGAGTTTCCTATACCTTGACACTATTGAAAGAGGAGGATAAAAGGAAAACCATGAAACCTAATGTGATGATTGTAGGTAGGAAGGAGTTCATAAAGGTAGAGGAAGAGAGCACATGGATCTTGTAGCCATTCCTAAACCTGGAGATAATATGACAATAGACATGAAGAGTGGATTGATTGTGGAGATTTAAGGTTGGCTTGAAAAATATGTTGCTATGAGGATAGAAGAGGTGTTTCATTCATTGATTTCACAAAGGGATAGTGTCCATTCTATTTTTTCCATACTAGAGGTTAATATATATGATCAAGCAATGACCACAGGGATACAACATCATATAGAAGAGATGGGAAACAAAGGTGAAGAGATCATAGGTAAACTACAAGAGAATGTAGACAAGTCTAAGCACACAATTGAAGTAAAGAAGAAGGAGGTTCATTTCAAGGAATGATGATGGTTCCACAACATTCTTAGATGAAACATAGGTTAAAGATCATCCAACAAGTAAGTCTCTACAATTGAAGCATATCCTAGGTGCCAAAGAATTCACAAAGACAAGGGATGATGCATATTTCCAGTTTTTGGTCCATTGGAAAGGTTTACCAGATGGATATTTCACTTGGAGGTGAGGGAATGATATGATTAAACATGAATCCAATGTTGTAGCACTGTCCTCAAGGCTACTTGAGTCAATTTCGCCTGGGGAGTATGGTGTAGGGCACAATGGCCTTCATGATGCATAAAAGGGGTCAATTGTTGGTTTTTGAGTTGTTGAGTCACTTTTTGGTTGTAATAATGTCTACTAAGAGCATGTTTCATGTTTTAGAGTGTCTTGAGTCATTTTGGAGTCAAGTTGGTGAAATTTGTAAATCTTACAAAAAGTTGTCAAGCAACTTTTGCATTTTTGGATTTTTATGGAAGTTGAACGGTTATATTTAAAAAAACAGATGTAAATGATTAGTTTTGGTTTTTAATAGCTTAAATAAGCCTTGTGGAGTCAAATACAAGGTTCTAGTGGTTAATCTGAAGTTTGAATATCAATAAACTTTGCTTTTCTACGTTTTCCATTGTGAAATTGCTGCTACAAGGACTTGTACGGCCTGGTATGGCATGGAAATGGTCTAATTTTCATTGCATTTGATGTGGAATTGAATCTTATATCTGTTTTTTTTTTGTTTCATTTTATTTCATTAATATTTGAAGAATTTAGAGTAGATTTACTAAAAGTTGCTTAAAACCCTCATTTTTGTGAGTTTTGATAGAAAATCATGAAGTTCTTCCCATTCCACTAATGAACCAGTACTAAACTCAGTGGAATGGGTGTAGACATGTTATTTTTTGTGTTCTTGAAGTTTTTAGGAGTAGGTGATGAAGATTGGTGAAGATTTGTTGATGCCCTAGGCTGAAAAACATCATGATTTTGGCATGAAAGTTGCATAGCAGTTAGGGTTTGATGAAGAATGCTTAGGAGATTGTTGAAACTGCTTGGAAAGGTTTTTGAAGACCTTATTTTATATTTATGAGCCATTGGTGTGAATATTTGAAGTTTTGGTTTTGAAAATATCATTGTGACCCATTCAAACAAGCCTAATTAGCCCTCATCCAAAGCGTAGCAGCAGATTTTTGGCTTTGTTGTCCAAAACAACCACCCCTAAATTTTGAGTATCTTTTATAACTTCCAAATGGGTATCCAAAACAGCTTTTATATTTTTGGTATGAATTTTGGTTTGAAAATTATGGTGGGAAAATAGTTTATGGAATGTTACAAGGGAAATTGAAGAGTGGCAAAGAAACCCACTAAGTTTGGGTTCTAAATTTGAAAAGTTTGTTTTATTGAGTTGGTTTTGAGTTTTTTGGTGATCATCCACCCTGATTTGCATCATATTGGGAATGAATAAATCATAAGAGATATCCTCAGAGAATTGATAAAAGATCTACAAGAAACCCAAGATATAAGCATTGATAAAGGATTAGACATCACTATCAAGGTAGGGAAGCTTCCATGTCAAATACTTGATCAAAGTTAGAAAAATATTCCCATGGATACATTTGTTCAATAATTTACCAAACTAATTCACACTGAGATAGAATTAGAAGCTTTCTCACTATCTTCTATTGATAAATTAGTGGACTTCCAAGTAATTTTGGATGAGTTGAAGATAATTTTGTACAGGAACATAAAGTTACATGTCAACATAGAGGACTCTATCACATAAGTTCTAGCCATCTCTAGCTATACAACAAGGCCAAATGACACTAAAGCTCAAGCATCTTTGAAAAGATATGAAAATTTTAGAGAAAAAGAAAGAAGAAGAAGAAGAAGAAGAAGAAGAGAATGTGTCTGCAGACACTTAGTTTATTTTCCAAGTTTTTTGCTATGTAGTTTGTAGTTTGTGAATGAAATTTTACATGTCTTTTTGTAATATACAATTACATGTAAAAGGAGTATGATCCTAAATCAAATTGGACTCTGCCCTTGAATAAGTCAAAGTAGTTGTAGATTTCCTATTTTTTCTTATAGCTTCCATCTATAAATAAGAGGAGGCTCTTTTTGTAATTTTGATCTTTTAGATATTGAAGTGAAACACTATCGCATTGAGGAGTACATTGAAACTTTGATTTCAAAAGTATAAATCATATTCAATCAATATAAGGAAAGCAAGTTGGTGTTCAATATTTGTCTTGAATCAAGCTTGTGGTGCATTGAAATTGTTCTTAAGTATTTTCTATTGCATTCCCTTGTGTACGTGATTGAATCATGGCATGGAATCAAATATTATAGAAGCCATTCTAAATCTGATTTTGTATCCTTTGAGTTGTGATATCATCTTTGGAGATGTGTTTATGTTCGTGATTGGAAAGTAACTTGAAGTCTTTGGGCTTCAATTTATCGTCTATGATTGTTTGATCTTATCTTGGCATATGGTGAAGACTTTGGGCTGCATTAAATTGCATACCTTTCTTTTTTCCAATTGGCATAAGAATCAACAAAAGACTTTGTGCTTTTGTGGGTTTCTTGGTGTTAACACTTACCAATATCATTTTAGTTACTCTTTCATTTTACTAACTTGAGTATTGGTTATTATTGCTCCAATTAGTAGTTCGTGGTTCATTACATATTGTAAGCATCACGAGATTTTTATTGTAAGTTTTTAAGAGACCATCTATTCTGAAATTAGAGAAGATTATATGAAAACACTCTATGGATAGTTTTAGTGTAAATAAGCTTAGTGAATTACTAATTGATTATAGTTAGAAATAAGAAGGGATCCTATCCTTTTTGAGAGGAGAGCTTTTATCTCATCATATTGTGGTTGATATAACCATTTTTTCATTAGTTAGTTGATAGAAAAATATTCACCCAATAGTTTTTGGTGAATTTGTTGGGGACTTGAACACACAACCAAGAGACTTACACATTTGGTTGAAGTACAATAGCACCTTATTATTTGTAATTTTTTGTTGATGATGATCTATATTTCTTGTCAAGTTTGTAATTTGGTAGAAAAAAGTTATACACATGGGTAGAAGGCCTCAAGGAGTCATTTATCCTACATTTGAATTGTTGCAAAAGCATAACTTTGATCTTTTTCCTGCACGTACAAGGACACCTCTTCAATGTACCAAGAGTTTTCCTCCTACCAACATGAGATCTCCTATACCAAATGAAGCTTCTAGTGCTCATAGGGCCCTACCTATCACACAACTTCAAAGATTTGTTATTCCTCCATTCAACCCAAGTAGAATGGTTGCTCAAGGTCCATGGGAAAATGCTTTTGGGCCATTGAATTTGGCACCACCATCACATGAACTTCCTTGTGGCTTGTGAAATAACTTTCCCAAGTTCTACAAGGATGGCAAACAACATCCAAATGAGAAAATTGCCACATTTTATATTGCATGTGGAGTCCTTGGAGTAGAGCATGAAGATTTGTCTGTGGGGTTGTTTGTGGAAACACTCCAAGGAGTGGCTTCTTATTGGTTTCATCATCTCTTAGCTAAAATTATTACTAGTTGAGTTGCACTTCAAACCAAATTTGAAGAGAGGTTCAAACCAGTAGAATATGCTCATACTTTAATGTCCTAGCTCAATCAAATGAAAAAGGAACCACACAAGCCCACATGTGAGTTTGTGTCCAAGTTCAATAAGTTAAAAAGTAGAATCCCATCTATTGCTCAGCCCGCAACTAAAAACATGAAGTGTTTCTTTATCAACACTCAATTGGCTCCCAAAGTAGAGGATGATCTAATCCTTGAGAGAAAAAAAAGGAAAGATTCATATAGGTCTAGATGATAGTCCTCTTTGGCCTCACCTACTAACACCATGGATTTTATGGTGTAGAAGCTAGCTAATGAATTTTTGTCTCACAAGAAGCAGATGTCTCAAAGTTTGTCTATTCCCTCCTACAAGTACATTTTAAGGACATACCTAAATTATTTTACATATCAAATAATGTTGCAAGGAATTAAAACCAGAACAAACTTCCCCCACCACAAGGAAGGCTCCCGCTGGAGGCACCACTCATAAATGCAATAGTGGGTTTTTATGAATTTGAACAAGATGATCTTACATGATCAGAATATGTCAAAAAATGGTGTTAATCTCTTCACAGAGGAGGAAGCAGAGATTATTGGTGACTCTAACATTGAGTTTCTAAAATATGAAGAAGAGGTTGAATAGGAAGAAGTGACATATGGTGAGTCTTATGTTGTTCTCACCCTCTCTCAAAATAATTTGAATCATCAATAGGAGGTTGATGGAACTAAGTCAAAGGATTACCCACATTCGATGATCACAATTGCTAAGATGGGAACCCCTTTACCAGTTCAACCAAAGGACATAGCGAGAAACAAACAAGTACACCAAATATTCCTGCTTCTTCTTCTATGTCTAGAACCAATACACCAAATCCAAAACCCAAAATTGGAAACCCCTTGTCTTCTTTGGTGAACCCTTACCAATATTTTGATATTATAGATCATGCTAAGAAGACTAAAATCTAGATGTTTGAGGTTGAGTATCTCCAAGCTAACCCCGAACAATTTGAGAGACTAGCCAAGTTTGTCAAAAGAAAAGGAGCTCATTCTGGCCAAGACTCTTCCCAAAATGCACCTGTTGTTGCTAAACCAAGGCCTACACAAAGCAACCTCATTGCAACTCCTTCATCTGCTCTTGGGAAAATATAACCTTTCTATATTTCTGTACAAGTCAATGGTCATAAACTTAGTAATTGCATTATTGATTTGGGTGCTTCTGATAATGTGATGCCAACAAAAGTATCTAATTATTTAGTATTAACTTTGATAAATATTTTTAGTTGGTTCTTTTCTATGGAAACCAAGGAAGTTCCCCTCATAGGGAAAATCAAAGATGCTCAGTTTGTATTTGTTGCTTTCCCTAATAAGAGGATAAAGATGACAATTCTTGTAGCTGGTGTCCTAACTTCATATAGAATATTATTGGGATGAATTTTCTACAAGGATGTTGGTGGTGAGATCAACATGGATTACTCTAAAGCCAAAAAACCTATTAAAGGTGTTATGCAGAAACTTCTTCTAGAAAGGGAAGCTAAGTACACCATGAAAAAATCTAAGGATCCAAACGCTCGGATTATTTTTTAGTCTTCCAGAATGGGAACCTATTTCTTGATGACTAATGAAGTCCTTGAGTCATCGAACGATGATTCAAGTGAAGTTCAAGTAACTGATGATTCGAGTGAAGAGATTCCAAATTTCAAAACTGCCAAGGTATGAAGTTAAAATGACATTTGGACTTTGGAGTTTAATGGTATTTGTTCTTCTATCGGATCTAGAGAAGGGATAGTTCTCATATCCTTAGAAGCAAAGATCTTCCCCTTTTATTTCAAGTTGAAATTTGAAAACACTATCGATACTGTTAAATATGAGGTCTTACTGTTAGGAATGGATGTTGCATAGAAAAAAGGGATCAAGAATCTTCATGTGCAAGGTGATGTTGAACTAATTGTTTATCAAGTGATAAATCTATACTAGACAAAGAATGAAAGGTTGTGGCATTACCACAATCATGTTTGGGATTGTGTAGAATATTTTGATACTTTTGACATATCCATGGTTCCAAGGGAATATAATGATAGGTCATATTCTTTGGTTGTATCAACCACTCTCATGATTCCTCATAAATATTTCCAAGGAACTGAGTATACCATTGAGTTGGTATTTTGATCCAGTGTTCTTGAAAATTCCAGCCATTGGAAAATTTTCAATGATGATAATCAAATTATCACATTTCTAGAAAAGGAAAAAAACTAGTGATCAATATTTCGAAGGGAATGACTCTACTCCTCGAGAATCAATCTCTAAAGTAGATCAGGAAACTGGGGAGGAGATCTTACAACTAAAAAGGAATAAAATTCCCAAATGATTGGTCTCCCTAGAGAAATTTTTTGATATGAATCATCACTATGTCAAATGGAAACAACAATCTGAATTAGACTCACCAATAGAGGTTGAACAAATCAATATGGGAATACAAGGTGATCCCAAAATGGTGAATATTGGGAAATGTTGCTTGTTGGAGGAAAATAAAAAAAGTTTTTGACACTTTTATGATAGTACATTGATGTGCTAGCCTATTCATATGATGACATGAAGTCTTTTCATCCAAAAGAAGTTCAACATGAGATTCCTCTCAAGTTAGGTTCTCTGCCTCATAAGTAGAAACAAAGGAAATACAACCCAAAAATCTTAGGTACCATTCTTGCTAACATCTAAAAAATGTTGAATGCCAAAAGTATTTTTCCTATTCATCTTTCAACATGGATAGCTAATATTGTTTCACTAAGAAAGAAGAATGAAAAAATTCACATTTGTGTGGATTTCTGTAAGTTGAATCAGTCGTCGCTAAAAGATAATCACCCACTACTGATAACGAATCAAGTTCTACAAATAGTGATGGGTTCAGAAATGTTGTCTATGTTACATAGTTTCTCGAGATACAACCAAGTGGAAATAAGTGAATAAGATCAATAAAACTTCCTTCAACACTCCATGGGGCACTTTTGCATATCATAGAATTCCTTTTGGATTGATCAATACTGATGCAACTTTTCAAAGGGAAATCCATACCTTGATTTTCGTGATGAAATGGGTAAGTTTATTGTAGTTTACCTTGATGGTTTGATTATCTTTTCTAAGGATCATCATTTATGACAAGTGCTTGAAAGGTTCCGCCAACATGGTATCTCACTTAATCCCAAGAAATCCATTTTTGGGGTTACCAAAGGTAAGCTTCTTGGGTAGATAATGTCTAAGGAAGGGATCAAGATTGATCCTAAGTGGGTCAAATCCATCCATATTCTTACCCTTCCTTCAACTAAAAAAATAGTACATTTCTTCTTTGGGAAGGTAAACTTCTTGCAAAGATTTGTTTTATATTTTTCATAGAAGACTCATCATATCGTGGATATGATGAAAGAAAATCAATCTTTTGTTGGAGTGTGGAAGGGAAAGTTATTTTCCATGGCATAAAAGAGGAAATTTCTCATCTTTGGTCTTAGTTTGTCTAGACTATACCAAAGACTTCATCATGTACAACTATGCCTCGAAGCATACTCTATCTACCATCTTGGTGTAACAAAACAGAGAAGGGATTGATTCTCGAATAGCTTTCATGAGTTGTCCTCTGAAGACTCATGAACTCAAGTACTTGTTGATGGAGAAATGTGCTTACTCTATGGTAAAAGTAGTTAAACACTTTAGGTATTACATTCTCAATTCCCATACTATTATATTGGTTCTTGATTCAACAGTCAAGTTCATCTTGACTCAACAAGAATTTGGGAGTCAGAGAGGTAATTGGATTGCTAAGATCCAAGAGTATGACATGTATATTAATTCCACCAAGCTAGTTTGTGGGAAGGGTTTATGTCAATCGATTGTTGAATACAAACTAGAAGAGATATGTGATGATGAGGAAGGGAGTACCGAAGAACTTCCCATAGTCATTTTCGTAAGCACAATAGATGAGTGGTATTCTAACATTGCACACTTCCTCACATATGGAGAGTGTGTTGAGCATTTTTCATATAAAGAGAAAAGGTCAATCAAGCTTACAGCCACAAACTTTTTTATTTGGGACAAGGGTTGGTACAACAAAAGCATTGACAAATTTTTTTTGTAATGTGTGGACAAATTACAAGGCAATTTGCTAGAATATTTTCATATTTTAACATGCAAGGTATATTTCTTAGCTCCATTTACAACTCAGAAAATTTTGAGAGTGAAGTACTACATGCCCACACTTTTTTAGGATGTATACAACTGTGTGTGTAAGTGTGAATTATGCTAGTAGTTTGTGGGGAAACCCAAGCTAGCAACTCTACCCCTCAAGCCACTAGTGATTGAAGAACCCTTTTAGAAATGGGTATTGATTAAGTGGAAAAAATGGATATATGGAATATCTCTCTTTCTCCACTAATCACTCAATAATGTCTTAGGAGTCCCAATTGGATTGACTAACAACCTCACAAGGTGAGTCAATTCACAATGAGGAGGACTTAGGAGGGGGTTTTCTCAGCTTTAAAGGGGTTCACCACCAAGCAAATGCTTGGAAAAGAATTTGTTGGAAAACACAATGTGATATGCAAAATGACCTAGAATTAGAAATGCAAGCTAAATGAAAGATGCAAATAATGAAATTATGCAACAACAAGATAGTATGTGTGTATCTGAGAATTCTTGAGATGCTGTGAGGATTCTAAAAATGTAAAGAAGCTTCCAAAAAGTATTATGGAGGACTAAGACACCCAGGATGGTGCATTAGTCACGCTACTATTTTTTGGGGAAAATGCGGAGTCTCTAGATGTCAAAACCGAATCTAAAGGAATCTCTGAAAAATATTCTTGGGAGGACTAAGACACCCAAGGTAGTGTATTAGTCTCATTCTCAATTTCTAAAAAAATTTGTATGTGGTCCTAAGCTCCAAGTTCTACACTTTCTTCCTTTCTGATCTCAGGTTATGAAACTCCTGAATTCAGCCTGTAGGTGAGTTTCCATGAAGATGACAACTTTGTAATGCAACTTTGCAACTTTTACAACTTTTAACTCCCAAGTGATCTTCAAGACTTCAACCTAGATCTATAATTATAAATATGCAAGATGGGAAAAACTTGTTGTTTGTTAGTGAATGGGGGTTTTCCTTGGTCAAACCCCTTGTTGGTAATTAAACCTTGAAATGAAATAGAAATAATGAAGGAAATGGTGAATGAAGAATAGGCAATGCTACAACTCACCAAACCCTTACAAATTCTACAAACTTGTGTGCAATGGCTGCAATGGATATGGATCTTGAACCAAAGGAATGATCATTAATTGATTTGCTTGAATCAAAACCCTACATCACAAATGCTAGCACAACAAAACACGTGATGCAAGAAAACTCTTTGATATGATGCTTGAATCTTTATAATGGCTCCAAATGCTTGATAGATTTTCTCTTGAATGCTCTCACAAAAGAATTGATTGCTTAGATTTCTTGATAGATTGCTTAGGATGAAAACTGAGAGAAGAAACATTGTATTTATACTTATCCATGCTTAATATCCCAAAATTACATCATACCAAGCCAACATATGAATTCATTAAATAAAGGAGGCTAAATCCTACTAGAATTTGAAATTAAATCCTGAAAAATGACTCAAGGAGGACTAAGACACCCTAGGTGGCATCTTAGTCGCAAGCCATGAAACTTGGGGCATAGACACCAAAAAGAGGCCCAATTGAGATACCTCAAAATTAGGGTCCCGAGACCTTTGGGGTCAAAGACACCCTAGGTGGTGTTTTAGTCCCAACCCAAAAATCAGGGACACACAGATGGAGTCATTAAATTATCATTTATGCATTGGCGAATGTTGAGATTAACCAGAAAAATATGTAATTCGTAGGGATTGTGGATACAAAATAGGACCAATTAAGCCATAAAGAAGCATAAATAAAGTAAGGCGGGCCCAAAGAAGTGCGAAAATGCAAAGGTATGCATTTTACTACACTACATTTAGCCCCCACTTTAGTGAGAGGATGAACTTGCTTCAAACTCACACACCAAACAAATCAAGAGGGGTTGCAAGCAATCAAGAGGGCAAGATCATCCTATGGCAAACCAACATAGGCACAAAGGAACATGCTTGTGGATGATATATGAAGTCATAACTAGATCACAAACATACACCATCAAAGACAAGAAAAAGGAAAAGGAAAAAGGAAAAAGGGAAAACTGCAATGGATCAAGCTTCGACCGATCGTCCAACATGGTGGACCAGATCTACGTTGTTTGTCCAAAAAGGTTTACAAGTGGAACACGTTGTCCACTATGCAAACAAAACACACGCTCACAAGGGCTAGTGAAGCTAGGTGTCCACTAGGTGAGCCCCAAGGGACCATATCAAATTCATACCTCCATGACTTTAATAAGGTACAAAAATGCATGCTCACACAAACGAGTGAAGCTAGGTGTTCACTAGGTGAGCCCTAGGGGACCATATCAAAGCCATACCTCCGTGAATTTAATAAGGTACAAAAAGGCATGCTCACATGGGCTAGTGAAGCTAGGTGTTCACTAGGTGAGCCCTAAGGGACCATATCAAAGCCATACCTCCATGACTTTAATAAGGTACAAAAAGGAAAAATGCAACAAGAAAGAAGGATGCTCAAAGGGATTTTGCTTAGTTCATGTGAGGTCTTACTCTTAGGGAACATTGTTCCTAAAAGATTCACCACTTAAGGGATGTAGTGTGTCACATCACCACTAAGGGGAATATAATATGCTAAGATAGATCATGCTCTTGAACGACATAACTCCCAATGTCACCACAAAGAGAAAAACACGTCGCGTGAAATAAGAAAATCGCATCAAAGAATATGAAAAGGAAAAATGAAAGTGAAATCATGCCAAAATAATGCCAATGTATGCCCCCACTTTAAAGAAATTGCCAACACCATGCTATGAGCAATTACTTTAAAGTAGCCAAAAGATAAAAAAAGGAAAAGAGGATTCCCCCCTAGAACACATAAGGGATCTATGGATTTAGGGTCAATATTTGTCTTTGCTGCAATAATATTAGAGAGCTTTGAACTATCATCATTCCCCAAATACACATAGAATTGGAAGAATGACACAAAGAGAGTGAAAACAAAGAAAAATAAAGCCTTTTGGGTCAACATGGAAGAGACATAGGGTGTCTCGATGCCTTGCATCATCCCCAAAAGGAAAACACAAGACAAATGAAAAGGAAAATGAAAGGAAAATAAAAGGTAATGAAAGAGATTTTGGGTCAACATGAAGGAGACATGAATGTCTCAATTCCTTGTGTCATCCCCAAAAGGAAAACACAAGTCAAAAATGAAAAGAAAGCAAAGATAAAAGATCAAGGAAACTGAAAAATTATATGACATATAGAAGAATGAAGGTGCAAATAGAGAAATAAATAGAGAGAAACATCAAACAAAACATCACGGGGGATCACGTTACGCACATGCAAGCAAACAAAAAGAAAATGCAAAAGACTAGTAAGGCATAGCGATTCAACCTAAAGCAAGTCACATGCCTCCCAATCTCAATCTATATAAGCAAAAGGTAGATAACGAGTTGAAGGGACAACAACAAATGTCTTACTAGGACACGGCCATCTACTTCTTTCCTCCACTGGGTGCAAGACAAGAATGGGCTGAGGTAGGTGATGAGAAGGACCATGTAATAGTGAGAATAGAGTATTCTAGAACTATTACATGACAAGGGGATATGCTTCTATTCAATACAATCAATTTTTTTAGGAACATCATACCTATCCAATATACTCTGTAAGGCATGACAATCATTAGTGCTATGTCCATGATTTCGGTGGTATGCACAATATTTCATGTTATCTTTAGGAAATTTGACTCTTTTCACCTTTAGGGCAAGGAAGGTGGAAGAAATTTCTAATGTCACTAAATTCTCAAATTGATTGTGGAGGAGGAGACCCTAAGGTGATCCTATCATCCTTGTCATTGTTATGAGCCATTGGTTTTTCTTTAGGAAGAAGGATGTCCAGATCATGGGGAGAATCAAAGATCACTATACCATCACTTCAGAGCCTTACGTATTCTCTAGGAGACTTGTCATTATGAGATGGATCTTGATATCCTAACCCCTTTGTGTTTTCATCAATTGGTTTTTGTTCTAAGATTTGATGAATCTCATGTTCACTTGTTGTATCACATCCTTGTTTGCTTAAGATTGAAAACCCTTTGCCATATGTTTCTTCTAGGTTGATTGGAGTGTTTGTTACTTTGTTATCATAAAAGGGTTGATTATTTGTTTGTTTAGAGGAACTAGGTTCATCAGCTTTAGGGAACTTAGGTTCAACTTTTGCTTTGATTTCAAGATGTAAGTAACTAAACATCTCAAGAGGTGGTATTGTGGGAGGATCTAGTTGTTTCATGGAGGGATAGAAATATGCATCAGCTTTAAGGTTATCAATAAAATCATTTAGGAACTTATTCATGTTGTCATCATCTTCTCCAATGATGTCAACATCACGAGGAGGACATTCATTAGGAGTTGAGTGAGCATGAGTGAGTTCAATTCCGTTAGGGTCATTACCAAAGGCATAATTTGAAACATATACCAAAGATTTCAAAGACATCCACAACTTTCCAAAGCACATATCCATGATGTAAGATTGAACGAATGTACTTGAAATGAAATAAATTGAGATAATATCAATTGTGGAAAATGAAACAGAAAACTGAAGGCGGCCCACAGAAAAGCAATTTCAAATCTCAAAAAATGGAGAATCAAAGTCAATAGGGACTAAGATGTCGGGAAGGGTGTCTTGGTCCTTTTGGTTAGATTCTAAAGTTCCAAGGACTAAAACAAACAACAAACAACAAACAACAAATAGAGACTTATGAGGCAAAAATATTGAGAGGGACTAAGACGCCAAGAAGGGCGTTTTAGTCCTAGAAGAGTTTTTTTTGCAGAAAAATAGTGAATTCTAGAATGTCAACAGTGTTTATAGATTGCCTATGCAAGGTACTGATGTTCAGAAACAAAAAAATGTGCAAATAAGTGCAAACAAAAGTAACTAGGAACAAGCAATTAAATGCAATATGGAATGGAATTTTTTTCACTTTTGAATGTAATAAGAATGTTTGTATATGCAATGAAGATGAAGAAAAATGCACTTTTTAGTTTGTTTAATGAAATGAAATGATGCAATAAAGTAAAGATGCAACCTATATGCACTTTTACTAATGCAAATATAAGAAACCCTAAATGTGCACTTTCACTAAATATGAGAAACCCTAGATGCAATTTCACTAATGCAAGATGCAATGCAAGAATGAATGCAATCTAGATCTAAGAAAATTAATGGACTCCAAATCAGAAATGAATGCTTAAAATTCAAGTTCGCCAAAATGATTAAGTGGAAAAAATGGATATATGGAATATCACTCTTTCTCCACTAATCACTCAATAATGTCCTAGGAGTCCCAATTGAATTGACTAACAACCTCACAAGGTGATTCAATTCACAATGAGGAGGACCTAGGAGGGGGTTTTCTCAGCTTTAAAGAGGTTCACCACCAAGCAAATGCTTGGAAAAGAAAATGTTGGAAAACACAATGTGATATGCAAAATGACCTAGAATTAGAAATGCAAGCTAAATGAAAGATGCAAATAATGAAATTATGCAATAGCAAGATAGTATGTGTGTACCTAGGAAGTCTAGAGATGATGTGAGGATTCTAAAAATGTAAAGAAGCTTCCAAAAAGTGTTGTGGAGGACTAAGACACCCAAGATGACGCATTAATCCCACTGGTGTTTTTTGAGGAAAATGCGGAGTCTTTGGATGTCAAAACCGGATCTGAAGGAATCTATATTCCTGGGAGGACTAAGACACCCAAGGTAGCATATTAGTCTCATTCTAAATTTCTGAAAAAAATCTGAATGTGGCCCTAAGCTCCAAGGTCTACACTTGCTTCCTTTCTGATATCAGGTTCTAAAACTCCTGAATTCAGCATGTAGGTGAGTTTCCATTAAGATGACAACTTTGTAATGCAACTTTTAAAACTTTTCACTCCCAAGTGATGTTCAAGACTTCAACCTAGATCTACAATCACAAATATGCAAGATGGGAAAAACTTGTTGTTTGTTAGTGAATGGGGGTTTTCCTTGGTCAAACCCCTTGTTGGTAATTAAACCTTGAAATGAAAGAGAAATAATGAAGGAAATAGTGAATTAACAACATGTAATGCTACAACTCACCAAACCCTTATAAAGTCTGCAAACTTGTGTGCAATGGTTGTAATGGATATGGATCTTGAACCAAAGGAATGATCTTGAACTTCTTTGCTTAAATCAAAATGCTACATCACAAATTTTAGCACAACAACACAAATGATGCAAGAAAACTATTTGATATGATGCTTGAATCTTGATAATGGCTCCAAATGCTTGATAGATTTTCTCTTGAATGCTCTCACAAAAGAATTGATTGCTTAGATTGCTTGATAGATTACTTAGGACGAAAAATGAGAGAAGGAACCTTGTATTTATACTTATCTATGCTTAATATCCCAAAATTACATCACACCAAGCCAACATATGAATTCATTAAATAAAGGAGGCTAAATCCTACCAGAATTTAAAATTAAATCCTAAAAATGACTCAAGAAGGACTAAGACACCCTAGGTGGTGTCTTAGTCCCAAGCCATGAAACTTAGGGAATAGACACCAAAAAGGGGGCCAATTAAGATACCTCAAAATCAGGGTCCTGAGACCTTTGGGGGAAAAATACGCCCTAGGTGGCGTTTTAGTCTCGACCCAATAATTAGGGACACACAGATGGAGTCATTAAATTATAATTTATGCATTGGAGAATGTCAGGAATAACCAAAAAAAGATGTAATTCATAGGGATTGTGGACACAAAATAGGACCAATTAAGCCATAAAGAAGCATAAATAAAGCAAGGTGGGCCCAAACAAGTGTGAAAATGCAAAGGTATGCATTTTACTACACTACAGGTATTGCTTTCATTGGTGCGGTGAATCCATAATCAAGTGTAAGACATAGTTATGTTCTCACAACTACTAATTATTTCACCAAGTGGGTGGAAGCCATTCCTATAAAGAATTATACTTCATAAGTGGTTTGTAACTTCCCCAAGGAAAATATTATCTCAAGGTTTGGGGTTCCTAACAAGATAGTAGAAGATAATGCTACTTGTTTCTTATCTCATGAGATAACATTTTTTTTAGTATGGAATCATTCTTGCTCATTCTTCTAACTATTACCCCCAAAGGAATGGTCAAGTTGAGTGAAGCAACAAGAATTTGATCACCATAATTAGAAATTTGTCGATGAGAATCAAAGATCCTAGCATAAGGAATTGTATGATGCATTGTGGGTGGATCATATCACTCCTAAACGAGAAATTGGTATGTCTCCATTTCAGCTCTTGTATGGTCTAGATGATGAGATACCTATCATGTTGGAGTTTCCTACTCTAAGGATGTCTATGGAAATAGAGGATAAGACCTTTGATAGTTCCATTGACAAGTGTGTTATGTTTGTTGTAGAAATTGAGGAACAATTTGTAAAGGTGGTGGATAGAATTGTAGAACACCAAATTCAAGTCAAGAAGCTCTTCAACAAGAAAGTGAAATCTCGATATTTCCAAATTGGAGATCTAGTTATGTTATGGATAAGAGAAGAGAGCCAAAAGGGATGCATGGAAAATTTGATTATTTGTGGAGAGGCCCTTTCACGATTGGTTGAGTCTATGGTGAAAATAGTTTTCTTCTAGCATATCAAGATGGAACACCTTTTCTACTGCCCCACAATAGACAACATTTGAAGTTGTTCACTAAGTAAAGCAACAGATAAGTTTGTACATTTTTGTATAGTTATGTGTTTTTTGTTTTGTCGTCTTGCTTTTTCACCTAACTCTATAGCCAAATGGTTGGATGAAGGCACTTAGAGTTCTAAGATCCTTCTTCCTTCGATTTTTCAAAATGATGATCAAAGGAATCTTCCTAGTTAGAGCCAACTGTTATCCTTGAATTTTTCTTGCTCAATTTGTGGGATAACCCCTACGAAACTTGTCTGTTTTGTAGCTTGCATCCTCTAAGCATACAAATCGAGAGAAATTTTGATTGGTCTCATGCATAGTTTGGCCCCTTGAAAAGTTATTTTGATTTGGGTCACCTTTTTTCCTTTTGGAAAAATTGAAAAATTCAAGTTATGACTTAGCCATTTTTCCCTTTGAGTGCAATGTCACTATTTTTTAGCGCACTTGCATATTTTGGTTAACTACATCCCACATGTAGTTGTGAATAAATTCTATGCAACTACACTCTTGGTCTCACATGTTTGGTCATTAATGTGTTTTAATGATGGTTTATTTATTATTGATTACCCATTTTATTTTCATTTTTTCCATTTATTTCTCCCTTTTTCCTCATCATTCTTGTGCCTCCTATTTCTTCTTGCTTGTTTTCATTCTCATGTTGAGTTCTCTTGAAAACTTGATCGAGGTTTTGCATAATTTAGGTTTGTAGGTATGCCAAACTAGTTTCTTTTCAAGCCTTGTTTTTGCAAAAAAAAATTATGATTTTAAACATTGTTTAGGTTTTTTTATGGTTTTAGGTTAGGTTTTGTTTCTTTTCACCTACGTTCTATTCTAAATTAGTGTTGTTTGAAGTTCTATCTCTAAATAACAAAACCAATCTTTTTAGACCAGTGTTATTTAGAGATAAAACTCTGAGAAACTATCTACCCTTAGTCATCAGGTGTTGTTTGAGTAAATTTCCTCGCATAACACCCATATATAGGCGCCTTGAGTCTAGGTGTTCAAGTATTTTTCCCCAAACAACACCCTAAGTCGTGAGTGGTGTTTTTCCATTCCCCACACCTTACAAATTTCCCATGCATGACTATCCCATGCACTTTAGAGAAAATTCTCTAAAGTGCATCAAAGAGACTTACCCCTCATGCACTTCAGAGAATTCTCTACAAAGTGCATATCCTTTTTTGCATCAAGGTCTCACCCTTAACAAATACAAATCAAAGAAAATTCTCTAACTTGCATTTGTTTTATTTTACCTACCCTAAGTGTATTTTGGAGAATTTTCTCCAAATTACACCTAAAACCATACCATCGTGTAGAAGTGGGAAATATTTCCACCTTTACACCAAAAAAAATTCCCATGTAGTTTAAAGAATTTTCTCTGAACTACATCAAACACTTTTGAAATGTAAAAGTGTAGATTTTCTCCACCACTGCACAAACCTTAACACTGGAAATTTTTCTCTCTAGAAGGTCTTGAAACTCATTTTTTTAGTCTCTTTCCAAATGACTAATATTTCTCCCAAGAAGATAAATATGAAGTACAAGTAACAAGGAGTGTTCTCGATGACCTCTATAGATTCCAATGTGGATCATATTAGAGACACATAGATCGAACATGTAGATATGTCAAAAAATTTGGAGAGAGTGAAAAAATAGCCTTTCACCTCAAGCATGCAAGTTGTTCTTTATAGTAGCATCCATTTGGTTTTTTCCTTTCTAGTGTTAGCTCAAAACCCAGAGTTCATGTTGGCAGCAACTGCTAATTTTAATAAGGAAAGTAAAAGCATAATAGATGAAGATGGAAAAGTAGTGATAAGATTGGATGAGGAATTCTTTGATAATATTTTTATGTGGCCAGACATCGATGATTATGCTAATATCACCATGGAGTCACCACAAGATCACTATGACAATAATATAGAGAAGTGCAAGAAAATCATAACACCTAATGGCTCAAGACTCCTAGGCCTACAATATCAAGGTGGCCAAAGAACATCTTCTGGAGTGAGTTCATTGAAGAGGTAGGTGATCTAACAACTCTCTTGAGTAGAGTTAAAGGGCTTGCTACATCCAATATTTTTTGAGAATGGATGTATCAATACATATATGTCATAAAGAAGGGTAACCAAAAGATCTTTTAGGGTAAGAAAATTAGTAGCTCATTTTGTGAACAACTCTCAAAATTTTCAACCTCATTGAAGTTCCATATGACTTCATATTTAGTATATGTTTCTACCTCCATGAGACATTTTCCTAGCCTAACTTCATAAGGTGATAGAAGAATCATTCCTATGTATAAATACTACTCATAGTTGACATTGAAAGAAAGCATCAAGCACTTCAGAAGGGTAAATGATGCCTTCTTTTAAAAGTACATTTGTATGTTTAAGAAAGAGCTTGAAAAGAAAAGAGTCTCTGACGAAGCTTGGGAACAAGTGAAAAGGTTTGGTTGTATATTTCTACAATTTCCTACTTTCACCTATATCAGGGTTGGTTGTTTTGATGAGAAACCATACATGTTACCAAGGTATCCAGGTGACAAACTAATTCTGATGGAGTTATATAGAAATATAATGGTTGTGTATAGCAAACAAGTAGAAGCTCATAGATTTGGTTTCAAGTTTCTAGTCACCATTGGCAGATAATCTAAAGGGAAAATATACTCATGTTCACAAGATTGAAGATATATGGGCTGAATGTAGAAGTGATGAATATGTAAGGAAGTTAGACTTCAATCAACTTACCTTAGAACAGATCAAGAGCTTTGAGCTTGCTAATATTCTTGAGGACATGTAGGAAGAATATGATATAGTATATTTTAAATATGAGGGAAATAAAATTGCTAACACTCCTCTTCTACCAATTCAATGGTCACAAAAGGAGATGACTTCAATAAGAGAAAGGTTTCAACCTATTCTTTCTAACACCAATATTTGGTTGGAGAAGAAAGGAATAAAGTTGAAATTTTTCAAAATAGGATCAAAAGAAGAGTATATTGAAGGACCTTTTGGTAAAAGGGAAGAATTTAGAATGAAGAATAAAGAAGATACTCTTGGTACTAGAAAGAAGCCAAAAAAAAATTATAGGGGCTAAAGGAAAAAGGAAAGAAAATAGGGAACATCTACTTAGTGAGAGGTAGAAGAAGAAGAAATTGTGACTGAAGAGTCATAAGGATCTCTTGTTACTTCTCAGTTGGAGTAAACACAAGAAGAACCATCCTCCTCTCCTCTTGTAATTTCTACAGTTCAAATTCCTACTCTCGTTATTTCAAGTGTACAACCTTTACCTAATGTTCCTACTATTTCTACTATACCCATTTTGTTGATACATCTTGCTCATTCATCCCATTCCTCACCCACCAATGAATCATTGTTCGAAATCCCTCATGGAAACATAGAGAATGTGTTTGGCTCACATTCCTTTTTTCCTAGTTTATCTAATGTATCCTCACATATACCTGATACATTCACACAATTGAACTTTGATAAGTTCATATATGCATCTTAAGTGTCAAGTGTGGAGATTCCTACTATAGTGTTAACTCAAACCTCGCCAATATTGGCCACCATTTCTATTTACCCTAATATCCCATTTTCACAATCCATAGGACCAACCCCGTCATCAAAAACCTTGGTGACAAAAACAAAAGAGGGTTCTTCCATCCTTCTTCCTTGGTTGATATCACATAAATCAAAGAGAAAGAAATAGGCCATCTCCCCAGATGACTTTGACTTGGGCCAAATTTTTCCAGTAAATACCAAGATAGCTAAGAAGGCCAAAACACTTTCAAGGGTGCTTGTTTATAAATCAGGAAATAGGTATGTTGAAGTGGCAATGCCACCACCAGATAAAGTTTCTAAAGAAATCCAAGGTACTGATTGTGTTATTTCAAGGATTGAACTTGGAAATATACACATGAAAGTGCTAAGGAGGACATACAAATAGAATTGGATGCATTGATTGATAGATATGATAGAGATAAGGTTATCAAAGATCAACTTAATATTAAGATGGAACAATTTACTTATGTGCTATTAAGGATAAGTCAATCTTCTAAATCAGTTGAACCTGTTATAGCATGTATTGATGATGGTGCAACTCAGAAGGCTGAAAGGATCGAGGCACAAGGCCAAGCTATGAATGCATGGATAGAAAGATTAATTGTACAAGGAACACAACTTTTAAACTCTTCTATCGAACTATTTAACAATATGAATGATGTCAAGAAAGACTTGAATCAAACACTTGACATGTTATCACAAAATTTGCACCTGGTAGAAAAGGACCTTGAGACTTGGACTAAGATGAAAGACTTCAAGTTGGAAGTGTTAGTTGAGAATGTGGTGATCCCCACAAGGAAAATGTATATTGAGTATCGAGAAGTAATGAAGCATAAGAGAGATATCCTCAAGGAATTGATAAAAGATCTACAAGAAACCCAAGGTACACACATTGATAAAGGATTATACATCACTATTACGATAGGGGAGCTTTCATGTCAAATACTTGATGAAATTCAAAAAACTCTTCCTGTCGATACAACTGTTTAGGAATTTACTACACTAATTGATATTGAGATAGAATTAGAAGCTTTCTCACTATCTTCTATTGATAAATTAGTGGACTTCCAAGTAATTCTAGATGAGTTGAAGATAATTTTGGATAGGCACATAAAGGTACATGTCAACATAGAGGACTCTATCACACGATTTCTAGACATCTCCAATTACACACCAGGGCCAAACGACATTGAATCTCAAGTGGCTTTGAAAAGATATGAATACTTTTTGGAGAAAAAGAAAGAAGAACAAGAGAATGTGTTTGTGGACACTTAGTGTATTTTCCAAGATTTTCATTATGTAGTTTGTAGTTTGTAAATGAAATTTTACATGTCTTTTTGTAATATGCAATTAGATGTCAAAGGAGTACAATCCTAAATTAAATTGGACTCTTCCCTTAAATAAGTCAAAGTAGTTGTAGATTTCCTATTTTTTCTCATAGCTTCCCTCTATAAATAAGAGGGGGCTCTTTTGTAATTGTGTAATTTTAGCTATTGAAGTGAAATGTTTCCGCATTAAGGAGTACATTGAAACTTGTGTTCAAAATTGTAAATCATATTCAATAAATATAAGGAAAGCAAGTTGGCATTCAATCTTTTGGTGCATTGGAATTTTTATTAAGTATTTTCTATTGCATTCTCTTGTGTATGTGATTGAATCGTGGCATGGAATCAAATATTCTATGAAGTGTTCTAAATCTAATTTTGTAGCCTTTGAGTTGTGATATCATCTTTGGAGTTTTGTTTATGTTTGTGACTTGAAAGTAACTTGAAGACTTTGCGATGCAAGTTATTGTCTATGATTATTTGATATTATCTTTGCATAAGGTGAATACTTTGGGCTGCATCATATTCCATACCTTTCATTTTTCAAATTGACATAAGAAGCAACAAAATACTTTGTGCTTTTGTGGGTTTCTTGATGTTAACACTTGCTAGTATCATTTCAGTTACTCTTTTGTTTAACTAAATCTAGTATAGATTATGATTGCTCCAATCAGTAGTTTTTTGTTCATTACATATTGTAAGAATCACGAGATTATTATTGTAAGTTTGTAAGAGAACATCTATTATGAAATAAGAAAATTAGATGATATGGAAACACTCTATGGATAGTTTTAGTGTAAATAATCTTAGTGAATTACTAGTTGGTTAGAATTAGCAATAAGAAGGGAGCCTCTCCTTTTTGAGAGGAGAGATTTTATCTCATCATATTGTGGTTAATATAACCATTTTTTCATCAATTAGTTGATAACAAAATATTCACCCAACATCCATCATGTTGTACAATTGCATTGATAGAAGCCTCAAGTTGTAGAGGCACATGTTCAAGTGTTTCTGGGAGAGCTTTATTTGTTTTCTTTACTTCCTCATTTTCTTCTTCTTTAGATTTTTCCTCTTCTTCTCCCTATCTTGTTCTCTTATTTATTCTCTTCAATACATAATATTTCATTTCTTCTTCATCATCTTCATCATCATCATTCGCATTCACTCGATTAATCCTTCCCCTTTTTTCCATCTATTTAGATCTTGGTTTCTTCCTTTCTGTAGTATTATTTTGTGTTGGTACTTAAGTGGCATCCCTTCTTCTACTATGAGGTGTTTGAGAAAGTTCAAAAGTTTTGGTATTGGCAGATGTAGATTTACTTGTCCTTCTAGAAGTTGGTGCAGCAGTAGTGGCTTGAGATGCTACTACAGGACCCTCAGGAGATCCAAACACCTTTTTCAACTCATACATCATCTTCCCCACACTCTTCTCCACCTTTTCTTCTACATTTTTCTTCATTTTTTTATTGGTTATTTCATCATATATCCCAAACCTCTCAACAGTGGGGTCCTTAGGTTTGCTAAGCAAGATGTCAGCATAGGCAACCCAGTCAGGTCCAGAGACCTCATAGAGAAACTTCTTTATCCATGAGGTTCTTGGATCAATTGCCTCCATATAGCAATTGTCTTTATCTACCATAAAAGTAACTTCATTCTTATATATTTCCACAAATTGTGAGGGTATTCTATTCCTCTTCTGCATTTCATTTTGAAATGCTTTAAAGAAACCCCATAACATTATGTCACACTATTTAGTATTTGGAAAGTTATGCATGTGATCTCTAATCTGATGTGCAACATGAATATTCTTTCTCCAGACGACATTCTTTAATCTATGAATTTCCCTCAAGAAATAGAACATAAGATAAATAATCAAAGTGTCATACCAGAAATTATAGTGTGAACCCATGGTTTCCTACAAATTTTCCAACAATTGTAGCTGCAAAAGCTCACAAAGGTCATAATTCTTTCCTTCCTTCACCATCTAATGAGCAATGAAGATGGTGGTGGTGGTAGCATACCCTTCTTTATTTGCATAGTAAACCTTATATGTAATGCCCATTGTGGCATACCAAACCCCTAGGTCAGAAATATCATCCACAATTAGGGTTCTTTTGTCAAATTTAGCTCTAGTAATATTCATAACTTCTTCATTCTTCATGGCCTTCAGTGTTAGCACAGGTCTGAAGGAGCACAATCTAAGCACAATCCTGATGGCTTATTTTTTTATTAGGTGGGGTTGATCAAGCCAAAATATGTCTTCATGAATCTGGCTTGGGGAAATTCTGACCCATTCATCTTTGAAGCAAAAATTAGGGAAACCCTTCCACACATCTAAACCCTATGCTTCCACATTCACATATTTCGGCTTGAGCTAAAAATCATCACCCAAGAGATGATTATACCTAAACTCTTCCTTCTTCAGAAGATTTTACTCACTCAACTGAGAGTGAATATAGATGTGGACATCTTTAGAATGAAACACATTGATTGGAACATGAGAGAATGCTCTATATTTGTTGGTTATAGTAGATATGAATGGATGTTTCTTGAATTTTTTCCTTGGCTTCTCAACAACATGAATGAAAATTGGTGTAGCCATGATAACAATATCTGAAAACTCGAGTTTTATAGGAAAACCATAAATATACCTAAGAACTATCATTAGGGTTAGCACACAACTCACTAAGAATCTTCTTCACTCCCTTAGGTCTTGCACACACTTGATATCATTCAAATGAGATTAAATTATCCAAAAACCACATAAAAGGCTTTCCAAAATCCCTAAATTTCCACCATAAATACATTTGTACTTTGTGAGGTGAACCTTTTGCTGGACTTCTTTTTGTCATCATAGGGATAGAATGAAACTTAGCACACCTCCACAAACCAATAATTTTCTCTAGAATTATCACCAAAAGATGCATTCTTGCTAAGCAATTCTACACACCAAAGGAAATGATTCAACTCATCTTCTATGCTGAAATCTTCAACAACTTGTTCTTTTCAGGGGGCTAAAGGATTTCTAAATGAAAACTCCCCTTGAGATAATGTTGTATCTCTTTAGTTATCAAAGGATCCATTTGCATCAAGCTAAGATATAAATTCATTATTTGCTTCACTTTTTTCCTTCTTCTTCCATACCTTGTTCATCACCTTCTTTTATTGATTAGAGTCAATATTATTTTGAGGAGTAGAAGGTCTTACATTCTTTCCCTTGCATAATCTTGTAATATGTCATGATTTATTACAATTGTAGCAAATGATACTAGTTTGTGGAGCATAGTTGCTTCTTCTCACATTATATCTACAATCAGCAACCATATGACCAAACTTGTTACATGTGTAGCAGTAACCATATAAGGATTGAGAATTCATAGCATTGCTATTCCTTATCACTTTACTTCTACATTCATTAGCCTTATGACTAAATTTATTGAAAGCATAGAATTGACCATGAAATGATTGAGAAATCATAGCTTTGTACCCTAGAGATCTAAATGAGTTCTGACTCATCTTGCTTCTACATTCAATAGCCTTATGACCAATCTTATTACAAGCATAGCAATTACCATTGAACAGAGTAGGAGCAGTTTGCTTAGGAGCAGGCTTCCTGAAATTCTTCTTCTTGTTTGGACAAGAGCGAATCCACATTATTTCTTGTTATCTTGATTTTTCTTTGTATTTTCAGAGGTATCCTTATAATCTTCAATGTCAACATTCTCCTCCTTTGTAACAAAATTTCCTTCTGCTTTGAAGTTATCATACAAGTTTGAAAAAGTACTAATTATGGGACTTTACCCCTTTTCAAAAACAAGACCAAATTTCTCTTTTGATGAATTTTGAGAGTTAATCAAATCGTCAAGAATTTTAGAACCTCCTCTTAGTCTTAGAACCCTATCAATTTTCTCTTTTTCTTTTTCAAGTTATTTTCTCTGAGTGACAATATCTTCCTAAATCTTTGAACAATCAGCAATCTTATCTTTGAGCTTGGTATTCAAGCAGTCCTCAATACTTTTGCCTTCTTCAATTTTGACTTTTAAATTAGAGATCATATCTTTAGCTTCTTTCACTTTAATCTCACATCCATTTCCTCCTATTTGAGCTTTCAGTTTGCCAATTTCTTCTTTTGATTCTTTATTTTTTTTTCTCAATTTGACAATTGTCTCCTTTGATTTTTCCAACATGCGCTCATATTTTATATTTAGTGTTCTTGCTTCATCTATATCTTTAAGAGCGGACAAGAGTTCTCCTTCAAAATTAAATTCACAATCATCTGAATTGATGTCCCAACCTTCAAGTTCCATTTCCACTAGATATGGTTTTGGAATAAACATGTCATTAATTTTTGCTACTAACCCCATGTGTTCAAGAGCAGGATCAACTTCAGTGATTAATCTCCTCAAAGGTAATTGGATATGATACAATTATCGAACACACTATAATGTTGAGAGGGGGGTGAATTAGAATACATTAAAACTTAACCATTCCATTTGCAGATTAAACATCACATCACATTAATTAAAAAAAGAGAAAAAATAAAAACATGCACAATTCAAGGATACAAATATTTTTATGTGGAAAACCCAATGAGGGAAAAACCATAATGAGAGTTAACTAACAATATATGAAGCTCACTGCTTACAAGAATTACAATGTAGTTTAAGGCTCACTACCTAAGGACTTGTAGACTAAGGCGCACAACCTTAGGGAAAGATGCAAGGACCTGTTGAGGCTCACTATCTCAAAACAGGATACATGAAAATTATAATGATAAATATGATCATGAACTGCTTATGAAAGAAGCATCCAACATATGTTGATGTTGCAGTCCCTTTTTCACATAATTATTCCTTCACACAAACTTCACACACTTCATCTTCAACATACTACTCAATTCCAAATCATCATTCATCGATACCTTCACAAATGATTTTGATCTTCTATAAATATGCTCTGTAACAACTCAAAACCTTGATTAGGTCAACTCCAAGATGACCTTTAGAAGAAATGTGTGTTATCACATAGGTCGGCTCCAAACTATATAATATGAAAATAAAATGAGTTTTGGATCAATACACGACATATTAAGACCAAAAACCATCTCAAAAAATCCTCCAAAGCAAGATTAATTAATCAGGACCAACTATAGATGAAGGAAACAATCATGTCATCCCAAACAATGACAACGCCACCAAAACAACCATATGTTCAATTTTGCACCATCAGGGAGAGACCAAATACTTTATGTGGACCAAGATGAGAATAATGTAGACTATGCACAATATCTCTTCAACCTTCTCCTGAAGTAACTAATCATCAAATACTGGTGTAAGAAGAGAAACATATTGAACTGATGAAAATAGAGCATTTTGAACAAACTATAACACTTCAAAACATAGGATGTTGCATTGTTGTACACCAAAACATATGAGACTTGCAAGGATGGACCCATACACCTTTATAAGAATATTCCCAAGTCCACACAACCACATCTATCTCACTGAAGGAAAGTGGAGCATTCTAATAGGCCTTCATCAATACTTTTCTCTGCCAGAACATAGACCGGAACTCTGTCACTTATAATTTTCACTATACAAGGTGTAATTACATGAATTCTTGGATATAACACCTTCACATCTTGACCATATTATCTTCTAAATTGCAAGACTAAATATTGATCTGTAGAGGGGGATGTTGACCAAAATACCATGACTATGACTTAGAGTATACATTGTGAGTGCCTTAGCAAAAAAATTGCAACATATCTCCATGTGTGGTACACCAAATAGGAATAATATCAATATAAACATATTGTAAACACATCATAACATGTGTGTACCTTCCTCTACATCACACTTAGACACCAGGTTGATCATTATTCTTCCATATATTGTTGACTATATCAATAGATATCTCTACACTTCCACTATCTTCAAAGTATATAAAAACTTCAACATACATTCAACATAGACAAGTGACAACCAATCTTGAGTTGACTTCAATGACAACACTTATTGTAAACAGAGGATGCATTGGAGAGGCTTGATGCTTCATAAGTATTCATTGTAACTCTTGTAAGTGCATGTATTGTTGTATTGTTGAATAATAGATGGAGTATGGATGCTTTTATAGGCTAATTTTTCCATCTTGAGGGTTTTCCCAAGGTATATCTTGTGTTATCTTGTGGCTTGTCTATTTGATCTATGCATTATGGTTACTTGCAACATGATTTTCTCTCATGGGGTTATATAGGAAATGGATTTAAGTTTTTGGGTATGATGCATTATTTCATAACAACTGGTATCAAAGCTATAATGGTTGTGGGAGGTGTGAGCTCCCAAGTTTTGTTATAACCCTTGTTTGAGTAGTTTTGGTGCAAAGTTGAATCCATGGTAATGCAGGTTAGATCTGAGGCATTACAAGGTATGGAACACATGTTGTAGGTGTTATTATGCGTATTTGGGCTTTTGGGGTTTAAAGATTTGTTGGGTTTATTGTAGATCTAAAGCATGTAAATTTTGGGTGAAAAGGGTTTCTTGGATTGTGCTTTCATATGAGGGTTTTGTAGAGGAAATTTCATGGATGACCTCTTGAGACAAAGCGAACCTCACCATTGGATCCAAGATGGCCAAGAAATGAAGATTCATATAAAAAAATTCCTATTTTGACCACTTTGAAAAAAATGATTTTTTTTAACCCCTAGCCATACAGTCGTACAGTCATAGAGGTCACAAAATATATATATATATATAATATTTCCAAAAGAATTTGCAGTGAAAAAAAATTAAATCTACAGACTTTTTTAAAAATCGTGTGTAGTAAAAGTTTTATTGAAAAAAACTTTTTAAAATAAAATAGCATATATTAAATAGGGGGCAAGGGGTCCACAGACCCCATGCCACCTCTCATACACTGGTAGCCTACTACTAGTGGGTATTGCTAGTGGCAGTACTACCACTCACAGGCCCCACTAGGTTGGTGGGGCTCAGCTTGAGTCCCATGGGGTACCAGCTGTATGGCTTGCGCGAGGCTTAAAATTTTAATTGCCCAAAAATTTAATAAAATTTTAAACCATTTTTTAATTCCATTGATAAATTGAGTGTTTAAAGTTTTAAACACATTTAAACAAATTTTCAGATTTTCCTTTCATATTTTCCACCCATGGGCTATCGGTGGGCCGCCTAGGGGCCACCGAATAGCCACCCTTATTATCCAAATTAGGGAAATTTTTCCAAATGGGCATAACTTTCACCCAGGATGTTGGTTTTTCGACTTCTTATACTCATAGGAAAGTGGTTCCAAGCACTACGCAGTGGTATAGGTTTTGTTCCATTATTTTGTTGTTTCAATCAATTTTTGAAGCTCAAAAGTTAGATGTTATCCATTTCATAGTTTTAAGCATAACTTTTTCTTACATAATCATATTTTCTATTTCGAATAGGCATTGGAGAGCATATACAATGTACTACACAGTGGATTAAATAAATTTTTAGTTTGTGGTGTAGAGGATGGATTGTACTTGTTTGATCACTTGTAGGAGCCTAAGATTTGGGGTGTGATTGTGTGAGCATCTAGATGAGGCAAGAGGTGAAACCTTGAGGGAGTACATTTTTTTATATGATATTTATGACGATATAGTTGATTATTAGTTTGGTGCTTCCTATTACAAGTTTATAGGTTTTTTTAGAGTTGTACTTTGATGGTGACAAGTACATAGGTTATCTTCAGTTTTGAGGACATGGTTTGACATGAGTAGAGACTTGGAGTCTTGTGTGGGTGATAGTTGAGTGCAGGTATAACATTGGCTATGATTATGGTGTTATGGATATGCAGGTACATTTGAGCATTGGCATGACATGATCATGTATGTGGTTGTTTGGTGGTGATTCGATTTGATGTTAGGAGGTTTTTTTTATCTCCTTGGTGCTTGATTAGTTCCTTGACTATGGTTACTTATTTTTTGACATATAGCAAATTAGATTTGTGGTTGATTTGGTGTTTGAGACTTGTTGTCTACAAGATTATCTTCTTTGATATGTCGGTTTGCAAGTTACTAATGTGATGATGATTTTGCATGCTTCATTGTTTGGATCTACGAGTTATGCAGGTTGTGGATTAGCTACCCATTTTCTTGTAGTGGGATGACTTGATGCGGACTATCTATCCGCGAGATTGTTTCAATGTTGATGTAGACTTTGTTAGTTGGCCTTGTCTATGGTCATTTGTGCATTGGTATGTTGCTTTGGGATGAGAGGATGGATCGTTAGAGTATCTTATTAGTCAATTGTTGGGGCTTGTAGCATGTGGTTTTATCATGATGTCATGATAGCTTGGTTGCATTTCATGGTTATACTTTTAAATGGGAGCTTTTGATAGTGATGAATTAGCGGTGTAGGATTGATTCCTAATGGTTTGATGTCAGTTGTATCTTCTTGGCTTGGAGATCTTGGTTCTACTTGGTATGATTGGTATTTCAGTTATGTGTGTGGACTTGGATGATCTTCATGGAGGAGATGGTTGTCATGATGCTACGGGTAGCTTGGTATCATAATTCAATGGGAGTTGTTAGTAGTGACGTAATTCATTGTTGGTGATGGATGATCTTATTTATTGTTTTTGGATGGCTTGGAGGAGCTCTTAGATCCTATTATTACAGAAGAGTTCTTTCACATTTATAGGTACACTAGTAGGAGATGGTTATCTTCATGTGATTGGAGATGTTGATTCTTGGTTTAGAGTGTGATTGGTATTATGTCATGATGTACTCTTGATTCTAGATTGGAGTTTTGGTGTGGTGCATGTTCTCTTGAGACCAGCATGTATGCATTGTTACATGTGATCTCCTAGGAGGGGATGGTTAGATTGTGATGTCATGATGGGTTCTTGATTCTACATTTAGAGCTTTGGCATTGATCTTGTTAGTTCTCTTGGTATTGAATACATTTTTCATTTTCTTGGGTGCTTCATGATAGTGTGGTGTTGCATTTGGAGCTTAGCATGGATTGATTAGTTGGAGGTTTTCAAGGATACTTGGAGACATGGGTGAGACGATTACTCTTTGGAGGTTTCAACTAGAAGATCGAGGAGACTTCACTTGGATATGGACACAATTTAATGATGGAACTGTAGAGGAGATTAGTCTTGGAGTGAGTCATTATGACTTGGAACTCTAGCAGTGACGTGATTCATCGTTGGTGATGGATGACCTTATTTAGTGTTTTTGGATGGCTTGGAGGAGCTCTTAGATCCTATTATTGCAGAAGAGTTCTTTCACATTTACAGGTACACCGGTAGGAGATGGTTATCTTCATGTAATTGGTCTTATGTCATGATGTACTCTTGATTCTACATTAGAGTTTTGGTATGGTGCATGTTCTCTTGAGACCAGTATGTATGCATTGTTGCATGTGATCTCCTAGGAGGGGATGGTCATATCATGATGTCATCATGGGTTCTTGATTCTACATTTGGAGATTTGACATTGATCTTGTTGGTTCTCTTGGTATTGAATACATTTGTCATTTTCTTGGGTGCTTCATGATAGTGTGGTGTTGCATTTGGAGCTTAGCATGGATTGAGTAGTTTGAGGTGCTCAAGGATACTTGGAGACATGGGTGATGCTAGATTTCTCTTCGGATTGGAGGCATTTGCTTGATACAATTACTCTTTGGAGGTTTCAACTAGAAGATCGAGGAGCCTTCACTTGGATATGGACACGAGTTCATGATGGAACTATAGAGGAGATTAGTCTTGGAGTGAGTCATTATGACTTGGTTATCTTGGAGGAGCATTCTCATTCCCCACTCGGTCTACTCGGCGGTTTATCATATAATAAGTATTGCCCATCCTATTTTTGATGTGTTTATATTTTTTCTTTTATTTCTCATGGGAATGAGTTGACTCATTATTATTGATTTTGGAGACTCATTGGAGGATTGTTTAGCATGATTTTTTATTGCTTTATCTTTCATAGATATGGATCTTGAGCTATGGATAATTAGTTTTGGAGGATTCATTTTGAGGGATGATTAGCATGGTTATCTCCTTGTGCATATGATTTTATGTTATCATTCATTGATGAGGAGTTTAAGAGATGGTTATTGGGCTAATTTCCTATTTTGGGAATGGATTCTTTGATTTTGATCTTTTTGGTTAGAGAGGCTTACATCCATGTTGGCATTATTACATTATTTGTATGTTTGTTTGATTAGATAAGATATTGAACATTTTGGGTGTTGTTGATTCTTTTCATTTGGAGTTGTAAGGAGATCATACTTGACACAAAATATCACTTTGAGGTGTTGGTATAAGGACATGTTATAGTTTATAGGTTTTTCTCTCTTCATTCTGCGGTTTCTTCTTGGAGGATCATGTTCATATGATTTGTTAGGATGGTGGCGACATGTTGTGAGACCGTATGTAATTATTTTGTGTTGCATGTGTGGATCATTGTGTTTTTCCTTGGTACTTCATATTTTAATCATTTATCACACCTTGGTATAGTGTTGATTGGTAGACTTGATATGGTATTATATTACCCATATAGTGGGAGTTTTTGGATATGTATGTTCTTCATTGATAGGTTTGATATAGGGAGCTTGTGATTGTAGTTTATGGGTTGCATATGTTGTTGGCATGATTTTACTGATGTTATTGATACCTAGGAGGTATGGATGGTTGGTTGTATTAGCATGTGTTGTGGATGCTATTTTTGATCAAGA
This sequence comes from Sequoia sempervirens, assembly GCA_007258455.2. Classification (NCBI taxonomy): domain Eukaryota; kingdom Viridiplantae; phylum Streptophyta; class Pinopsida; order Cupressales; family Cupressaceae; genus Sequoia; species Sequoia sempervirens. The sequence goes on from VDFB02047230.1 coordinate 467,246,759, forward strand.
GGTTTTTTCCTATGACAACATATTGTTTGGAGCCTTTGTTATCACTTGTATTTGATGCTTGTGTTCTTGGATTGGTGCATCTTCACCTTGGAATGATCCTTTTACTCCATACATGGCATGTTGGAGTATGGGAGGAGTTCCTGGTTGATATGGCGGTGACTTTGCTCTTATTGTAGGTATCTTTATGGAGCATGAGAACATGTTGGAGATTCATGTTATTTTATGTATGGCTATGATGATATATTTTATTGATTGATCCCTTATGTAATGTATACAACAAGTGGGAGAATGCTGGGATATGGTGTTTTACATCATTGCATAAAATATTGTATTATAATTTTGTAATTAAATAATTATTTAGTTGTGATGCACCTAGGAGGTGTGGTTAATCAAACTAGGTAATTATTTGTGGTCCACTTTGTGTTATATTGCAACATTGGATTATTATTAATGTGTGAGAAACATGAGATAATAATTTAATATTGGGAAAATATTTAATAAAGTGAAAACTTAGTACCCAATATTAAATGAGGGGTTAGTGGTTTTGTATTCACATGTTTTTCTGGTACATGGTTTTATCTTACCACTTGGTTGTATTTGTGTGATCTTGTATCCATAAAAGAAAACACATGTTTAGTGGTTAAGGTTGGCTAGGTGAGTGGGTTGTCATTATTGAGTCTTTTTGACGAGTGCATATGTGAAGCATGGCATGGGATGTGTGGATTCATGCTTGGACACATGGAGGATGCATTAGAGAGGCTTGATGCTTCAGAAGTATTCATTGTAACTCTTGTAAGTGCATGTATTGTTCTATTTTTGTATAGATGGTTTACGGATGCTTTTGGAGGTTGGGTTTTTCCCTCTTGATGGTTTTCCCAAGGTATACCTTGTGTTATCTTGTGGCTTGTCTATTTGATCTATGCATTATGGTTACTTGCATGCATGTTTTTTTCTCATGGGGTTATGTAGGAAATGGATTAAGATTGTGGGTATGATGCATTATTTCCTAATTGATGGATTCAAAGTTGAATGCAATAAAAATTCAATCCATAAATTTAATTAATTAGTTCAATGGTAAATAAATAAGTTATACTAGTAAATAGAAACTTATCTACTATAATTTAGAACTTTGAAATCAACATATAAATCACTATAATCGACTATAAGCTCTCTAAACTATCAATTAAAGTAAAATTCAATTCAATTACCACAACTCTTTATTTGTGTTAAGAGAGTCACTCTACAAATTATGGTCTCTTAGGATGATAAAGAGTCCTAGAGAAGCATGATGGTAGAGATGTCACATCACTCACTTTTGGGATAGAGTATAATAGTAAAATAAATTTTATATAAATAATATATAATTATTGACAAAAAAGGAAATGCATACAATAAAAATAGGTTAGATGTGTAAATAAACAATATAGACTAGACTAAATAAAAACTTATCTACTACAAAATAAATACCACCAATGAGGCCTCTTGCATTGACTAAGAAGGATTCATCATGGATGAGCCAACTAAGATTTTATGTATGAAAATTGACAAGAGTGTAAGACTGTATGTATGCATATAATCATGATAACTTTGAAATTAACATCTAAATCACTATAATCAACTATAATTTCTCTAAAATATCAATTCAAGTACCCTGACTCCTTCTTGTTGTTATGACATTCGTTATGTGAATGATGGTCCCTTAGGATAGTCAAGAGTTATACTAAATCATATCGAAAAAGGTGCCACCTCATTCACATTTTGAATAAACTATAAAAGTAAAATAATATCTAGATACAAATTATTACATAATTACTCACAAAAAAGGTTAGACATGTGGAAAAGGTTATATTGTCAAGCCTAGGCCAAATTGAATTGCATAAAGATTACCATGATGATTTTCTCTAAGCTCCTCTTCTATCATCAACTATTATCCCACTTAGGCACATTATTACTAATATTTTTTATATTAAATTAAAATAGAATGCACCATGAAATAACTTTAAATTTTACCTAAAAGAAAGATTGACCTTGCTCCTCTTCTACTCCGGCCCTTGATGTCCTTTCTTGTGTTCTTGTCCTTGATGCCTCAACTTGTGTTCTAGACCTCACTTTCCTCATCTCATGAAGGTGACATATGAGGGGCATCATATTTATATGTGTTCATTGGTGGCTCACTAGAATCTCTAAGAGGACCTAAACATAAGTATTTGCACATAGTGCAATGACGAGGCACATAAACATGTGTAGAAAAGGAGGGTCTAACAATATCAATTGATCCACTAAAACAATCAATATAATATGGTTGTGCTACCTAAGAAGATTGTGCAAAAATAAAATCCAATCAAAGAGTGTATGATAGAGAGGCTCCAATGTGTTGCATCTACAACGATGACTAGGTGCTATTGTGTAAATAATTATTTATAGATTGATGCCATATAATTTTTTTAACAAGAAAAGTAATAAATTAAAAGTTATCAAAAAAAAATGAAAACCTGACAAATTAATTATAAAATAAGGATTAATTCAATCGTAAAAAATACATATTTTAAAACTAAACATTATCATCTATAATGGGTTTTAATTTCATAAAAAAAATTAAAAGAAACTTCATCAGTTATATTGCCAAAAAAAATTCTCTTGAAATTACCATGACCTTGTACTTGCAGGTCCAAGGCTAAGTGTTGGGTTACCATGACTTTTCTGAGCCTAAATCCAAATGAAAAAAATGTATTGTGAGTTTCAAACTTTTTGGAATGAGTACCCACTTTAAAATGGGTACCTATTCTACAAAATGAATGGGTACCTATTTTAAAGCTGAAAAATGACACTTCCCCTGAATGTGGACCCAACTTCTTGCACTTACCCAATGATGAGGCACATAAACATGTGTAGAAAAGGAGGGTGTATCAATATCAATTGATCCACTAAAACAATCAATATAATATGGTTGTGCTACCTAAGAAGATTGTGCAAAAAATGCAATCAAAGAGTATGACAGAGAGGCTTCAATGTGTTGCATCTACAATGAGGTCTGGGTGCTAAATCGAAGGTGGAGAAGTGATAGGAGGAGGGGGAGTAAATGGATGTTGCACCTATCACATTGCCCCAAGTCTATCTTGTGGCATTCCATTACCCGCTCCTTGAAAATATCTAAAACAAAAATAGTTCACATGGTGATGCAAAATAAATTCTACATATAGTTTGTGAAGGAAATATAAAGGTACATTGAGATTATTGTTGGGTGGTTTATCAAAACCATCCACCAACAATCCCAAAAATTATTTGTGAAATGCTCATGTATGCACCATTTGATTGAAAACTTTGGCTTACGTACGCCAACATGCAATATGATTTTATTATTGACAAAATGTTGCACTAACATGACTTTCATAATATATCTAAGTCTTTCATTTGGTCATATGGTAAGCTAGTAGAATGTTCTTCCCTCTTGGCTTCTATCCATTGTCAAAATCACTCATGCTACCTTGGGAAGGTTCAAACATGGGTGACAATTCCCTCTAATTTGGATGTCGTCTAAGCCAATTGAGGGCGGCGACAATAGATTTCTATAATTCTATTCAATTCATTAATATTTTTTTTCAATTTGTGCTTGAATTGTTGGAGGCTTTGGTGGGGAAGGATTTTTTAAGCGTGTTGCTCATATTACCTATTTTAAAATTTAAAACATACAAATTTACAATTCAAAACTAATTATTAGAATCAAAAAACAAAAACCTAAGTATAAATAACTTTGATTTAATTTTGAAAAAACTAAAAGAAACCAAAAAATTACCACTAGATAGTTGTTAATTCAAGGAGAAATTTTGGCTCTCACACAATTGATATCCATTTTTCCTTCTCTAATATCCCTTCCTCTCTACCATTTTTCCTCAATGTGTTGTATAAAACCCACACGTCATCGCATATTATAAACCTTTTTTGGGAGATTTGTGAAAAGAAAAATGAATATCCATTTATATATATATATATATATATATGATCCATAGACATCCATTTTTTAACAATGGATACCTTTTATTAATAAATGGATGTTCATTACTAATGATATTCATTTTGGTTTAGTATTACCAAACCAAAATAAAATTTATATTCAACCCATAGAAAAAGTTGAATATCTATTTCGAGATTTTGGCTAAGTAAACACACATTTTTTTGTCTATTGCCGCTGCTTGGCCCATCATGATCCTGAATCACCCTAAGGTTTGAGAGATCTTAACCCAATTTCATGAATATTTTATGGAGGTATTGCATTGATAACAAATTGAAACGTATCCCAATCTTGGGCAATCAACCTGCATTTTTATTTGAATTTAGGCCAAGAGAGGAAGTTCTTAGTGGCTATGTGAATAAAGTCTAGCAACACATGAATTCCTTGCTTAAAGAACTTCAAGGCATGCAACCAAGACACTCTGGACAATAGTTAGTCTTGAGAAGAGATAATCAAAGACCACCAAATAAAATGTTGGTTTCATTCCTTGCCTAATGGAGCTATGATTTGATGGTTTCCTAGGAAATTTCCAAATACTCTTGATGATAAAAGTGCCCTAAATTTTCACATTTTCCTACATATTAAGAAGAGTACCAAAGCCAAGAACTTTCCAGGTTGGACAACTAACTAGAAAATCCAAGGTAACCCAATGAAAACCATGATTTCCTTCAATATTAGCCTAGAGAAAATCTCTAAGGAGATTTTCAATATGAAGGCACATTTAATACTCAAGATTAATTCTATTTTAGATCTACAACATTGAGGTATCGAGCATGGAGAAAATTAAATGGTAGTTCATTAGGATGAGGTGAACCATATTACAATACTTGTCCAAATCACATAGGACTATGGAGGCTAGGCCATCAAACCAATAGGAGATGCATAGTAAGACTGGAAAAGGTAATGCTTCCACACTCACTATCAAGTTGCTAGGAAAATTTACATTATAAGGATATCACTTATAAGCTTACAAACTAGAAATAATTGGTCAACACAAAAGCATAATAAAAAGTACATACCATTCTTAAGCTACAATGTTTTACATTGACACCAAATACCAAGAGCACGAGGGTTTTAAAACTAAAATTTGTGACCCAAAATAAAGTGAATTTAAACCCTAAGTTGTAAATACTTTGACTCCAAAACTTATGAACATAGACGAGGAGCCTTGAAATAGACCAAACCAAAAATTCCTCAAATACACCATCAACACAAATAATTAACATCCTTAACTATACTTAGAATGCAAATGGGCCACATATAGAAAGAGAAAATCAAATCACATATCATGTAAACTCAAAATGGGAGGGTCCCTAGCTTGATAGAACCAAGGCATGTTGTACAAGCAACAAATATTCCTTTTCCTTTTCAACTTCAATTTGCATACTATATATAAGTTAAAAAATTACAACATAGATAACAAACCACATTGCACTATACATATGACTTATTCTAACACTAGAATACATTTATCAAGGATAAATATCTACAAACACAATTATCTAGAACTCAATTTTCTAAATATACATTATTAATAATCACTCCAAGTCTTACAAATTTAACTCTATTTATAACTAAACTAAATTATTAACACATACCTAAGCTATATAATAGTTTACAAACATATTATACTAACAAAACTAATTATCACACAAACCTTAATTTACTTTAATGATAACAGTGTTATATTGTTAATATGAGGATTCAACTACATAGTTTTTGAGTCAAACTCATTGACCCATATTTCATGAGTAGTGTTCACACAAACCCATCTCTAATGAGAATGAATAATCCACTTAGCATTCATTGTATCTAAGTGACATTCTCAAGATGAAGCATCACTTCTTCTTAAGAGATCACCTATTCAAATATTGAGAGAGCACCCATCTAAATACTACTCCAATTCAAACACATCAGCATAATTTTTTCCTAACATCACTACCCATTTACCATAAAATTGTTCCAATAAAAATTTTACCATTCTTTTTTTATTGAGAAAATGCATTATATTAATAAAAGAAAAGAATTTATAAGAGAGCAGAAGTGCCTTGAGGAGGCACAACCCAACCAAAAGAGACAATAATACCAGAAATAGAGCACAAATCAGCTAAGACAACTTAAATAAGTTGCTTAAGGGAAGCATACAGTTTACAAGAGAATCACATTTCTCCAAGAGTGTGTAGTACATGTTCTTCCATAATGAAATTAAACATTGAGAGTAGAGGTCCATTATGCTTTTTACCAATCATTGTCAACTGAGACTGAACTTTAGATAGTTGGGTTTGAAGCTTTGATATGCTACTGTGTTTCTCCTTCACAACTTTAGCAAGAGTTGACGGCTACAAAATAATAATAGATAATAAACCGTGCATAATCACTTCTATAGGATGGAAAGCATTAGAAAAAGTATTTTTACATTTGAGAAACCAAATATATTGAAGGATACATTGACAAAAAGATTTTGAAGCTATATTATGAGAACATTGCAACCCTAAAAGAGTTGATTTCCATTTTAATTTTTTGTTAAACATGTCAGGAATAAGAGACATAATTTTTTGCCAAATTAATTGTGAGTGTTTGATGGTTTCTAGTTTGTGACAAAAAGGACATTTGGTGGATTGATTATGTAGAGAGGTGAGGCATTCTCCCACAACAATTTTGTAATGAATAACCTTCCATGCTAAAAATTGAGCTTTGGCCTCAGCTTTTGATTTCCAAACAGTAGTGCTCAAGTTGAACCATTTAGACTTGGACCATTTTAGATTCCATTTCAGATTTAATCTAAGATGATGTTGCAGATCAACGATTGAGGATCCAAGAATGGATTGTCAATCGTTGCAGCAAACTCAAGCATAATATTTTAAACTTTCAAAACATAAATTGTAGCAAAAAGTATGAAAAAGCATCATTTTTATTCATGAAATCCCATTCATAAACAAATATGATAGGTGCACACTCTTGTAGATGAATATTAAGTCTATCTACTAGAATCAAGTCCCAATCTAAACTCTATCTCAGATTATTTTAAAAATCAACATGAAAACCCTCTTTTAACATGAAGTAAACACAAGAAAAAATTCCAGCTACAGGCAAGAAGATTCATCCCAAATCTATGTGCAAAACATCTCCAGCAACTCACTAGCAAAACTATCTCTTCTCTTGCATCCTTCTACTCTCTTCTCTTCACTTCAAGATTTCTCTTTTCCTCACAATCATGGGCATTGAATTCTTGCATGCACCAGTAATATCTCTGCATTTTCCCCTCTATCCAGGCATGGGAAATTTACCCAATTAGACCTCCACATAATGGACACCAAGATTCTTTCTGGCACCACCCTCTCGATTGTCAATCCCTTCCCACTCCACTTTCTCCATCACTAGGCATTTTGGGGCTGTCAATGCTCAAAATAGGCCAAGAAATTATGAATTCAAAATGTTCCATAATATGTATTAAATGCTCTATTCTTGCCTGGGCATTGGGTTTTTTTTTCCTCTTAGATATTGGAGAACAATACATTAAAATGCAACTTTATTAGTAAACTTCAACTTAGAAAATCAAACTCCCCAATTTAATAATTTTTTAAAGTGGTGGAGGAGAGCAAATATTTGAATGAAAATCCCACCTGCAAGAACAAAAATCAAATTACAATAAAATAATAAATAAGAGGAAAACAATATTTTTTTGATGTGCAAGATTTCCCGTGCACCCGGATGCTCATGCATTAGATGAATTTGAATTGGAGGAAGGATATTAAGGTAAATAAGTTTGAGAGGAAAATTTTCAATATTATAGCCTGGAAACCACCTCCAATCCTTGAAAAAATTGCAAGAAATAGGAGTAAACAATTTTAGTTGTAGCTTTAAAGGAACAGCATCTTGCACCTTGTGAATGTCATTGATAAGCGCATTGGACAACTTGAAGTATTGCTTAAGTTGCATGTCACTTTTCCAAGTTAGAGTTGTGAATTCCCAAATGTCCCTGAATTCTTTGATGCCCTTTTTGAATAAGAGTTTGCTATGCAGTTGAGAGGTGGTCACTAAAGGTTGCTCATGAAAGCATATCAATCTATTCCACCAAATAGATGAAGCAACAAAACTCATGCCATGACTAAGTTCTTGTCCTTTCCATTCAAGAAGAGGAGAAACATGTTGCCAAGCTTTCCATATGCTTAAAAATTCCCTGGATGCTTGAGGTTTGAAGTATTTAGCCATTAGGATTTTATCTTTCCACCCAACCTCTTTCCAGGGATTATTGGCTTTGGTTGTAGCAATTTTGTGCTTAATAAGAGATTTCCACGGTGCTGCTCCATTAAGAGATCTAGTAATCCATTTAGCAATGAGTCAGATCCCTTGAGTGAGGGGATCAATTACTCCTAAACCCCCCCTTTTTTTTGGTTGGATGCAATATAACCATGAAGAAATTGGAAAACCTTTTTTGTTATTCCGTTTTCCCCATAGAAACGTTCTGATTAACTGAGTTAGCTGATTACAACTGCTTTTGGAAGGAAGCCAACATGATGAGATGTAAACATGACTAGCTATGAGGATTTTGTTAGCAATTTGAATGCGTCCAACCATAAATAAAAAATTGTTTGACCAAAATTGGAGCTTGCTTTTTACTTTATTGATGAACCATTTCCACATTTCAAGACTAACAATTTCTTGCACCGTTTGTCTAATTCTTTTTGGCAAAGTTTACCATTCTTCACATATAATCTTCCTAAAAAAATTGATTGTATTTTAGGATTAAGGTCGTACGACCATCCCCCGAATCGAAGGGCACTGTCTATGCAGGAGATAATTTGCACCGCATGGCATGGATGCCCATCCGCTGCCATCCCTCGTTTCTCTCGCCCTCGTGCAACACAGACCTGTCCTCCCTGTCCTGCAACTAACGGTTTCGTGCTGTGTTTTGCCGTGCCCCAGTTTTGGGGTTTGTGCCGCCGCCCTTTGCAATATATAATATTAAAATTATATAAGTTATAGCGCTGGAAATTTTTACAGTTTTTTTTTAATTTTTAATTTTTTTAAAATTTGTTTATTTTTATTATCATTTCTATCTATATTATTTAACTATAATTTTAAAATTATAAAAAATATTTAAAATATTAATAAAATTTTATTTTAAAGTAAAATAAGTATAAATACATAGTATAAAAAGTATTTAAATTTTCAAATTTTTTTTATTAAATTAATTTAAATATTAAATTTTGATATTTTTAATATAAATCAATACTATAAATTTTAATAAAAAATAAGTTTTAATTTTTAATTTTTAAATTTTATTAGTAAATATTTAAGATAAAATAAGATTGAAAGTAAAAATATTTAAATTTAATATTAAATAAGAATCTTGTATATATTGTTTCTATTAATTTATTTTAAATATTAGATGTTAATGTGTTTACTATAATTTGATATTTTAAATTTTGATTAAAAAAAATTAATTTCTAAATTTTTAATTTGAAAGATAATAAATCAACAAAGAATGTATTTAAGAATGTCATAATTAATTAACTCATTGCAACTTTAATTGAACGATAAACTAATTAACACCAAACCCTAATTGAACTCTAACCCTAATTGGAACCCTTATTCTAACCCCAAGTTTTATCTGAGATAACCCTAACCTTAATTTAATTCTAACCCGAAACTTTGTCCTAGAATTCTAACTCTAACTCTAACCCTAAACCTAAGTAAACCCTAACCCTAATCCTAATTAAAAGTTCAATCCTAACTATAATACTAATTTTAACCCTAATTGAACTCTAACCCTAATTGGACATAAAACTTAGTCACCCAAAAATCACTTTAACTTAGTCACTCTGATTTTTTAAACAATAGTAGAAGATAATTCCAATTGACATGTAGCCTCAAGAAAGATCTTTAGAATATCTTCTTGTTCTATCAATATTACCAATAAAGAAAATACCACTTTGACTTAGTCACTCCCAACACCTACTTCCTAAATGGTCACTAGGATGCACAAATATTAAATTACACATAGATAAACAATAAATTACACATAGTTAAACATGCCACACACTTCTATATTAAACATGCCACATAGTTATCTATTTATATTTAACATTTCTAAGTTATTAACATTTCTAATCTTAAATATTGTTAAATTAATATTATCAAATTATTAATCACCTAGAAATGTTAAATATCTTAATGTTAAATATTAATTTTTTGTTTGTAAAATTTAATATAGATAGAAATGTTAATAACAAAAAAAATTAAATTTAAAAAAATAAAAGATTAAAAACAAAATCTGTTAAAGCTTCAGCCCGTAAATTATATGTTTTTAATATTATAATATTTGTTTAACTTAGTTAAAAGATTTTATAAGCATTTTTATTAAATTTCTTATTAATTTTTTTAAAACTCTTAAGTCAATTTCATTAACTAAAATCAATAATCATTAAATTTTAAAGTCTATTTTTATCATTCAAAATTGTAAATATATATCATCTAAAATTGTGAATGTAAATTTTAAAACAAACCCTTACATTTGAGTTATATTTTTTTTAAACCCTTACTTTGGTAGTGGAAAATGATGTTGGGTTAAAACAAACTTGCCCCTTCTCTTGTATTGATAAATGAGTAAGAAGAGAAAGTAGTGGGAATGCATTTTGTCACAAATCTTAACTTGTGAGCTTTCATTTTGATACCAAAACATGTTTCAAGAGGGCATGCTTAATGATGATTAGAATAATTCTACATCTTCTTCTATGACAATTAGTACATTTTCACTTGATGAGATACTTGTGAATGGTTATTATGGTCCTTTATATGCTAGATCTTATGTTTGTTACAAACCAATTAAGAGTGTTCTTATTGATCTTACTTGTCAATTTAACATATACTCAAAAAATACTTAATCATCATTTTAATAGCTATAATATGAGTATTCAATTGTTTCCTTTAAGATAACTAATGGAATGCCAACTATGCCAATGGGTTTCTTTATTTTACTTTTGGTAGATTTTTTGAAAGAAGATCAACTTGAAATATCATATATTTCTTACTTTGGATGAGTTCCATGTATTACTTGGTTTTCCATAGATTCAATAATGTCAATAAGTTCCTTATATGTTATATTAGTATATTAAATAGGTTTAAAAGGGGTGAAGTTGTTACTATTGCTAGAGAACCATATGTATCATTATCAAAATTACATAATTTTATTTTGGATACATTTATTAAGATTATTTTGGATACATTTATTAAGATTCTTAAGGCATGTTTAATATAGAAGTGTGTGGCATGTTTAACTATGTGTAATTTATTGTTTATCTATGTGTAATTTAATATTTGTGCATCCTAGTGACCATTTAGGAAGTAGGTGTTGGGAGTGACTAAGTCAAAGTGGTATTTTCTTTATTGGTAATATTGATAGAACAAGAAGATATTCTAAAGATCTTTCTTGAGGCTACATGTCAATTGGAATTATCTTCTACTATTGTTTAAAAAATCAGAGTGACTAAGTTAAAGTGATTTTTGGGTGACTAAGTTTTATGTCCAATTAGGGTTAGAGTTCAATTAGGGTTAAAATTAGTATTATAGTTAGGATTGAACTTTTAATTAGGATTAGGGTTAGGGTTTACTTAGGTTTAGGGTTAGAGTTAGAGTTAGAATTCTAGGACAAAGTTTCGGGTTAGAATTAAATTAAGGTTAGGGTTATCTCAGATAAAACTTGGGGTTAGAATAAGGGTTCCAATTAGGGTTAGAGTTCAATTAGGGTTTGGTGTTAATTAGTTTATCGTTCAATTAAAGTTGCAATGAGTTAATTAATTATGACATTCTTAAATACATTCTTTGTTGATTTATTATCTTTCAAATTAAAAATTTAGAAATTAATTTTTTTTAATCAAAATTTAAAATATCAAATTATAGTAAACACATTAACATCTAATATTTAAAATAAATTAATAGAAACAATATATACAAGATTCTTATTTAATATTAAATTTAAATATTTTTACTTTCAATCTTATTTTATCTTAAATATTTACTAATAAAATTTAAAAATTAAAAATTAAAACTTATTTTTTATTAAAATTTATAGTATTGATTTATATTAAAAATATCAAAATTTAATATTTAAATTAATTTAATAATTTTTTTAAAAATTTAAATACTTTTTATACTATGTATTTATACTTATTTTACTTTAAAATAAAATTTTATTAATATTTTAAATATTTTTTATAATTTTAAAATTATAGTTAAATAATATAGATAAAATGATAAAAATAAATAAATTTTAAAAAAATTAAAAATTAAAAAAAAACTGTAAAAATTTCCAGCGCTGTAACTTATATAATTTTAATATTATATATTGCAAAGGGCGGCGCACAAACCCCAAAACTACGTTCACAGGCTGTGTTACGAGGGCGAGAAAACGAGGGATGGCAGCGGATGGGCATCCATGCCATGCGGTGCAAATTATCTCCTGCATAGACAGTGCCGAATCGAAGCCCTTCCCAAACCACAAGACTATACCACACGGAGCAGTTCAAGTTGTGTCAGCCCTAAAAGGACTATAACTAAAGTGGCTCAAAGTTCCAAACGCATAAAGGTGCAGATTCATTCCAGAGAGTTTGGAGCTCATTCCACAGATTTCGTAGTGATTCCACACCTTCTGTACAGTACGTCTGACAGAAAAGAAAACTTGAGCAACCCTGAAAAGAAGTCTCGCTGAGGAAAAAAGTCTGGCGCTTGAAAAGGAAATCCGTTGGTCTCTCACACCTGCACATCAAATTTTCACATTCTTTATTCCGGCAAACCCTCGACAAATTTGTAAGGAACAAATCAGCTACCAAAATGAGCAAATGAAATGAAAGATGTATGTCTGTCACGTGACTGGAAGTATTTGAAGAGGCGGTAGCTGCTGCAGAATCATAATTACAGAAGAGTCAAACAAAAAGGCTGGTTGGTAGACCTAGTACCAGTACCAGTACCTGTAACTGTACCAGTCTACAATTAGGGCGTGATTCACGAGCATCCGTCGCACTCATTTCATGGCCTAACAAATTATATTACGTTATTCCCTGTTTACTGCCGTATCTTTGATTGAATTCCTCAGTCCTTTCTTTTCGAGACCTGTAATATTCTTGTTCCACGATGGATTTTAGCTTTGAGAAAAGAGCAGGAGGGGAGCGTACCGAAAAGAATGATGACAACCGTCCAGTCAACCTTAGGGTTTCTTACACCAGCCTCCCAAGTAGCCGCTCACACTTTGTTTTCACCTGCGATTGCTCAAATTTTGTTTTGTTCTTTATGGCCAGTGGTCTCATCATCTTTATTTTTAATGTTTTTAATTTTAAGGCAATTCTTCTTGAAAGAGAGATCACAAGTTCAAGTCCTGCAAGGGGTGGGGTATGTACACTTCATATTGTGGAGCACGAGTTAGGTGCCTCCTGCATATTGGGAGTACGAAGCAGTCCCATATACTTTAAGTCCTTTGTAGACCAAAAAATAGATTGCCTATTACATGGACTGTAAAAGGACCTTCCCTTAACTTTCCTTTTTATTTATGATATTAGTATGAATTGTTTTAAAATTTGATTGTACAAATTTTTCCTTCATGTTTCCCATCAAACTCTATAATTTTTTATCCAAAAGCAAGAGAAGAGAAATGAATGATTATTAGCATATCATGGTAGTTACAAAGAGGGAGGGAAGTAAGGGCATGCAAGACCAAGAAGACAAAAAGGGGGCTATGGTGGGTCGGGAGGAAGACAGCCACTCAACTAACTCAAAAATACCATAATTTAGAAAGACACAGAATAAAACTTTGTACATGTATAATTTGAAGGTAAAATTTGGAGACAAAGAACAATACTCATACATGTATAATCTTGGAGGTAAAATTTGGAAGAAAATATTAAGAAAATATGTAATCATGTTATACATTTTAATTTAATAATAGCATATTTATAGTTTTATTTATTTATCTACAACTAAAATTCTAATTTTTTATTTATAGTGACCACCATTTTAAAAGAAATTTCCAAATCATATACTATTTCATTTTTTATTTGATATATTCCTCTAAAAAATAAGCACTTGCATGTGACCAATGGTCTCATCATCTCTATTTCTAATTCTTTTATTTGCAAGACATAATTTCTACAAGTTCATGATATTGACATGAATTGTTTCTAAATTTGATTGTACAAGTTTGTCCTCTGTTTTGGATCAAACTCCATGATCTATTATCAAGGATCATAAAGCAAGAGAAAATAAATGAATGGTTATTAGCAAACCATGGTAGTTAGAAAGAGGAGGGGAATAAGGGGACGTAGGGTTGAAGAAGAGAAAAAAGAGGAGGGTGGAAGGGAGCCACTCAATTGACTCAAAAATACAAAAAATGAAAAGAACAAAAATAAGTACATGTGTAATCTTGGAGGTAAATTTTGAAGAGAAATATTAAGAAAAATATGTAATCATGTTACATATTTTTAATTTAATGGTAACATATTTAGAATTTCATTTATTTATCAATAACTAAAATTCTAATTCTTAAAATATTGTGGATCCACCCTTTTAAAGGAAAATTATATTTAATATATTACACCAATTTTTCATTTGATATATGAACCTCTCTAAAATAAGCACTTACATGTGATCATATGTTTAACTTTTTAAGTAGGTAGGTTGTTGAACAATCTATGTCTCACCAACTTTGGTCTTAACCATAAGGCTTTATGGTCTATTCATTTCCTAGGATTAGAACATATACCTATTTTGGGTTCAATTTAAACATTCACTAAAGGAGCTCAAATAATCAAATTGTGTAATATGTAGATTCATTCCCAACAATTTAGAGTACCTTTGTAAAATTTTGGATTACATATACACTAGCTTGTATAAAAACTATTTAAGTCATTTTAAGCAATTTTTTTAGTTTATGTGGAAATGCAACTTATTATTTAGGATTTTGATATTGTGAAGTCAGTCTACATAATCATTACGTCCTCTCCCCTAATATTGTATATTTCATTTTCTCAATTTATTATATCAAGAAAGAGTTTTAAAACAATATGTTAAGATTAAATAATCATTTAATGATATTTATTTTTCAAAATTCTCTTTTATAATGTATACAATTATATAATTTTTAAATATTTAAAGAAATAAAAGAGTATTATTCTAAAGAAAAATAATCTTTCCTTAGGCTTATTTTGAAAGCTAATTCAATCAAATGTATACAAAAAAAGTACACATTAATTTGAATTAATTAATAAATAGAATATGGGTCAATGTGTTTTTAATTAAATATTAAATTACAAAAATTAAATGTAAAGAGAGAGGTACTCAACTTTGTGTATAAAAATGAGGGTCACCGATGAAGATTCAAGAATCTAATATGGGTGTGTGCAAGAAGTTGAGTCCACTTTTTGGCCAAAAAGTGGAAGTGTTTTCCCTGATTTTCAGTATTTGACACATTTGACCTTAAAATTTGAAGCACTTAGAGATGACATCTTTAAAAAAGTCACTAATCATAAAATGTAGTGCTCGGAGTCTAGTTTCCAAATATGTAATTTATTTCAATACCCAAATTGTACAAATTGAGTTTATTAATAGCATTTCAAAAACCATTGTTTTAAAAGTCATTTTTTGTACCATACCATGCACGTGTACGACATCCATATTTTGACTTAAATTATCGTATTTTTCTAAATCCTTTTGGGAAAAGTTTTATGACTCACTGAACCTTGCTCTTGATATTTTTTGTAATTTTTATTGAATTTTTTTTTTTTTTTTGTTAATTTTTATTAGGCAGATTTGTTGTTTTGAAAATTCGTCATGTCTGACATGCATAAGATGACCTAAACTTATCATTTTTTTTATTTTTTTTTTCAAATTGAAAATTGTTTTGAATTTTGCTCGTGCAATGGATTTGTCAAATGTTATGTTGATCAAAAGTTATTCAAATAGTAAAAACTTCGATATTTAAAGTTTATAGACCAATTTTATTAGAAATTAATTGAAAAATACAAAAAAAATAATTCAATTGCAAAACAAATTACATATTTAGAATCTGCATTGTTTGATCCTAAAATGGGTTTTTCATTTTGTCCAGAAAAATTGCGAAAAAGGTTGTCGACCACTATTTCCAAAGTCGATATTTTTCTTTGACATTGTTAGGGCCTTCAATTTGCAGGTCAAACCAGGTTGAAGGCTTAGGTTCGGACTTCCAAAGATTTTCCCGAACCGAAAACCTTGGCAAAAACCCGCCCACGATGCAAAACAAAATTCAAATTTAAAAAAATGGGATCCCGATTATGACACGGGATCCCATTTACTAATAAACGAGATCCCGTGTCATAATTGAGATCCCGTTTCTATTTCGACCGTTGTAAAGGTAACGGGATCCCGTTGCCTTTACAACGGCTCGCAGACTAGATTTTAGTGAACGGGATCCCGATTATTGAGCGGGATCCCGTTTATTAGTAAACGGGATCCCGTTTGGTAATCGGGATCCCGTTTTATTATAAACGGGATCGCGTTTTATAGACGGGATCTCGTTTATATTATTTAAAAACACTATTCACAATTACTGTCAACTCTGCAACTTTGCAACTTCACATGTACGGTCGAGAGCACTAAAAATCAATTATTTTTCATAAGTTATTGTATTTACAGGTGGTCAATTTGATTTTTTGTTGATTTTATCAAAGGGAGCATCATCTACACCATTTTTGAAGTGAAATTTGCAATATGGATTGAATTTTTCAAAGGAAGCATAAAGAAAACAACTTTTAAAGTGGAATTGTGGTAGTTTTCTATTTGTTTTGAGGAACACAAGAGGAATAATTTTTCCATAATAGGTATTCAACTTCCAATTTGGATTCAATATTTTGAAGTATTTCACTATTAACATTCATTTGTGCTTGAGAATTTATAATTATGGGAGATAAATTTAAGTAATAAGAGAGAAGAAAGACATTGACTCCTCAAGAAGTTGAAGCAAATAAAGAAAAAGAGAGACAAAGACAAAGAGAAAGAAGAATGAGAATAAAATCAATGAACGATGGTGGAGCGACCAATTCAACAACTATTGAAGATGAAAACATTGAAGATACCATAGTTGTACATGAAGCTAATTTGCAAGGAGTCAAATTGGAGAAGAATATTATTATACAAACAAGTCCTACTATGTCTTCAAATCCCTCTTTGAATGCTATGGAGAATGTTTCAATAT
>VDFB02047230.1:467264086-467380224 GCA_007258455.2 Sequoia sempervirens
AAGATATTCGTTGCTTATTAATTTTTACATACCGGGGTTTACATTTTTCAAAAGACCTTTGACTTATTTTAATATTACCAAGTAACATTGAATCGCTACAAAATTTTCTATAAAATTCAGTTTGTGTTGTATCTAATAGGTGTTTTGGGTGAGGATCGCGGACTTTGGACCCCACCCTTAATTTTAAAACATCTATAGCATTAGATGAAACCCTAGTATTATCATGCCAACATTTTTCGATCAAAGATTTAATTTCAACACTCAATTTTATATCAGACCTCGGTAGTCGTCCACTAAAACTCCAACATTGATTGATAGGATCATTTTCTATACTTTCTCTTCTTTTTGATCCTCTTACTAATGATTTAGGATGCATTTTTAAAACTTCACTAATATTGCTTACCATTCTTTTATTCAAAGTTGTTTTATTGACTATAGCAGTAGATATAGCTCTTCTTGTTGCATTTTTATCTTTAGATCGACTATTTTTTCCAATAGATTGAATGGCACTAGCAACAGTAGACATAGCATGTTTTAATGATTGATCTTTTCTTTTTGGTTTAACATAAAAATATTTCATTACTTTCCTCATTTTTTGCATTCTCATCAATTGCATCATTAGTTGACATTGAAATGCAATATTTTTTACGAATCTAAAAGAATTAAGTTAATATATTCTGTTAATGTGTTTCTTATTTGCCTCCAAGAAATTTAATGGGAAGATTATCTAAAACTACCACTTCCAATTTTAAAAAAGTATTTTCATTAAATTCAACATCCACATTCTAAATTTTCATCTTCATTTTCATCAACAAAGCGGTTTCATTTTCATTTTTCATTTTTTCATCAACAAAGCGGTTTCATTTTCATTTTCATCTTCATTTTCATTAACAAAGCGGTTCTCATTTTCATTTTCATCAACAAAACGGTTTTCATTTTCATTTTCATTTTCATCAAAAATATAGGTTTTGTTTTCATTTTCAAGAAAATGATCATTTTGATTTTCATTTGCAACAAAAGATTTTTCTTTTTTGTTTTCAACAAATTCTATTAAAGTTTCATTTCTTTGAATATAGTCAATGTCAACATCATTATATCCAGCTTCTTATAAATCTTCTACAAACAAATTTACCATGTCACTAACATGTGGATTTGAAGACGTACCTGGATTTGTGTATATTGAAACATTCTCCATAGCATTCAAAGAGGGATTTGAAGACATAGTAGGACTTGTTTGTAGAATCATATTCTTCTCCAAATTGACTCCTTGCAAATTAGCTTCATCCTACAACTATGGTATCTTCAATGTTTTCATCTTCAATAGTTGTTGAATTGGTTGCTCCACCATCGTTCATTGATTTTGGTCTCATTCTTCTTTCTCTTTGTCTTTGTCTCTCTTTTTCTTTATTTGCTTCAACTTCTTGATGAGTCAATGTATTTCTTCTCTTATTACGAGTTTTATCTCCCATAATTATAAAATTCTCAAGCACAAATGAATGTTAATAGTGAAATACTTCAAAATATTCTATCCAAATTGGAAGTTGAATACCTGTCTGACAAATTGCTTCCTCTTGTGTTCCTCAAAACAAATAGAAAACTACCACAATTCACTTTAAAAGAATTGTTTCTTTATGCTTCAACGAAAATTCAATCCATATTGCAAATTTCACTTCAAAATAGTGTAGATGATGCTCCCTTTGATAAAATCAACAAAAAATCAAATTGACCACTGTAAATACAAAACTTATATGAAAATAATTGATTTTTAGTGCTCGGCCATTGTGAGTTGCAAAAGTTGCGAGTTAAAGCGGTAATTGTCAGCGGTGTTTTAAATAATACTCGAGATCCAGTCGCAAAGCGCGATCCGTTTATAATAAAATGGGATCGATTACCAGCGGGATCCGTTTACCTAACTCGCGAGATCCCGGCTCTATAATGGGATCCGTTCCTCAAAATCGTCGCGAGCGTTGTAAAGACAGCAGGATCCCGTCTTATAAAGCGGGATCCGTTATCTTCCCCAATGGTGAAATAAACGAGGTCCGATTATGACACAAGATCAGTTTATTAGTAGCGGGATCGATGATATAATCGGGATCCCACAAGTTGAATTTGGTTTTTACATCGTGGTGAAGGGTTTTGCCAAGGTTTTCGGTTCGGGAAAAGCTTTGGAAGTTCGAACCTAAGCCTTCAAGCTGGTTTGACCTGCAAATTGAAGGCCCTAACAATGTCAAAGAAAAATATCGACTTTGGACATATGGCTGACAACCTTTTTTCAAAAATTTTTCTGACAAAATGAAAACCCATTTTAGATCAACGTGAGTTTCTAAATATGTAATTTTTTGTAATTGAATTATTTTTGTATTTTTCGAATTAATTTCTAATAAAATTGGTCCATAAACTTTAAATATCGAGTTTTTACTGGTCTTTGATCAACATAACATTTTGACAAGCGGATTGCACGAGAGCAAACTTCAAACAATTCTTTTCAATTTGAAAAATAAATAAATCAAAAAATGATAAGTTTAGGTCATCTTATGCATGTCGTACATGACGATTTTTCAAAACAACAAATCTGCCTAATAAAAAATTAACAAAAAAAAAAAAATTCAATAAAAAATTACAAAAAAATATCAAGAGCAAGGTTCAGTGAGTCATAAAACTTTTCCCAAAAAGATTTAGAAAATCACGATAATTTAAGTCAAAATATGGATGTCGTACACATGCATGGTATGGTACAAAAAATGACTTTTGAAGCAGTGATTTTTTGAAATGCCTATTGAAACTCAATTTGTACAATCTGGGTATTGAAATAAATTACATATTTGGAAACTAGACTCCGAGCACTACATTTTATGATCAGTGACTTTTTTAAAGATTTCATCTCTAAGTGCTTCAAAATTTAAGGTCAAATGTGTCAAATACTGAAAATCAGGGAAAACACTTCCACTTTTTGGCCAAAAAGTGGACTCAACTTCTTGCACACACCCTAATGACATTTATATAGGTAAACTACTAGTAAGTGTAAAATTAATTTTCTGATATTTCTTCCTCAATCAATGTAATGTATTTACTCTACAATTCAACACTTCTACCTCTATTACAATATTTTTTTCTTTGTTCATATTTTTTCATCATTTCTTTGGGTTTTGAATATTTAACTAACCAAATTTTGCATAATAATCCCTTTTTATTACATCTCATCACTTGTTCAAAACTCTTTTAAGAAAACATAAACATTTTTTTTATAGATTCACTTGTTAAAGGACCCACTTTTTTCACTAAATATAGTTACAAACATAATTTTCTACGTATGAATAAATATTGCATGTCTTTTTTTAAAATCAACATGGTGTGTATGGTCTCTCCTTGCTTTGAAAGGTGATCTTGGAGATGAAAAACATCACTTTGTTCTCTTTTATTATTTTCAATCCTAAGAAAATCAAGTCATGTATGTTCTATTCATGCTACAAGGTGAACTTGAAGATCGAAAGAACTTAATATTTCTTTCCTCAAGTAATTTTACATTGGATTTCATTAACAAGCACCTGACCCAATCCCTTATGTATTGGTAGGATATACAAATTTAAAAGAGAATCAAAAGACTCTTCCATTGGAAGGATATTTTCCATTTAGCTAAGATTGAAAGAAATTTATCCCTTACAAAGTGAAGAACAATAGTGGCTTACCCTCTCATAGTAGGCCATTAGTCATACACTTTCATTTCATTGAATCAAGCGTCACATATCTTTAAGTATATCAAGGAAATCACCTAGAAACCTTGGACAAGTGTTGATAGGAACTATCAAACATGTTTGATTATAATAAATTAGTAAGTGGTTAGCTTTGGGAAGTTACTTCATGCCCCTAGAAATTGGTTTGTCAGGCATGTGTGCTCTTCCATTTTTCCATCAAATGATCACAACTATTAAAAAATATTTAATGTATAATCATAATACTTATGCTTCAAACCTCAACAAGACATTTAAATGGACTTACAATCATCTACACACCTGGTTGAATAAATTTAGATTGTTCATATGATTGGTGTGCTTTATTTTTGAAACCTATGTTTATCCCTTAATTCGAAATAAAACATTTACAACCATCAAACCCATCCAAAATTAACATCCTTTATTTTAACGCCTCGCTTTCCATCTTTTATAGCCAACAACCTTGTGTTGGATTCTATTAGTCTGGGAAGGTGAGCTTACATGCAAAGAGGTGATACATTTATGATTCCTTTTGGGACTTCCCTTCATTTTCAGTGCTATTTTACCATAGGGATTTTCCCATGCTATTTTTGGTGTTGAAAATAACCATATTTCATTCTCACAACTCTCTACTTATTTTTAAGGTATTTCACTACATCCAAAAGACTAAAAGCTAATTTTTATCCTTTTACAATGCCTCATCTTAATCCTATTCATAAGCATTTTTCTACAAGCTCATGTAAATTCTTTGGTTTCAGAAAATAAAATATAGTTTTGTTAACATATCACACATGCATTTTTTGTCCAAAGTCCTGTGCTTGCTGTGAAAAATATGTCTCCTCTATTGGTGTTGTGAAACCCAACAATAAATTCACTATTGTTTAAACTTAGGAATTTGAATAACAAAAGTTAAATTAGTGAAACAAAGAACTAAAGCATGCACAACAACATTCACAAAAATACTATATGCAACAGAAATTTAGAGAAAACTAATCACGCTTTGACACAATGATTTACCCTAGAAAACCCCTAACTATAGGGAAAAACCAACATTCAATGAGATATTTTTATTATAATAGAAAAGAAGAGATTTACATTAACTTCCAGAACTTGGCATCCATAGCACTACTGCAATCCTAGATAATATTTCTACTCCTTCTGATCACTCCAATCTCCCTTTCTCTTGTGTCATTCCTGCAAAAAAACTTCACTTGTCTTCTACAACACTCACATCGATCTCCTTTTTATAACCTCTCATTACCTACGGTGGAGTAGAGATTAACGAAGAAAACAAAGCAAATCTATTTGCTAAAAAGGAAATTTTCCAAACTTGGCAAGCACGTTGCAATATAAGGAAGATAAAAAATCAAGAAAGATGGAGATGTTTATCTCCACAATTGCTCTAGCTTGGGTGACATTGTTCTAGGCTGGAGACACCTCTAAGCTACGTTTTCAACACTCCCTCTTAGCGAGGAAGGTGTTCTCTACTACACCTAACTTCTCCCTAAAGAAGAAAAACTTGCTTTTCATCAAGGCCTTCATTAAGATGTCTGCAACTTTCTCATCTGTAGATATATACTATAGTCAAACTAATCCACGCTATACATAATCCCTAATAAAGTGATATTTGATGTCAATATGCTTTGACCTATCATGAAACTCAGGATTCTCAGATATTTTATGCAACTTTGATTATCACAGTGAATGATAGTCAATTCTAGCTCCTAACCAAACAATTCCACTAACAACTTCCAAAGCCATATGGCCTCACATGTTGCCATGCTCACTGCCATGTACTCTGCTTCTGTAGAGCTTAATGCAATAGACTTTTGTTTCCTGCTGTACCAAGAGACAACCCCTGATCCCATGTTGAAACAACACCCTGAAGTGCTTTTCCTATCTACTGCATTGCCTACCCAGTCTGCATCAGTGTAGCCAATCAACCTAACATCATCACCCCAAGTATATCTCAACCCATACTCAACTATACCACGTAGATACCTCAGCACATGCTTTGCTGCTTTCCAATGTACTCTCTTTGGTTCTACCATGAATTGACTAAGAGAGTTGACCACAAAGCAAATGTCTGGTCTTGTATTGAATAGATACATCAATGACCCAATAAGTTGTCTATACAAGGTGGGGTCTACTACCTCATGCTTTGATGCATTGATCTTCAGCCAATTTGTAACCATTGATGTAGACATGGGTCTACAGTCCAACATTCTGAATTGCTTCAAGATTTCTGTAGCATATTTCCCTTGACTAGAGAAAATATCTCCCTCTATTTTCCACACCTCTAGTCCTAGAAAATCATGCATCAACCCCAAATCCTTCATCTTGAATTGTGCTGCTAGGTCCCTCTTGTAATCCTCTATGAGCCTCGGTGAACCAATCATAAATAAATCATCCACATACAAAACTAGAATGAGTGGTTCACCTCCCACCTTGAGATAGTAAAGGTTGGATTCTGCCTCACTCTTCATGAATTCCATGCTCTACAAGTAGCTATCTATGCACTCATACCATGCTTTGGGTGCCTGCTTAAGTCTGTATAGTGCTTTCTTCAACTTGCAAACATGAGAGTCACTCCCATGCACCACAAAACCTTTCAGCTATTCGATGTACACCTCCTCCTCTATGATTCCATTTAGGAAATCCGTCTTGACATCCATCTAATGGATTTGCTATCCCATTTTCCAATGAGATCACAACTCGTATGGAGGTATATCTGGCCACTAGAGCGAATGTCTTGTCATAGTCAATTCCCTCCTTTTGAGAGAACACCTTGGCCATGAACTTGGCTTTATATTTCTCTGTGCTCCCATTTGCAACATGCTTGATCTTATAGATACAACGAGAACCAACCACTACCTTATCTATAGGCCTTGGCACTACCTCCTAGACATCATTCTTCATGATGGAGTTGTACTCCTCCACCATGGCATCCTACCAAACCTACTGTTGTGCAACATCCTGATAACTAGAAGGCTCACTATCAATGAGCCCGCTTATTAATGCCACATAATCTGAATATTTAGCTGTTGGTCTCCTCTCCCTACCACTCATTCTAGGAGCTCTAATAAACTCCTGAGCATCTCGCGCAATTTGAGTTTCCACTCGGCTAGTCTTTCTCCCACTGGTAGGAGATACACCAATAGATGGAGCTTGTTGTTCCTTATTCTATTGCTCTTGATCCTGTGGACTCAACTCAGCTAAGGTACCTATATCTACATTTGTTCCTATCACAGTGCCCTATACCTGAGACTCCTGATCCACTTTTGGAGCTTCAATCTGCTAACTCTGCTCAACTGCTAGCAAATCCTGAGATTTTATGAAGGCTTTCTCCTCTAGAAACTTCACATCATGTCTCACTATAATCCTCCTCATCCTTGGAATAAAGATCATGTATGCCTTGGAGGTTTCGCTGTATCCAACAAAGAAACCTTTCTCTGCAGTCAAATCTAACTTGGTTCATTTCTCTGATGGTATGTGATAGTATGCTATACTACCAAAGATCCTAAAATGCCCGACCTTAGGCTTCTTCCCTGTAAAGGCTTCTTCTGGTGTCATTTTCCACAAAATCTTATGATGTACTCTATTTTGAATATAGACTGCTATGCTGCAAGTCTCTACCCAAAGATACTTAGGCAGATCTTGATCAAACAAAATGGCTCTAGCTACTTCAACAATTTCCATGTTCTTACGTTCAACAACCCTGTTTTGTTGTGGGTTGTAGGGAATAGTCCACTCTCTCTTGATTCCTTCTCTGGTACAAAACTCCTAGAAGGATTTTCTTTTATACTCACCCCCGTTGTTTGTTTAAAGAACCTTGATCTTCCTACCTATCATATTCTCCACAAGAGCTTTGAATTCTTGGAAGCGACTAAAGACCTCATCTTTGGCCTTCAAGAAATATATCCAGGTCTTCTCGGAGAAATCATCAATGAAGGTTATGTAATACTCATAACCCATCAAAGACTGAGTAGACATGGGACCAAAAATATTAGAATGTATCAAATCAAGAACACCTGTACTTCTACTGTCACTTCTAGGAAAGGCTTCCTTTGAAAATTTCCCAAGTGCACACCCTTTACATGCGTCACCGTGCTCTGCACTCAACTTTGGAATTCCTATCACGGTTTCTCTGAGCAATTTCAATGCCCCATGGTGTATATGTCCCATCCATGACCTATGCCATAGCTCTCCTATTTCCCTGCTACTATTACTGCTCACTAGTTCCTTTGGAGTTTCAAACTGCAATGTGTATAAATTGTCACTTCTAACCCCAATATTCTTTGCCTTCTTCTAGTCCTTGTGTTTTAAATACACCTTCTATCCCTAAAATAGTACGATGTACCTTTTGTCTTCAAGGGTGGTTATTGAAATTAGATTCATGCACATCCCTAGCACATGCAATACATCTGTGATCTTAATATCACTGCTTAACTCCCTTTGAAATGAAACAGTCCCTCTCCCAACTAGAGTGCATGTGGACTTGTTTCCCATTTTTATCTGGAAGCCTATTTCTTTTGCTTTTTATTTGGGGAAGTTTTCTCTAACTCCTATCATATGGCATGACACGCCACTGTCAATATACCAGACCCCTATAGTGCTCAAGCTAGATAAGCAGTTTAGAAGAGAAAACTCATTTTCTAGTCTAGAGGATAACTCATCAACATCCGTTGAAGTTGTTGTCTGCTTCTTCTTCTTGTCTCCTTTCTTATGATTCAGACATTGATTGACATAATGTCCTAGCTGATCACAACCATAACATTTAATTTTACTCAGGTCTTTCTTTTTCTTCTTGTCCCCTTTTGAGGTAGACTCACTGCTTGAGCCTTTCTTGGCTTTGCCTTTGCTGGCAAGAGCAATATTCTCTTCTACCTCACCCTTACGACCATTGTTGCTTCCTCCATTAACATAACTCATTTGCAATTCTTCCTAAGTGAAATCAGTCCACAACTGATCCCAATCAGGAATATCTTGTCTTCTAGATACAACTTTGACAAAGATGTCCCATTCTTTTGTGAATCCTGCCAATGCAATCCTAACAAACTCATCATCTGGTATTGCTAATCAGGTAGTTACCAACTCATCTTTTACTGTTCTGATCCTGGTAAGGTAGTCCATAATGCTCTCCCCTTTCTTCATTCTTGTGTTTCTCAGCTTATCTCTGAGAATTAGCTGCCTGTTCAAATTAGAATTCTAGTATAGATTGAGTATGGCATCATACATCTTTTTGTAGGTGTCTAAATCTGCAATATGAGGAACAAGGTGATCCTTGACCCCATCCATAACGATGCGTCTAGCTTTGGTGTCTTCTTTCTGGTAGGTCACCAGTAGCATAGCATCAATCAAAACAAAAATAGTAGTGGTTGCGTATTCCTTCAGACCATTCTCCTCTAGTAACAAAAGAATTCTTGCTTTCCACATGCCAAAGTTTGAAGCCCCCTCAAATCTGTCTGAATCTCTTAATCTGGATACTTCCATTGCTGAAATCCCTGAACTTAAACCTCCCTAAACACAAAAATAAAATCAAAACTTGCACTTGTGTGATTAAACCCTAGTTTTCTCTTTCAGAGTATTTTCTCTGATACCATGTGAAAAATATGTCTCCTCTATTGGTGTTGTGAAACCCAACAATAAATTTACTATTGTTTAAACTTAGGAATTTGAATAACAAAAGTTAAATTACTGAAACAAAGAACTAAAGCATTCACAACACCATTCACTAAAATACTATACGCAACAGAAATTTAGAGAAAACCAATCACACTTTGACACAATGATTTACCCTGGAAAACCCTTAACTCTGGGGAAAAACCAACATTCAATGAGATATTTTTATTATAACAGAAAAGAAGAAATTTACAATAATTGTCATAACTTGGCATCCACAACACTACTGCAATCTTGGATAATATTTCTACTCCTCTTTCTGATCACTCCAATCTCCCTTTCTCTTATGTCATTCTTGCAAAAAAAACTTCATTTGTCTTCTACAACACTCACATCGATCTCCTTTTTATAACCTCTAATCACCTACGGTGGAGTAGAGATTAATGAAGAAAACAAAGCAAAGCTGTTTGCTAAAAAGGAAATTTGCCAAACTTGGCAAGTGCATTGCAAGATAATGAAGATACAAAATCAGGAAAGCTAGAGATGTTTATCTCCACAACCGCTCCAGCCTGGGTGACACGGTTCTAGGTTGGAGACACCTCTGAGCTATGTTTTCAACACTTGCTACCATGTATTATTTTTTTCATTATGCAAATATGTTTTATTCCACATTCTATAGCGATACTTTAGAAACTCTTCTTCTAGATCATGACATTGTTCTTTTACTCATTCTCTCTAGCTCATTTGTATGGATGTCTGACATTTATTGTCTCTCTGAATTTTTTAGATTTTCGTATCATTTTACAGGATTAGTGATTTCTCTATATTATGCTAATATTTCATTTTATTTTTCTATTTGATCAAATTTCTATCTTGATTTTCTTTCTATACCTCTATACACCCATTAGATCTTTAAGATTTTTAATTATTAGTATTTCATATCTTATATATTAGAATAACATTAACTTTAAGGTTATTGTTATTTACAACATTTAGTTTAAATGCACTTAGGCTTAGTACATAAACACATAGATCTTAATCAAAGATATATATAAATTGAGCACACACATATTGCATTTTTTAATTTATCATGTAGATCAAAAGATCAAAATAGAGATCTGACCACTTGGACAAGTTCTCATGTGATCATCTTTTTCTCTATACTTAGACATAGGTTGCATGTGGGATTATTTTATAATATTTCAACATATAACTAACTCGTTTTTTAGTTGTAACATTTCCATCTCTTCTTCATACTTTTGATTTTATTTACTTTTGATTATTATATTATGAATATTCTAAAACATTTATTTTATTTTGTATTCTTATATTATAAATATGATAAACAAAATCGACATATAACAATGCCTAGTAACATTTGTCTCTACATCCTACCTCGCGAGTCAGAAATTTCACCTCTTCTAACTTTCGATTTCAGATCTTTCTACATATTTTTGTACTCACAATAAAAAATAATCAAATTATTTCTCCTATTTGCAAAGCTAAGTTTAATAGCACTAATTAGATTAATGTACAAGTTCTGATTACATGTCTCTCCATCTCAATTCAAATTTAATCAATCAAATATAAATTTGAAGTAGTATAAAATGTTATATTATTCCCATCATGCGTAGATGCAGATTTTTTTTTTGATTTTATTCAAAGCTTACCCGTATTTACTTAAGCTTTAGTCTTCTCAACCGTTCCAATCCCTCTAGAACTTTCTTCACTCTAGGACATGACAGTAAACGAATCTCCCCAGAACGACTATCTCTCTATCCTCCAGATCCGGCAACTCCTCCAAAAGAGGCAAGTTATAAATACCCAGAAATCGTAGCTTGGGTAATCCAGATGACTTTCCAAATGATTTTGGTACTTCTGTACAACTCTCATTAACCCCTAGCCCCTAGGTACAAATTTACGAAGTTAGGCATTGTTTCCAATGCCGGATAACTCTGGCAGTTACACCCCCATAATGTGAGTTTCCTCAGATTTGTTAGCTTGCACACCCAACTGGCCACGCCAAATTTATTCAAATCAAGTGTTTGGAGATCCGACAGAGCAGTGATGTTCTGTGGTAGATGTGATTCTTTGGGAAAATCAGATGTCACAGATGTCAATGACAGATGGTGCATGTTGTATAGTTGAGCAAGGATTCCATCTTCAATAGGGGAGAGGGTCTAATAGTGGTGCATCCTAATTTTATGTTTTTTAGTGCGTCAATGTGACATTATATGATTTGTTGCTTTTTGAATGTAATGGGCATATTTTGTTCAGCTATTGGGTCTTCTTTTACAATTACTAGTTCCATACTTTTAAAATATTGAATTTTGAATGTATATGTACTATGACAATTATTGATATCCGCACCACTATTAGACCCTCTCCCCTACTATTGAGCTCCTTTTCATGCTTAACAATTAATCTTAGTTCTCTGAGGTGGGATAATTTGGCAACATCCTCCAACTTTAACAATCCATTCTCTTCACTAGAGAGCCATAAAAGATCTAATCTCAATACCCGGAAAGACACTAATTCTGATAGTCTCTTCGGTAGATGACCCAACAATTCATTAATGTAACCTTCTATATTGAGATGCTGAAGACATTTTAGTTCACTAACCCACTCAGGCAGCCTTTGCAGATGATGGCAACCAGATAGAAGAAGCATGACAAGACTCTTAAGATTTCTCACACAGATTGGTACCTCTCCAATATTTGTCCGGGATAAATTTAAAAGCTTGAGAATTTTTAGCTTTCCAACACAGCGGGGTAACGTAGAGATCTTAGTTTCGCTTAAGTCGAGAACCCTTAATAATCTCATATGCATGACGAAGTTTTCCTCAATTTTTTCAATGGGAATTTTATTTAAAGACGGAGTGCGAAGAGACCTGGGACAGGATGCCCTGCTCTGTGCGATAACCATATCATCCATCTTTTCTTTGGGCAGTAAAATTCTTTTTACAGATATGATGGTGGTGTCTTCAACAGCAAATTTACATCTATTCTTTTTAGATACATGAATTTCCAAATCTAAGAACAAGTCATGGATCTTCCACTGTTTGATTAATCCTTCATCTTCCCATACATCGAGCACAGGTTGCCCAACTGATATAAATAATCCCAAGCAACATCCAACTGGTCTTCTCCATAGGGAATGAATCCTTCCGCTATCCAGAGATTTATGAGATATTTGCAATCTATTAACTCATCAGAAAAGAAAGACAAATAAGAAAAATAGGGCTGAAGAGCTGCAGGTAAAGAGTCATAACTCAGCTTGAGAATATCTATGATGCTGTAGTAGGGATTAGTGACCTCTTTCTGTCGATGCAGCTTCAACTCTTTGAGTTGGTGCAATCTAGAACTCCACTCACTTATATCTCCACACCTGGAGAGTCAAGCTCCTATTGTCTTTAGAGCCAATGATGATCTCCCGCACTACTTTTCAACTTGATGAGTCACTTCTTCAAGGTACCGTGGCGAGATATTTTGGTCATAATCCGGCAAGGCATAAGCGCAGAGCAATTGCCAACTCTTTTCCTTAGATAAAATCTCCACCTCATAAATACATGCATCAAGATTTTTCTCTACTCCCCTGTTTCTGGTTGTAACCACAACTTTACATTGGCTGTCATGGCGTATTGGAAGACCAAGCCTGGTAATGATGTTATCTTCTCTCGCTGCCCTCAGACATCATCCAACACGACGAGCGACTTTCTTCCTTTTAAATGGTCATGAATCATCTCTGCCGCTTGCTCTTCCATTAAATCCTTCACAACATCCTTTAGATCTCCCATGTTGATATGGAAAGCCAGATTGAATGCTCATACCTTTGTTTGATTCTATCAAAAACATTTTCGAGAAGAAATGTCTTTCCTACTCCACCCATCCCCACCACGGCAATGACTGAAGCAGTTGGTTCATCTATAAAGGAAATGAGATGTTGAAGCTTTGGCTCAATCGCCACAGGGTGTGAATCGCTAGGGAGCACACTATTTCCCTTCCACACTGTTCTCGCCGTTGGACTATTTCATGGCTGTTCCGAGAGCACTAAATCACGGAAAAGCTTCAGTTGCTCTCCATCTTTCGTTATGGAATTGAATCTTTCTTTCAATTCTCGAATTTTTTTTCCCATTCTATAGCGGAAAAATAATTCATCAGGATTGCAAATACAAGACTGGGATACACATCTTGTGTAAAGAGGACGAACGACACACTCTTCCACAATGTCCTCTGCATCCCAGGGCGCAACGTCCCTAACGTTTTGTAGCCATTCTTTGACGTCCTCATCTTGTGTAGAAAGTGTATCAGCATATTTGAGACTACCGCTTATAGTTCTGAGTCTCTTCTTCAAGCAGTCAAAGTCCCGGATGAAGTTGCAAACCAGCGCTGCCTCTTCAGCTGCTCGTTGGACTATCATCTCGGTAACTTTGCCGATAACACCTTGTGCAATTGCACCTGCCATCCTCAATCTGTTATTATTAATACTGAGAGTGGACGTAAAAGCTCTCTCAAATTCATATACGCGCCTAACTGTAACAAATCGAATTTGCTTAACGAAAAGTTAAAACAACATAATTTTAGATCTCTGTCTTCTATGTGAAAGGAAACACAGGTGGCGGAAATAGTTTCCTACACTGAATCTATCAGGAGAGAGTTGCAAAAAATTCTAAACCAATTAACATTTACAGATTCAGATGCACATCTAAAAACACATAAATAGATATTTAAAACAGAATAAACTCATAACACAGCATATACGTGGGAAAACCCATTCGGGAAAAACCCACACTTCAAACACTCAGTTCAATTGTATTAATCAGCAACAACAACAGTTACAATACAATCTCAGAGCTATGCTCTTCAAGAGTTTTCACACTATTACAAGATTCTGGAATAATTTTGACAGCATAACAGTGTCTCTGAAAAATTTCAACCTGTGTCATAAAATGTGATAAGGCACCAACATATAAATAGAGCTCAACATGAAAATGAAGGCTCCCATGGTTTCCAAAACCAACTTCAAATCCCAAGAGGTAAGTTGTGTCAAAAAACAAAAACTTGCTAATCCATGAAACGTTGCACATAGCAACTTCCAAAAGCAACAACACCTATCTCATCTATAACAGTCATCTTGCCAAATACAATGTAAGTTCAACATAGAAACTGCAACAACCAAGAATAGGTGGTTTCTTTACCTCACACCACTTAACAAACATGAACTCCACCATAAATGTTAGCTGCTAAAATACAACTCCAATCCATAATAGAATTCGCAAACAAAGACTCTTTAGTCAACAAAGGAAATTTCCAAATCAATTTCCACTCCAAAATGGAAATATATGTCAACATCTCCCCCAAAAAAATAGTATCTTCCAAGTTCCAAGTGAGATCCAACTTCCTAAAAACTAAGGATTATGCCATCTCATCACCTGCCATGTAGGATGCCACCTCACAAAGAGGTCCCACAAAGATGAATGACAACTTAGGAAGTTAATAATTTAGGATAAAAATAATTATGCAATAATTAATTAAAAAATAATTCACCATGTTGAGACTCTAAGGTTGAGACACCTTAATCCCAACACTATGCGAGAATGACACTGAAATTCAACTAGAGCTAAAAAGTCTTGTTTTAAAGTGTTCGCTGAAGCAAAAATATTAGAAAGAAAATACAAGTGACTGCTGATAGAAAGAAACTACGAGGGACATTCTTCGTTTACTTGCCGTGTCTATTATTCCTGGTTAAAAAGGCTTTCAATCTGCCAGTCTTGGTCACATGGGCCTTCAAACCTACCATGTTTATTGTTGCTAGTGAAAATGGCTTTCTATTGGCCAATATTAATCACATTCACGACACGCTTTGCCCTATTTTCTGTTCTTGGTCAGCGAGTTTGAATCTAGAATAATTTTTATGATGGTTAGATCATTTAATAGCAGTCACATGCATAGGCATGCAACAATCAACTAATAGGGTGCACCGCAAATGACTATTCAATGGGAAGTAAGAAACACACTTTTTTTTGAATGCAATGTGAGATATAAAGAGTCAATAATATTTGGAATTGTTTGATTGAGTTGAGAAAGGGAAAGCATGCTAATAAGCCAATATGAAATAACGTGAGGTTAGTTCATAGTAGGAGGTGAATCTTATGATTTTGGACTTTACATAGAATAAAATAGGTGGAGTAGATCATAATGAAGAGAGATGTTGGAAAATCAATCTATATGTTATTATGGATAATTAGATGGATAGATCAAGCATATCGATACATATGTATTAAAGTTAAAGCCAACATATGTGTGCATTGGAAGATATGAATTTGAATAGCCTAACTTGAACATATTATAAATCACTTAATTTTAACGTAGAGATTATTTTATATGTCTTCATTTAATTTGAGCATTGTAAAACATTATAAACCTCACACACAATGCATGCAAGATTAAGAACCATTTGCATAAAATGAAAAATTGGTCTTTGCATTTTCACATCAAAATTTATTAGTTGAAAATTGATTATGAAAATGTAAAATAAAACCATAGGTCATGTTGAACGAATCTTATTATTTGCAATGTATCCATTAATTTTAATTTTAAGTAATTAATCATCAATAACTTTATTTTTATTAATATGTAATATTTAATAATTTTAGTTACAATAGTTATGTAGAATTGATTTTAATTAATAATTTTAGGAATCACAAGTAAATGACAGATCATTGGGAATCCATAGTAAAATAATTCTCAACGATACAATTTTTTAATAAATTTATTCCTAAAAAATTAGAATTGAAAAATTAAATAAAATTTAAATTTTGAAATAATTAATTTTTTTAATAATAATAATGTCTTGAAAATTTTAGGTATGATATAATTTTAGCTCTATGTTAGTTTTATATTTCTTAGACCTAGATGCACAACTATATTTGACCTTTTTGTCTAGGTTAATCAATCAATTCATAGATTATTATTTAATTATTTTAAGATACATATGCATAGAAACACATGGCAGAGTTGAAGTTGTGGATTAAATAATATTTATGAAAAGTATGGAACATTAAAGGATTCTCTTTTTTTAAAGATTTATTAGTCATTCCTTTAATTACTAATATTCAATAAAAAATTCTTTAAAAAAAGTCAGTCCATAACTTTAGGTATGGCATATTTTTTGCAATGCTTATGTGGCACTAGATAATTTATTACTTTGATGTTATTTATTTTGATTTTTTTTATTTGAATATTAGTTATGATTGTCATCACTAATGACTTTTTCAAAAAAGAAAGATCTTTAATATTCAATACTTTTTATAAGTAGTATTTAGCCCAAAATTTTGGAAATAAAAGCATTATTATGCATGTGAT
The DNA here is from genome assembly GCA_007258455.2 of Sequoia sempervirens. Classification (NCBI taxonomy): domain Eukaryota; kingdom Viridiplantae; phylum Streptophyta; class Pinopsida; order Cupressales; family Cupressaceae; genus Sequoia; species Sequoia sempervirens. Next base: position 467,280,783 of record VDFB02047230.1, read on the forward strand.
TTATGGGTTAGTAGTATTAAAATAAAATGGAGACAAGTAGAAAGGACTCAAAAGAAGTCAATTACAAGGAAATTGAAAATAAAAATATCAATTTTTTATGAATTGCTTCTAGTAAAACATGCTCCTTAATTGGTGTAGGAATTATGGTTTGATTCTTAAAATATTAAAAATTTGAACAAATGGAAGCAAATAAATATCCTAACACCAAAGTAATTTTGAACAAAATAAAAAGGACTTAGATAAAACAAAATAATAAAAGGATGACCAAATAGAATAACAACTTGAATTTTTGTCCAAATAAAAACAAATATGTAAATGCATTTATTGAGGAAGAAAGCAAAAATATTATATTGATAAATTTTATACCATTTGATTAGCACAAAAAGGATTATATAGGGGAAAATATCACTTAGAGAGTAAATATATTCATAGTCCAATCAAAGACTAACTGACATCATCTTTGATCCAAAACAAATGAACAAACCTCACCAAAAGAAGAATGTGATGACACAATACACATATTTTGCATTGTTAGAATAATTGAATTAAAAGGTATGCCTTGTTTTGAGGTGATGTCACAAAAGTCTCAAGTGCTTCCCCACCACTTGCTATGACATGAGAAACATGTTATTAAAGAGTATGTTTTTCAAATCCAACTGTATACAAGGATATGTGTACACATGTATCTATGTAACAACAAATATATGGCATTAAAAGAAAAACCACAAAATCAACACTCGTTATCCTCCCTACCATATTGGCATCATGGAGCCTCATGGACTATAGCCAAACCCCTAAGCAAGAAAAGTATGAAACATCCATGGGAAATTTCATGGAGTTCCATCATACATCACACAATAACAAATTTGGGGAAAATATAGTGTTTTCATATATGATCTCTCATATTGTAGTGTTTTCTTTGCTATGGTAACTTTAAAAAAATAGGTATCCTGATTTTTGAATGCTTTTGCATGCTTTATCCTAGCTCCTGCAAATGGAAGAAAGGGGTATTTTAGTGGAAAGGAAAGAAAAATCAAAGAGGAAGCATAAAAAGTGAGTAAGTATATGGGTAAAGTCAATATAGACAATTTGAGACTAAAAATAATTAATAATATTTACAATTGGTTCACTGAATCTATTTATTGATAATGGGAAATTTTTGTACTTACATGCACTATTGATGGTGTTTAACAAGGGCAAGCAACATTGGATCGAGTTGTTGGACTATGAAAGAATTTGAAATTTAGACAATTTACAATACACTAATTTTAATGAATGTCTATTGTATTTGTGAAACATTATAAAGGAAATAATATAGATATACAATCAAAGAGGTTAGCATTATCTATTGCAAATAGGAAGAGATAAATTGGAATATTTTGAATACATGGAATCTTGGTAAAGAATTGTCTATAAGTAATCTATTGGAGAAGTTAAAAAGAGAACTATGGAAGCAATGACAAATGCAATGGATAGAATAGAGTATGTTTTTGGTAGACAAGTGCATGTGAGAATTTGTGTGTCCATGTATATAAGTAGCAAAAAGTATATGACAGTGGAAGGAAAAAGCACTAAACCCACACTTGTTCTCCTCCCTACTATATTGGCATCATGAAGCCTCATGGGCTCTAGCCAAACCCATGAGAAAGAAAGGCAAGTAAGGTCCATGGAAAATCTCATGGACTCTTATCATATATCACACAATAAAAAAGTTGGGGAAAAACGAGTGTTTTCAAACAAGATCTATAATATTGTAGTTTTTTTTGTTGTGACAAGTTGATAAAAACAAGTATCCTGATAAAGAATTGGCATTATGGGATTTGAAGATGACTGGAGAAACATGGATAGATGGAATATATAGAATAGTGTATAATAATTAAAATGGTGCATCTAACTTCACAAACATATATATCGGTATAGATTTTGTTTTGCAAGTGCTTATATTTGCATTGCATGGCTAAGATGTATATGTAGAAATGTGTTTGCGAAACATGGGAACATATAACAACCAATAACCATAAATAAAAAAAATGTAGTCATGTACAAAATGAAAACCAGGCCAACCATGACATTGTAAATGGTTTAGTTGAATTGATCAACATACACCATTGTCATGTGCTTCTGGGGATAAACAATGTGATGCAATCAAGAAATTGTTTGTCATCTCAGAAGCACATGGCAATGGTGTGCGGTTGCCCTCCATAATTACATAAACCACAATCTACAATGGCTATAAAAGGGGAAATTTTAAATGGATTTTTTTTTTTTTGGGAAAGCAATCATAAATTTCAATTCAAAAAAGATATTGTAGTCTACCTATTGCATTATTGCATGTGTGTACAATTATCTTTTCAGCTTATCTAAAAGATTATTTACATATAGTTGTTTATCAAGATGGAAATTTTCCCTAAAGTTATAACATTTATATTATGTGAGACTAAATTTACCCATGTATATAAGAAATACAAAATATATGATGGTGGAAGGAAAAAGCATTAAACCCACGCTCGTTCTCCTCCCTACCATATTGGAATCATGAAGTGTCGTGGGCTCTAGCCAAACCCCCAAGCAAGAAAGGCAGGTAAGGTCCATGATAAATCTCATGGACTCTTATCATATATCACACAATAACAAAGTTGGGGAAAATGGGTTTTTTCAAACAAGATCTCTAATATTGTAGTCTTTTTTTTGCTGTGACAAGTTGACAAAAACGGGTATCCCGATAAAGAATTGGCATCATGGAATTTGAAGATGGCTGGAGAAACATGGATAAATAGAATATATATAATAGTGTATAATAACTAAAAAGGTGCATCTAACTTGACAAACATATATATCGGTATAGATTTTTTTTTGCAAGTGCTTATATTTGCATTGCATTGCATGGCTAAGATGTATATGCATAAATGTGTTTGTGAAATATGGGCACATATAACAATCTACAATGGCTGTGAAAGGGGAAATCTTAAATGGGATTTTTTTTGTAGGAAAACAAGCATACATTGACTTTAAGAAAGATATTGTTGTCTACCCATTGCATTACTACATGTGTGTACAATTATCTTTTCAGCTTATCTAAAAGATTATTTACATATAGTTGTTTATCAAGATGGCAATTTTCCCTAAAGTTATGACAACATTTATATTATGCGAGTTCAAATGTATCTATATGAAAAATACAATTGCAATCTAAAGAAGCATATAGTAAAAATGGTCATCGAATTGACAAGCCAACTGTTACATAGACTGCCAATTGTTACATAATGAATAGTTTGCTTTGGGGAACTGAAAAAATGAATATCATAAAATATATTTATAGAACATAAGCAATCTATGTAACAGTTGGATTTTCAATTCAAAATTCAAGCTACATTATTTGGCACTAAATATTATAGACAAAATAGAGAAATTGTAAAAGAACTATTAGAAAAAAATTTAAGAATTAGAGGTAAATGATAGATGATAAAAAACCCACATTAAACATATTGATACAAGAGAAGTAGTCTATGTAAGAGTTGGCTTGTCAATTCAAAATACCTCATGTGGGAAAAAAATTACCATTTTGCTTCTGCATATCGAGGCAACCAACTTCACCACCACCAACCCACATAAGTAGCAAGCTCCACTGCTGTGATAAACAACCCCAGGCAGTTTGTTGTAGGGAGCTTCAAACAGATGAGAAAAAAAGAATATCATGAAACATATTGATAGAAGATTTGAGCTAGATTATTTGGTAGTAAATTTTGAAGACAAATAGAGAAATTATATAAAAGGTGTTATATTAACACTTATTTGCTACTAAATATTATAGAAAAGAAGGGAAATTGTATTGAATTCCCTAAAACATAGACAAATACATATACACACACATATATGTATTGAACTGCCTATTTCATAAATAAATAAATAAATATATATATATATATATATATATATATACGAAGACCACTATGGCTCATTTGACAATGCAACAACAATTTATAAATACATATGTATATCTAAATAGATGTGCATTCGATCTTTATTCATATTTATGTAGACTTTGATTTAAAAAGAGTTAAAAATAACATATATAAGTATTATTTAGCTTGTGAGAAAATCACTACAATACAACCATCACATTCAATGATATAGCATTGAGATGTTGTTAATAACAAAGCATTTAATGGTGGAGTATATGTAACATGTTCATAACACCACAATGGCTCTTTTGAAAATGCAATTGAATCAATATATTTTCTCACACATTTTGGAGTATATTTTCCCACACTGCAACATTGAATATTACAAATACTTCCTCCTGCGCCATCGTATCACAACACTAGGATGCATTAACCCTCACATGAGCAAACACTTACCATTTTTCTCTCGTGTATCGAGGCATTCAACTCCACCACTGCCAACCCACGTAATTAGAAAAATCCACGTCATCATAAACAACCCCAAAAAACTTGTCAACAACCATCAATGATTATTAATCTCCAACGCCAAGAAATTCTATTCATTATTGGGTTGACAAAATCCTGATGGAAATTTGAAACAAATACCCAATAGGTAAATTACAACTGTTACATAGATTGGTTTTCTTGTATCAATATGTTTCATGATATTCTCTTGTTCTCATCCATTTGAAGCTCCCTGTAACAAGTTGTTCATTGTTGTAGTTTAGCTCTTGTATTCTTCATATCTTAACCCAGGTAAATTTTTTTGTGCATTTGATTAAGGATTGTGCCCTCATGTATTTTTTTTCTTGGCATGACACTTTAGGAGTATCTTATTCTATTTTCCTTATGACAAGAATTTTTTTTAACTTTCAAAATTCTAAAATTTTGTAGATTGGTATAAACTACAAACATAACATTGACCTGTAACTTTGGATTGCTTTCAATTTCTTTTGGCCTATGCATATTTTTTGGCCTCTAGTTATTGTTCCTTGTTATCTCTGTGCATCTTTGGTGCTATACGCATTTTGTAGAACAAAAGCTCTATATAAAAAACTATTCATAGCCGTAGTTTACACCTTCTATTCTTGATATGTTAAAGTTCTATTTAAAATGGATTTTTGATCATCTATCATTTGAGAAATTGTAAAAGAGTTGTTAGAAAAACACTTAAGAATCATAGGTAAATGAAAGATGATCGAAAACCCACATTAAATAGAACTTTATGAGAGGTAGGAAAACATACGTGCAGACCAAAAAACTTGAAAGTAGGTGAATGGTTTCTGTTCATCTGTCATTTACGTCTAATTCTTAAGTGTTATCCTAATACCTCTTACAATTGTTACATAGACTACTTGTCTTGTACCGGTATGTTTCATGATATTCTTTTTTCCTCATCTATTTGAAGCTCCTTATAACAAATTGTTAATTGTCATCGTTATTTTGTTTGGATGGCGAGAAAATATATTGATTAAGTTGCATTGTCGAAAGATCCATTGTGGTGTTGGTTTGATAACAGACCATTGTAAAAATCGTCACCTTTGGCTCCGTTTTATAGTAGATTTGAGGGTTTTAAAACTGTTGTGCTCCAGAATTTGTAAGTCATTTTACATGGGTATTTTTCATAAATGATTTGTCTATAATATTTAATGCCAAGTAATGTAGCTCAAATTTCCAATTAAGTTTGTGGCATTATACCTATTTTACATAGATTATTGCATCATATAATTGTTGTCAAAACCTAAAGAAAATAGGTATCATCATAAACAACTTGGTTTAAATAATTGATTTGGCAAGTTGAAAAGATAGTTATATAAGCGTGGAGAAATGTAATTGGCAGAATAGAGTATGTTGCGTATTTGTAGCAATCAATATATGATGGTGCAAGGAAAAAGAAAAAAACCCATGCTCATTCTCCTCCCTACCATATTGGCTCATGAAGCCTCATGGTCTCTAGCCAAAGCCATGGGGAAGAAAATTATGGAAGACCCATAAAAAATTTAATGGAGTCATATCATATATCAAACAATGGCAAAGTAGGGGAAATTTGGGTGTTTTCATATATGATTTCTAATATTGTAGTACTTTTTTTAGTGTAACAACTTTAAAAAGATGGGCATGTTGATAAAGAGTTGTTTACAGATAATTTTTTCCATAAGCTGAAAAGATAACTGTAGAAACATGAACAAATGTAATGTGTACAATAGACTATGTTTATTGTAGTCAAGTGCATGTAATAATTTGTGCATGCATGTATATATATAGCAACAAATATATGACGGTGAAAGGAAAAAGAACACAATGACGAAGTTGCAAAAAAAATGCGCATTCTCATATATGATTTCCTTTTTGTAGTGCTTTTTTTTGCTGCAATAACTTTAAGAAAAATAGAATACTGATAAAGAATTGGGCAAGATGGAATTTTTTTGTAATTTCGATAAATATAGGAAAATAAGAATATATAAGAGATCTTGTTTCAAAGTAGAACCAATTCCATGGATGAAATACCTAGATATCGTTAAAAGTAAGACATAAAATAAAAATCAAAGGTTTTGCTTCAAAGCATAGAATGCATACAAATAACTTTATAAACATACCTAATTTTGATTTGTACTGGAGCCTATCTAGCCATGCAAGAACAAAAGGGTTGAATGTATAACTTAGTAAAATATAAATTTATAAAACAATCCTTGTTTATGGTTACAACTATGGTCATCTTTTAGGTACCAATTGTCCCATAGATGGGCTTCATATCTCCTTGTCCATATTTTCTTGCATTGAGCCCAACATGCTATTACTGCAACGCAACATTTTATTTGAATCTATCAAAATATATGTCTCCGGTTAGATGTGTATCGAACAACAAAAAGACATTGCAAAACAACTTACAACAACATGAGGCCAAACGTTGTAGATTGCGGAGCACAACACTTGTTAAACCCTCCAATTTTCTATCTAACAAAGGTGGAGGGCATGATTTTACCATTCTGTTCATGTTGATCAAGGCAACCAAATCTACCACCACCAACCCACATGGTCAACAAACTCCAACACCATTGTGAATAGGCCTGGGAAACCCATCAAAAATTGCAGGGAGTGTTATCATATATTAGACAAAAATGCAATGTAGACAAGACTATATAATTTTTAATGTAATATACAGGAAGAGCGAAATAGTGAAATGCTCAAAAGAGAATTCTATAGATCAAAATTTTCCAACTATTTGAATCGAATAAAACTAATTGGAAAGCTAGCAATAACATATAAGAATATGTGTAAGAAAATATTGAAGGACAAATGACAAAACTCAGGGTATATAGGCATAGGAAATGGAAAATAGAACATAGTTGCAGAATTTTAAACTTATTAGTCAAATGCAACACAATTTTTTTGAGAATGTTTCTAGAGTATGTGCATATATAGTTTAATCTACTGGGAAGTTCAAAACATGTTACTGACTCATAGAAATTTTGGTCTCTACTTATTGTTGGTTGGTATCTTTGTGATTCTTAAGTTTTTTTCTAATAACTCTTTTACAATTTCCCAATTTGTCTGTAATATTTAGTACCAAATAATGTAGCTCAAATTAGGTGTAGCATTGGAGTTATCCATTTTATTTGCATCCTTCTCAACTTTAGACATGGAAGATGATTTTATTATTGTTTGCTGGGTTTTCTATTCTTAGCAATATAATTTGTTTGAAATTCACCATGCATACATGCACACAACAATGCTAATCTACATAACTACCTTTCGAACATTTGACTGGTTTGTTGTTTGTGTATATGACATCCAAACATATGCAGTATTCTAAATACACAATTGCAGTTGCTAGAAATTGATGCATACATACATACATATACATACATATACACACATAGATATATATATATATATATATATATATATATACTATATATATATACTATATATATATATATATATATATATATATATATATATATATATATATATATATATATATATATATCATATTGCAAACACACAAAGGGATAACATGTTTTGAACATTACAGTTGCATGTTTCCTATATTCAATAATTATGAGACTATAGTATTCGATGTATTTAATTAGTCCAAAGTTGTGTAGCTATCTTCAATTTTGCATTTTCTGTGCCTATATGCCCTAAGCTTGTTTTTGCTATTAAATTGAGTGTCTTTATTTAAAACTGTCCACCCTTTTGAATGTCATGTTGCACACACATACACATACAATTTCCCCCACATATGATATTTTCTTAAAAACTACAGATATAGAGGACCAATTGCATATATACGTATGTGCAAAGGGTGATAATACATTTCACCGTTTTGATTCTCATGGTACACGAACATATACATATGATCATGCCCACATATCTTTCTTAAAAACTACAACAATATAGGATAAATCACATATATATGTAGGTGCAAAGGGTGAGTATAAACTATAAAGATATTCAATGTTTATATGCCTACATTTTTCATCTCTATTATTGTATCAATGGAAATTGTAAGGTATTTCCAGTGATCACTTGTTATATGTGTACATCTTTGGCATTATGTTGATCAAATGGGAAAATACTGAAGAATAATAGAAATAGCATCTCAAACTACTGTTTAGGTTGCCAAGATATGGGTACAATTCAACCATAGTATTCAACAACATTCCATTTAGATCTTGTTAATAAGAAAGCATTTAATAGCACAACATGTGGAACATGTTCATACGAAAGTTGTAAAATTGTTTGTAGCTATCCAATACAATGTATTTATCATAGCTGAATACATTGAAAAATATCCAAAACAATGCATAGAACTATTTCAAGTAATAACTTGTTATATCTGCACATCTTTTGTGGTGTGTTCGTCAGATCCAAACATATGAAAAAAGAATAGAAATAAGATATAGAAATAGCATTCTACAACATTGCAATAAAATGTTAATAAGAAAGCATTTAACAGTGTAGTATGTGGAACATGTTCATAGCAAAGCTATAAAATTGTCTATACTCTGCCACTAAAATCTATTTATCATAACTGAAAACATTGAAAAATACCAAAAACAATGCATAGAACTATTTCAAAACAATCAGTTGTCATATTTGCACATATTTTATAGTATTATGTTGATCAGACCCAAAAATACTCAAAAATAACCCAATAGAATTCAACTATAGTATTCAACGATATAACATTTAGATGTTAATAACAAAGCATTTTAGAATGCAGTATGTGCAACATGTTCATAGCAAAGTTGAAAAATTGTTTGGACTGTGCCAGTACAATGTGTCTATTGAAAATTAATACATTGAAAAACACCCACAAAAGTGCACAAAACTATGGTAAGAGCTTTGAACTGCATGATCATAGTTTAAGGAAACCATTTGACAATAGTATCCTTTCTATTATTGTGGTAATTACAATGAAACAATGAATGTATTAGTTTATGTATGTAACAGTTAGATCCCTGGTATGGGTCTTTTTTTTCCATTGGAGATAATATTGCTATTCAATGATTATGAAGGGAAGAAGTGAATTTAGAATAGGCATGGAAGAACTAAAAATCCCAACATATAACAAAAATCAAGAATCATAGTGACAATGCAGACTAAAAACAATGTGGGCACCATATGAAGATCAAAAGCATGAGAACTCAATGAATGTGTGAATATATATATGAAAACATAGGAATAAAGTACGTTCATATTTACAAAACACAAGTCTTAGCATCCCATACTAAGCATAAAAAAGGCAAGACAAAGAGAAATGTTGAAAAGTGGTAAAGAGCAGTCAAAGAGTGGGCTTGCTGGTGCAACCTTTTTCTGAAACAAAGGAAAATATCTTTAATATATTTGAAAGCAATAGTTTACACTCTGCTTGGAAATCAAGTTTTGTTGCTTTCACAATGGTTGTTTTAATTTTCTCCTCAGAATTGTAAGTTTCTGTTCTAATCAAGGCAATAAAGATGTAAGGTTTTCAAACAAGGCCTTTAATAACAACAACATGATTTGTTGTAGAGTTAGAGCTATGCTGCAACATGTAGAGGTATTTTGATGGAATTTGCAATAAACTAGTGGCAGCTTCATCAAAAGCAATACACCAAAGGTTGGTTGAATGGTCTTGCATCTTTAATTGCAAAAGGTAGCAATAGTTGCATTCCTCGATTTCCATTTTGCAGTGATAAAAAAAATGAGACATCAACATGGGGGCATGTGCATTTTATTTTTCATTCTTTCCCATTAACCAACAAGTGGCAAGTAGGATAACAAAAATACTTAGTTTTTTCAATTTCAATGGTTGCTTTAAAAATGGATTCAACAATTTCTTGCAAGCCAAGGTAGTTGTTCAAGATGAATGTAATAGTAACTCTATCATTTGAAGAATGAATCCTACGAGGTGCAGAAGAAGATGAAACTATATGTTCTACTTTGATTGGGCCCATGGATTTGAGAGTGTTTGCCTCAAGAATACAAGGGTTAATGTCGAGGACTGTTGTTGTTGATGTGTTGATAAATTTTCCATTAAAGTAGCCTACACAGCCACCCCACATAGCAACTATGACTATATCACTAGAAAGATATATCCACTCCAAGACATCACCTTTTTCTTGCCAACTTGGGCCCCACAAGTTAACATCAATGAAACAAGCTGAGATATCATATAGTTTAATAGTTTGCTAGATTGTTTCAGATCCATTTTTCCTATGAATAGTTGATATGTAGCCGACATGGACTATAATGCCAATAATATCAACCAAACTATTATCACTATAATTGGTTATCTCACTAACATGCACAAAGGCTAAGGGTTTTTTTTGCACAGAGATGTCATCTTCACACCATTTTAATGTTGAATTTTCATCCAAGACAATTTCCATATTACTATTTAATTTATTGAATTTTTTGTTTGCTTCCTTCACCGAACCTCTTGATATTAAATAAGTTGCACCTATCTCAACTTGACCATAATGCATTTCAACAATATCGTCAAAACAAGTGACACAAATTTTTGTCCCCTCCATATCTTTAATGTCAAAACTAAAAAGTTGGCCTTCATCTCTTTTTCCATGGAAATGGTACATCTCTCTAATATGTTTTACACACCCTTTGACTGTCCAAACATTTTGATAAATTTTCAAAGCTTTAATAGGGTTGACATTTGGAGGACTGATTTTGTGTTGAGGGGACAACTGCACACCAAATTTAGGGGTCCATTTAGAAGGAGAAGGTGACTCTGGTCCCAACATTTTCTCTTCTTGGTGCTTGAAGAGATACCTAGGGGTCCAATTGATTTGACAATATGACATAATGCCAACTAAGCTAAATATGATTAAGGCCCTAAAAAACAAGGAAAACAATATTTGGACACATTATATTAGGCACATACAAAGGAGAAAGAGAATTTTAAAAAATATAGAAGAAACAACACATCCCACCTTGAATCCTGGACATTTCTATAGACGTAGTCTTGCAAATATATGAGGGACCCTATTTTCAAGGCACCTGAAAACAACAAGCCATTGCATTTGGAAGGAAGAGTTCCTATTTACATATGGTGTCCATCAGACAAGACAGCCTTGTATCATTCAACCTAGCCTTGATCACTTCCAAATTTTTTAAAGGAGAAGAGCTAAAGGACTAGAGAGGGAACGACATCTCTAGCATTAATGGAATGAATTGAAAATGAAGTCAAAGCTGGTTGCTTCTTTGCAGCCTACAAAGACAAGTTCAATCAACGAAAATGTACTTGATCACACCAAATGGATAAAAGGAGTAAGGAAAGCAAAGGATGCAAAGAGATGTTTTTATGTGTTGGAAAAGATCAATGCATATCTATTTCCACATCTATATGCTTTACGAGGGTCAACCATGTGTGTATACAACTAAAGGCTAATAAAAATAGAAACATAAACATGAAAGGGTATGTGGTGTCTGCTTCTGTATTTGAGAATCCTTAAAATTAAAGAAATTGAAAGGAAATATTCAGGTTGAATACCAAAGAGGAAGGAAACAATAACAAAAAAATTGCAATAGGTATAAGAAAAAGGAAATATCAACTTATAGAATCAGGATCTGGAGGTTGGTGGTTGGTACCCTTAGATCCAAACTCCAGAGTAGAACCTATGGGGGATGTCACCAAATCAATCAGCAAATCAATTTTGTGGGCCTCTAGAGACCCATCCACAAAGCCCAATTCCGCAGACATAGTTGTGGGAACTTTTACAGGGAGGAAATTTTGCAATTATAGTTGACTTATTGGGAGCTCTATTTCACAATAAAAATAAAATATTAGTGTATTGCAACTTCCAATGGTAACTAGCAGACAACTTAGAAATATTAATAATCTGCCAACCATTTTACTAATTTGATTAAATGAAAATGGGTATAACCATTCCACTTTTAATACTCTCTAAATAGTAGGAGATAAAACAACAAGAATAAAAATGATAAATGAAAATGAATATATCCCTATATATGTATATGTTTATCTTTGAGGTTGCTTATTGAACCATAGATTTTTGGGTGCTATGTACTTCTCTTGCACTCTTAGGGTTTTTCACCTAAAAGGAGAGAGATAGGCTAAAAACCTAAGTGGCTCACTCAAACTAATGCAAGTATGATAGAAATATGTCTAAATGGAATGTTCTAAAAGAAAAAAATTGATAAAATATATTACTTAATGAATGGAAACTAACGAAATGTAGAGTGTTTGAAAACATATTGTGATATGCAAAAACACCTAGAAATGAAAGCAAGCTTTAACAAAATTTGATGAAACTAGAAGTGTGCACCTGAGAACTTGTTGGAGACTAGAAATGACATATGGAATGCTACTGAAACTTAAAATTTGGCCTATTGGGGCTCATTCACCATTCTAGGCGAATTAGTCCTACTTCTGAGAAACTGTTCGAGAACCCATTTCAGACAAATGGGTATCCAAAATTGCAAAGAACACTTTTTAGGCCTTGAAATGGGACTCATTCACCACTAATGGTGAATGAGTCCAATTTTTAATTTTTGAAGATTCAAAAGTGGAAATAGGAGCCCTCGGTCTGCACTCTGGTTCTTGACAGGTGTCTGCATTCAAAAGTCTGATTTCCAAACCTGAAATTGACTTATTGTTGATATTTTGAATTGGTCAACAAGGAGATGTCTTCAAAAACTTTTCAAATTGATCTTGAATGATTTCCAAGCCTCCAAGATGCCTAAATCTACAAACACACAAGAAGAGAAAGATAAATATTGAATGTTAGGGGATGGGGGTTTGCCTTGGTCAAACCCTTTTATAGGTAATTAAACAAAATGAAAAAATAATATGAAGAATGAACATGAAATTAAGGGATTAATACCTTTCCATGATGATTGATCTTGATTTTTTGCAGTAAAAGATGACGATTCAACCCTTGAATGCCTTTGGAAGCTATCTTGATGACTTTGAATGTAAAAACCCTAACTTGCTTGAATTGAAGTGGAAGAAAAATGATGAATGAGTTATGAATGAGTTAAGAGATTATGAATTAGGGCTTAGAAGGTTGTATTTATAGGCAATTCTCCTAATTTTCCTGTTAATTTGATCCCCAAGGTTGACATGAAAGAATAATAAACAAGTAAATTCTAGTTTTTCCCACTCAAAACTAAAAAATGACTCAAATGGGACTATTTCGCCACCTTGGGTGAATCAATCCCACCTGGTAGGGACTCATTCACCATAGATTGTGAATTAGTGCCAGAAGGACCCATTTGCTAGCTGGATTGTTGGGAGATAAGAAAATTAGGTTTATATAGTGACTTTGTTGGTTATTTCATCAAATATTGCCTCAAGATGCATAATATTGGGTAATAGGGGCCTATTAATGGTGATGTAGAGGTCAATTAGGGTTTGGGACACAAAATTCAATGTGAAAGTGTGATTAAATACACTTTACAATACTAAAATGAGGTCCACATAGCCTAGAAAGGCACAATATCCAATGTGAATGTGTAAGACACATTACAACAGTAGATTATCATTAATTTTAATTTATAAGCATTCTAGATTAGTGCGATAATGCTATTAAATACATTTTATAATGTTGAATTAAGGGAAAATGGGTTCATAAGTCTAGAGAGGTATGAAAGTCCTTTACAACACTTTACAACACCTTTTCAAGACATCAATAAATGCATGTTATTCAATTTTCAAGGGTCCAAGACCTAGTGTGGATGTGTAAAACACCTCACAACACCAAATTAAGGCCTCATTAAGTCCAATTTATCATCAATTATTCCCAAAATCAAGCAAGTTGCCTTTTTTCTATGGTACACTTATATATGTATGCATGCAGTTTTAGTATATTTCTATATATACCTATATGTAGATATTTGTATATGTTGCTAGCTAACCAGTCCTTTCATCCTTTCTTATCCAAACAATAGGATATACAACAGTAAGAATAAAAATGATTAAGTACATATATGCATTGAATTTCCCCTTTGTCCTCACATTTAAAAGAACACATATAACCAGATATATATATCCATATGTACACATGTATATATCTATTTATATATACACTGCTATATCTAAATAAATGTGTATACTATATTTATTCTTGACTATGTAGTCATTGACATGGCAAGCAAGGACCTGTATAAAAATGGACATAATGTCAAAGGTGCACAACAACAAGAAGGAACAATAAGCAAAGGGTGAAAGTTCTGCAAGTCAGCAACATATTTTAAACATTGTAGCCTATTAAAATATATATGCAAGAAGTGGCTCTTGGCCACCTTGGAACACAAAAGTAGAATACATAACAACTGGCATTTACCTATTGGCTATTTGTTTCGAATTTCTGTCAAGATTTTCATCAGCCTAGCTGTGAATAGAATTTCCTAGCGCTAGAAATCAATATTCACCGATGGCCAATAGGGAGTTTCCTAGGGTTTTTTATGATGACATGGATTTTTCTAATTACGTGGGTTGGTGATGGTGGAGTTGGTTGCCTCTGTGGACACAAAAAAAGTATCCTATTTTTCTTACTTGATATGGAAATAATTGATGAAAAATTGGACGTAATGAGGCCTTGATTTAGTGTTGTGAGGTGTTTTACACATCCACATTAGGTCTTGGACCCTTGCAAACTTAATAAAATGCATGTAATAATGTCTTGTAAAGGTGTTGTAAAGTGTCAAGTAAATGACTTTCACACTTTTCTAGACTTTTCTAATTAAATATTATTTTAATTCAAAAATTATCTTTTCTCTCTTCTTCTATAATTAAATAATTATTTTAATTATTTAATTATTCATTAACCTTTTCTCTCTATAATTAAATAAATGTTATATTTATTTAATTATTTATCCTTTCCTTATCTCCCCAGTTAAATAATTATTTTAATTATTTAATGTTTAACACTCCACCTTTCCTCTATAATTAAATAATTATTTTAACTATTTAATTATCTCATTATTTGTTCCCGCCTTTCTTTTGAAATAAATAAAATTAATATTTTATTTATTTCTCCTATGTTGGCCACCTAAATTAAATAATTTTCTCCAATAACCTCTTTTTCTGTGTCAATCTTATCTTCCACCTCATTTGTTTATCTATCCATGTCTTTCTTCTCTTAATTAACCTCCACCCTTGATTAAGTTATTTTCTAATTTAATCGTATCCCTTGATCATGATACTTATTCCAGCCACTCCTTTATAAAAGGAAACCTTTAACCCTAATTCATTCACCTAATAATTCATTCATAATTCATTCATCATTCATTATCTATCTCAAGTCAAGCAAGCTATGGTTTAGCATTTTGAGTCTTCACAAGGAAGCATTTTCAAGAACATCATCAAGGCATTCAAAAGCAAGATTCTTCATCCATTGTTACAGCAATTCAATATCTTTCATCATGGAAAGTCTCTAATTGCATCATTTCATTCCTTTCATTCTTTATTATCTTATTTCATCATTTTGGTTTAATTACCTAAACGAGGTTTGACCAAGGCAAACCCCCATCCCTAACAATCAACATTTCTCTTTCTTTCATTGTGTGTTTATAGATTTAGGTGCTTGGATGGCTTGGACATGATTGAAGAATAGGTTTCAAACTTGTTGAAATCATCTCCCTATTGGCAAGGTCAAAATCTTCACAAAAAGTCACTTACAACCTCAAAAATCAAGGTTTTAGATTTGGACACCTAAAGGTGCAGATTGAGTAGACTGAAAGCTACAGATTCCACTTTTGAGTTTTCAGAAAAGCCAAAGTGGACTAATTCACCTAGAGTGGTGAATGAGTCCCAATGTACCTATTTTCTAGAGATTTTTGCAGATTTGGACACCCATTTGTCTAAAACGGGCCCTAGTGTAGTTTTTTAGAATTGGGATTGATTTTCCTAGAATGGCGAATCAGTCCCACCAGGCCTAAAAATTAGCATTTTTAGAATTTTAGAGTAATTTCCAATCCTCAACAAGTTTACATGTGCACACATTCAGTTTTATAGCTTTCTGTTTTGTTTTACTTGCATTTCTATTCATCTTTCTAGGTCTTTTTGGATACCTCACTATGTTTTCAAACACTTTTCATTTCTTAGTTTTGCATTAGTAATCAATAGCTTTCATTAGTTTTCTAGATTTAGATAATTTCATCTAGGCATATTGCACTCATATTGCATTAATTTTGAGTGTCTACATTGCATTTTGGCCCATCTTTCTCCTTTTAGGTGAAAAACCCTAGAAGTGCAAGAAAGACCCTTGGAAGCCAAAATTTTCGTTTACATTTTGGTGAAATTTATTTTCGAATACCTTCTTATCTGATTTGGAGTCCATCATCATCCAAGAATTAGCATGCATTGCATTTTGCATTAGTTAAGTTGCATTCTAGGGTTTCAAGTTTTGCATTAGTGAAAGTGCACATAGGTTGCATTTTTGCATCTTAAATCATTAAAAATTTCTTAAATTCTGCATGTGCATCATAGGTCTGCATTATACAACATACAAAACATAAAAACCAACCAATTTTTTTTTGAAAATTCTGACAAAAATCCCTAGTGGGACTCATTCGCCACCTTGGGAAAATTAGTCCCTTTGCACCCCTGAAACTGCCTTTTATAGTGTTGGAAACCCTATTTCTGCACTTCTATTTGCTGCCATTAACTATTTGTATCAATTTGATGAGTTCCTATTACACGCATTTCATTAAATTTAGCTTAATTTTTCTCATTTCATGCAATTGCTTAATTTCAAATTTGCATTCCCACATTGTTGCATAGTGTAATGAGTCAATTTTCATCTAAAAATTGCATTTCCTTTTAGCTCTTTACATTGCATTTTATGTTTGCATAAATTACTTTAAAAAAAAAGTTAGTTTCAATATTTTCCAAGTTTGCACATAAAAACTTAGTCAATAAGCATGCTAGTCATTCATTCAATGCAATCCCTAGCTATGACAGTCTCTTAGTACAAGAGAGTGAAAATGAAAATGCTTGTCTTAAACTTACAGTCCCTCCTATCTCTCCCATTTGTGAGGATGATGTGTTAGAAGGGAATACAAACATAGATAAACATGATGATCATAATTGTACTTCTCCCCATACCTTTCCTTTTAGTGAAAAAGGTATCTTGGAAAAAGAAGGTACAATCATCGAGAATCATGAAGGTCTTGTTTGTACTTCTCCTCATTCACCTTGGGAAGATAGTATAACAATACAAGATGAATGTATTTCCACCACTTTACCTAGTCTACATTCATCTCCCAACAACTCCCCTACTTGTGACAATGCTTTTGTGAATGATCATGACAAACACATTTGTGAGGAGGATATGCTGGTATCAAGAAACCCAATGATTGAGAGTTATAACATTATTTCTCTCCTTCCTAATGTTATTAACAATTGTAAGGGTCTATTTGAGCACGAGGATCCAATCATTGGCACACATGAAAATCATAATTCTCCTTCCCCTAATATCTCTCCTATTGGTGAAGAAGATATTATGGTGTTACATGATCCAATCGTTGGGAATCATGAGAATCTTCTGTGGGAAAACATCATAGAATAAGACAATTCAACCATCAATAGCTACCTTACTTATGATGATGACATTTTGGAAGAACCAATCCTTGAATTTCAAGACCATTTAGATTATTGTTTGCAAACGATGATTTTGGCACCCTATTGCTCTCTAACTCTTCTATGGTTTTTCACCCAAAAGGAGAGAGATGGGCCAAAATGCTAATATATACACTCAAGATAAATGTAATGAGGGATGAAATGTATCTAAATCTAATTTCCTAAGTGTAGAAAATTGACAAAGAAGATGATTATTAATGAAAAACCTAAGAAATGCAAAGTGCTAGAAAACACTTTGTGATATGCAAACATGAAATGAGCAATCTAGAAATGAAAATGAAACTAGAAAGAAAGTTGCGAGAAAAAATGTGTGTACCTAGGAGATGAATAGGAATTGACTAAAGATTGCAAAGACTTCTAGAATTTTAGAAATTTTGATTTTTAAGCCTAGTGGGACTAAGTCACTAGGTGGGGTGTTTTAGTCCTGTTTCAGGGAAACTGCCCAGAAACCTGTTTTAGCCAAATGGGTGTCTGAAAATACAAAAATGTCCAAAAAATAGGTTTAGTGGAACTAATTTTCCACCTTGGGTGACTTAGTCCACTTTTGAATCTCTGAAAATTTGGGAGTGGAGAGGGAACCTTAGGTCTGCTCTTCGGTTCCCCACAGGTGTCTGCTTCTAAAACTCTGATTTTCAGACCTTAAGGTGACTTTAGTTGATATTTCAGCTTAGAAAATAAAGAGATCTCTTCAAAAATGCTTCAAAAAAATCTTCAATGATCTTCAAACCCTCAAAGTGCCTAAATCAACAAAGACAGAAGAAGAGAAGAAGGAATGCTGAATGTTAGGGCATGGGGGTTTGCCTTGGTCAAACCCCTTTTTAGGTAATTAAACCAAATGAAGAAAGAATATAATGAAGCATGAAAATATGGAGTTAGTACCTTTCCATGATGTTTTATCTTGAATTTTTGCAGCAAAACATGAATAATCTACCCTTGAATGTCTTTGGAAGCTATCTTGATGACTTGCAATGATAAAACCCTAGCTTGCTTGACTTGAGGGAGAAGATAGATGATGAATGAATGATGAGATATGTGTGAATGAGTTAGGAGATTGAAAAATGAAGGGAAAAACACTTATTTATACACAATTATGCCTAAATTCCCAAAACACACCTCATCATAGGCCGACCTTAGATCTTAAAGAATAAAAACCCGAAAGAAATTTGAATTTATTTTAATTTTTTAGCCAAATGGGACTAATTTTCCCAAGGTGGCGACTTGGCCCACTTGGGAAATTTTGTGTGGATTTTAGATATTAAGATGTATTAAATGTTGTTTATCAGGTTCTTCTTCAACAAGACACTTAATTAAGGCTTGCAAGGGCATAAAGGGGCCACTTAAAACATATAAAAAGGTGTAAATATTGATGACAAACCTAGGAAAGTGTGAAAGTTTGTTACAAGACTTTACAAAACTTTGAAATAGGTCTTGGTAAGGTTATTTAGGTGAATTATAACATTATGGTCCTATAAAAGTGTGAAGATGTGTTACAACACCTTACAACACCTGTACAAGACATCAATAAATGCATTTTATTAAATTTGCAAGGGCCCAAGAACTAGTGTGAATGTGTAGAAACCTCACATTACTAGATCAAGTCCTCATTAAGTCCAATTTATCATCAATTATTCCCATATCAAGCAAAGTATACACTTTTTAGCAACACATTAAGCCCCCACTTTAGTGAGAGGATGAACTTGCTTCAAACTCTCACTAAAGTAGTCATTCAAGCGGAGTCCAATTGTACCAATGCAAGCGGCAAAGAATGAAAAAGATCAAAGGAGGTTGCACAAGCCCCCAGGATCCAAGATCCTAAGTCAAGCCAACATAAGTATGAAAGTAAAAACACAAGGTGAATGATATACATCAAGAAAAGATATATGATCATACAATGGCAAGAACTAGAAGGAAGAGAAAATGGGGAATTAAGCTTCGACCATCTATCCAACACGTTGTTGATTAGATCTAGGCTTGTTTGTTTGGAAAGAAAACACATACTCACTCTGGGCCAGCAAAAATCTTGGCTATTTTTTAGGTGAGAAGGCCAAAGGTATACTCACTTTGGGGTCATGAAACTCTTGGTTGTCCGCGGGGTGAGAAATCCCAAAAGGTGAGACACATACGGTGAATATGTACTCATAAACACACAAGTGGCTATGGGGAAAGTCATGCCTCGAAATGGGCTTCCCGCTCAACCATACCAAAGTTATACCTTCTGATACATTTAATAAGGCACCACAAAGGAAAATGATTTTCGAGCTATATGTAGTAAGCAAAACTTCATATGCTTGACACTCATAGACATTGTTAATGGAAAATAGTGTAAGGATTGTTCAAAGGGATTTTTCTTAGTTAGTGCAAGGTCTCATCTTAGGGAAAATTGTACTTAACATCTCCAAGAGAGGATGTTCCAAATGAGTATCACACTCATAGAGGGAATCAATCCTAATGACTCCACCAAGAAAAGGACGCATCACAAGAAGAAATAAATAATGCAATGAAATGTGAGTGTCGATGTATGCCCCCACTTTAAAGCAGTTGCAAACACCAATACTATGAGAACTTTCTTTAAAGTAGAAGGAGGACATGAGAGATTACTCAGAAAGCCCTATGCTAAGTCATATGTTTCCAATAAGCTACATCATGAAAAAGGTAGTATGTCACATGCGAGCCAACTTAAGGCATGTCATGCACATCCCAAGCGTGTTCTTATATGTTCATGAAAGGTTAATGACTAGTCAGAAGAGGCAACGACAAGTGACATACAAGGACAAGGATACCTAACCCCTTGCCCCCACTTAGTGCAAGACAAAGGTGAGCCTAAATGATTAATGAAATGCATGGTAGAGTGAAAATTGGTATCTATTAGATGAATTAGGTGCCCCCACAGAAGGAAGAAGGCCAAACTCTTGAAAATGTTAGATTTTACTACTCAAAGCCTTACATTCATTAGTGGAATGACCATGAACTCTGTGATATGTGCAAAAGGAAGTCTTGTAATATAATTTCTTATAAATTTTTGGAGGAAGGGCGATCAAGTGATCTTGGAGGAGTCTTGACAAGATATCCTCTTGATTAATGGTAGAAGGTGGTCCTGTAATTTATGACAAAGATACTCCTTGCTTAGAGGTACAAGATGTCAAATCAACCAAAGACTATTTAGATTATGAGATTTTTGGCTCTCCTTTATAGGAGGGTGTAAAATCTAACGAATTCAATTCATTAGTGTTTTGCGTGATGACATTGACATTAAGAAAAGATGCGTTGTTGTTGAGTGAAGGCTTGGCGATTTATATCAAAGGACAATAACCAAGACCATGTGTTGTTTGTTGTGTAATAGGATCTATAGGGTTGTGGATTCCTTGTTCATGAGAACCACATCCTTTTCCACTATAGCCAAGTTGCATCATAAGTTTATAACCTTTTCCATAAAGTTTTTTCATTGCTTTGGAATTGGGTGGTTGATTGTTGTTGTGTTCGTCAAAGTTTGTTGTGTATTTTTTTATGTTGTGGTCTAAAGTGGTTGAGGTGGATGCTATTGAAGGATCGTCCATGAGTGTTTTTGTGAAGTTCAAGGAATCCCAATCGTCATCTAATAGATTTGTGATTTTTCCATATGTTTTTTTTTTTCTTGTTGTTGGATGGGTTCTGCTTGCGTAGTTGGTGTTAAGTGTTTAAATGATTCACGATGTTGTTTTCAATGTTCTATTGGGATCAGGGTTAGCTTCAAGGATGCGCACTTTGTTGTTGTGAATGTATTTCATTTTTTGATGAAGAGTTGAAGGAAATGCATTCATCTAATGAATCCATGGTCATCCTAAAAGAAGATTATATGAAATATTATAAGGCATGACATGGATTGGTATTTTCAATGTAGCCACTCCAACTATAATAGGTAAAGTGATCACACCAAGTGGTTTCTTTTCTTCATTGTCAAAACCTGTAATAGATAAAGAATCAGGTTGAATTTGTGATCTATCCACACGAAGCTTGTCCAAGAAGTTTACACTACATACATTAAGAGTGGAGCCATTGACAACAAGGCTTTTCTTTATCCCTATTGTTTTGTATTGAGATATAATTATGACAGCTTCATTTTGTTTTTGCATTTCCAAAGGGGGGATTTCACTTTGGTGGAAAACAATGTCAATAATCAATCCTTGAATTATAGTTGCTATGTCATTTGATTGGCATTATAAGGGATAGGAACTTGTTGTAAGGCCGTTTGAAGCATAGTGTGATAGGTGGGTGAATTTTGAAGAAGGTCCCAAAGGGATATCTTGGCAGGAGTATTCTTAAGTTGTTTGACAAGATCATACTCCATTATGTGTGAATTTAATCGAGGAGCACTAGGAAATATGGGATTAGGAAAAGGTAATGGTGTTGGGGTGCATTGTTGAGGTGATGGATTGTTTCTAGTGTAGTGTGTGTGAGCAACAACATCATGATTAGGTGGGTAAAGGGTAAAATCGGGTTTAGATGGAGGTGGAGGTTGATGTGATAGTGGGTAAAGGATGAGTTCAGGTTGGCATTGAGTTTGTTGATTGTGTGAAGGGGGTAGAGGATTAGAGGGTTCATAGGATGTCCCATTGGGTATGTATGAGTTCCATTGATAAAGGGGGATCTAATGGACACTTGTGCATTCATAACCTCAGCTTCTTGGTGTGATGTATCTCTAATGAATGGAAATTGAGAGTCACCTTTTTATCTAAGGAAGACACATTACTATTGTTTTCATTTTCTTGTACCATGATATTCTCCCTAGTGTTATGCCTTACATAACCACTCCATTTTGTTTTGGATCAAAATAGGTCCCCCTTTGTTTGTGTTTTTTCCTTGGTGTTTTGTTTGGATCTTAGGAGCTTTTATTTTTCCTCCTAAGTCTTTCATTCTTTTTGGTCTAGCAAAAGTGGAGTCAGAATGGAATCTAGACTCTGAAATTTTGAAGGTTCCAAGTTCAGATTCAGTTCTAGGTCCGGCCCTGTCCTTGCCTTGTTCTTCTTTTCATTGTCTTTTGGCTTGTCTTCTACTCTTGGGTCCATTTTCCCTTGAGTTGCTTCTCTTTTCCTTATGTTTTGTATTTTTTTCCCTAGCAAAAATGGAACCAAAATTGGAATTGAACTTGGAACTTTGTAAAAGTTTTGAGTTCTTTTTTGGTTCTGATCCCACTCTAGTTCACTTGGTTTGTGTTTTTGTCTTTGTTGGTGTCTTGGCTGGGTCCGGTTTTCATTCTAGTCTCGCTTCTCGTCATTTCTTTCTGTTGTCCTTGTCTTGGTGTTTTTGTCAGGAGTGAAACCAGAATCGGAACCAAACTTGGGAATTTGTAAAATTTCGGGTCTGGTTTTGGTCCCAATTCCGCTCCTGTTTTCCCTTTTGCTGTCTATGCCTACCACGGGACTGAAACCGAGTTCGGAGTTGGATAAGAGACTTGGATACAACTTCTTTTTCCATTTTAGCTCCACGTTCACGTTCACCTTGCCTTTGATTTCCACATTGGTTGATTACTTATTTATGTTCTGGTTCTACTTCCGATCAACCACATTTATTGCATTAATTGTAGCCCCGTCACATGCGCGAAATGTTTTTAAAACCTTAATCAAGGTTAAATGGATCATTATCTTTATTGTCTAAGTTGTTTTAGAAAACCAGAGCCAGGGTAACTTTGAGAGGAGCATGATTTGATTGCGGAGGAACATTGGTGAGTGGATTCTTATCTAGTTTCAACCTTTCTTATTAGTGTTTCAAGGTAGGTCTTTTCCTGTTCTATTCCCATTTTTTTTTGTCATTCCATTTTCATTTTATTGTTCATGGTGTTCTTGTGCATTCAAAAGACCTTTCCTGTGAATCTTCTCTTGTTCCCTTATGCATGTCTAGTTTTATTTTGTTTTATTTTTTCCTTTTTTGTTTTGCTTTTTCTTCCTTTTGATTTGTTTCTTTTGTCATTCTGTTGTCATTTTCATGGCATGTCCATTTTGATGTCCCCTAGTTTCTAACTAGGGTTTCATTTAATGGGGTCCTTTGTGCTTTAAATGTGTTGAAATCTGTTTGGTTACCCCTTTGATCTTATTTCCATGTCGGTTCAGTTATTTTCAGGGTAGGTTCTTGATGCCCTAATTACCTGAGTTGACACCTCACATAAACTAGGGTTTGTGTGATGACCTTTACAATGTCAAGCCCCTAGAATTTGAATTTGGTCTTTATCATGTTAAATGGTGAGTTTAAGCCCCTTTATTTGAGGTTTCCTTATGTTTCCATGTGACCTAAGTCTTAGATTCATGTGATCGCATCTTTAAGAAATTTCTTCGTTTGAATGGTAAACTGGTGGAAGTGGACTCAGGAACGAACTCGTCCCATAGGTGTTTGCATAGGAGTTCATTCCCAAAATGATCTTGCTTCTGATGACCATTGACTATGATCTTCATCCTTTCCTTTTGGAGGAAGTGGA
Organism: Sequoia sempervirens; assembly: GCA_007258455.2. Lineage (NCBI taxonomy): Eukaryota > Viridiplantae > Streptophyta > Pinopsida > Cupressales > Cupressaceae > Sequoia > Sequoia sempervirens. Next base: position 467,305,279 of record VDFB02047230.1, read on the forward strand.
ACTGAAGTGGGGAATGAACTTGGAACTATCGATTAGTTTTGGGTTTGGTTTCCATTCCAATCTCGGTTTTGGTCTTGTTCCGATTCTAGTCCCGATCTCACCCTGTGTTAAATAGTTTCTTGTTCCTGATTCTAATTTGACTCCACTTGTGATGGATATAAGATTTGAATAAGTATGAAGAGATATCTTGAGGGAATAGGGTATGTGTAGGATCATCATGGAAAAAATAATCCTTTAAGTGGCGAAAAATTCAGAAAAATCAGAGTTAGGCAACTTGACGTAAAAATTTGAATAAGTTATCTATATTATTTCAAAAATATGTAAGAGTAGAATTTGTAGAAAATTTAATGTAGTTTCTAAACTAATAGGTTTATTTTTGAAAAAAAGTCTATTTGGTGAAAATTTAAAATTTCAATGCATAGTACTTAAATTTTAGGAAAAAATAAGAAGTAGGTGTCTGTTTGACTACCCTAACCACAATAAAATGATAATATTTTTTATAAGATTTTAAATATAAGTAGAGGACTCTTGTCCTGATGTGATGCATATTTTTTTATAATTTTTTCCAAGTAAATAATTAATTATGATTTTTTTATTACAAATTTTAAAAAATATAAAAACTTCATGTCTAACCACCTTAACTTGGTCAAAACTTCATCAAATTCAATTTTTTTTTAATCCTATATTATGTGAAGCATAGAATGTGACACATATTTCAGATTCAAAAAATATGATACCATTTGAAAGCTATAGATGTTTTTCAATCAACTTATCAATCAGGACTTTAGTCATAATTCAAATAGAAAATGAATAATAATTATTTATTAAATTCAAAGTAAAACATAATTTATATTGGTGGAAAGCTGAGAATATCCTTTAAAAACCCTTTTGTTTCATCAATTTTCGGTGAAAAAAAAGTCGTCAACCACATACCTTACACATACCCATCATATCGCCACTTTTTGGCCCATCATGATCCTGCACATACCCAATAGAGAATGGTATGACAGGCATTGGATAATGCAATGATTTTCATGCATTTGATCATCTAATCCAGGGTTGTATTCCAGGAATAGAGGATGTCAAGAGCATCGGAGGAGGCTTCTCAAAGAAGTTGACCTGTAGAAAGTTCAAGGCAAGGAACCAGGCCTAAGAAGATAAAAGTGGAACAACTCCCCTACACCTTGAGGTATAAGCACCAAAACCCTATTATTACATCTAGCAAGGTGGATTTAGATTGGGCAGATATCATAGACACAAACTTGGGCCCATTCAATTATGAGGATTTGCATGAAGAAACATTCAGTGAGGATGTAACAAGGAGAATGGAGAGAATTGTTCAATCTGGGTTGGCACATGTTGCCCTCTTTCCTCTATCAATCCAGTGTCCAAAATTAATACTTACTGCTGCTGGAAGTTACAATCCTACCACCAGATAATGTGTGGACTTGTAGGGGAATATCATCATTGACCTAACACCATAGATGATAAGGTTCATGTTTTATGCACCCACCCCACATAGCCCCAGGCAACTCAATGAGGAAGAAGCATAAGAATGGTTGTCACAAATTTACCATGAAGTTGGGTGAGTATAGTTGTGCACACAATGTGGCAGCCAAGGTAATTTGTGATGAGTTGATCCATTTGAGGTTAGTCTTGTATACATGTAGGAAGTGTTTTGATCCCAAGCACAAGATGCAAGGTTTACTTCCTATAGTTTTTGACAAACATTTCAATTTCTTGCAGGGTTTTTGGATGGACTTACAAGATGAATATGATCTAAGAAGAAGGAATTATGAAAGATTACCCATCCCACTCATGATTGAGTATGGGGTGAAGGAGGACATTCCTGACACTTTGTCAGATGACGGGGTAACCTTGGTTCCCCAATATGATGCTGATAATATAGGTACTACAAACTTAGATCCAGTGGATTGGGATGCGGAGGAATCTATTGACATAAAATAGATTGCAAGGCTAGTCCTAGATAGAAGTATCCAATGGGTGGTTATGAGAATCAAGGAGCCAAAGGCTGAACCTTCTAAAAAGAGAAAGGCTGAAGGTACCACTCAGGGATACAAAAGGACAAAAAGGACAACTTCTAAGGAGCCATTAGAGTTTTTCCCTCCCAATTCTAGAGAGGAGCTTGAGCCTACAATTCATGCTTAGGATGTTACTGAAGAACATGGAGAAGAGGCCACAACAGAAGCTCAAGGTGAAACCTCAAATCAACCTCTTCTTGTAGAGCAACCAATTGGGGAAATGCCTACTACAACCCTTCATAAGGAGGTTGAATCCTTAAAAGGGAAGGAGCATGAAATTGATATTCATGATGTTGATATAGATTCTGAGGCCACTCGATTTGATAAGGAGACTCATGTGGTTGCATCCCTTGAGGAAGCTGAGGATGTGGGAGCTGGGCATGTACTCACCCTAGAGGATTAGTGGAAATTGTTTGAAGAGGCTAAGCAAGAAGTAGAGGCTAAAGCACAAGCTGAGGCACTTGTTAAGAAAGAAGAATTTGATTCCAAGGCTAGGGAGGAGGAACTAGCAAGGAAACAAAAAAGAGAGAGGACTTGCTACAACAACAAAAGGAGCAGGAACTGAAGGTCAAAGAAGAGAGAGATAAATTGGTTGTGTTATAGAAAATCCATGAGCTTGAAGAGGAGAAAGCTAGACAAAGGAGGGAAAGATAAGCCCTTGAGGCTAAATTTAAAGTTGTTGAGGAAGCTCATAAGAGGAAAGAGGAGGAACAACGCCTAGAAAGAGAGGAGGCTGAAGAGCTTGCTAAGCATGAACAAAGGCTATAATATGTTATTTCTGTGGCAACAAGTGATGTTATGCACCAATTCAAATGTTGTGAGGAAGAGGAAGTGTGAAATGATAATGATGTTGTGAAGAGGTTGACTCCAATGGAATGAGATAATGTGATGATGACTCTAGTTTCATATGTGTTTTTGTATGTTTGGGGCTATTGTGGGGTCTATGTAATTTCCCTTGGCCCTGCATTTCTTTTTCCTTTCAAATTTATTATATACTTATAAATAATAGTAAAATAGTGTATAAGATATTATAGTGTAACTAGTTAATATTAGTGATATATAGTCTAGTTCAACTGCTCATTGGACTTGGTTTTAGTGGCATTGCTATCCAATACACTAGATTTTTGGTTGTTGGATTCTAAACTAAGTAATATATCAAAAAATAAGTGTCATCTATTGTTATATAAAAAATAAAAAGTTAAATTATACAGTCTAATAATTTTAAAAGTTTTAATATATGGTCTAAAATTGAAAAAATTGTCACACAAACCATCAAATTCTAGGATTTCTAGTCAAAAAATATTTCTATCTACCTTCATTTTTCTAGAAGTATTGGTGAACTTAATTATGTTAAAAGTGCTCCTAAATCTGAACACCCTATGTATGTTTGACTATTTATGTTGTTAATTATGGATTTAAAAAAAAAAAATTACAACAATTAATATATGTTTGATCTTCTAGGGGTGATTTTTTGTAAGATATTTTAATAATTTATTTGTCAAATAGTTTAAAGATGAGAATTTGTGTTGAATTGGTTAATATATGAATAATGGAGATGAATTCTATGTTGAATGTGCACACATCTAGTTTTTCCTCTTAACTGTCTAAAGATTCTAGATTTGTTTTTGTTGCCTATGGCTTGGTGATTGAGATATAGACTATTTATGTTTAGGGAAGTCACAAGGGGGAATAGAAATCTAAAATTGATGTACACTATTGTTTTAGGTTGTCACTTCTTATTTATTCTATAATTAATTAATTTTTCATTTTTACTAACAAAATTGGTTAAATAATATTTTATTATTATTTCATTAAAGAAACCACTATTCGTCTATTGACTACCACTATTCACTTGATTTTATTCTTACCATCCAATCCATTATTCTTTGTTCTTGTAAGGTAAATATTTATTTATCTAAGCATATCTCAGTGCATCCTAAAAGTTAAACAAATTTCATATTTATTTAATTTGTCTATTTGGTGCAAATTATATTAAGTCACCTAATTAAATCAATGTCTCCCTAATAATTTGTACAAGATTAATAATGATTAATTAAGGCTTTATCACTCCAAATATAACAATTTAGGTACTCTTTTAATATCTCTTGTACATGCAAAGTACTTGATGATGTGGGATATCTCAACTTCTTTCTAGAAAAATATTTCTTAAATCATAGACCTCAACCTTCTCCAAGGCTCATTCTTCACCTCTAATCCTTATTGGGTCTAGGAACCCCCTTTTAATACCACTCTACACATGTCACTTGGAGGATTCTCATGACTAGAAGTTTCTCTATAAATGTGATCCATTGATAGTTCAATCTAATCTTGGTCATCCTATCCTCAAGTAAAAAAATCTTTAAGTTACCATCAACCCAAACCATTTTCAATAAAATCTTGAATGTTAATGTTATGTTGCCACTATGAGCACCTCAAATATTTAATATCCAATCTCAAATAATTAGACACATCCACCATGACTTGGTGCATCAAGGAAGCTTGAGGGAATTTATATTGAATTGCATTTACTTGTGTTTTTAGGTCTCCCTATGCTCTAAACTTAAGTGTTGTATTTGAGTGTGAATTGAATAGGTTAGCTTACTTTATCTTGTTCTTTTACATTCACACTTTTTGTACACATATTTTTGGCATACTTGATGTGATTGACATTTCTTTTATTAATCAAATCTTTTTTAGTTGTTTGACACAACAAGTTCTAATTTGATGGATATGTTGTCTTTCAATGAATTTTGTAGAAAGTGGTGCATCTACTTGTTGCCTATTTCTAGCATGTTTTAGTGTTTTTTGATATATTTTACTTTTTATTTTCAAACAAGGTATTAATTTTATAGTTTATCATATTTTCCATTTGGTTTATCATCTAGGATTTTGTATGTCTAACACATTTTATTATAGGTTTGAGTGATTAATTGCAGCTTTAACACCAATTAATGAATCTACTCTATACTTTAGCAAATACATCACATCTTGGTGTATCTTCTTGGGGTGTATTTAAATGATTATTTAGTATATTTTGGTTTAATTTACTCTCATTTTTGTAATATCAAAAAATTTAAGCTAGCAAGTGTCTTCTATGTGAAACCTAGACTTAATTTTACTTAAACTTGACACACACTTATTTATGTAGTAAACCATATTTTGGTCATGTTTCCCTACACTTTACTGGATCTATTATAACATTATGTTTCTATTTTCTCCATTTTACATTGTTGTATTACTAATTTTGAGCTAGTTTTCTATTAGCAGGCGGTGCTGTCACAATAGTGGTTTACAATTCCTGAGAGGAACGAATTTTAGCTGAAATCACATATTTTTAGAAAATATAATGATTTAAGCCTTAAAAAGTTCTATTTTAAGGATTACAATTGAAGAGGGTTTGATCAAATCACCTTAGATCAAACCCCCTTGGATAGAACCTCGCTAGTTTTAAACCATACCTATAAATGCGTCTCCTTTACACCTATCAAAATGCTGATAAAAAACACTTTTGATTTAGCTTTTGGGATCAAATGAATTCATTTAAAATTTATTTCAAATGATTATGGTATTCTCATAACAAGCTATCCAATGAATATAATTTTAATATTTTTGGTTTTATATGTATTTATTTTTAAGTTTTATTAAACATAGGTTTTTCACCAAAAATGAATTTCTTTGTTCATGTGGAAAAATAGAAGATTATCAAAAACGAAAAATATGAGTGCACCAATTGAAGTCCTTGATCCAACAAAAAAAAAAAATTTTGACATATAAAAAAGTTACGCTGTTATACTGCGATGGTGTCTGAATTATAATTTGTTTGACTTGAAACTTGATTAAGGAAAAAAAGTATTCAATAAAAATATCTAAAGAAGCACTTAGAACAAATTTTATCCTTCATGGAAAAAAAGTTATGCATTATACGGTGTGCGTCACTTTTTAAAAATGTTGTTTTCTGAAAAAAATCAATTTTCGTGGGAGATGGAAAAAGAAGTGCAATTTGTTTCCAAAAATTTTGAAAAAAATATTCTTAGAATCTACAAACAAAATTTGATGAGACTCCAGTTTGCACCATCTTAAAATTCCTCACAGTTTAGCCGCTATAGGTGCCTGAATGTGAAGATTTAGTTAAAAATAATAATTTTAGTGTCCAGTTTGGCCAAAAATTGTAAACCACTATTATGGGATCACCCCAGGGTGATCCCACAAAGCTGGTTTACAATTTCTAGGAGATTTTGATTTTTGCTGAAATCACATATTTTTAGAAAATATAATGATTTATGCATTAAAAAGTTCCATTTAAAGCATTCTAATTGAAGAGGGTATGATCAAACTACCTTAGATCAAACCCCTTTGGATAGAACCCCACTAGTTTTAAACCATACCTATAACGGAGTCTCCTTTACACCTATCAAAATGCTAATAAGAAACCACTTTTGATTTACCTTTTGGTAGATAAAATGAATTCATTTAAAAGTTTATTTTTTGTAATTATGTAGTTCGTATTATAAGCTTCCCAAAAAGTATAATTTTAAATAAATTTAATTTTATTATTATATTTATTTTTTATTTCTTGTGAGTGTAGGTTTTTCACCAAAAATCAAGCTCTCTGTTCTACACATATGGAAAAATCGAAGATTGTCAATTTTTTTTTTGAAAAATATGAGAGCACTAGATATTGAAGTCCTTCATCCAACAAAAAGAAAATGGAATTTCGATACATACAAAAAAGGTTATGTGTTATACAATCCGCCTATTTATGAATTGTAATTGGTTTGACTTCGAAACTTGATTAAGGAAAAAATATTCAATAAAACACTATGAAACAAATTGAAAGCACTAGCTATGGTAGTTAAAAATCTAAATTCAAAAAAAATAGAATTTTATCCTTCATGGAAAAAAAGTTGTGTTATACAATGAGCGTCACTCCTTAAAAATGGTGTTTACTAAAAAAACTAGTTTTCGAAGGGGATGGAAAAATAAGTGCAATATGATTCCAAATTTTTTGAAAAAATTATATTTATAATCTACATAAAAAATGTCACAAATCACTAGTTTGCATCATCTTCAAATTCCTCATGGTTTAGCCGCTATAGGTGCCTGAAAGTGAAGATTTAACTAGAAAAAATAAGTTCAGTGTCCAGTTTAGCCAAAAATTGTAAACCAATATTGTGGGATCACCCAACAATTGGCTTTGTAGGGGATACACTACTAAAATAATACCATAGTATGTTCCAAATACAAAAACAAAAGCTTAAAATCATTTCTAAACTAACATTATCTATTTTTTGTGCAAATACCATGTCACGATGGATTCACTCTATGTTTTGGTAGATGTGTGCATTGTTTAGTGAATGCTTTCCAAGGTAAAATATTTATCTCTAAACATATTTGCAACTTGTTTTAATTTTTTCACTTTGTTTTGGTTAATTTTTATTATGTATAACACCAATAACCTAAAAATCTATTCCATTTTACATTCTCTAATGCATGTTTCATAGATTAAAAATGTAGATCCAAGACTAACATACCAAAACTACTAACAAATTTAATTGAAAAATATTTGAAGCAAATACTTTCTTTTTAATTTATGCACATTTTTTTCTAAAGGGAATAAATAGATATATGTTATGTTTGTGACTTATTTCAAGGGTATTTCCACAATAGTTTGTACCAATTCTGAAATTTTTGTATTTTCACTTGAAATTGCATATATTTTTAGAAAATTTAATGGTTTAAGCTTTTGAGAGCATAAAACTTGATTGATCTTTGATAAGAAAAAATACAATCTATATAGGAGAATTGTCGGAGATAACCGCATAACTATCATAGATGTAGATATGTGTAACTACCATAAAAAATTAATTAGCAATGCAATATTTCCAACATTCCCCACCTTATTACATTGTTCTTACAAATGTATCCCCTAAAAAATTTTATGCATTTTACCAAGGGACCCCCCCTTAAGGCTTACATAACAAAAATTGATGGTTACAAAATATATATACATCTTTGTGAAGATCTTCCCTCAAGAAACAAATTCCAAATTAGACAGAGCTCCATCAAGTTGTCTCATAAAGGTGTAGCTCTAGCTGAATTCCCATGTTCTTCCTCCCATGAACTCCCAAATCACAAATTCCTTGAGCTCTCCAAACACATGGCTCCATCATGTTGTCTGATTACCCTTAGAAGGGTATAATTTGGATCACAGGCTTGAGTGCTCATTGGAAAACGATCCATATTGAGATCTACACCAAACCCCATACCTATCTCCATAAATCAAACTTAACAATATATGCATCCTTCAAATCTATCAGCAACAACAAGAAAAAGCAAGAAACTAAAAATAAAAAATGCTTCTCATGCAAAGCATCATCTCAAAGCAAGAAGCTAACTTGAGATGATGGAAATTCCTCCATCCTCCAGTGCCACCAACCTCCAATATGATAGTTTAAAGTACTAATCCACCACAAATAGCACTAGAGGAAGAACTGAAACCTTTGATAGAGGGATAATAGATATAATAGAGTTTTGATCAATCACTCCATTAATAAACCCATACTTCAAGGATTACACTAAAAACATGTAATTGTCTCTATCAATATCCTTATGTACCATAGGTACACACTCAAAAAACCCAGTCAAGAAAAATAATATGTGTGACAATCACTGACTCACCAATGTGAATCTCTAAACCACAAAACACTAATCACTTACAATGACATTAATCAACATTAAAAAAATGAAGATGAACCAAATACAACCAACTATATACATAAAATTCCTCATCATTAGCAAATGCAACCAAAACTATGATCTCAAATTCTCAAAGACATAAATAACTATAAATAAACTTCTGTGTATTGTTAGAGTAATTGGTTATTGACTTGGTTAATTAAACAGTATTTGTTTAATTAATTAAAGTCCCTTTTACCTCTTTTTACACTTAAGCTAACATTAGGTGAATAGTAATTAATTATTTTATTAATTACTATTTTGCAAGCCTAGGGTTTCCTTTTTTAGGTTTTTTGGCCTATATGTAGTTGCAATCTTCTCTTTTGTAACATGAACTCTTATTTTCATTTTGGTGAATATTGAGCTCCACATCTTTTGAGAACTTCTTTGTTGCTTCTCTTTGCTTCTTCTTGTAACAGGTATTTTTTGCTTGCAGAGATCACTGGGCTCCTATGAAGTTGTATTTGCTCAACTTCTACATGGTATCAGAGCATCAAATCTGTAGCTACTTGTTCTTGTTTTGAGAAGTTTTTCATTGGAAGCAGATCTGGGGTTTCTATATTCCTTGCCCAATAATTTATTTTGTTTCTTTTTTGTTAAGAAAGAAATCAAAAAAAATTTGGTCCTTTTTGGTGTTTGTCAAGGCGAAAAATTCAAAAAAATAAATAAAAAATGCAGGTTTTTTCCTTCTATTTTCTGCGCTCCCAGTGAAGAGGGCGGCCACCACCCACCCACCACCCAGTGGCCACCAGCCACCGAGCTCCTAGTCGAGCTCCACTGGGCTGTGTCCGCCCATCGCACATATCTCTTTTTGCAGCCGGCGAGCTCCCTATCGGGCCGCTCTTCCTTCGTTTGTGCCTCTGCCGCCGCGCTCCGCTGAGCTCCACCGGATCCAACTCCACGTCCTCTGCCGAGCTCCCCCGGGGCTGCCGCACTGTGTCCTCTGCCTAGCTCCCCAACTCCCCGTCGAGCTCTCCTGGTTCTTCCCTCGACAGGCTTTCTGGTCTCGGCCACCGCTGCCCAGGTCTCCGCCGGCTTTGTTGACTCCGCGTCTCGGTCGCCGCCCGCACTGCCACCCTGTCGGCCACCGCCCAGGTCTCCGCTGCCCTGTTGACTGCCGCCCTGTCGGCCGCCACCTAGGTCTCCGCCACCCTTGTTGACCGCAGCCCACGCTCCAGCGCCCACGCTCCAATGCCCGAGCTCCGGTCCAGCTCGCCCGAGCTTGCCCAGCCTGAGCTTGCCTGAGCTCGCCCGAGCTTGCCTGAGCTCGCCCGAGCTCGCCTGAGCTCGTCCAGCTCACTGAGCCCAGCCACCAGATTTGATGCCCAGCCCTTGGTCACCCAGCGGACCAGGGGTCTATTTTTTTTAGCCCCTAAGGGCTCTGGAAGACCCTCTTGTGCATTTTTCAGGAGCTTTCACAAAATCGGGTGTCTAATGGGCGTACGATCTCTGTTTTTTTCAAATGAGATACCATTGGAAAGCTACTTCCGGCGCCGTTCTGATGGATTAGGTCTGATTTCTTGATTTTTCCGTTTTGATGCTGTTTTCTCAGTCAAAGTCAGAACTTGTTTTTTGCACTCCCGGAGCCATATCTTTTGCATCCGGACTCCATTTTTCGCAAACGAATAGGTGTTGGAAAGCTCTCAGCCTACACTATTCAGCTATGTGATCCTTGTTCTTCAACTTTAATTCAGGTACACATGAATTTGTTTGAAGCTTTTTTGCTTATGCATTGCTTCCTCCTTCATTTGTACTAGGGTTTGGGTTTCTCTTTTGTGGGGGGTGTTTTTTCTTGCTTTCTGTCATTTATCTCAGAAATCTAGAACACCAAAACTCTCAAAAATAATCAAACCCTTCTGCATCTTTTGTCTATTCTGAAAGATCACATAATAATAAAAAACACCAGCAGGTACAGGTACAGTTACAGGTACCGGTGCAGGGTTTCATGGCAGACTCAGTTGAGTTATTCACATCACACAACTATCACACCTGGAAGTCTCGTATGATGAGGCTTCTCAGGTCCCGAGGGTTGTGGTCTTGTCTAGATGAGGTTCAACCTTAGTTGCAACGTCCTTTTGAGATTCTCCAGCACAGGAACAAGATGGATGAAGCTATGGGTTTGCTATCTTTGCACATTTCAGATAGCCTTCTATTTCACCTTGATGCTTTGCTCACTCCTCGCGACATTTGGTTGAAGTTTGAGACACTTTTTGGGACCATTAATGAGTTTCGAGCATTACAGATTGAGGCCGAGCTGACTTCACTATTACTTGAATCATTTCCCACCATTGAGGATTTTTTGACCCAGTTCAAAACAATCTACAATATTTTACAGGGTTGTGGAAAGAATAAGTTAGACACAGAGTGCATTTACTTGATCCTTTCGAAGCTTCGTGGTCCATTTCAGATATTTTCTTCTTCATTCTATTCCACCATGGATGGTCTGGGTACTCGTTTTACCATGCCTACCTTTGATGTGTTTTGTGAGAGTTTGTCTTGTGAGCAGTCACACCTTTCTCAGATTGATATGCTCTCAGGATCAAAGAACAAAGCATTGGTTGCTCAGTCATCTAAGGAGAAACCAAAGCAGAACCTGAAGCCCAAGAAAGATTCAATAGGCTGTGAGCATTCCTCCAAACCACCTCCTAAGTCTGATTCCAAACCAACACTTAATCTGAAATAGGGAAAATCTTTGCAGTCTGGTGAGTCTTCCTCCAAGACTAAGAAGAAATCAGTAGACACTTGCACCTTCTGTGGTAAGGAAGGACATCCAGTTTCCAGGTGTTGGAAACGATTAGAGGCTTTAGAGGAAGCCCTGCAGCAGCATAACATCTCCTCACCTCAGTCATCTTCTCCTTCCATAGGGAAAGGTCATGCTCTCACTGCTCACGCATCGACCTATGGGTCCACTTGGATTCTAGATTCTGGTGCTTCTCACCATATGAATCATACTCAGCAGTTGGTCACCTCTCTTGCCTCTTGTGGCACTTCACATATTGCAGTGGGTGACTCTTCACAACTTTCTGTCTTGGGTTCAGGTTCTGTCACCTTGGATGGGGGTACTCTATAGGATGTTCTAGTTGTTCTTGGCATCTCGACGAACCTCTTATCCATTTATCAGATTTTCCATTCTAGCTCTGGTAAGACAGTTGAGTTCTCACCACATCATGTGGTTATTCGAGACCTCCATGACTCTGATTTGATTGTGGCTACTGGGTATGTTGATACTACATCTCGTCTTTACAGATTTGATGGATTTGAGCCTTCTACGGGTATAGGTTCATCTCTTATAGCACATGCAGATTCTGTGAGTAAGCTTTGGCATGAGCGTTTGGGCCATGTCAATTACCGATATCTTCAGCAGATGAGTACTTAGGCACTTGTTCTTGGTCTTCCCCCGATTTCCTGCACTGACGGTGTTTGTCATGGTTGTGTGCTTGGAAAGCATCACAGTGATCCCTTTCCGAAGGGAAGCGCCACGTGCTTTGGCACCCTTGGAGTTGATTCACAGTGACCTCATGTCATTTCCCACTCCTTCTTTTTCTGGGGCCAAGTATGTACTCACATTCATTGATGACTTCTCCAGACACACATGGGTGTACTTTCTTAAGTACAAGTCTGATGTCTTTGATTCCTTTCAAATCTTCAAGACATTTGTAGAGAAGCAGTCTGGCCTTTCTATTTGGCGAATACGTACAGATAATGGGGGGGAGTATGTGAATTAGGCTTTTAGAGATTTTTGCACTGAGCATGGTTTGCAACATCAGTTTACTGTTTCCTACACCCCTCAGCAGAATGGTGTCGCTGAGCGAAAGAACAGGACTTTATGGGAGATTGTGAATTGTATGATTCAGTCCAGGTCCATGGATCCATCCTTTTGGGCTGAGGCAGTTAATTGTGCCAATTATATTCAGAATCAGATGCCTCACAAGGCGATTAGACATATGACTCCTGAGGAGGCTTGGTCTCACGACAAGCCTGATGTTTCATCATTTCGAGTATTTGGGAGTGAGGCATGGGCCTTTATTCCTGATGCTTAGCGGAGAGCCATGGAGCGGAAGAGTCGACCCCTTATTTTAGTTGGCTACTGTGAGGATGTTAAGGCATACAGGTTGTTTGATCCTGATTCCAGAGAGGTCCTGTTTTGATGGGATGTCTAGTTTGATGAGCACCTTCCCACAGTGGATACCCTGTCTCCAGTGTCTTCTTCACTACCTCTTCCTCCCACCACCCCTCTTCAGGATTATGTTGAGGATGATTATGATGAGGATGCTGATGATCCCCCATCTCCACCTCCTCTTGCTCCACCTCAGATGCCCAAATGGGCTCGCTTTACTGTTGAGGCAGCAGGATCTCTGGCAGGTGATCCTTCAGACACTCGTCGCACTCGTTCTCATATTGCGGGTTCTAGTCTTTTGAGTCATGCTCTTTCAGAGGATCCTCATAAGTTTTCTGAGGCGACTGGTCACCATGAGTGGGATAGTGCTATGGAGGAGGAGTATTCTTCTTTGATGAGAAATAGTGCTTGGGATCTCTATCCTCTTCCTAAGGGTAGAAAAATGGTTCGGTGCAGATGGTTGTATTGCACCAAGTATGCTGCTGATGGTTCTATTGATAAGTACAAAGCACGTCTTGTTGCGAAGGGTTTCTCACAGGTTGAGGGTATTGATTACTCTGAGACATTTTCCCCTGTCGCCAAGATGAATTCTATTCGCTTTGTCTTATCCCTTGCAGCTTCTCGGGTCTGGTCCATTTATCAAATGGATGTGAAGAGTGCATTCTTGCATGGTGACCTACAGGAGGAGATCTATATGGAGCAACCTTCGGGCTTTGTTCAGGATGCTTCTTTGGTTTGCAGACTTCGGCGTTCATTATATGGTCTCAAACAGGCCCCTCGGGCTTGGTATGAGAAGATGGACTCTTTTTTGCTCTCCACTGGTTTTACACGCTGTCATTATGATCCTACAGTCTATATTCAGAATCTTGAGGGTGAGATCCTGATTCTTGTTCTATATGTTGATGATCTCCTCATCACAGGTAGTTCATCCTCTATGATTTAGCATGCTCAGCGAGCTTTGATGGAGCAGTTTGAGATGATCGATCTCGGTCTTCTGCACTATTTTCTTGTTCTTTAGGTGATTCAGTCTTTTGATGGGATCTCCATTTACTAGTAGAAGTATGCTCTTGATATGCTTCAATGCTTTGGCATGCTTGATTCTACACTTTATAGGCAGTTGGTTGGCAGTTTGTTGTACCTGACTCACACTTGTCCTGATCTTTCCTTTGCGGTTGGCCTTGTCTCTCGATTCTCCCATGATCCTCATGAGAGTCATTGACAAGCTGCCAAATGTATTTTGCGGTATATTCAGGGCACCCTTTCTTATGGCATTCACTACACATCAGGGGATCCTCACATTGTTGGCTACACTGACTCAGATTGGGCTGGTGATGTCAATGATCGAAAGTCTACTTCTGGCTTTATTTTCTATCTTGGCTCTGGTCCTATCACATGGTCTTGCAAGAAGCAGACTGCTCATGCATTATCATCTACAGAGGCTGAGTACCAAGCTGTTGTGCTCGCTAGTCAGGAGATCTTATTGCTTAGACAGTTGATGACTGAGTTTGGTTTTCTTCTTGATAGTCCCACTCTTCTTTGGTGTGACAATCAGAGTGCTATACACATTTCTCGCAACCTGGTGGAGCATCAGCGAATGAAGCACATTGAGCTTCATATGCATTTCATCTGACAGTTGATTCAGGAGGGTGTTCTCCTCTTGGAGTATATTACCACTGCCGACCAGGTTGCTGACATCTTCACGAAGCCTTTTGCCTCACCACGCTATCTTCAGTTGTGATCCATGCTTGGGGTGAAGGAAGTTGTCCTTGGGGGGTCTTTATGAGGCCTTCCTTCCTTCATGTTTCTTTCAGCATTTTCTTCTATCTCTTTTTGGAGAGGAGTTTTTTCCCACTGGGTTTTCTCCTTGTTCTCCGTTTCATAGAGATTTCCTTGTACTTGGGTACCTAATTAGGCCATGTTTCCAGGACCCATTGTTTTTTGCTTTCAGTAGCTTCTTCTAGGTTTTAGCTTCTCCCTAAGTCTAGCTTAAGGGGGGGTGTTAGAGTAATTGGTTATTGACTTGGTTAATTAAACAGTATTTGTTTAATTAATTAAAGTCCCTTTTACCTCTTTTTACACTTAAGCTAACATTAGGTGAATAGTAATTAATTATTTTATTAATTACTATTTTGCAAGCCTAGGGTTTCCTTTTTTAGGTTTTTTGCCTATATGTAGTTGCAATCTTCTCTTTTGTAACATGAACTCTTATTTTCATTTTGGTGAATATTGAGCTCCACATCTTTTGAGAACTTCTTTGTTGCTTCTCTTTGCTTCTTCTTGTAACAGGTATTTTTTGCTTGCAGAGATCACTGGGCTCCTATGAAGTTGTATTTGCTCAACTTCTACAGGTATGTGCAGGATCATCATGGAAAAATAGGCCCTTAAGTGGCAAAAAAATAAAAAAAATAAAAGTTAGGCAACTTAATGTAAAAAATTGAATAAGTTATCTATATTATTTCAAAAATATGTAAGAATAGAATCTATAGAAAATTGAATGTAGTTTCTAAACCACTAGGTTTATTTAAAAAAAAATAAATCTATTTGCTGAAAATTTGAAATGTCAATGCAGAGTACTTAAATTTCAGGGAAAAAATAAGAAGTAGGTGTTTGTCTAACCACCCTAACCACAATAAAATGATAATATTTTTTTAATAATATTTTAGATATAAGTAGAGGACTCATGTCCCAATATGAAGCATATATTTTTGTAATTTTTTTCCAAGTAAATAATTAATTATGAATTTTTTATTACAACTTTTTAAAAATATAAAAAATCATATGTCTGACCACCTTAACTTGGTCAAAACTTCATGAAATTCAATTCTTTTTTTTTAATCCTTTAGTATGGGAAGCATAGAATGTGACACATATTTTGGATTCAAAAAATGTGACACTGTTTGAAAGCTATAGATGTTTTTCAATTAGCCTATCAATAAGGACTTTACTTATACTTCAAATAGAAAATGAATAATGATTATTTATTAAATTTAAAGTAAATCATAATTTATATTGGTGGAAAGTTGAGATTCTCCTTTGAAAACCCTTTTTGTTTCATCAATTTTGGGTAAAAAAAAGTCGTCAACCACATGGGCTATCATATCACTTACATATTGCCACTTTTTGGCCCATCATGCTCCTACACATGCCCTTCTCTTGCATTAGAATGAAAATTCACCTTACATGACTAAGAATAAATGGACCAATTCTTCTGCCTAGTAAAATTTTCAGTATAGATGTGGATTTTTCTGCTATGATAGCCTCGTATTATCATATCATAAACCAAAAAACACAAATTTCTTTTATGATTTCCTGTATACCCCCTACTATGTAAATAATTCCTTTCAATCTCCTCAAGAAGGCGTTACTAAGGAATCCCCAGATGAGACAAATGCTACTATGAATAAGACAAAGGCTTCTATTAATATCGATCACTGCAAACAAGTAACTGTATTGACTATTATTCTCGAAAGACACAAGCCTTATTTTTTGGAGTATAAGTCACTTGTCTTTATTCTAGGATCCTGCCACCAATATTGAGATTCATCACAAAACACTGACACTTCACGAGAATATAAACTAAATGTTTCCGATTATAAATGAAATGCCAAACCTCAATACAATGAATCCTTCCAATGAATAATTATATGCTCAATAAGATGAATAGAAAATAAACTAACATTCAATATTATAGTCTCTTTATTGGAATTACATTAAGATGTTATTGTAATTAAGACTCAGGTCCTTCAAATCTCCATCGACCTTCATAAACAAATACACTCGATACAACTCTCTCCGTTAAAGAATGGCTAAGTGTAGACACTAAAAAATGTCCTAATCGGTATCATACAATTAAAACAAATTTATTAACATCATTTCCTCCTTAACCCATCCTCTTTTCACTTAACTAATTTAATTAGCCTAGCTAATTAATTAATTGCATCATTTTCATCTATTGATCTAATTAATTTAATCAAGTTAATTCATCTCTTTTCACACTAACACTTCATCTAATTAAATTAAATAAATCAAAATATTTAATTTAATTCCCTAAGTCATCTTATTTAATTAAATAACCCTAAGTTTTTTAATTAAATATCATTTCATCTCTCCCCCATTTATTAAATCATCTAATTTAATAAATATCACTTTGTTCCTCCAAATCCCCTAATTGCATAAATTAAATCTTGTTTAACTAGCAATTAAACTAATTTTCCTCTAAGCAAAGGGAATATTCCCATAGAATATTCCTTATCCCTTTTTTGCACAATTAAAACTTTGTTTTAATTTTTAAATTACCTTTTTCCTCACCCAAAAGGAATATTCTCTCTCCTCAAATCAATTCACATGGCTTCTTGAACAAGCTAAACCTTCAACCTTTTGAGCAAGTTACCTTTGACCTGTGTGAGCAGGTCAAATGTGTGTTTGTTTGAGGCAAGTGTGAGTCCTTGATTAAACCTCATCATGCATTTTCATCCATTGATGAGAATCCATGATCCATGCCTCTCATCCCCTTCATCTTCGACCGTTGATTAAACTTTTTGATCTCAACCCTTCATTCCTCATTTGCTCTCCTATAAATGGATCACTATTTGGAGACAAATAGATCCATCTTTCAATTGCAAACTTATTTTGTTGAATTTACTTGCATCCATACTCTCAATTTACTCACTTGTTAAATTATTTTAGTTCATTTTCATTGAATAATAGCTTAGAGCATCCATTAATGGCTTCCATGCATCCATCTTAGTTTGTATATGAATTAGGGTTTTCATCTTTAAGCATAGTTTTAGCTTATATTAGCTTAGCAATAACATAATCAATGCATACTTAGCATAAAATCATGGTAACAAGTAGCTTGCATCATGCTCATTTTAGCATAAACTAGGTTTTCATACATCAATCACAATGGTTTCATCGATTCTCTTCCATAGAATGGACTAAAATATGATCACTAATCATGAGATTTGGAAAGGGTTGTCGTTCCACATCAACATGACACCAATTCCACAATGGGATAAGTTTCAGATGGATTAGAGTAGATGTTTTAAAACCTTTCATAATTTAGTATGTTCGGTTTTGATAAAATGTGTAGTTTTAATTTCATGTGAATGATCTTATTGAGATTCGAGTATTAGTAGCTCTATTATGTTTCAATTCTTCATGGATCAAGTGTAATCCGGCCAATACTGGTATCCTTGTCTCATATTTTGGTGCTAGAAGTAGGGAAAACTGATAATCTAACTATTTTTTAGCTCGAATTTAATTTTATGTTGTTTTGCAGGTGGTAGCGATGCTCAAATTGCAAACAACATTATTTCAATAGCATTGCCATAAAGTGATGCCTTGGAAATTTGAAACATTGACAACTATTTAATTTGTTGATGCTGATTTAAATATGGTGATGCGAATTTAATCTGTAGGTATCGAAAATCTTAAACGACGATGCTCAAACTCACTAGTCTGGTGCTTTTAAATTTCAAATTGTGATGCTATCGTTAGCAGCGATGCTGAGCAATATATCAAAGCTATTGTGCTCACTGGTCTTGCTATAGAGCGATGCCCATTTTCACTAGAGCAATGCCTAAATCTCAAATTGCAATGCTATCGTGTTTAGTGATGCCCTACTAGGGTAAGAAATATTATGTTTGTTTTTTTGACATGTGACTTAATTTCTTGGATTTATCTAATCATTGATGCATGCCTAACTGTGTTTTGGTTGTTAGACTAACATGAGTTTGCAGGTGTAGACATTGAAATCTGGTCTAAGCCTGTGACTTTAATTTCTTTATAATTCGTATTTCCATGGTTATGACTAAATAATTATGTTAATTATTTAATTATTCTCTAAAGTCTTCATTTATTCTATTAATTAAATAATGTTAATTATTTAATTAATTCACACTTTTCTTTATTCTATCTAATTAATTAAATAAACACTTTTTTATTTAATTATGTTACTAATTAACCTTATGCTTCTTCTTCGATTAAATAAATTCTTATTTAATTTAACTTTATCATATTTCAACTATAATTAAATGAATTATTTTATTTATTTAATTATTCATTTAAACCCCTTCATCACTTAATTAAATAAATCTTATTTATTTAATTATTCTTCAAATATCAAATCTTGAATTAAATGAATTATTTAATTCATAAATCCTATTCTAACTCATTCCTCTATATTTAAGATAATTGTGCAAATTATCTAAGTATTCACTTTGACTTGACTCAACATCTATTTAAATCGCTTAGTTAACTTGGAATTTAATGTCTGAGTGGCTTTCTTGAGTAATCTCTTCATCATATCATTCAGTCATCTAGTTCTAACTGAATTGTGTTTATATGCATATTAATTAAATATTCCTATTTAATTAATTAAATCTTGTGCATGCATT
Organism: Sequoia sempervirens; assembly: GCA_007258455.2. Lineage (NCBI taxonomy): Eukaryota > Viridiplantae > Streptophyta > Pinopsida > Cupressales > Cupressaceae > Sequoia > Sequoia sempervirens. The sequence goes on from VDFB02047230.1 coordinate 467,324,571, forward strand.
CGAACAACAAGTTTATTTAATCCATCTTTATCTTTATCATGCAAAGACTATTCTTCTATTTTCGAATACCAAACTCGAAGATTAAATCATTTATTTAATCTTTATTTCTATTTCTAATTTGTATCACTCATGTCACTACTAACAATTATCAGAATGCATGACTAATCTTTCGATATCAACCGTCCGCTGATCTTTAAATCTTGACCTATCATTCAAATAATCAATTTTCTATAAATTGATCTGTCCTTCATCATTCCAATCTCTCTCAAAATTGTATGAATTTTAGAGAAATTATCTTGAATCTTCGATGTTTTGTCTTAATCACAACACTTAGGCTATGCTTACATGAACTTTGAAAATATGAGGGCACGTACACTACAGAAATGAAATGGAGAAGAGTAATGGAGGCTATTCAATAGAATTGATCACATGTTTGGTAAAATAGTTTCTTTTATGCATGTTGTTCTTAGCTTTCTTTTATGATCGATTATCTAAGCTTTGAGGATTGATTAACATAGTTTGAATAGATTTAGATTTAAATTGCCTAACTCTCTCGTGTGTTTTTCTCTGAGCTACATTTGAAGAACCCGATGATAAGACACCATCTTCACGTATCTATAGACTTTTATTTGATTTTGTAGGTTTTTGTACGAAACGACGCATCAGTTTGATGAAACATCACAATTGACATTTGGAGACGCATCAGTTTGATGAAACGACACAATTGACTTTTTTGACCGCATCTGTGATCGAAAACGACACATTTGAAAAGGAATCACACATCTGTCATTTTCTGAGCCACAATTGACTGGTAAAATACCGTGACACATTTGAAAGAGAAAATGACGCATCTGACTGGTATATTTTTAGGTTTTGGACTTTCAATTTACAATTTCCTTTTGTGTTTTTATTTTCGCTAATCTTCTATTTTTAGCATGTGTCTTGAGGAGTTAACAAATTTTTTGCAGATCGATAGTCAAAGACCAATATCAAACTACTAATGAATCTTTCTACAGAACGCATGTCGAAGACCCTAGTTAAATTTTTGAAATAGATTGTTTAGTAGTGTAGCAAATCTTTCATTTGGATTAAAACTAACAAGTGTCTACTATGTTTGGTGCGAAAGCACAATTGTGTAATTACCCTCACAATTTGGTACATCGAAGTACATCCTCTCCCCTTGCGCATCTGTACGATCCTGGGTGTAAGAGAAACGGTTACTAACTCTAGAACTTGGGCCTATTCTAGTGGGAAAAAGTACTCACCCTAGGATGACTCAGACTGGTAGCACCCTGAACCTGAGGGACTTCCAACCGATATATAAAAGTGGATTCTTGGGGAAAACCCAAGAATCATGCGTATGGTTCTGACGAGATGGATTTGAAAGGGGACTCTCACCGCATGGATTATTCCCTACAAAAAAAATGCCCTAATTAAACACCTTTGTTTGTAGTGTCCAAAATCCTTCTATTTACTGGTGTAGCAGGTCAGACCTATGAAGCTGTCTCATATTCTTACAGTTCATGTGTAGAGATGAAGGTATGCCATGGGATGTTCATGGGTACTATAGCTTGGCTACCCCGAATGACGTTAATGATCCGTGGAGGGGAGCCAGAGGGGTAAAACTACTAATCATCCACCTTGAATTAGTGTAGCTGGGGAAATCCAAGTGAGAACTCAGTAAATACTATCCTTCATAGCCTAGGATGTGCTTGTTTGTTGTCAAATTAAACGTTCTTTGAGTCCAAAATCAAACTGAAAACACTTTGTCTTATGATTGTCTTTGTTTTCTAGAACTTGATCACATAAAATAGCGTCAGTTTTATATCTCTATTCATTGAAAACACAACAGAGTCGCAACTATTCACCAGAGAGTCACAATTGTTCTATCAAGTTGCATCTATTTAACCTAGAGTTGCATCTTCCAGATTAGCTCGCATTTTCTTTGTCAGAAATTTCATTTATTTTAGAGAATCACACTTGTGATATTTTGTGACACATCTGACAAGGTGAGCCGCAACTACAGTCTCAAATGATGCATTTGCCACTGTCGCAAAAATTTTACCAGTGCGTAAGTTTTGGAAAACTGCATCTATTATGGTTTGAGTCGCAATTGTCATTATGAGTCGCATCTGTTAAAAACTAAAATGTATTTTGCAGATTCAGACACTGAACTTTACCAAAAATGTGCAACTAATTACCAAAGAACCACAACTGTGAAACATAACCACATTTGCTAAATTCTGCAACGCATTTGCTTGATTATTAGAAAGCTGGAATTCACAGTCACTGTCCAGTTGACACGGTCATACTAGTCTTTCATCTATCTTTTCACAACAGTCCTTGGACAGAAACCTGAAACAATTCTGAGTTTTAATTTCATCTTTGAGTACATATTGCCTTTAGATTTAAACTTCTAGGAAGGTTGGTTTTACAAACTTTAGGATAGGTCCACCATCTACATTTTAGAAAAATCATAGTTTCAATGAAATCTTTCATTGAACCTAGTCCTATCATCTTATCCTTTGACCTACAGAGAGTTCTCCTAGCTCATCAGTCTAGTTAGGAAACTCAACTTATCTTTGATCCTCGTCCTACATTGGTTCCTTGACATAACTAAATTGGCACCTTGGTTAGACTTTAGGTAGTTGGAACCCTCGTCTCAGGTTTACAAAATTGATTACCTTAGAAGCTTGCTTAGACTTCGCATCTTTAGATATTGTCATTTTAGACTAGCATCATCTTAGAACATTCCTTATTTTGTGTTCAGAAAATACCAAAAACTTAGACTAGAGTCATATTATCCATAGATGTAGTGTTGCATTCCTTGCATATTGAGCTTATCTTACATGGTTGAAGCTAGGTCTAAGAGAAGAGAGAGAGAAAATATTTCGAACCCAAATGAATTCATCAATCCATTCTCCACAAGACCTCATAGGACTTTATTAGAAAAAATCACCACTAGAAACAATCAAGGACACATTAAAACATAATACATAGAGGCTGCTGCATAGGACCCTGCGTTTTCCTCTTTTTTAGATGAGTACCTAGCAAACGATCGTCAATGATACTTAGCCAAATTGCTAGATGAAGGTGCTACCTTACCTATAGGATTCGATATTAGCACCTTACAAGCTCAACCTACACAGGGACTAATACAACAACTGCCAATACTACTATACCTCAGGTAAATACAACCATACCATCTGGCATACCTACACAGAGTACAATAGTCCATACGTCTCCATTTGGTACGTTTGGCATGACATTAGGATTTAATTTCACTGTAGGGGAATCATCGTCCACTCCCTTTGGTCCCTCTTGTTGGGAATAAAAGATCTAAAACATCAACTTCTACACCATATGTCAGTGTCACAAGTACCATACCATAGTCAACAACCATACCTAGTGTTCACGCCACAGGTACCATACCATAGTCAATGACCATACCTAGTGTTCATGTCGCTAGTACTATACTGTAGACTACACAAACAAGAGGCATTCCCTCATTCCAATATGGCAATCATAATCCATCTTCCTAGATTGGTAGTTAGAATCCATTCACATAGATTTTGAACCATAATCAATTCTCCCAGATTGGTAGCCATAGTCCATTCACATAGAATCCAAGTCAAAACCAATTCACACAGATTCTAAATCAGAATACATTCTCAGAGAGTGGTAGTCAGAATTCGTTCACATAGATTCTAAATCAGAATCCATTCTCATAGAGTGGTAGTTAGAATCCATTCACACAGATTCTGAGTCAAAACCAATTTACGCAGATTCTGAACCAGAACACATTCACCAACATTCTGAATCCAAATCCACATCAACTACTGACATTCAATCAAAACCCATCATGAGACCTTGGATTTCAAAATACCTACATAGAACTGCATAATCTGTCCAACACATCCTTAACCCAGGTTGACATCTTGCAAACAAAAATGCATGCACTACAAACACAAATGGACAACATGGTGGTGTCAACTAAGAAATCATTTTTAACAAAGGACATATTCCCATTTCCCTTTGATAGATCATTGTACATGAGGCCTTTCCCTCACGGGTATGTCATACTAAATCTCCCTAAGTACAATGGCAAATGAAATTTGATAGAACATATAAGGGAATTTTCTACCATATGCATAGATGTCACTTATGACCCCACATATCTTATGAGACTATTTCCAAGAAGTCTGGTAGGAATTGCACTAGAGTGATTTTCAAGTCTAGACTATGGCATCAGATCTTGGGGTGAACTGGCTGAGAAATTTGTTGAGCAATTCTCCTTCAACATAGACCACAAGATAAATATAGCAACCTTGTGTCATACAACACAAGATGAAGGTGAAACTTTCATCACTTTCTTCCAGAGATGGAGGACTATAGCCAGCTGGTGTCCTGTCGAGATACTTGAAAAACAAAAAGTTACTATGTTCTAGGAAAAACTTCATGCAAAAATAAGGAGTAACTTAAGGGTACATTGTTGTACATCATTTTTGAAACTAGTGGAAAAGAGGGTTATAATAGAAAAGGATCTCATTGAAAAAGGAGAACTTAAGACATTGACATCCAATAGAAATCTGATAGTGCCAAATGCCCCCAATGACAGAAACAGATTTTGGTCTCGAAACAAAAACGTCACCAATGATGGGGTAGTTGATGCTAAAACTGTACAAGCGGGACCAATCATCACATTACAAGGACCTATCTCTTTGGCCAACACGCTTAATGCTATCAATCAACCTTCCAACATGGTCCAAAATACTCAACATCCACAACAAAGGAGATTTCAAAAATGTGAGTTCACTCCCTTAGGGGAACCCATTGATTTTGTATTCAAACAACTGTTACAACATAATCTAATACATCTTCAAGAGCCAAGACAATACGATCCAAGACATTTTAAACCAATTTGGTGGGATGACAATGCCTTTTGTGATTATCATAGAACTAAGGGACATAACCTACAAAATTGTCATCAATTGAAAAATATCATATAGGATCTTGTCGAAAGGAGAATAATTGAAGTTAATGGACATAAACAAAAGTCATCAAACACTTATCATCAAGTCTTTTCTGATCCACTACATGACCATGGGAAAGGAAATGTCCCTAGTTCGAGTACCAACAACAATATGTTGGCCACCTATGTGAAAATCAAGCATGACTATAATAGTGGCAAAACCATTAATCACCTTCGTGCCGTCGATGAGAATTTCAATACCATTACTCTCAATACAAATCCCGAGTGTGCGGTCAAAACTCATCGTACCAAGATCACTATCCAGGGTCTTCTATCGCAGCAAACACCACAAAATTCTAAGTCACAATATAACCTACTTGACCAGATGGGGAAGACCCTAGCCCAAATCTCAATCTTGGAACTATGGCATATTTCCCCTAAGCATCGATCTATCTTAGATAAAGATTTACAAAACACCACTATCCCAAATGATATTGATCTTAATTGTTTCCAGGAAATGGTGGGCTACTTGACCAATAATAATCATGCCACATTTTCTAAACAAGACTACACAACTAGAAAGACAAACCATAACGATCCTTTACATCTTGAAGTCCTTGTTGATGACACCAAAGTTAGACGAGTTTTGGTAGACGACGGAGCATGGTTAAATCTGTGCACTTTAAAATTGATTAAGGCATTAGGTTTCTCAGAAGCATGTGTAGACACAACCAAAAGTATTGTCATTAAAGCTTATGATGATGATGAATGAAAATCAAAGGGGGTGGTAACACTTCCTATCAGAATTGTTCCTGCAGTAATGGAGACAAAATTCTAGGTCTTGGATCTCACCCTTCCGTACAACATTTTGCTAGGCAGACCATGTATTCATGCCATGAAGGCGGTCCCTTCCACATATCATCAATGTCTCAAATTCCCTTACAATGGCACCAAAATAACTATAGATGGTGACCCAAAGCCATTCCAATATTGCATCAATCTAAAAGAGATAACCCAATGCCAATTGCTAGTAAACCAAGAGGCTTCATCGTCCAATTCATCTCACTTTGTTGATCCATCCACCCTCACTCGAACATATGTTTCACCTTCACTTCCTACCACTCCTAGGGTTGAGATCCAAGACAAGGGTTGTGGAGAGTGTTACATGAAGACATCTTATTATGCTAGCCATTTGATTCCTCCTAAGTCATACGGTTTACCTAAATCAGATAGGAGACAATCTATGGTCACTATATGCATTCCTCCCACAACAACTTTCACTAAATGAGGAGAATTAAGCAAAGAAGCCATAAATACAAAAGATGTCACCTCTTGGCTGTATAGGGAAGATAACAAAGAACCTCTCTCACTTGCTCACATTCCTACAGATCTATATGGAAAATTTTTCACAATCATGCAGAGCAAGGGATATAATGGACATAGTGGTTTAGGCTTAAATCAAGACAGGAGGATTGAACCAATCTTTGTTTCTTAATGGCCAAAAGGCTTAGGGCTTGGTTTTCAACTGATTCAGATTGGTGTTTCTAGTACCGCATCACCCTTAATCGAGGAAGTAAGTGCTTCAAAAGATATCAAGACATCTCATGAACCATCTTATCAACAACACTGTGACTCCCCTAAATAAAACGAATATGAGTGGGATTCCCTATCCTCTACTTCCTCCATGGACCTTGACAAGCTATTTAGAGAACTTGACTTAATGTTGAGATCCTCACCAAATCCATTGAATTCCTTCCTACCAAAGAATATGACAAAAGAGGAATGGTTTAAACTCTATTATTTGGAATCACTTGATCCTACCTCTTGGCAAATTGATACATCTATTTCAGATAACCAAACCTTGGCATTAGGCCCATCTCTCAATCTACCTAGATCTAAATCAAAGAGCAAACAAGACTTAGTTCAAGACTTTTGTGACCATATGAACAACTCAGTCCTTACCTTGACCCCATTAAACTTTGATAACTCCAACGATAACATGCCCTTAGTTTATCCCCAACTCATTGATTGGGACCAACAAGACACACCTGTCTGAGACATTTTTGAGAACGACGAAGTAATTGTTGAGTTCTTGGGATTAGAAGAAGGCATACCTAGTGGTGATCACAAGGATTTTTTTACCATTGACTTGGACAATAAAGCATATTTTGGGGAATTTGTTCAACCCACCAGTCACAAAAATGAGAAAAAGAATAAACAAGATAAAAAGGACGAGTCTCTAGGTGAAAATCGAAAGGCACCTCTAGATAATGAAAAAGTAAAAATAAAGGACACATCCGAAGGAAAAAACCTCTCTGAGGCACCTACAGATGGAGGTTTGAAAATTCTCCCCATTGCATAGGAAAATTTACCCATGCTTGTTGAAGAAGGAGTAGAATTCAACATAGGCACATAAGAGAATCCCTGACTGGTTTAATTTGCAGTGTCATTGACAATAGAAGAACAACCAGAATTCCACAACTTCTTTACAAAAAGACAGATAAATTTTGCTTGGTCATATGTAGACATGCCTGGGTTGGATCCTGAACTTGTTCTACATCACTTTCCCTTATAGCTAGGTGTCAAACCAGTGAAACAAAAATTGAGGAAAATGCATCCATAGATTACTTTACTAGTCAAGGCAGAGCTCAAGAAACTGTTAGACGTTGGTTTCATTAGATCAATCAACTATGCAGATTGGATTTCCAATCTTGTACCAGTCACTAAACCAATCGGGGGCATCCGCATCTACACCGATTTCAGAGATATCAACAAGGCTTGTCCTAAGGATGACTTCCCTTTGCCTAACATAAACATGATAGTGGACATGATAGCAGGGTATGAGATGTTGTCCCTTATGGATGGATTTCAGGATATAACCAGATCATACTTGCAACTAAAGACCAACCCAAGACAACTTTCACTTGTCCTTGGGGAACGTATTGTTGGAATGTTATGCCCTTTGGACTCAAAAATTCTGGAGCAACCTATCAATGTGCAATGAACACCATTTTTCATGATCTAGTACACACTCTTATGGAGGATTATGTCGATGACCTTATAGTTAAATCCAAGACAAGGGCTGAACATTTACAAGTTTTAGACAAGATATTTCAAAGGCTGGAGAAGTATAAAGTGAGACTCAATCCCAAGAAATGTGTGTTTGGAGTAAAGTCGGGATAGCATTTAGGCTATATCATTTCCAGACGAGGCATTGAAGTGGATCTGGCCAAGGTAAAAGCAATCATAGACATGCCTCCACCAACTAATCTTAGTCAACTAAGGACATTACAAGGAAGACTGCAATCCATCAGAAGATTTATAGTGCAGTTAGCAGATAAGACACATCATTTTCAACATCTACTTAAGAAAGGGGTACCCTTTGCATAGATAGTTAGGTGCGGAGAGGCTTTTGAACTGATTAAAGAATATCTAATCCAGTCTTAATGTCACATGTTGAAGGATGACCACTGATTCTTTATATTACAACAACCCATTCATCACTCAGAGCATTGCTTGCATATAATGATGATGAAGGTCATGAAAGGGCAATATATTATATCAGTCATACTTTGGTAGGTTATGAGCTCAACTATAGTACCATTGAACGTGCCTGTCTTGTAGTAGTATTTGGTACCCAAAAACTACGACACTATATGCTAAACCATCAAACAATGTTGATTTCCAAAATAGATCCTCTGAAATATATTCTAAGCAAAGTAGCATTAACAAGGCGACTGGCCAAATGGGTTATGATACTTAGTGAGTATGATATCCAGTATGTGGAGAGAAAGGCTATTAAGGGAAATTCATTGCTGATCAGTTAGCCGACACACCAATACAAGCAGATCACCCATTAGTTAGAGACTTTCCTGATGAATTTATCTTTCCAATAGACATGAACATAACATGGAAACTGTACTTTTATGGATCGCATACAAATCATGGCTCAGGAGCTGGTATATTATTTATCACACCACAGGGTGATTCCATCCCTAAGTCATTCAGGATTGCATTCCCATGTACTAACAACATAGTAGAGTATGAAGCTCTACTAATAGGGTTACGCATGGCAATCAAGTGGAAAATTAAGAACCTACAGGTATATGGCGATTCTCAACTAGTAATCAGATAGGTAAATGATGATTATGAGACTAAGGATGAGAACTTGCTCCATACAAATGCATGGCTGATAGCTTTAAAGAGTACTTTGAAAATCAAATTTCATTAGATACCGTGTTTTAAATAGGGTAGTAGGCTATGGCTACTATTGCATCACTTCTAGACATTCCTAGCAACATGCCTAAGTTTGAGTTCTTGGTAGAATAGCTTTTGGTCCCAGCCTAAGATATCCTGGATAAACAATTACAATTTGATTCCCAGGTACAAAAGCTATGACTGTTTTATATTCCCATTTTTATTTTTTGTTGGCAAAAGATTATGAAGACTAGAGTATAATTTATTGGCCTACTAATGGATAATTCATTTGATCATAAATAAAAAAAAATGTTTTTAATCAGTTTTGATACTGTAAAGGCACCATTTATAGGTATGTTTAAAACTGCGATAGCTTCCAAGGGGGTTTGACTAAGGTGATTTGATCAAACCCTCTTCAATTGGAATCCTTAAAATGGAACTTTTTAAGGCTTAAATCATTCTATTTTCTAAAAATATGTGATTTCAGCTAAAATTCGTTCCTCTCAGGAATTGTAAACCACTATTATGACAACACCCTCATCTATTGGTATGGCGTTCCTCAATCCATAATCACAAATAATGGTCGTCCATTTAAGAATCAAGAAGTCTGCCATCTTTGTGATGAATTTCATATTCAACATCACTTTTCCACTCCATAGTACCCACAAGGTAATGGCCAAGCAGAGGCATCTAACAAAACTATCATTAGAATCCCTCAAGAAGATTGTCAATGATGTTGGCCGTGATTGGAATTTACAACTTAATCCCGCCTTATGGGCTTATCGCACAAGTATCCATACTCCCATAGGTGCCACTCCCTATTCACTAATATTTGGTTCTAAAGCCATTCTTCCTATTGAGGTAGAGATTCCTCCCCTAAGGGTATCCTTGAAAGGGCACATTGATGATGAAGATTACTGAGTATCGAGACTCCATGAGCTATAATTCCTAGATGAGCGAAGATAGAAGGCACTAGACCATCTCTAAGAATATCAGAATCACCTTCGTTGTAGCTATAACAGGAAGGTCTTGAACAAAAACTTTGACATTGGTGACCTGGTTTTAATGGAGAACCCAAAGAATCAAGCAGATAGAGAAGAACCAAGAAAGTTTGAACCTAACTGGTTACGACCATATATTGTTATAGAAGCCTTTCGATTAGGAGCGTATCAACTCTCCACTCCTAAAGGGGAACCATTGTCCTCTCCAATCAATATTCTTCATTTGAAGAAATTCTACGCATAGCTTCTGAGGGCCTTGTCTTAATTAGCAAAAGTACCAAAAAAAATCATTACCAAGGTGAAAACCTAGCAAACAGGCATCTTGGTAACACCAAAAAAATTAGAAAATCTAGAAAATAGTAAAGAAAAATAATTCACCCAATAGTGAAAACCACTTCGGTGGTGCTTTGGATAGGTACCGTGGTGAAAACCTGGCAAACAGGCACCATGTGTAGTTGACTCTACTCCTTTGTCTACTATTATTCTAATCTAACATACCCTATACATAGTCCTTATCCCTGTACATACTATCTATCCCTATACATATCCCTTATATTTCCCATCCATCGCTTGTACATACCATTCGTAATAAGTTGTAGTCTTTCCCATAACTTGGAATGATTGACATCGAGTGCATTTCATACCCCCCATTTTATCCTATTCATAATAAATTGGTCTTATACTCGACTGGGGGAAAACACTTGACATGTGTCATATTGATTCTTACATTGGCTTTGTTGAAGACGTAAAACAATAGAAAAATCCAAAAAACATCACAAAATGTCTTGAGAAAATACAAAAACATTAGAAAACTTCAAAAGGACAAAAACATCAAAACATGTTGAAAACCCAAAAATAGAGTCAGAGTTAGTCACACTTGTCAGTCTTTGTCGATTGTTGAACTACATTGCCTTTGCGACTGGACATAGGCAAGGCCATCTGCCAATGCACCCTTGAGGCATTAGGTCAGTTCATTTAGGTTTGTCTATATAATATCATGACTCAATCCATATGTCTATATGACAAGGTCATTAGTCAAGTTGAACTACGAGGTCTTTGCATGTATAACGTAGGCAAGGCCATCAATCGATGAGCCCTCGAGGCCGCACTAGGTCAGTCCATTAGGGTTTGTCACATTCACTATCACACACATCTTTTATTTGTAGTCAGTCTTGTCAATCAAAGTCAAGTCTAACTATAGGGTCTCTGCGTGTATAATGTAGGCAAGGCCATCAATCGATGAGGCCCGGAGGCTGCACTAGGTCAGTCCTTTAGGGTTCGTCATCATACACAGTCAATTGTCCACACATCATATCAAGTCATGCATCAATCTAGTGAATAAGTCAGCAATGTCTCTAATTCAAATCAAACAAATTGCCAACAGAACAATCAAAATAAATCAACTAATGTCTGCTACAGGATGTGTCCTTCCTATAGACAGACATCATCAAAACAATCAACCTTTGTCTTATTTAGGATGAGTCCTTCCTGAATATTGATATCAACAAAACAATCTATGTCTTATACAGGATGAGTCCTTCCTGCATATCGACATTGTCAAACAGTCAACATAGCCTTACACAGGTTATCACATCAATTGTTATCTAACTCAACGTCTTATACGATACATGTCTTTTTGAAACTAGGCTTTGTCATGCCTTATATATATAGTCATAACATTGAAACCAGACTCACAGTCTTATCCGGTATGTGTATCTCCTAAAATCAGGCACTATCAATCAAAACAAATCAAACAAATAGATCATGTTTTGGAAAATATTTTACTGTATATTTGACTTTATGGCTTATTTATGTTATCATTTCACTTGAATTTATGATGAGGATTATGTCACTAGCTTTCTCAAGGTTGTCCCATGCAAGATTTAGAGAAGCAATGATGTATCAGAATTCTATTTTCTTTGACTGCTGTTTGTCAACTATCTTTTAAAATTTGATTTTGATTCATGTTACTAGTTTCCTCAAGGATTTCCTATGAAGGATTTAGAGGAGCGATGACGTCTCATGACCCATCTTTTATTTTGTTTGTTGTTTGTGGTTTGTCTTGAAAAAAAATGACTGGGGAAACTTGTGCCCTTAGTATGAGTTAACGACAATCCCTGTATGTGACTGTTTGTTGTTAGCAAGTGGATGACCTTGCACACCTTGATCTATGTCATATCATGGTGTTTTTCTCCATTTGTATTAGTTCCACCCAATGATGATAAAGTGCAATGCCTTTTGTGATACATCAAAACATCGAAGATTGCTAATACTAACATCCATCACATTTCTTTCATTATTTCTCAATCTTTCTTTCTGCACTAACAGTTCTTCTTTCTTAAATTATGATAGAGTCCTATGACACACAACAATATAAGTCATCCTACATACACATTCATGTTAATACCACTTCCAAATCATACATACATCTTGCATTAGAAAATATAAAAACACAGGCATTTATTATATCTAAGACATCATGCCATAATAGAAATTTCTCATCATAGATTACATATCATAAGCATCCCATGTACATAACAAATATAGATACATACACCACATTACATCTTTATAGCATCACATGTAGAAAGAATTCTACATATAACATCATATTGCATCTCATAACTATAAAATGCATACATCAAATGGAATCAACATCACATCATAGGTTGCATAAACACATCATAAAGTAGATATGATCATCCATCACAAGGCATATCATATAAACATAATATGTACAAATAAATGACTGCATAATCAATAAATAGAAATGTATATCATGAGAATTGCCGCCAAAATCATATATATATATATATATATCGCTCAATAGTGTCACATCACAATGTCATAATGTATCAATAAATAGGGAAGCCCACAGGTAATATGATCATAATACAATGTCTCAGTACATATCAACAAATGTCCCTATCCTAAACTACCACTGCTATCATGACTGGAGTGTGCGGATGACTAATGTTGGGAACCTAATGACCTGTGCCCTGAATGTGGCCTATCATATGGGCTAGCTCTGCATGGCTACTCAACACCGTCTATGCTAACTGTCCTAGAGTGGGTCCTAGTATGAGAACTCTCACTGAATGCCTTTGAAAAGCTTTGGACCCATCTATCTAGAGGAACTATTGTATCATACAAATCTCTATAGTAAGTGGCCCTCTCCCCGGATCTAACTAACTCTCTGGCAAATGCAGCTGCCGACCCAGTACATAAGGCTCTAATCTCTATAAATCTCTGCTCGGTCTCTTGCCTCCGAGCTATGGCCTAATCTCTGTCCATGATGGCTATGTCCCTTTCCATCTGTAACACATCTCTCTCGGACATCATGACCCTCATCTGCTCCTCCAAAGATGCAACCTAGGAATGAAGTGTAGCAGTGTCGGGATCAACTGCCCCTGTGTCAACCTGTCTCACCCTCAACACACCATTATCCTCATCCTCCAACTCCTCTAGAATCCTATCTTGAATCTCCCACTCATGATCATCATCCTCCTCGTCATCATCCTGATAGGCACCAAGTAAGCCAAGGGCATCAATCTCCACCTCCTCTTTATCTTCCTCCTCCTCTGCATGAACCTCTAGAATGCCCTCCTTTGCAAGATGCTCCTCCTCTCCGCCAATCTCAACATGCACCTCCTCCCCACCTATGCCAATAACTAGCATGTGCATATCCTCCTCCCCTCCTCCCTCCTCATGGATGGGTGATAATGGTGGTCCTTGTCCCCTCTGTCCATGCTTCCCTCTCCTACCACCTTGCCGACCACCTCCACCACCATCTCCATCATCACCATGACCCCCTCCACCTCTTCGACCTCTGCCTCTGCCACACCTACTGCGCGGTCCTGTCCCTCGCCGCTCTATCGGTGCCGACTGATCTGGATTTGTAAGGGGAATCGGCCTATGCATAACCCACCACTGATCGTATGCCTCGGTGGTACCTAGGTTTGCTACACCACAAGGGAATATCTTCCTCGATAGTGGCCACTAGAATCTTTGGACCCCATAGGGGAATCTCTTGCGACAACCTCACAAACTCTACTCATCCTCTAGGCTCATCCTAAATCTCTCTAATTTGCTGCAATACACAGTCTGGAAAATGTCACTCTATAATATGGACATGTGAAATAGTTTGCCCAATCAAGTACTGTGTCTAGTAGCAAAAAGGCAAGTGCTCATCCTCGTTTGACCACTCTGCACATCCCAAGTACAATCTCCATGTAAATTGTACCATAGTATCAATGGCATGTCTAAAATACCCGGTATCTCCCATGTGGTGCTGAGTGTTTTCCCTTGCATAATAAAAGGCATAAGGGGCTCTATGTTGTACATCAATTGTAACCTATGGAAAAAAAAATGGCAATGTGTTCCCATGCCCATACCATCAGGAGCGTGGTACCACAACTCATGGACTGAGCCTCTCAATAGGCTATATCATGCAAGTGAAAATATAACATGCCAAGGAGACAAGGACCCTAAGCATATACCTGCCATCACTCTAACATACCTACTAGCATCTCCCCCCAATCCACAGGAAAACCATGACCTCGATGGTCAAGAAGGACTATACCACCTATCAGTGTACATAATAGACAGTCCAACCACCTATACCTCTGTGCCAATACACGCCATCTAATCTCATAATGATCAAAACCTAGCTGTCTGATATCGGTGTGAGGGTAGTATTTGCACATCTCAACAACACCCCTCTTGGTATCATACCTCACCGTCGTGCCTCTGATGGGAGTCTCAAAATCCTGTAAATGTACTCCAAGGTAACTGTCGCCTCTCCAGTAGGCAGGTGAAATGAGGAAGTCTCTGAGTTCCATCGCTCGCACAACGCTGTCAGTAGACCTCAGTTTGCCCAAATGGCAGGGATGTCTGTCACATGAAGAAGACCCAAATGCCATAGGAATCATTTCTCAATGCTCCACAAGCTATCTCAGAAATGAAAAGTCATAGGTCTCAACTCTTGCATATACACAGTGTCTAAAACAACCTACAATGGCATTATATATGCCTCATGTCAGAATCAATCACCTATCCTAGTGCAAAATGACAAAATCACATGATATTCAAATGTGTCATTATTTTGCAAATGTGTCATTCTTTTGCAAATGCGTAATTCAATTTCACAAATGCGTCACTTTCAAATTCAAATGCGTGCAAAAATAACAAATGTGTCTGCATAAATAAAATATCAACTACGTCAAAATATTTTCAAATGCGTTGAAAAATAAACAATTGCGGCTATTTTAAATGCATATGTGTTGCTATTTAGTGAATGCGTGGAATTAAAATACAAATGCGTTGAACCGTAGAAACCCTACACTAACCATATACGTGAGTTTACAAATGCGTTGATCTACATGCAAATGCATTGATTACGCACTCACATGCGACTTTTCAATAAAGTGACGTATAACTAAAAATGCAACTAAACTCATAGAAACTCGCGCAAGTTGAAAATTCAAAAGTTGGGATTAAGGTACATACCGGGGGGTTAGCGTCGGGCTGCCTCCTGAAGGTCTAGATCCTGTATGCTCGATGGTGGGTGTGTGGAACGAGAGACATCTTCGTTGAAGGTGCAGAGAAAATTCTCAAATCTCAAAGCTATGTGGGTAAAAATGAATAGGTTTTTACCCCATTTTCTATTTATACCTATGGTTTTGGTGGCATTCCTTTGTATTGACTGTGTCAACTTCTAACTTCAATCGACCCATACCTGTCCTTAACACTTCCAACTTCAATTTCGTCAACTCCACTGCATTTCTGGCTATCTAATGGACTAATCGGGATTATTTCCAATTTTTTTTTGAAATTTTTCAAACATTTGTCAATTTTCCCAAGGGTGCATACCTTCACTTGATTTACACTGGGGCATGACTAGGGCATATTTCTTATCAATTTTCTTTGACACAACGCCAAAATGACATTGTATCAAAGAGGGGAAAATGTAGACACCAAAATTTGGTCTAAGCCTGTGACTTCAATTTCTTCATAATTCACATTTCTATGGTTATGATTAAATAGTGTTAATTATTTAATTATTCTCTAAAGTCTTCATTTCTTCTATTAATTAAATAATCTTAATTATTTAATTAATTCACACTTTTCTTTATTCTATCTGATTAATTAAATAAACACTTTTTATTTAATTATGTTACTAATTAACCTTATCCTTCTTCGATTAAATAAATTCTTATTTAATTTACCTTTATCATATTTCAACTATAATTAAATAAATTCTTTTATTTATTTAATTATTCATTTAAACCCCTTCATCACTTAATTAAATAAATCTTATTTATTTAATTATTCTTCAAATATCAAATCTCAAATTAAATGAATTATTTAATTCATAAATCCTATTCTAACGCATTTCTCTATATTTAAGATAATTGTGAAAATTATCTAAGTATTCACTTTGACTCGACTCGACATCTATTTAAATCGCTCAAAAAATGCAGGATTTAATGTCTGAGTGGCTTTCTCGAGTAATCTCTTCGTCATATCATTCAGTCATCTAGTTCTAACTCAATTGCGTGTACATGCATATTAATTAAATATTCCTATTTAATTAATTAAATCTTGTGCGTGCATTCAAACAGAGAGTTGCTTTAATCCATCTTTATCTTTGTCATGCAAAGACTATTCTTCTATTTTCGAATACCAAACTTGAAGATTAAATCATTTATTTAATCTTTATTTCTATTTCTAATTTGTATCACTCATGTCACTACTAACAGTTATCAGAATGCATGACTAATTTTTTGATCTGAACCATTCGTTGATCTTTCAATCTTGACCTGTTGATCGAATAATCAATTTTCTATAAATTGATGTCCTTTATCATTCCAATCTCTCTCAAAATCGTATGACTTTTAAAGCAATTAACTTGAATCTTCGATGTTTTGTCTTAATCACAACACTTAGGCTATGCTTGCACGAACTTTGAAAATCTAAGGGCAAGTACACTACAGAGATGAAATGGACATGAGTAATGGAGGTTATTCAACGGAATTGATTGCATGTTTGGTAAAATAGTTTCTTTTATGCATGTTCTTAGTTTTCTTTTGTGCTCGATTATCTAATCTTTAAGGATTGATTAGCATAGTTTGAATAGATTTAGATTTGAATTTCCTAACTCTCTCGTGTGCTTTTCTCTGAGCTACAACAAGTTTTAAGGACATGGAATAAAAGTGAAGAAAGTTTCTTTTATCTCAAATTCTATAATTGTAACAAGCATTTTGATGCTATGGAAAAATTATAACCCAATTTCATGCCTTATACAAGTTCTACTTTAGGAAACACACTAGAGTTCAATTTGGTTTAAAATGAACACTCAAAGTTGGATTAAATTGAACCCTCACATCATAACTCTACTTTGGGTTTAAAAATTGAACAAGGAAAACATCATCTTTTAATTGGTGCTTAAAATGAACTCATCATTGCTTTGAAAGGTTAAAGTTGACAATTTTTTGCTACTTTTTATGATTTTCAACATTTTTAGTGAATGCATATGCAATTCTCTCGTGCCATTTAGAAACCTTGAGAAACATAAACATTCTCTAACACTTTGTAAGATCACCCACATCTTTCAATTGGGTCTAAAATTGAACAACCATGCTAGCATAAGAAAGAGACATTGTGTGTGCTCCCTCCTTGTGATTTATGTGAGTTGGGCAGTCAAACTACAAGTGTACACCCTCACTTTTGTTATCTTTAGAGGGGCCTGCCTAAGACCAATTCAAAGGTGACTCCAAACGGTTTTTCACTCGGGCCGATATATAAATGGATAAGACTAAACTATCAAGTCCTCATGGTATGTAGGCCTTAGTTGTATAGTGTCTTTCAGAATGGGCTACTACTATAAAAAGTATAAAATCCCCTAGTAGGATTGATCAAAGCCTTTACTGGCTTTCTAGACACTCGTAAGGTGCCATGTCCCCAATTACCCTTACTGCAACCCATTTGTTTAGCAAGCCAAAATCCTAAAATATTTTTTGGTGCAAGAATGATCATTCTGAAGTTGCCCCACATTTGTACTATTCAAATTTAGAAATAGAAAAAATCCTTTTAATCTCTGTATTTTAAGGATTTTGAGATTTGGTGGTCCTGAGAAGTGTGTGTCGTGGAGGGGAGCTAGTGTCGCCAAATCTCTAACTATTCGCATTGTCTACTGTTTGGAGAAATACTAGTGAGGACTCAACAAATATAGCCATTTCTATCCTAGGGTTGTAAATGATTGTGAGTTAGTTTATCACTTTGCTTGGTTTCAAAATGATCCAAAAAAAAACATTCACTATCATCCTCAAAATTTCAAACACATTGGCTCAAATATGAACTTCTTGAGTTAGCCTTCATCTTATTGCTTGTCCTAAGGATTTATCCTTAGCAATTTCTAAATATCTTAACATTAATCTAAAACCCATATTTTCCCAAATACAACATAGGCAATTATGGATTTAACCTCATGATTTTCATGAAATGGACATTGTGAAAGTTATGATGTTTTTGACATAAATATGTAGTTTGGAAACATAATCAAAGACAAGTGTTTGTGGTAAAATCAATTCACTTAAGCAAAGATAAATTAAAAAATGAACCCCACATGACTATCTGGAGACCGATTGCTCCCATTGAGAAAGCTGATCTTCCAGGTGTTATAATTCAGCCAAACTTTGAACACATAAACGGTGAACAAACCGATCTTATTAGCAGTTTGAGAACCTTCACATTTGAAAAAAAGGAAACAAATATACAGTGGAGAAACAGAACAACCATTTTAGATGAAGAAAAGGAACACACCGATATTGAGGCTAGAAGGCCCACATTACCACTACCCACGTGGCAATAAATATCTTCCTTTCTTCCATAAACTTAAACTATTTTCACATGATCTCACAAAAAATCAGGATCCCTAAGCCAAGATCTATAGGTCCTCATTTTAGACTTAGACATCTCACTCCAAAAGCTCTCAAGAAACATATTTTTGCACTTCATAGAAATAGAGACAGATTGGTAGCAAAATTTTATAGACACGCTTCTGGTATAGTCCAAAATTGTATGCATTCTTTTAGGGTCAACATCTAGATCTTTTCACATGATAACAAACTCCCATAAATTATTCATCAAAAAGTCAAAATCCGTAGGGGAAAATCTCCAACACTCCATTTCAGACATAAGAATCATAGAACAAGGTATGGTCAAAAGTGGGCTTCAATATTTTATCGCAATTATTACACTTTGATGAGAAACTTTTATGCCCAAGCTAGGAGAGCCTAAATAGGTTTGAACATTCCCATCCATCCTCTCATTTAAATCAACTAGACTTGAACATTTTGGAAGTTTAGCACCATCTTCACTACCTTGATCTTGTTGAAACAAAGGTTCACTTTACTAGGTGATATCACACAAAGTAAGGATCCCCAAAGGAAGGTCAATTGGTCATCACTTTAAGCTTAGACATCGTAGTGTAAAAGGAATCAACTACCGCATTAAGGCACTCTACAAAAAACAAGAAAAAGTTGTTGATGAACTTTTATGAATACACACTGAGGAAATATTTGGACATGTACATGTTCTTTATGAGCTAAAACCCTTGCCTTTTGAGGATCGACAACTTTTCTAAAATAATTGAGTCTTTATGATTTGATCATTTTTAGAGGTCTAGCATCATTCTCACTACCTTGGTCTTATCAAAAAAAAAAGTTCACTTTAGGTCAACATTGGGTCAAACATTCAACTCACCCCTTCATCAAACTTCATCCTTCACTTCATCTACCTTTGTAAAATTTCAAATACACCAACACTTTGGGACTTAAACATCAAACCAATTGCTATCTTAGATGTTCTGTATGTGAAATGCATCCTTTTCCATGCACTTAGTTAAGATAGTTATCATCTTTTGAACTAGTTTATCTTAAAGGTCACAAGTATACCCTAAATATTTCTAGTTCATTAGCATCCTTTATCCCAACATCAAAACATCAAACTTAAGTCAAAATTGTTTTCCCAAAATGTTTGCAAAAATCACTTCTCGTATCACCCATATTTTCATCCCACATTATCATAAGTGCTCACAAAAGACTTAGAGCATCCCTTTTACCTAGGTTTGAGTCAACTAGAGAGTTCAAACATTACAAAAAATGACACAAGTCTCCCATAGCTGACACAAAATTTATGGTAAAGACGAGATCACAACACAAGAGAATCATGGAGAAAAACAAAGTTACATTTACCTCAAGTGATCCAAATCCTTTAGAATTCAATTCTAGAAGTCATGTTACCCTGTCATGATAACCATCATCTCCTTCAAGACCATATGAGATTGAAGATGCCATAAATAACCCATTTGAGCTTACTAGGGAGGAACTTCTAGAACATCAAGCCTTTGAGAGTGTAGCTCCTATCTCCCCAACACTTGTAGAACAAAATTTAACATAGATTTTCACAAATCCATCACAAGGGCTAAATCAAACTTACATACCTAGTATTTCAACAAGCCTTACTAAAGATTTTGGTCACACCTCACCATTTGAAAGTAGTACACTTGTGGGTACCCTTGAAACTAATCCTCCACCTCCCACCATTGCTTGGACACCTACTTTTGGTGCTCCTCCTATTCTCAGAGCTCCAAAATAACTACACACACCACTTGAACTTCATTATTCCACAACCACTTTGATATTTTGGGGACACCCTTCTTCATCCACACCTATGAGTACCAGAAGTATTCCTACCATCACACAAAGTAGTATAGACCAAGCATCTCAAAATAGAAAACAAGGGTATGTCAATACTATATCACAAAATCAACCCTCAATGCAAGTAGGGACATCTTTATCCAACCCTCCAATGGGTTCACCCATTCCATCTACCATTTTTACATCATCCACTATCAATCCACCTCAAAATAATCCCTTGGTTACAAGTTCTATCAATCTCATGAATACCTTGATCACAAATCCTTTGTTTACATCTTTTTCACAAGGCAATCCTCAACACATAGGACAAGGGAATCTTTTCAATCAATAGACTCAAGGTCCTAGTGTGTCATTTCCATTGCAAAATTTAATGACATAATATTTTCCCACAATTCCCTTTACTACACCAAATCAATCAGGACCTCAAACATACATTCCTCCACCTTATTCTACCATATTGCAAGGAATTTTAAACCAAGGGAACTCTCCACCTTTCACTAGCAATCTGCTACCCACTCAAAACATCAATATCCATAATCCTTCATAGATGTATCAACAACCACCTGATCCCACATTGCAAGCACATGCCTTAGCTCTATAGCAAGCACAACAAACCTGTGAACAAGGCATACAACAACAACAACAACAACAAGCGTAACAAGAAGCCTTAGCACAACAACAACATCAAGCTCAGCAAGTAGCTTTAGCACAACAAAAATACCAACAATAGCAAGCAACCATCGCACAACAAGCAACATTAGCAGCAAAAAAAGCTGCACAATAGCAACAAGCACAACAATCAACTTTATTAGCACATCAACAACAACAGGACCAACAATAAGCCCTAGTGGTGTAGCAAAAACAACAAGCTCAACAACAAGCCTTACTAGCTCAACAATATTCCCAACAATAACAACAAGGTTCCTATTATCCTCATTTGAACATCGCCAATCTAAATGCATCAGGAACATATTCATCACTTTCACAAAATCTCACTCCTTCATACACCCCATATAACTCATCTTTCATCCCACCATATGTTCCTCCACCTAATCTGCAAGATCATCTAGCATCATAATTGAAGGAACTCTCACAAGAAATGTAGGACCTTTGCATGGACAATACAAAGAAGCCTCATACACAAAACTTGTGTCCTTACCCATTTGATTGAAACATCACAATGATACCATTCCCTCCTGGTTTTGAAATCCCCAAGTTTGACAAATACAAAGGGAGAGGAAGTCCTATTAACCATATCAAAGAATTTAATTTCATGTGCATGGAGGTGGTTTACAATGATTCATATCTAATGCACCTTTTCCCTCAAATTTTAATAGGTAATGCTATTGATTGGTTTTCTCATTTGCTGCTTGGTATCAAAACTTTTCAAAAAATCAAGGATAAATTCATTGATCACTTCTCCTTCAATCTTGACAAGGATGTTAGCCTAGGAGAGTTGTCCACTCTTAAACAAAATCAAGGAGAAAACTTCTCTAATTTCTTACAAAAATGGGGACAACTTGAGCTAGTAAAAGAAAGTGGCCTCTTCTTGATGAACAACAAGTGGGAATCACTATAGCCAAACTGGATCCAAATCTATCATTCCACTTGAAAATGTAATGCATCACGTCATATGAAATTTTTTTCCCTAGAGCCCTTAACATTGAAAGACCCCTAATCTCACAAGTAAATACTCAAGCTTACAAATAAAACCATCCATCAACTAGTTCAAATGATAAACCTCATGTATGGGATAAGCACAAAAATGTTACAAACGACGATGTGGTAGACACTAAGGTCATACTAAGTGCTCCTAGACCCAATAACAACCAAGTTGCTAACATCCAAACCAATATGCAACAAACAATACCACCTCAAAACAATTAGATCAGTGACAACAACATGCAACAAAGGAAAACTAGTAACAATAATAACTATCCCAAACACAAGTACACACAATTATCAGAACCCATCAAGATGATCATGAAGAAATTGGTAGATTCAAATATGATAACACTTCCTAACTTTGAAAACTACCAAGAACCACAAGAGAATCCATCCTGGTACAACGAGCGTGATCTCTCTGACTTTCATAAAATCAGAGGACATAAAATAGGAAACTACATGAAACTCAAGAATATCATACAAGTTCTCATAGAGAATGATACCATATCTATTGAGGTACTAGCCGAGAAATAGGATCTCAAGATATACAAGAACCCTATGTCGAATCATAGCAAATCAAACAAAAATGGAAAAGCTAAGGATTACACCGATGTACAACATACCTATTCCAATGTAGTGGCCTCCTACGATAGCGTTATCAGTGTTGTCACCATCAAAGGAGCTAGTATGGAATGTTGAGTCACCACACGATGTGGAAAAATAACCATTCAAGGAACTGTCCTATCTCAATCTAGGACACAACCTACTTTTCCCACATGTACAATCTTCTAGATCAACTTAAATAGATCCCCACATAGATATCAATCATATAGAACTCTTGATGTTCTCCCCTGCACATAGGGAAATACTAAAAAAAGCCTTGTCTAAGTCATCTGTTCCTAAGAACATTGATACTGATCACTTTCAAGCTATGGTAGGGAATATCGCCAACCATCTTCTCACCTTCTCTGAGCAAGATTTACCATCACAACCATCTCATAACCATGATTTACAGCTTGATGTTTTCATTCATAAAAACAAGGTCAAAAGAGTCTTGGTAGATGGAGGTGTTGGTCTGAACATTTGTACCCTACAGTTGATCAAGAACCTAGGCTATTCAGAAGATACTATTGAGAAGACAAAGAGTACTACCATCAGGGCATATGAAGCCAAGAACGGGTATCACAAGGAATCATTGCACTTCCAATCCAAGTAGGACCTATTATTGCAAAAACTATATGCCAAGTACTTGATCTTGATCTTCCTTATAACATACTACTTGGAAGACCTTGGATTCATTCTCTGAAAGTTGTAGCCTCAATCTATCATCAATGTGTGAAGTTTCCTTTTGAAGGTAGAGAAATCACTATCCATGGAGATCTCAAGCCTTTATACTACTACAAAAGTTTTGAGGCCAAGTTCTATAAGATCCCAAAAATACTCAAAAATGATGAAGGACCTGCACCATCAAGCTCACTTATTAACTCATCATCTCTAGCCTCTACCTCAGCATCAAAAATGCCCATCATGAAAAATATACCCGATGTCAAAGCAATGATCCAAGATGATTCTTATGGAAACTATAAACTATTGAAAGACACATTTGTCTTAGGAGAGTTACCTATTTCTCCTCAATATCATGGGAAACCTACATCTAGCACCAAAGAACTAGAAACAATCAAGATGCTACCTACTACCTTCACCAAGTGGGGAGATCTAAATCAAGAAGATGTCAATGAAGAAGATATTTCTAAACTCCTCTATCAGGATGAACGCCTTGTTCCTATTCTTCCCATGGAAGATGACAAAAAATGCCTACAGCTAATGTAGAGTATGGTATATAACAAGAATGAGAAGCTAGGGCAGAATGACAATGGCTTACTAGAACCCATCATTCCTGAGAAACAAATAATGAATCTTGGCTTAGGTTATACTACTAGCAAGGTCACACTTATTGGCAAAGGTATTTCTACTAAATGAGTTGAGGCTTCCTCTTGGTCACAAACATCCTGTGATACAACCTTCGATGACTTTTCCCTTGATGTTGCTGACCTATTTGAGAACAACACCCTCTTTATGATATCCATAACATCCTTTGTCTCAAACGACCAACGAATTGAAATACGCCTATTATACTCACAATTGATTGACATGGACCAACAAGGATCACCAATTCTAGATTTGATCGAAAACGATGAAGCAATCTAAGAATTCATGGGACTCTGAGACAACTTATCATGGGTAGATCATAAAGTAGGATTCAACATAAAGTTTGATACATGGGAATACTATGGGGAGACAATTGAATCCTTTAGTCACAAAATAAATGAAATGAAACTAACATGCGGAGCTTTGAGTGAAAACCACTTGGTGGCACTCTCTGTTCCCAATATAGTAAAAACAAAGGACACATCCAATAGTGAAAACCTCTCTAAGGCACACATGGATGAGGGATTCAATCTCCCCCTTAGTGCAATACATCCAAAGAAGTCAATGGTACTAGCAAAAAAGGATACTCCAGTCAATGTGGGAACAAAAGAAGCACCCAAGATCACTTTTTATGCTTAATCTTTGTTGGACAAAGAATAGAATAACCTAGCAACATTATTCAAAGAGAGAAGAGATAACTTTGAATGGTCATACATAGATATACCAGGCCTTGATCTAGAATTAGTTGTACATCACTTAGCAGTCTATCCCAATGCCAAACTAGTTAAGAAGAAATTAAGGAAGATACACCCTCAGATAGCACTCTTGGTTAAACTAGAACTACAAAAGCTTCTTGATGTTAGATTCATCCAACCGATAGAATATCCTGAGTGGGATTCAAACTTGGTACCAGTCTCAAAACCCAATGGGGGCATCAGAATATGCACACAATTTAGAGATTTGAACAAGGCATACCCAAAGGATGATTTCCCTCTTCCCAACATCAATCTCATTGTGTATTTAAGAGTTGGGCATGAAATGTTGTTGCTCATGGATGAATTTTCAAGCTACAATAAAATCATAATTGCCATGGATGATCAACATAAAAATTATTTTACTTGTCCATGGGGAACCTACTACTGTAATGCAATGCCATTTGGGTTAAAGAATGCAGGAGCAACCTATCAAAGAGCAATGACTCATATTTTAGGAAATGATTCACAAAATAGTTGAAGATTATGTGGATGATATTTTGGAAAAATCAAAGAAGAGAAGTGATCACATTCTAGTATTAGGACCTATCTTTGACAGGCTTGAAGAATACAAGGTATGACTAAATCCAAAAAGTGTGTGTTCGGGGTCACATCAGGGAAACTTCTTGGCTTTAATATTTCATAAAGAGGGATAGAAATCAATCCAACAAAAGTAAAATCCATCCTAGATATGGAACCACCTTAGACATTGAAGCAGATGAGAGGATTACAAGGAAGGTTGCAGTCCATTAGAAGGTTCATATCCTGGCTATCAGATAAGATTCATCCCTTTTCACATCTTCTCCATAAAGGGATAACTTACAAGTGGGACATGAAAAATGTGATAAATCTTTCCATTAGATCAAGGATTATTTACTAACACCTCCAGTGCTCATGCCACTGATACTAAACAAGTCATTGATCCTGTACATCTTAGCAACACCAACAACACTAGGAGCTCTTTTAGCAGAACATGATGAAAATGAAAAGGAAAGAGCCATATATTACATCAAGAGAACCTTGGTAGGCTATGAGATGAATTATTCAACCATTGATAAAGCATGGCTAGCATTAGTTTTCACTTCACAAAATTTGTCACATTAAATCAAGCTGATTGCAAAGATTGATCCATTAAAATATCTGTTATCCAAAGCAACCCTCATAGGATGAATGGCTAAATGGGTAATGATCTTGACAAAGTTTGACATAGAGTAAGTGGAGCACAAGGAAATCAAAGGACAAGTGATTGTAGACTAGCTAGCAGAAGCACTCATTTATGATGAGAACCCTTTAATATCTCAGTTCCCTCATGAATAAGTGTTCCTTATTAATCTCATAGCTCAGTGGAAGATGTACTTTGATGGATCATTCACCCAACATGGATCTAGAGTAGGTAATTTTTTCATCACCCCCAAAGGTGATTGCATCCCAAAGTCATACAAGCTATCATTTTTGTCTACCAATAAAACTATTGAATATGAAGCTTTCATCACAAGTCTCAAGATAAAAGTTTAGTGGAAGATACAAGAGATGAAAGTCTATGGAGACTCATAGCTTGTTATCAAGCAAGTCAATGATGACTATCAAACTAAAGATGAAAAGATCACTTCTTACAAGAAGATGGTGGAGAATCTCAAAGACCTTTTCATAGACATAACTTTTGAGCAAATTCCTCACATGAAAAATAGAGCAGTAGACACCATGGCAACAATCGGATCATTACTAGACATGCCGAACAACATTCTCCAATGTGAATTCTTTGTAGAATAGCTTCTCGTATCAACTTTTGAAATCCATGAATCTAAATTCACATGTGTCATTGTTGGTCCTGGATCCCCGTGGTACCATGAAATCTTTACTTATCTTAATAAAGGAACCCTTCGATCGGATATCACCTCGAACCCTAAAAAGACCTTCGTTAAAAAGGCATCTCGATTTGTGATCCTAGGTGATACCCTTTACTGTTAAAGCATCGAAGGGACATTACTATGATTTCTTAACCAAGAGGAAGCCTTAACTACTTTAACAAAAGTACATGATGGCATATGTGGGTCCCATTCTATTGGTATGAAATTGGCTAAGAAACTATTTAGGATAGGGTACTATTGGCCAACCATGGAAAAAGAAGCTCATCAGTATGTGCAAAACTGTATCCAGTGTCAACAACATGGGGATCTGATTCATGCTTCAGCTCAAGAATTGTAGCTAATGATCACACCATGGCCTTTTTCACAATGGGGACTTTACCTCATAGGAAAAATCACTCCAACCTCATGCAATGGCCATAATTTTATCATAAAAGCCACTGACTACTTTAGTAAGTGGGTTGAAACCATTCCTATGACCTACATAACAGGAAAACAGATAGCCAAGTTTATCTTGAATTACCTAATTTTTTGTTATGGTGTTCCACAAATCCTCATCTTAGATAGTGGAACCCCCTTCAAGAATTAGGATGTAAAAGAGTTGTGCCAAAAATTCAATATCCAACACTAATTCTCTACCCCGTATTATCCCCAAGGCAATGGCTAAGCATAAGCAATGAACAAAACTATCCTAAAAATCCTAAAGAAAATAGTTAATGAAGCTGGTTGTGACTGGCATCTATAGCTAAATCTCGGTCTTTGGTCTTATAGAACTAGTATCTGCAAGCCTATAGGTGCAATCCCTTTCTCCCTGGTCTATGGATCATAAGCTATCTTTCCCATTGAGGTTGAGCTCCCATCATTGTGAGTGTCACTATAGAATCTGATAATTGAGTAAGAATACAAAGTGTCTCGGCTAAATGAACTAGAATTCCTAGATGAGTGTCATCTTGACACCCTTAATCACTTGAAAGTGTATCAAAACTGACTGAAATGGATCTATAACAAGATAATCAAATGTTGGTCACTCCAGGTAGGTGATCTTGTCTTAAAGAAAAATCAGAAGAATCTTCCACATCAAGACAACAAAGGAAAGTTTGACCCTAACTAGTTGGGTCCCTTTGTCATCACAACAAACTTTGGATCATGAGCATACCAACTGTCAACCCCTAAAGGTGAACCCTTGTAGGAGCCAACCAACAAATTGCATCTCAAAAAGTTTTATGCCTAATCTTGAAGGGTGTAAATTAGAAAATCAAAAAAATAAAAAATTTATCAAAATTCAAAAAAATGATAAAAAGGATTGAAAAAAGTAAAGAAAAAAATCATCCTCCAGTGAAAACCACTTCAGTGGTGCTTTGGGAAAGTACCTTGCTAAAAACCTGGAAAATAAGCACATTACGTAAATAAAGCATCTCTATCTATTCTTTGGCTCTTTTGGCCATATCATTCTTTCCATCGCCATTCATCCCTCATCCGTGTCCTTATCATGACTTGTCACTATGAGATATCATGAACCCTTTAGCACTATTTGGTATATTCCCAAGCTCAGTCTATCCTGCCTTTATCGAAGTAGGCTAACATCTCACATTGGGGACATTTCATTATGGATCACAATCAGGGTTCTTGTATATCTTGAGGTCATTGGACATCTTATCAGAAAACACCAAAAAATGTTCATAAAATCTTATCCAAAAAATCCAAAAAACATTTGCAAAATCTTGTACAGTGAAAATCAAAAACAAAAAAAAAAATTGTAAAGGAAAAATCCAAAACATCCAAAAAACAACAAAATCCCTAAAAAGGTTGAACATTGAAAATTAAAAAATAGAGTCCTCTTGTTGAACTATGTCATCTCTGAGCTTGAAAGTAGGCAAGGCCATTGTTTATGTGCCCCCGAGACACCCTAGGTCAGTCCTTTAGGAGTCTGTCATAATAAACTATCATCTTTCGTCTATTCATATCTTCATCCTATAAATGGGTCGAGTCGGTCAAACTACATGGTCCCTGCATGTATAATGTAGGCAAGGCTAGTCTTTGATCATCCCCTGAGGCCCCTAGGATAGGTCTTTAGGTTAGGTTCTTGGTCGAAACTTGGAAACTCTCGCAAAAATAAAAAAATCCAAATATTCAAAAAATCTCAAAACATCCAAATAATTCTCAGAAAACCCCTAAACATTTGTAAAACCCTTGAAATCCCAAAACATCCAAATATTTAGAAAACACAAAAACATTTGAAAAACCAAAAAACAAAAAAAACATTCAAAAAATTGAAAATCCAAAAACAATATAAAACATTCAAAGAACTAAAAAGCCTCGAATATCTTGGAGAAAACCCTAAACAACCTCAGAAAATTGAAAATCCTAAACATCCACATAAAATTCAAACAAACCAAAAGAAACCTCAAAACATTTTCAAAAATACCAAAAAATCCAAAACCATCCATCCCATCTCACTTTCACCTGCAATAAACCTTCATCCATAATAAATCGACCGTCACTCTCAACCTTTGGAAAAACAAATAGAAAGCAAACATTGAAAGTTGTAACGTGTGAACCCGAAAGTCAAAATCTAAAGTATAAATCATAGGTAAACACATCATTGAAGTTTATAGCAACAACTCATTTGAGCATCATCATCCTAACATCAAACAACCCCTTATCAACATGTCCTAGGATGTATCCTTCCTGCGATGGACATCAGTATTAGAAATCACCTTAGCTAAACTTAAATTAGGCAAGAGCTATAGATAACACTGACTGTTTATCTTTGATATTTTCTTATGATTTATCTTAATGACCCATTCTGAGGACCTCTCGATGATGTCTAACAAAATGATTTAGAAAGAAAGGAATGGGGCATTGATCATTATCTTTCATTTTTTGTGCTTGCAGATACTCTTGTAAAATAATCTTTGTGCATACTTGCTTAGTTGTGTGTAGGAAGGTCATTTGGGGTATGTTGTTGACTATTGTGTATGCTTTGGTCCAATATTTTCTAAGCTTCTAACTTGCATTCCAATCATGTTTCTGTATGTCAAGGTGTGAACAAGAACTATCCTACCTGTTTGTCGAGTCAAAGTCCATTACACTAGATACAACATTGTCCTGGTTATCAATACCTTGATGCACCATGTCTATGTTTTATATCAAACAATAAGGAACGATGGAAAATCCCAATCTTGAAGTGTGAGCATCCCATCCTACATTTTACATTGTTTCATCACAATCTCTAACAAATTTTTAATGGATCAAAGACTTGTTGGATCTTTTGAAGAAATCATCATCAATCGTCATTCATTCTTTATTCTTCTATATTCTCTCTACGCTAGCCTGGTATCATGACAGTCAACAAAAACATCATCAATGCATTCACCCTACATCCAAAAAACATCAACATACATGCATAATCATAGCATAATCATAAAACATCCATCAACATAATCATTGAATATCACATCATACATTCTACATTAACATTTGAGTTGTGATGAATAATATAGATTTGTTATTATAAGCATATTAAATTGTTGCATATCATTAGAATTTGCATCCATACATCCATGTGTACATCATCATCTTAACAAGCATAGAAAATGTATAAAAATAAATGCATCCATATCATTTACATCCATAACATCTGCATATTATAATCATCCATCCATATCATATCGTGAAATGATAATGAAAAAGAACATAACATTGCATCCATCTATCTCATAATCATTGCATATAATATAGGCATAAAATAAAATACATCCATACATCATGAAATATAAGTATCATACTCATCCATACATGAAATAAAGTAAACACACCATAGCATGAATCATCGGTATCTATATCATATATATATCAAAAAATGTGTCATGGTACAAAATCTAGATCAATGTATGTATATCAATGATAAGTACAATATCCACAAGGATATCAAAAAGGAGCGCATGAATGTATATCTATGATAAAGAATCGGGAAAAATAAAAAAGAATGTCTATACATCAAGAAAGCTAGCATTGATGGTTTTTACCCTCTCCAGTCCGCCTCTTAGGATGATCCTCTACTTGGGGATGTGCATCGCTACACTGTGAAAAATCTGGCTGTCGGAGAGCCATTGGAATGTCATGATGGTAATGTTTCCTATAACATGTAGCCTCTATAACTAACTCTAGGTATAAGCATGTTGAAACTGTCTGACCGTGAGTCATTGCCATCATAGTCTCAATCTTCTAGTGTCGAGCAACCTCCTGGTCTCTCTCAGCAGTCACAGCCTGTACTCTTTGCAATGCCTGATCTCTCTTTGTTGTGATTACAACCACCTATTTTTGAGCCTGGTCTTACTCAACAGTAATGACCAAATCCTAGTAGCATGCTTGATCCTACTCACCACTCAATATCTACACCTGCTGGTGCAATTGTTGTGTCATAGAAACTCATGCATTTGGTGGTGGTTGTGGTACTCCCTGTTGTTGTACCTGAGGCTAAACCTAAGGCTGTTGTCCAACTGGAGGAGCCCCTGGAACCTATCCATCCTAGCTATCCTGGCCTCCCTGTTCCCTGCCTCTGGCTTCCTTGCCTCTTGGTCTCCCTCTGTGAGTAGCACCCACTAGATTTGTCAAATGTCTAGGTGGAACGAACCATGCATCATATGCTGGTGTAGTCTAAGCTACTAGATGTCCCTAATCATATGCCCAAGGTAGGGCCACCAACTATTTGAAGCTCTCTATGACCTTTGGAGCCAGAATGGTCGGTCCCCATGTAGGAACCTCTCTAGTCAATCTCGCAAAAAAGGCCTTGTATGCATCGTCATGTCTATCCTACACATCTGAAAATTGATGAGCTACCCTATCAAGAAGATATCTCTCAATCATCATGTATCTTGACCCCACATATATCGAGTTTGTTTGGAAAAATATAACTATTGGATGTCATCAAACCATGGTGGCATTTGAAGCCATGGGCGCTAGCAAAAAAATGTCATGTAATCTATAACCCATCTCCAATACAAGAGCCCAATTTGTCTAGTGTGCCTAAGATTAATGACACCTCTATATCTCAAAATGACGAGATCATCCAGCTCCATGTCTTCCATCTGAAAAATTAGTTGAAGCATGGCAGTGTGTTCCCATGTCCAAATGTGTAGCAGAGTCACCCTTGCACCAATGGCTCTCCCATCACAATAGACAAAATCATACAAATCATGATACCAGGAGGCTAGCATCATGGGCCCCCATGCATAAAGTGTCCTCCTATGTAGCATATGATGCCACATTAAGTGCCATCCTAAGCTGAATCCTCTTCTACACCTATTAGGAGCCACCAAACATGAAATTATGGCTGCAATGATCAATCTAAAGGTTGACACATGACCTCTATATGTCTCCAAGTCAATATGTGAAGTAACCATTGCAATTTGATCCATCTTCATACTCTCAAGGCATGCGTCAAATCCGACATTAGTATTGCAAATCACATGATCACTATGAATTGAAAAATGTAGTATACACCAAACATCCTCCAAAGTAACTATCACCTCACCTATTGGAAGGTGGAAGGACGAGGTCTTGTTGTGCCATCTCTCACACAAAACTATTATCATTACTAGATGTGTCTGAATCATAGGTGCATATGCAACGTACCACAGACCGATCTCTCCTAGGTGCTCCTAGTCCAACTCTAATAGATCACCTAATCTCTCCAATACAATGGGCCTATGCTCCCTCGACATCAATGGTGGGAAGACCTCCTGCATCTACGAAGTTGAAAACGTCAAGAAATCATCAAAATTTGACATTATTTAAAATTTCAGGCTCAAAAATCACAATAATGTCACTATCTACAATAGTGTCGCTATATTCAAATTTCAAATAGTGACTCCTAACACATTTAAAAATTCAAATCGAAACATGTGTCACCAGACAAGTTGGCATTGTAATTTAGATTCTAGTCTAACCTAACCCTAATTTCTAAATTGACAAGTGTGTTGCCAAATAATCCTACATTGTCATCCAAAATTAGAAACCCTAATTTTAAATCATTAAGAGCGTTGCTATAATTGATTTTGGCATTGCCAATTTTAGTTTAGTGACACCGCCAGAATCTAAACTTCAAATCATAATAAATGCATCAAAAATTCAAAATTCAAATCAAGTTTTGAATCACATACTGGTGATCCTGCACTAGGAAGTCGTTGGATTTCTCAAACTCAGTCAAACATGTGCTGGGAAGCTCTCGGCGTGCCATTTCATAAAAGGGTCAGAACTTAAATTGCAAGAATTCCTTAAGGTGTGAATGCACAAATGAATTGAAAATGACCCTTCTTGGCCTATTTAAGCTAGAAAATTAGGGATTTTTGCTCTAATTTAATCTTAAAGATGAGG
Organism: Sequoia sempervirens; assembly: GCA_007258455.2. NCBI lineage: Eukaryota > Viridiplantae > Streptophyta > Pinopsida > Cupressales > Cupressaceae > Sequoia > Sequoia sempervirens. The sequence continues at coordinate 467,358,051 of VDFB02047230.1, forward strand.
TTTATTATCATTTTCACCAAATTTTCCAATTAGGACCTAATATTGCATCATTTTTTGCATTTTTGGCATTATTCTTACATCCTAGAGCCTTTATAGACCCTTGGGGCAGCTTTTGAACCTTTATCGAGAAATCAACCCAAAATTAAAAATTTATGCCCAATTTCTTGAGGGGGCAAGGAGTCAACTTTATCCTTCCATTCGGGCATCTGAAAAAATAGAAAATTTTAATTTTTGATTTAGGAAGCAGTTTTAATGTAAAAAATGTTATTCTTTGAACCAAAGTAGCAGGTACCTTACTTCAAAGAGGGGCAAAATGTAGACACTGAAAAATGTCCTAATTGATATCATACATTTAAAATAGATTTATTAACATCATTTCCTCTTTAACCCATCCTCTTTTCGCTTAATTAATTTAATTAGCCTAGCTAATTAATTAATCGCATCATTTTCATCTATTGGCCTAATTAATTTAATTGGGTTAATTCATCTCTTTTTGCACTAACACTTCATCTAATTAAATTAAATAAATCAAAATATTTAAATTAATTCCCTAAGTCATCTTATTTAATTAAATAACCTTAAGTTTTTTAATTAAATATCATTTCATCTCTCCCCCATTTATTAAATCAGATCTAATTTAATAAATATCATTATATTCCTCCAAATCCCCTAATTTCATAAATTAAATCTTGTTTAATTAGCAATTTAACTATTTTTCCTCTAAGCAAAGGGAATATTCCCATAGAATATTCCTTATCCCTTTTTTTGCAGAATTAAAACTTTGTTTTAATTTGTAAATTACCTTTTTCCCCACCCAAAAGGAATATTCTATGGAATATTCTCTCTCCTCCAATCAACTCACTTGGCTTCTTGAACAACCTAAACCTTCAACTTTTGAGCAAGTTACCTTTGACCTATGTGAGCAGGTCAAAAGTGTGCTTGTTTGAGGCATGTGTGAGCCCTTGATTAAACCTCATCATGCATTCTCATCCATTGATGAAAATCCATGATCCATGCCTCTCATCCCCTTCATCTTGGACCATTTATTAAACTTTTTGATCTCAACCCTTCATTCCTCACTTGCTCTCCTATAAATAGATCACTATTTGGAGACAAATGGATCTATCTTTCAATTGCAAACTTATGTTGTCAAATTCACTTGCATCCATACTCTCAATTTACTCACTTGTTAGCTTATTTTAGTTCATTTTCATTGAATAATATCTTAGAGCATCCATTAATGGCTTCAATGCATCCATCTTAGTTTGTATATGAATTAGGGTTTTCATTTTTTAGCATGTTTTAGCTTATATTAGCTAAGCAATAGCATAATTAATGCATACTTAGTATAAAATCATGGTAAATTCTAGCTTGCATCATGTTCATTTTAGCATTAACTAGATTTTCATAAATCAATCACAATGGTTTCATTGATTCTCTTCCATAGAATTGACTGAAACAGGCTCATTGATCATGGGATTGGGAAAGGATCATTGTTCCACATCAACAAGACACCAATTCCACAATGAGATAAGTTTCAAATGGATTAGAGTAGATGTTTTAAAACCTTTCATAATTTAGTATGTTAGGTTTTGATAAAATGTGTAGTTTCAATTTCATTTGAATGATCTTGTTGAGATTCAAGTATTAGTGGTTCCATTATGTTTCAATTCTTCATGGATCAAGCGTAATCTAGCCAATATTGGTATCCTCATTTCACATTGAGTATACGACCTAGAACTAGTTTTGAATATAATAAAGTCATATAGCACCATCAAATGTCATTATCATTGGATTGTAGACCTTCGCAATTAAAAATAGTTCCATGACCAACATTATGCCATGTCTATGTGTTTCTTTCAACACACAGAAACAAGAACATGAAAAAGACCAGAATTCTTCATACCCCCATGCATAGGATGCTCTGATACCAAATGAGAGTGTAAAAATTGATTGATCTTTTATAAGAATAGATAGAATCTATATAGGAGAATTGTGGGAGTTAACCGCATAACTATCACAGATGCAAATACAGGTAACCACCATAACGAATTAGTTAACAATGTATTATTTCCAAAAACTTTGAGAGGTTCCATCTAAATTATTTTAATTGAAGAGGGTTAGATCAAGTCCCCTTTAGTTAAACACCTCTAGTCTTAAACCATACTCACAATGGAGTTTCCTCTACACCTATCGAAATCTTGACCAAAAACCACTTTTTCTTTACCTTTTGAGGGATCAAATGAAGTCATTTAAAAATTATATATTGTAAGTATGTAGCCCTTATTATAATCTTTCCAAAAGGTATGATTTGAATATATTTTATTTAATTATTATATTTATTTATATTTTTAGTGATTTTGGGTTTTTCACTGAACATCAATATCTTTGTTTCACACACATGGAAAAATAGGGAAATAGAGAAAATCTCTAAAAAATGTTTTTTCCCTAGGTATTAATGTTCTTATTTCAAGAAAAAAGGAAGACGTTAATTCATATGCATACAAATAAATTTATGTGTTATAAAAGTAACCTAGATGTTTGAAAATTATAGTTAATCTCACTTTAACAAGTTATAAAAAAATTATGCAACCAATTTTTATTTTTTTTTTAAAATCCACTCCCTAGATATTCGTTCTACAAATATACATATAAAACTTTATAATCTCATCCTTTCTACAAATAATGTTATTCTTTACCTAAGTAATGTCCCTTTTTTAAAATACTATTAGCTATTAAAAATAAGTTATTAAAAGTTATGTAAAAAAATTGCAAATTATTTATTAAAAATTGAAAAAATATTTATTTATATTCTACAAACAAAATCTCAAAAATACTAGTTCACATCATCTTCAAATTCTTAATGGTTTAACTACTATATATATATTTTTAAAATTGAAATTTTGATAAAAAATGCTAACTTTAGTGTCCTGCTTTGGCCAAAATGTGGGACATAGTATTGTGGGCTAACTCTTAAGTGTATGCTCTCCCATCACACCTTTGATTGCTCTTGGGGATCACAAGATTAAATTTTATCAATTTTGTACTTATTTCAAAGAGTCTAATCATGTATGCTCTCCGTTTGTGCTTTGTGTGATCTTGGGTGATGGAATGAAAATGGATAATCCTTCTAAGGGGCCTATCTATATATTTTATCACTCTAGGAGGCGATCCCAAATCTGGTGATTTTGTGGAGTGTAAAGAATGGGGGGTGAATTGAAGACTTTCCTCATGGAATCAAAAACTTGGCACCCAAGCTAAGCTCCCAACAAATTTATACCTTGGGGTAGTCAAGTTTAAGGGTTGGTTACCCCCTTTTCCAAGTTTCTTACTTAGTTTCCTTTCACATTCATTGATTAAGGCCCCACATCATAACACTATAGTATATTAGGGATACCCTTTAGAAAACTTGTTCAAATCATAGATAAGAACCATCAACCATTATTTCTTGTAGTGCACTAAATGTGGATTATCCTAGGAAGCTACACACAATGTATTGTGATGATAGTGACTGCATTCAGCCAAATATAGGCATTCATAAGTCTTGTTGGCTAAGTTATCTACTCCTTGAAATATAAGTTAGGGGTTGGATAGGTTATGGTATCTACTACTTACATAACATAGGATGTTAATACAATTAGCATGTATTCTTGTTGAAATCTAGTACTTACCTTATAAGCCAATACTCCTAAAGTTTAAAAATGAATGAGTTGTTGATTATTTGTTGGTATTTAATCATCAAAATTACCTTTTTCCAATTATAAAACTATATAATAGTGCATTCCAACCATAAATTAATGTTTCCAAATATCAAAAAGAAAAATTAATAGTGTATGTAGTACAACAAAAATTTAACTCAAAATCAATGCATCTAAACCATAAATAGAATTTCCACTCAACTTTTTTTTAATGTTTGGGTACTGTTATTCCTTGCATACACACCCATCATATTTCCTATGAATGTTAGGGACCCCATATTTTTTGTTTTCATTCTTGTTGCATTTTGTATCTTTTATTTTTTTGGTAGTTTGAGGGCGTCTTTGGACCTTTCCTTTCCTTTTAAATGTTGTGAGTCTTTTGTTCATGCTCTATGAATCTTAGAGTCCCTAGAACCCTTTGGTTCAATTTGGGTTGTGGGCCTTGATGGGAAATTGGAATATATTTCTAGGTTCAAGGTGTGCCTTGTGATTTGACTCTCACTCCTCTCCATCTTTTCCTTGAATAGTATTTAACTTAGTGGTGGACCTCAAGTTGAACTTAAGACTTAGGTCCCAAGTTCTAGGTGCCCTCTACAACTTGAGCCTTTCTCTTTTCCAAACCTCCTCCTTATAGGTTTCCAATTAGGTTGTAGACCCTGATTGAAACTTGGAACTTACTTCCAAGTTCATCCTTCCTCCCATGACCCATGAATTGATAGCTTCCTGGACCTACCTCCTCTATGCATTAATGATCACCTCCATTGATTAGGTGGTGGACCTCAAGTTGAACTTAAGATTTAGGTCCCAAGTTCTAGGTGCCCTCTACAACTTTATCCTTTCTCTTTTCCAAACCTCCTCCTTATAGGTTTCCAATTAGGTGGTAGACCTTCATTGGAACTTTGAACTGACTTCCAAGTTCATCCTTCCTCCCATAACCCATGAATTGATACCTTCCCACCTACCTCCTCTATGCATTTATGAAATGCATAGATAGATCCCTTCATGGGTTTATATTTGATCTTACTTGCTTCCTTACTATCATGACATATTTTTCAATCAATTATTTTTTGTGATTCGCCATTGCTTAGTGGTAGATTTAGTGCAATTTTTACATGTTCCTAGCATCTCTCTATCATCAAATGATTTGTTTCTATTCATCAAGCATTGGAGTGAGAGGTAGGCCCCTTTGCATTCTCTTTATATGTTTTCTTCCTTTCCATTTTCCTTTCTTTGTGTGTTATTCATTTTTTGTTTTGTTTGTGTTTTAGTTTTTCTATAGTTGGTTTTGTTTTGAAACTCAAGTTTTGGCTCGTGCCCTAGGCATGAGCTCAAAAATTTGGTTTTCACATTTTTTTCTCAGGTTAGTTGGTTTTTTTAGATTAGTCACTTGTTTTATGCTTTCCATTTTTATCTCAAGTTTTATTAAGGATTTAAGTCCAATTTTTTGGAATTTCTTTTCCCCTTGTTTTTTGCAAGACTTGAAACCATGACCTTTCTTCAATCATGTTAGGTCACATGCATCAACACGGATATGGAACTAACATTCCAAGTTCATGTTTGGGCCCAATCTCTATGTCTTCCATTCATATTTTCTTATCCTTGCCTCTTCTCCATTATTTCCAACCGTTCCTTGGGTTCTAGTCAAAACTTTGAACCTACTTCCAAGTACCATTTCCTTTCCACTAAATTCACTCCCACTTCTTATGCTTTCTTTCTTCCACTTTAGGTCTAAAATGTCGTGTGGAACTAAGGACTTAGAACTAGTGTGTTTTATTGGAAGCTTATCCATATGTGTAGATTCCTCCATAGAAGATACATTAGAATTATAAGATTTAAGAAGAGATCTCAGTACCTTTTTGACCACCACAGATTCTTCAAGATCTTCACCAAGTCCTCTAATAGCATTGACCACTTCATCTAGGAATAACACATATCCAACAATATCTTCATCCTCTAAAATTTTTTTAGGTTCGCAAATTTTCCACTATAGATCTATAGATTTGTTTGCTTGACTTTGATATCTTCTTCATATATGCCACCAAGCTTATCCCAAAATTCATTTGCTGACTTATAGTGCATCACTTTTACTAGGTTAGAATCTAATAGCCCACTCAGGATAGAATTTTTTTCCTTTCAATTATTCTCATAATCCTTGATCTTAGGAAGATTAGTTGGAGGAGTAGCAAGAACAGTAAATATCCATATTTGACAAATTTTTAAACACCATACCCTAAAGAATAAAAATGAGTTTACATCTGGTATCTCCAGAAAGTGAAATTTGTTCCATCAAAGCTATGCACCTTGTGAGACCCTTCTTGTGTCATCCCAGATCTTCCTCAAGCTATTAAAATTCTTCTAAGGAACCAAAATATGATACAATTGTTGAACACACATCGAAATACTAAGAGGGGGGTGAATAGTATCTAATCAAATCTCAAACCCTTTGGAGCAAACTGAAACTTAATCTTTATAGCATAAAAAAAAACATGAAAGATGAAAATAATGCACAAAACCACATAACACCATATGTATGTGGAAAACCCTAAAAGGGAAAAACCACAGTCAGAAAAGCTACTAGGAGCTACAGTCCTAATCTAGCCTCACAAATGAATCGCATATACAACTTTGTTTTAGAGATACAACCCAAGGAAGCTACTAGTCCTTGTAGAAAGGTTTTAGGGTCACTCCCAAGGAAGCTACAACTCCCTATAGAATTTTTTTTAGGGCTTCAATCCAAGGAAGAAACTACTCCTTGAATGAAGAAAAAACTCATAAAAGATTACAACATGATAGTCCTACTATCTGAATTTGAAAATGAAGCACATGATCCTTTTTTTTATTGTAATTATAAATTTTCACTTCTCTTCTGATGATTTCACTTTTGATTCAAAAAATCTTCAACAACTTCTTCATATGTCTTCTCTACAACTTACTAACTCACTACTTTCAACCTTCAAGAAGTTTTCCTTTGGGTCATTGCCTCCAAAAATCAATTAGGCACATTCTTCATTTCCCTTCTATCACAACAATGTCTTCAAGATGAATCTAGACATGATCTATCACTTTTAATCTTTCTCTTTATGTCACTTACATAAACATCATAATGCATTAAACATTCCCATTCGACTTAATCACACAACCTAAATCGACTAGGTTTATAATATGTACATGATATTACATTCATTATATTGCATGTCAGACAAAAACAACAAGAATATTACAATTACAAGTCGGACAAAGATCAAACAACATGAAACATGTGGAGGGAATGACCCAAAAAGACTACATGCAACACTAGGAAGAGGAACACACCTTGTGGATTCCAACAAACAATTAACCTAGTTCCAAACACTATTCACAACTTTGAACTTCAAATAATAACATTTGCATGGTGGAAGCTTCCCAAAATCAATCAAACTGTTCTTTGCATGCACACCCAAATCATATGCATCGAGAAAAATATCTCCTCCCATAGAGGTTATCATGATCATGATGTCTAAATTGAAATCCTTCATGTAAAACATAAATTCCATCGCGGCTGGATGTCAAGTGATCACATGAATCCTTTGCCAGGTTTTGTGGAACCTAGTGTTGAAGTTGCTCATGGCCTCTTGCAGTGCCCTTTTGATGGTGATTAATTGATGTAGTAGTGAGGAGCAATCTCCCTTTTTTGAAAAGAGTTCGAACAACTTCTCTCCAATCTGATCCCAAGAGTAGATAGAACTGGAAGCCAAAGACTTATACAAATCCTGAGCTTTTCCCTTGAAAGACATGACCAACAACATAAGAGAAATATTTTCTTTCGCTATGTTATGTACTCTTCATACCTTTGCTATATCTTGGAGATGTTTGGAAGGGGTTTAAATAGAATCTTCCCTGGAAAATTTTTGGATGAATTTGAGGGTATTGGCAAGCATGGAAGGCCATACATCTGGCAACATAGGCAATTATAGAAAACTACTGCTATCTAAGGTTACCAAATTTCTTTGAGCAGGGGCAACTATATGGACCATTGCAAATAGATTCCTATGAATTGGGTGTACTGGTATTTTGATTTGCAAAATTCATCCTCCATGTGGGGTAGATAAAGCTCTAGATCTTGGGATCTCGCTTCTTTCCCTATTGCTCTTTATAGGTGATATTGAACCTATAAGTCCTCTTCTCCTTGATATTGAGGTGGGTAACTAGGAGTATTGAAAATGACCTCTTGAGGATGCCCTTGTTTGAATTATGTGCATGAAATTTTCAGCTTCTTTCCTTGGTCTAATTTTAGAAATATTTTTTACTTCTAATTAGGTATTAGAAAAATGTGGTCCCATTGTGCATGCTAGAAAAATAATTGTTGATCATAAAAGCTTGCACCTCTCTGACAGTCTTATGGTAAATTCAATGAGTGGGGGACTAATTTGTGCCTAATTGAATACCTCCAAGACTTTTGTAGAAAGCCAACTCTTCTTTGTGTGGGGATAAAAGGTAGAAGGAAATGCAAATAGAACAAGAAAATGGTGATGCACCAGAGCTTTTACAATATTTCAAACCTCAACGTATTTCCTATGAATGATATAATAGACACAGGATGCCACAAACCCTTCATTGTTGGGAAGAGAACAAACAATAGAGGCTAAGTAAAAGCATAGTGCAATCTTTCAAATCTCCCCATAGAAAGCACTCATTAAGGTCTTATCAAACATAAGAAAGTTCCAAAACTTAACAGAAATTGCAAAAACCCTTCCTATTTTTATGACATAATATGAAAAATAACAGCCCTTAAAGAAAATGGAAAAGTTCAACAGACATAATCCAATTTCTGAAAGATGTCATTTAGCATAGAAGCTTACAACATGGAAATTAGCTACCCAAACTATCAAAATAAGCTTAACACAATGTTTTTAACATGAATGAAAACATAAAGAAGGAACTTGACAAAGGCCATAACATGCATAGTTTCAAATATTTCTTCTAAATAGATCGAACTTCAATATCAAATGAACTAAAAAAACAAAGGTCAGATGCCAATCTGATGATAGTTTGAGTTTAAAATATAACATTCCAAAGAATAGCAGTCTTCTGTAAACTTTCAACTTATCAAAATATCTCTAAAATGTAAGGAAAACTAAAAAACTAAAAACCCTTTTTTTGCATATGTTGTCAACCCCTATTTATAGCTAGAAGAAGAGAACACTACCACCAATATTCTAGAAGAAAAAATTTCCAAATTCTTACACCTGATAGTCTAAGATCTGATCTTAGATCTTTATTAGGTCACAAAAATCTTTGCTCATTAAGTCCCAACTACCTTACTAATGACTTAGATATTTAGCAAATATTGCAATATGAAAATCACAGAATCTAACATAGCCTGGAAAAAATATGATCGATCAATCATACAAATTGATGTTGCCAACTCGATGGTTCCACCCTGAAGACAAGACGTCCACTAATTTCTAACAAACTTCGCCTGAAGAAACCCTTCTGCAAAATAACAACTGTTTGGACAAATAGATGATGTGTTGAGTAGGTGGGCAATATCAAAACTAAGAGAATGGCTTTGAGAAAAGCCCCACTAAGATGACATGTGTTTCAGCTTGCTCTCAAAGAGAAAATTGATATACAAAAGCCACACAGCCACCTCGTGGCACATTGAGTGCTTTTTAGAGAAATCTTCTTTTCACTAAGCATGGACTCTTTTCGAAGCTGAAAAAGGTAAAAGTTAAAAACCCAAAAGATTTTTAAAAGAAAATTTTCTTTATTGTTAATGAAAAATTCTTTACATGCATCCCACTCCTCCCCCTTGATGCCATTGTATATTACACCTATCGGTGTAACTAGGAAATATAATAGATAAATGAATAGATGTTGTGGCAACATAGTGGTTATAAAAGTGGTAGTATCTTAGGTGTGGGCACAATTCTAGAAGGAATGAAAGCACTAGCAATATTCATAATGAAAGGAATATAACCATGGGATAGGCCATATGAGGGAGTAAAGTTAATGGGAAAGTTGGTAGTATCCATGAAAGAGGCATAAATTCAATGCTAGAATAGGAGGATGGGTTGGAGAAACCACCATTAGAATTATTGATTAAAACGATCTAAAATATTATACAGTTTATGCATGATTAAAAAATTCCATTAATTCTTTATAAAAGAGGTTTCATAATCAATTTTAGGGTTTATTGTTTTAGGTTTAGGGTTTTAGGGTTAAGGGTCTTAATTTTTAGGTCTAATTTTTGTGTAACCCTTAACAATTTCACACTATGTTTTGTCCCCCCTAAATTATTGGACCTAATTAAACTCCTAACTTCTTAAATAATGCATTACAGGACCCATTTTATTATTTATCAAAAAGAATGTAAGAATTGAACAAATGCATCAATTTAATGTTTTTCCCCTGACACCTCATGTCTTGGAAAATGGGGCCAGGACTAGGATGCCCTAGGATGTCTAAGTCCTCATATGGTGTTGAGATCTAGTTTTTAATATGTATGTGCCAATATTTTAACATTTGAAACCCAACTTGCAAAGGTTGACTATCGAGATCTATTTTTTGGGAAATTGAATAAATATCTATAAATACCTAGTCTTTTTACTATTTAAAAATGGAAGGAGAATTCATGAGAAAAAAATATTTTCAAGAGATTAAATATCAACATTTTGGATCTTTGTTGTAGCAATTCAAGATACAATCATCATGTCAAAGTATATATTAGTTCATGTTGTTCATGTCATTATTTTGTGAAGGCTTACTCCTTTTGTAGGTCTCTAAATAAATTCAAGAAATAAAGCAAGAAAGATCCAAGACCTTGAGGTGATGTGTATAACTTCGGTCCTTCAAGAAAGCCATTGAAGGGTGGTGAGTTGTAGAACTTTGTGATTTCATCATTCCTTCCTATCCATTATTATTTTATCATTGTCATTTCCATTGTGAAAGTGGAAACATTTACATGGGGTTTTCTTGAGGCAAACCCTTAAATGGTCAAACATTTTCCCTCTCTTTGAATATGCAAGTTTTAGGTTTGAAATAGATCAAAAGAAGTTTGAAGACAAATTTCTCATTGTTGAACTCAAGAAACTCACATACAAAATTATCCAACAATGTTTTGACAACTCTACAAGTGGGAGAGTCCCATATCTGTCATTAGAGGACCTCAAAAATAGAGTAGGAAAGGTGTACAAGGACTCATACTCCCTAGGGTGACTCTATCCTCTTAATTAGACCAACATCAAATTTTCTGGATGGGTACACACACCTCTACACTTCCCAAATCTAACAACAATTTACTGTTTCAGTTTATCAATTATTAGGAACTTGCATTTTGCATATTAGGACACATAGTTGAATTAGGTTAATCATAAAAAAATTCATTCTATTCCATTTCTATGGTTCAAAAGGATTAGATCCACGTTTGATTGACTTATCTTCATAGTTGAAAGTTAATCTAAACACCTTGTTGATTTGCATGCTAATTTACCATTGAAGAAGAAGCAAACAAGAAATCCTAGGTTTAAACATTAATCTTAGGGTTCCCTTTTTCTTATATTATAGTACCCAAGATAAAGTATACAAATGCACAAATTTGCATGAATGAAATAATAGTACTCAAACATTCCGCTAAGTCAAATATGAAAATGAAACTATATGAGTGATAAAAGATCACTCAAATATTACACATGTATTTTTGAAGATAAGATGACACATAATAATTTTCAGGATAAGTCAAGCTAGTTTAATTCTTGATTAATATTAATTGTTAATTTTTTTTTAGATCTTAAACTATACCATAAATTGTATTTATTACTACTACACTATCAATGTTGATCTTGTATCATTACTTTTTGTTGTAAAAGGTAATATAGTATCTATTTTAATAATTTTATCTTCCAAATAATAAAAAAAAAATTATTATATATCTTTTTTTAAAATCTAAAAATAATAAGGATGTTCATTTTAAATAAAAAATAAAAAATAATATTTATCTTAAATATTATTGATACAAAATTTAAATTTTTATAAATCCTTATACTATATGATGAAATTATTATTATAATTTGATTATAAAATATAAAAAGGACAAATATCCAATCTTTTTCAGTTTTAAAAGTGATATAAAATCTCATGTCTTTTTCATCAAAATAACAAATAATTTTAGTACTTAAAAAATAAACCTAATATAATGAAAGGTAAATCTAAAACTATGATTATTTTGAACATTTTGTTGAATTGTCACCTCCCAAATCAATAAATATATTGATCAAGTGAAAGGAATTCAGATAAGTTTAAAAAGTGATGTCGATATTATCCTTACTGCAATGACCCCATCAAGGCCGGCCTTCATATTTAATGGATAATCTCGAGACTCTAAAACGATATTTACGATGCCTGTCTCAAAGTCTTGATCACTGAATGCCTGGTCATGGCTGACGCTCATGATGGTGATCTGCAGCAGGTCTAAGAAGCAAAAACAACTTCATGACAGTTTCTTATTACTTAAATAATCACTATTTAATGGAGTTTTATACAACCCATGTTTAGTCACATCAAGGTGAGAATGCATTGGGTTATAGTTGAAGGAATTCTTCTAATATGTGAGTAACCATGCTATAGATCAAATCAAAGCTAACTCGTTGGCTATTCTCAACAGTGTTATATATTTATTATAAGAGCTTATTTACTTTTTGGATCTTCCATTCAGTTTAAAAAATGACCCTTTTTCAATGTTTATGATTTGTTCTTTGTTATCTTTATAATGATTAATAGTTTAAGTATGACAAAATTTAAATTTTTGAGTGTTTAGAATATTGTTTAACAAATGCTTTTTAATAAAATTTTTGGGTTTCATCGTTTTGATTTTGAGTTTTATTAAGTTTTTCGAGGTAATATTAGTTCATATTTATCTAAAATCATGTTTGAATGCTATCTAAATCAATATTTAAGAGAGATTATTAATAAATAAAATTTAGAAAAAAATTATTAATGAACAAAATATCACATTCATTCTCAAGAATAACGATATTTATTTACTATCAATTAGATTCTTAAACATTTTCACTTACTATTTCATATAAAACTATTTATAAAGCCTTAGCCATTGAGCTCAAATATCTCCTACAATTTTATTGTTACACCAAAATAATCAAGCTTAATTCACAACATTTATAGCCTATATAGATGTAACAAGAACCTATGAGAGCATGGTGTTGGTTCTTTGATATGTAGCTCCATAATTCATAAAGACTTATTCCAACACCTAAGGCTAGTGGGGTGTCAATATACATGATGGGGATGATTTATGTCAATATAGCAGTATTCATCAAGGCTCTTGGAGGGATACTTGAAATGCATATCCAACCTCCAAAACACCCACTTGCCCATGTCACAAGAATAAAATTGTTGGGAAGATAGATTGACCTAGGGTCATGTGTGGCTCATCCAATAAGGGTCAACAAACCAAACTCTCATAAATATAGGTGAGATAAGGATAGCCAACTACAAAGTGAAACTAACCAACATACATAACCACCTAGCAAAAGATAAATTAATTATTATTTGATTGAGAAGGAGGTTTGAAATGAGAAAATATGCCACAATAGACATAAGGGTCAAGTAAAAAGTTTGAATCGTGCACTATATCAAAAATATGGTGCACTAGATAAAAGATTGTATGTCAAGATAGTTTTTTTTTCTTTTTTTGGATAAATAATTAAGACAAAAGTTGACCTCCCATGAGAACAATTATATTTTAAATATGCAAAAATTTTAATGTTCATTTTAAAAAAGGTATTTAACAAAATTGGGAACAAACAAATCTGTGCCCTAAAGTTTTAACTTATAAATTACACACCAAAAAAACTAAGGGAAATTTACTATATAAAGAGTGGTGTCTCCTATAACTTCATTTTTTAGCATTTTATAGCAAGTAAATTATAATATGAATTTTTATAAAATCTATATGAACAAACAATTTTTTTCATTTAATAAAAGTACAAAGATAAAATACACTAAAAAATAAATATTTTATTACTTTACATCATTTTAAAATTCAAAACATATATATCACCTTTTATTTTAGTGATTGAAGTTGAAAATGTGATACAAATTTGTGCTTTTACACCTAGATAAGTGTTGATTAGATGTACAAGACAATGGAAAATGACAAAGTGACACGACTATGATGATCTTATCCTAAATAGCTAGATATAATGTGATATAATAAACTAAATGCAAGTAAAACAAAAAATACTAATGTGCATTATGATGAGCAAGGATTATATTAATTACATATCAAGATAATTAGATATCAATGAAGAAAAAAATTATCACTATAAGTTGATCATAGCACCAATAAAAAATCAAGTTAATTGTTGATCCACGGAAATTTGACTATTTTTTCAATTAATATTTTTTTAGAACCCTATTTACATGGACACTAATGATGACCAACAAAATACATTGGATGAATTTTATCCCATTGAAGATGATGGATTGTGTAATTGTGATACTATACCCCCTGTTTTTGATACTATTTACTACTATTGTTTGCTTTTATTTGTTAGTGTGATACTGGATTGTGTTGGTGATGGATTCATCGTTTTGGTGTGTGTGGTTGTGTAGTTTAATTGATTGCTACAATTGATATTATTATTATGATACTCTATATGTAGAGTTTGGATTATTTTACTATGCAATGTTTTCTCTCGAATGTTTTATATGTCAATGTGATAATTCTATGATCATATGATTAGAATTATGTGTTACTTTATAATGCAGATGTTTAGTAATTAGTATGATGCAGTAGTTTAGTATAATGTTATCTTATGATCTATTGGATTAGAAATGTTAGTTACTATTGACATTGAAATTGTTAGAGTAGATTAGGTGAGAGGACAGGGTAGCATCACTCGTTCATGAGTGCCCTGCTACACTGCGATTCCTTCTCACGGTAGGATGTTGAGTTATATATATATGTATACATGTGCTGTTTGACGTTTGCTTGGATGCAGGATTGCAGGAATAAGTCTCGATTCCACCTGCTTCGGCAGGACAGGGCGAGCAATAAACTAGCCCAACGGGTAAAAATGTTGAAAAAGGGAGTAGGTTTGGAAGCGTCCCCGTCCCAAGTCGTCTTCTGTTGTGAGTCACGTTATGACTGTGGTTTGCATTTTCGTTGTTTGTGTAATTTGTTTTGTTGAAGTATTCAGTGATTTATGGTTCATGTTTATTTAATTAACGTTATTTTATAAGTTGATGGATTAAAGTTGTTTAGTTGGTTGATTTAATTGTGTGTTAGTTAAATGGTTAAATTTAAATATATTATAAATTAAAAAGTGATTTAATTTATTAAAAGAGTAAATAATTATTTTAAATTAATATTGTTGATTATAATTAAATTAAATAAATATTGTTGAAGATAATTGAATAATATCTTTTATTAATATTAAATTAGCATAGATAATATCTTGTTTAAATAAATTCTATTAAATAAAAACTGTAGATAAATTTTGTGCTTTTAAAAGCTGAAAAGGACCAATAGGAAGGAGGCTTTTTGAGAAAAGAAAGCATGGAAGCTTTATGGAGTTTTATTTTGTTTTATTATTGTTTTATGAGAGGATTATTCAGACAGAGAAAACCTCTACTCTGTTGTTCTGGGATCTGAAAAGGAAAAATAAAAGAAAAAGAAAAGAAAAGAGTTGGTGTTGAAAAACTTTGGAGAAAATAATTGATTGGAAGATAGACAGATTCGAAAGAGAGTTGCAGGAGGCGCTCGAGAAGGATCTGCAGGAGGAATTCGAAAGGCTACAGAAGGATTTCTTCTGCAAACGAAGGACTCCAGGTTCCATAAAATTTATCATTTATTTTATTTATTTTTATTTCTGTAAAGAAAATCATGTTTGTAATATTTTAAATCAATATGTTGTGTGAAAGAGGGTTTTGTTTGGTTATGTTATATTTTGGATGATTTCTATTGAAAACCATATTAAATCTTCTGTAGAAAACTTTCATTGAACCTGTTCGAAACTTTTCAATATAGATGAGTAGTGAAAATTTATTGTTGAAAATAAAACGAAATCCATCCTTGTTTGAAGATCGAATTTATTTGTCTGATCTATTTTGTGATTATATTTTGTATTTTGAAATTTGTTCTGAAGGAAAACCATCTCTCTGATTTGGTTCTGAATCTTCTTATATAAAAAAAAATAAATAAATAAATAAATAAATATATATATATACTCTGTTTTCTATTCATGTGAATATATTATACTTTGTGTTGAGTTATTGTTCTGGAGTATTAAAATAAAATAATATAATATAAAAACGTAAATATATAAATTTAAATGTGTTCTGTATTTTTGGTTTTCGTGCCCTAATGGGCGAATTGAAATTATAAAAGAATTTTTTTTGAAAGTATAATAAAATTTTTAAAAAGAAAATTATTAAATAAATTTTAATAAATAAAAATTTTAAAGTTGGAATGGGGGCCGGCTGGAGCCGTACCCCCCCCACGGCCCACGGAGGCTGCTGTACGCAGCCACCGTCGGCCGCGCACAGCAGCCGAGGCTGCTGGGCGCAGCCGACAGGGCAACGTACTGCGGCCCTGTCCCCTGTGGTACGCAGTACCACAGGCGACTGTGGTACCGCGTACCACAGGCCGACAGAGGCTTTAATAATACCATGTTTATTTATTTCGAAATTTTTTATTATTTGTTTTAAATCATTTTAAATTTAAATGAATTTCGCTTTATTGTTATATTTACATGTATGTATTAATATATATATATTATATATTATATATTATTTAATAGATATATATATATATAATATATAATATATATATATATTTAATTATTAAGTTTATATTGAATTTAAATAAATATATATTTGCATATATATTAGTGTTATTTTAATTATTAGTTTATTTAATAATATTTATTTTTTAAATATATGATTTAACTTGAAATTGTTCATAAAATAATTGTTGAAATATGAATATATTAATTTTATTATAAAAAAAATAAAAAAATCGGATGTATATTTTAATATCTATATAATAGATTTATTATGCAAAGATTTAGAAGTTATAAGACTATTTTTACAAATCATAATGTTATAGTTTAATTGGGTAAATTGAAATTAAGTTATGTGATTGTAATTAAATTGATTGGCTAAGAATAAATGATCCAACGGTATAGTATTATCGTGTGAAGTAGAAATAAGTTGTGCTTTGAATTTAATCAAATTTTCTTGAGATGTTGATTTGCGACGTTGGTGAAGTTCATTGTGTTGTAGTTGTTGGCGTGGTTCTATGATTTGTTCACTCTTGAGATTGTTTATTTTATTCTATTTTAGTTGATGTTCTTTGAATTGGGTTTAGGTCATGTGGAAGAACCCTAGAATCAATGTTTTCAGTTATAGGAGTCTAAGTCGTGTTTAGGACTTCCAAAGGCGAGGATATTGTATCTGTGTTCGATCTTGTATTTTGATGTTGTCCATATGTTTTGGCTTCGGATGTGGTATTGATGTATACTTGGATCGGATCGTTTATGAATGTCGTACATGTGATTTTGGGCGAGAGGGTTGTGCCTCGCGATTGAGCCATTGTTGGTTCGGTTTTCCTTGTTGATATAATCCTGTGAGTTGGATATTCTTGTGCTAGAGTGTTTAGAGAGAGAGTGGCTCTAGTGGGGGCCGGCGCACAAAGGGGCTGTCAGGGTAACCCACATAGAGTTGGATTAATAAGTGATAACTTAAGTAATAAACCACGGGTGGGATTAAACACTAATAAGATAATTGTGAAGCCTCGTCCACCTGTTAGTGCTCTCACAGACTAAAGGGGACTGAGAAGGCCGTGGTTGGCAAGGTCATTACCTTGTCCTCACGAAAGGTCAATGACTCCGCATGAGTGACCCTATGGAGCGGCGCCTTGAGATAGGCCGTCTGGAGAACCATAGATGGAAGCGGCACCTTAACTGGGTTGTCTGGAGAATCCATGTAGAGATGGAGGCGGCACCTTGTAATAGGTTGTCTGGAGAATCCATGTGAAACCATGCGATGACACTCTCGTCTAACATTCTGTTTATGTTGAGTTACTGAAGTCCTCTGGAAGTGTTTTATTGATTTGTCTTTGGACATGGTTGGATGTAGTATATGATATTAGGTCTTGAGTTCGATATTATGTTTGGAGTTTCTTTGATGATTGGATTATGTTTGGTTGTTATGTTCTTCAGTGGTTTGTTGTGCCTTTTGGATTTGCCAGTGTTGTGTTTCTATGTGGTCTTTGGTGTTGAGTTATCTTCTTGGAGTTAGTCTTTGCTGTTGTTAGATGTACTTGGTCGGGGACCCTTCCTTGTCTACTCTCAGCACGGGGGTGGTTGGGTGGAACGTGCTTCGCACCCCGTTGGGTTTCCCCTTCTATTGCAGGTGTATCTTTATTGCAGGACTTTTAGAAGATGTTGATGATCCAGTTATTCTTATGTACCAGATAGTTGTATTTACTTCAGTTGTAATGTATTTCATGTTTTTATTGATGTATCGTCTCCCACATGTGATGGGGTGACCTTGATGTAATTCGTATATGTAATTATTGAGATGTACCTTCAGTCTGTTGTATTTTATTATTATTTGGGATGTAATGTATATTCGAGCCATGATTTGATTCAGGAGCAATCACTTGTTGGATATGTTATGTAGTATCTATCAAAATATGTAACACTTTATATCTTTATCATCACATGTGTTATTATATGTACTTATGTCATGAATGTAGTTATTGTTCAATGGATATGTAAATGATGAAATGAGAATGAATGGATATATGTAACGGTTATCTATGGTTTAATTTATTTTCATGTTATGGGTTAGAATAGTCATGTCACTTCGTGTACCCCTTTGGAACAAGTTGTGTCTCTTATTATATTGTACTACTTAAGTATGTTATTATATTCTTTAAAAAAAAAAAAAATTGTTCCATTGTTTTAAGTTCCTTTGGGGTTCGCACGGCGGGGCGTGACAGCTTGGTATCAGAGCCAGGTTGCTAACGCTAGGTCCTCTGGGTGGTTGTGTCCGTTATGCAACCTTTGCGTAACTCTTGATCTTACATAACTTTAATCGTTGTGCAGGATCATGCCTCGAGGTAGAGGTCGTGGCCAAAGAAGAGGCCGAGGTGGTGGTCATAGAGTCAACCGCCGAAGTCCGTCACCGCCAAGCATTCATGGTTCAATGCACGAGGAACGACTAAGTCCTCAACGCAATGCATCAGGTGGTGGACAAAATCAGGGACAACCTGGTTTGGATGGACAATTGCAACACATTCTTGGAGAGATTCTTGGTCGTTTGGGACCTAGGCAGGATGAGGTGCAACAGGTTGAGAGAGAGAGGGAGAGATCACCGAGGCACAGGGATACAGAAGTGGTTCAGGATGCAGTCATAGCAGGCCATATGAGAGATCTAATGCGAGCACACCCTCCTACTTTTGATGGTTCTGGAGGAGGTTTAGAAGCCGAGACATGGCTAATTGACTTAGAGCGATGCTTCGCGATGCACCCCTATGGTAGCAATACCAAGGCACGGTGTGCAGTTATGCACCTACGAGGTTTCGCATCTACTTGGTGGCGTCTTGAGGAACAAAAGTTACATCTTGATATTGGTATGGTCACATGGGAGTTGTTTTTAGACAGGTTCAGGGCTCGCTTCCTCTCAGATCATTGGAGGCAACGCAGGGCTGATGAGTTCCATGACCTTAGGCAGTTGTCGATGTCAGTAGAGCAGTATGAGCGACGCTTCTATGAGTTGAAGCAGTATGCAGGCATCAGTCACGATGAAGGGATGTTAGTACAACATTTTGTTCGAGGCTTAAATGCCCAAATTAGTGGTGGTGTGAGAGTCTTCCAGCCGAAGACAATGGAAGTAGCGGTCGAGAAGGCTCGGTTGGTTGAAGAAAATCTAGCTATGGCACTAGGAGGACATATAGGAGGTCAGATGGGTAGTACACCAGTTTCAGATGTTGTTTCTCTTGGAGGTCCAGTCTTGGTTGCAAGGTCTTCTAAAGGTCATCAGGAAACCGCTAAGGGTGAACAACAACAACGCTCTCCGTTTCAACAGGGAAATAGATCGCAGAATAGGAAATTTCGGAGTTGGCAGCGTAATAGGCCTGATCGTTTGGTGCAGCCGGCACAAAGTATACAGTCAGCACCGTCACAGGGCAGCTTTCAACAATCGAGTGCACCAGTTGGAGTCAGAGGCTTTGGGCAGAACATAGGTTGTTTCTCATGTGGGCAGCATGGTCATATTGCGAGGAAGTGCCCTCAAGGGAACACTACAGGTTTTAGTCAGGCACCAGTCGCTTCTGAGCCGACAGTAGGTGATGCGAGTAGAGCTTATCATGTGTTTGCGGGCTCTGCAGGACCCAAGTGATGAACTTTGGTGTCATAGGATAATGCATTTCATTTTAGTGAGGATTATTTGTTTTGTTTAGTTACTGGCTTCCAGGAGTAAGCCATATTCTAGGGGGGAGGATGTAATACCCCCATGTTTTTGAGACTATTTACTACTATTGTTTGCTTTTATTTGTTAGTGTGATACTGGATTGTGTTGGTGATGGATTCATCGTTTTGGTGTGTGTGGTTGTGTAGTTTAATTGATTGCTACAATTGATATTATTATTATGATACTCTATATGTAGAGTTTGGATTATTTTACTATGCAATGTTTTCTCTCGAATGTTTTATATGTCAATGTGATAATTCTATGATCATATGATTAGAATTATGTGTTACTTTATAATGCAGATGTTTAGTAATTAGTATGATGCAGTAGTTTAGTATAATGTTATCTTATGATCTATTGGATTAGAAATGTTAGTTACTATTGACATTGAAATTGTTAGAGTAGATTAGGTGAGAGGACAGGGTAGCATCACTCGTTCATGAGTGCCCTGCTACACTGCGATTCATTCTCACGATAGGATGTTGAGTTATATATATATGTATACATGTGCTGTTTGACGTTTGCTTGGATGCAGGATTGCAGGAATAAGTCTCGATTCCACCTGCTTCGGCAGGACAGGGCGAGCAATAAACTAGCCCAACGGGTAAAAATGTTGAAAAAGGGAGTAGGTTTGGAAGCGTCCCCGTCCCAAGTCCGTCGTCTGTTGTGAGTCATGTTATGACTGTGGTTTTTGTTCTCGTTGTTTGTGTAATTTGTTTTGTTGAGGTATTCATTTGATTTATAGTTCATGTTTATTTAATTAACCTTATTTTTATAGGATAATGGATTAAAGTTGTTTAGTAGTTTGATTTAATTGTGTGTTAGTTAAATGGTTAAATTTAAATATATTATAAATTAAAAAGTGATTTAATTTATTAAAAGAGTAAATAATTATTTTAAATTAATATTGTTGATTATAATTAAATTAAATAAATATTGTTGAAGATAATTGAATAATATCTTTTATTAATATTAAATTAGCATAGATAATATCTTGTTTAAATAAATTTTATTAAATAAAAACTGTAGATAAATTTTGTGCTTTTAAAAGCTGAAAAGGACCAATAGGAAGGGGGCTTTTTGTGAAAAGAAAGCAGATGTGCTTTAGGGAGTTTTATTTTGATTTATTGTTTTGTTTCAAGAGAGGATTATGCAGACACAAAAAAAACCTCTACTCTGTTGTTCTGGGATCTGGAAAGGAAAAATAAAAGAAAAAGAAAAGAAAAGAGTTTGTGTTGAAAAACTTTGGAGAAAATAATTGATTGGAAGATAGACAGATTCGAAAGAGAGTTGCAGGAGGCGCTCGAGAAGGATCTGCAGGAGGAATTTGAAAGGCTACAGAAGGATTTCTTCTGCAAACGAAGGACTCCAGGTTCCATAAAATTTATCATTTATTTTATTTATTTTTATTTCTGTAAAGAAAATCATGTTTGTAATATTTTAAATCAATATGTTGTGTGAAAGAGGGTTTTGTTTGGTTATGTTATATTTTGGATGATTTCTATTGAAAACCATATTAAATCTTCTGTAGAAAACTTTCATTGAACCTGTTCGAAACTTTTCAATATAGATGAGTAGTGAAAATTTATTGTTGAAAATAAAACGAAATCCATCCTTGTTTGAAGATCGAATTTATTTGTCTGATCTATTTTGTGATTATATTTTGTATTTTGAAATTTGTTCTGAAGGAAAACCATCTCTCTGATTTGGTTCTGAATCTTCTTATATAAAAAAAAATAAATAAATAAATAAATAAATATATATATATACTCTGTTTTCTATTCATGTGAATATATTATACTTTGTGTTGAGTTATTGTTCTGGAGTATTAAAATAAAATAATATAATATAAAAACGTAAATATATAAATTTAAATGTGTTCTGTATTTTTGGGTTTCGTGCCCTAATGGGCGAATTGAAATTATAAAAGAATTTTTTTTGAAAGTATAATAAAATTTTTAAAAAGAAAATTATTAAATAAATTTTAATAAATAAAA
>VDFB02047230.1:467380324-467521668 GCA_007258455.2 Sequoia sempervirens
TTGTAATAAAAAATTATAATTAATTATTTACTTGGAAAAAAATTACAAAAAAATATGCATCACATCGGGATATGAGTCATCTACTTATATCTAAAATCTTATAAAAAAATATTATCATTTTATTGTGGTTAGGGTGGTCAGACAGACACCTACTTATTTTTTCCCTGAAATTTAAGTGCTACTGCATTGAAATTTCAAATTTTCATGAAATAATTTTTTATTTTTTTAAAATAAACCTAGTAGTTTAGAAACTACATTCAATTTCATACAAATTCTATTCTTACATATTTTTGAAATAATATAGATAACTTATTCAAATTTTTACGTCAAGTTGCCTAACTCTAATTTTTCTGAATTTTTTGTCACTTAAGGGCCTATTTTTTCCATGATGATCCTGCACATACCCAGTTGTGTATTTTCTATTCTTTGATTTGTCCTCTCTTAGATAAATTAGACATAATGTTCCCTAAGTTAAATAACTCGCATGGACTAAGCAAGACTCCTTTGAACATTTCCTATTTTACATTTTGCATTTGTCGTTATATGGCCACCTTGCATAACACAACTTGCATACCTGTAGAGCCATCCTGTTTACTCATGAGCTCCAAGCATACAAATTTTTCCTTGTCTCACAAAGATCGAAAATCATTTTTGTGTGGTGCCTTATTAAATTTATCAAGGGGTATAACTTTGGTATGGTTTGAGTGGGAAGCTGACTAAGGCTTGACTTTCCCCATAGCCACTCATGTGTGTGTGTAAGTGCCTACCATCCATGAGTGTATGTGTCTCACCTTTTAAGAATTCTCACCTAGCAGAAAGCTAAGAGTTTCATTGCCTCAAAGTATGCATTTTTTGGAAAAATAACCTAGATCTGACCCACATCGCAATGCAAAAATGGTCAAAGCTTGATCTGATTGTCTCTTTTTTGCCTTTCCTCTTTTTCGTCTTTGGTAGTGTATGCTTGTGGTTTGTTGTTTCTCTTTATATCATTCTCTTGTGTTTTCTTTTGTGCCTATGTTGGTTCATCATGGGATCTTGATCCTAGGGGCTTGATCACCCCTCTTGATCCCTGTTGTCTGATCTTACTAGCATTGGTACATTTTAACGCCTCTTGATGCATGCTTTTCTACTTTAGTGTGAGTTTGAAGTAGGTTCATCCTCTCACTCAAGTGGGGGCTAAATGTAGTGTCAAAAAATGTTTTTGGGGACATTTTTGCACTTGTTTGGGCCCTCCTTGTGAATTTATGCTTAATGTTGCCTTGATTTAGTGTTGTAATGTGGTTGAAACATTCACATTAGGTCTTGGTCCCCTGTGAACTAACGAATTTTAATGGTACCTTGCTAAAGTGTTGTGAAGTGTTGTAACTTACTTTCACACTTTTCTAGGGTTTTAAAACTTACTAAACCCACTTTTAATCAAAATAAACCTTAATCTTGCCTTATTTGGAGTGTTGTAAAGTTACCTAACACACTTTCACACTTCTCTAGGCTTTTCATTAATAATTGGGATTTATTATACTTTAATTGGCCCTATTTTGCATCCACAAGCCTCATTTATTTCATCTTTTCAAGGATAATCCTGACACCAATCATTGAATGATCATAATTCAAGTGTATGGCTTGTGTGGCCCATATTTGGTAATCTGGTACTCATACACCACCTTGGGAAAATGGGTCCCACCTCAATTTTTTGGCCCTGAACCATTTTTCACACATTTCTAAGCACTTTTGGTTTTTGGTCCCATACATTATGCTTGATGGGACTCATTCACCACCTTGGGAGAATGAGTCATGTGTGGCAAAAAATAAAATTTACTTCAAAATTTTGGTGGGATTCTATTGTTCTAGATCTGATGTTGGCTTGTAGTGTTGTAATTTGGGGAGTTCTTGAATAATTGAGTATTAATACAAGGTTCTTTCACTCATATTCTCACCTAGCATTCAAGAGAGTTGAAAAGAGCATTCCAGTGCTCACAAGAGCATTCAAGAGCATTCAATGGAAAATTATCAAGCTTTCTAGAGCATTCTTCAAGCATCAATCATCATGTCAAAGATTCCATCCATCATGTTTGTTATTGTGCTAACAATTATGATGTAGGGTTTGTGATTCAAGCAAGTTTTTCAAGCAAGATCAACATGACTCAAGCAAGAGTCAACAACCACATCCATTGCATCCATTTCAAACATATTTGCAACACCTTATTGATTGGGTTTGGTGAGCTGCAACATTGATATTTGTTCATTCATCATTCTCCATTCATATTTTCTTTTATTTCAAGGATTGATTTCCAAAATGATGTTTGACCAAGGAAAAACCCTATCCACTAACCCAACAACATTTTTCCCTCTCCTTTGTGTGTGATTTGTAGATTTAGATTGCATATTTCATAAGGAGCAAGATTGGAGAAAAGTTGTCAAATGATCAAAGTTGTCAAAGTTGTCATCAAACCTTGGAAAACCTTGGAGATCACCTACATGTTGCAAATCAAAGATTCATATCCAAAAATTAGTCAGGAAGGATAGAGTAGACAAAGAAGAGGAAAATTAGCTTTGAAAGTTGCAGAAAAGCCCAATTGTATTGATTCACCACTTCTGGTGAATGAGTCCCATCTCTTGCCATTTTTTAAGATTTTGCAGATTTGGATACCCTTTTGGCAAATTTATGTTCTTGCACATTTTCCTAGATTATGGACTGATTCGCCCAACTTGGCAAATGAGTCCTAGTCAGTAGTAAAAGTAGATTTTCCAAAATTCAAGACCTCCATTCTGTCTCCTCTATATTCATAGATGCACACTTTTCATTTTATAGTTTTCCTGTTGTGTTTCATTCATTTTTCTAGGTCATTTAGTGTTAGTTTGCTTTCAATTAGGTTTTGCATTACTTCTTGCATTTTATTATCTTTTCCAAGTTTAGACTTGGTGGTGAATCCCTCATTAGATCATATTTAGCCACTAGCATAGCCCTCTCATGAGATCTTTTTCCCTTCTGCATTGAGATCTCAAGGGTTTGTTCTTGAGTGAATGTGAAAATTGATCCTTTTAGGTCCAAAACCCTAAAGGTGGGAGAGAATCCAATTTTCCACCTTTCAATTATATGTCCTTATCTATATGATTATATTTTTACCACATAATGGATGTTTGTTCCATGTTTTCTTTTTTCATGTATCAGCATTTGGGTTGAATGTGCACAATATTTTTTAGAAAAAATTATCAAATTATGCATTTAAGTCATTTTCCTTGTGCTAAGCAGCTAGTGTTGTTTTTTGTTTAATTCCATAGGATTCATGCCCTTCAGGAGGCTCTCTTGTGGCCAAGTTAGTTTCCACAATCTTCTCATGATCCCTTGAGAATTTTTCCTAAAATATTTTGTTAGAACTCATAAATTGAGGAAGTTATGTGTCATTAAGTGAAGAAACTAAATTTGATAGTTTATGTGCATTGGTGCATATTTAGATTTGAGCAAGGTGTCATAGTATTAGAGTTGTGAAAAATTTGATAAAATGTCAAAGTATCAAAGTTTTGTGGGCTCTAATGCAATGTTACATTATGAAATTTATGTGAAATTTGATACCATGTAAGAGTATTAAAGCTATGTGAAATTTGGTAATTTTCCAATATATTTGATTTTTGTTAACTATTATGATTTACCAAAGTATTCTTTATAATGTATATTAGAAAGAATTGAAATATAATGCCTTGTGAAGGTATCAAGGGCCAAAGAACATGTGAAACCTCTATGAAAGGAATAAATGTTAAAGATGAAATAAATGACTAATGGATGTTTGAAAATGGCATGGTTAGTGTTGGGATTTGAGATAGATGGTTATCTCATCCTATATTGTGTTTTGTTGGTGAGAGAAAATGATCATGGGTTAAGACCCAATTGTCATGGTGGTGGGTTCCACTCTCTCATAGGTTCATTATGGTGGCTTTTTCATTATTAGTAATTCTTCTACATGTGCCACCTTTCTTTGGGAAATGATAATGTTCTTATAAGTGTCTCATAGCGATTGATAGGACACTTGGTGTGCACATTAGTATGCAATGTGACATTTCATTTATCTTATCTTAATCATTGGTGTTTCTTCTTCAATAAAATTCCTGGGTAGTGTCATAGGTGTGTGGCTTGGGACATTACATCATTTTTTTCTACACTATGTAGATCTTTTCTATTACAAGAATATTTGATCTTGATGATTTCACAATACAACTCTTTAATTTTCCAAATTTTGTACTTTGATTTGGTTATCAAGGATTGGTAATGTTTAAAATATCTTGAGGAATTTGGGGGAAGCTTTCTTAGGTCAGTCCTTGAATATATTAGCTATATAGTCATGCTAAATATCAATAGATATAAATCAATAATATATATTCTAGAGGACGATTCTAAGGTAAATGATATTTCTTTTAGTGCCCCAATTGAAATATTCCTATACTAAATACTCTTTGTATATACTTTATGAACTCAAATAATTATAAAATAAAAATTATGTCTAAATGAATGCCTTTTAATATTAAGACAATAGACTTGTCTCCAAGAATTTATATTATTTATAGACATCTAAACATTCCTTTTGTATTTCTGAATTTACTAAATATACTTATTAATATTTCAAATACTTTATATATATATATATATAAAACACTTAACAAAAGTTTATTTTCCTTCACAAATTTAAAATAACAATCTATTAACAAATATAAAAAAATTAATAAAACTTTTACATTTTAAAATAGAAAATATGCTAAATATTATTTCTATTTATTGTATTTCTAAATAACAAAAGAGTAGAGTTCATTGAACTAAATAATAAATAGTAATAATTCTAATTAATATTTTGTTAAAATTATTAATAATTCTTAAATCATATAATCAATTCTTTTAATTATTAAATTTGAAAGCAACTAATTTTTTCCTAAACCTTTGAATATATGTGATAGTGCATATAATAAATAATTGTTACATTTACAATTAAAAAAAATATATATATAGTGAATAAATTGAATTTCCATCTTGCAGGAGAATTTCAAAATATATCCCTATAAAAGCCTTAAAAACAATTGCTATGCATCTATTAGCTTAAATAATACGCTTTTCTACGAAAGACAAACTTATCAATTTTAGTGATTCTGATGGAATTTATGTCTTATTAATGGAGTTGGTTATCCCAAATTTCTAAACATAGAACATGCAAATTCGATCCAAAGAGTCTAGACCACATTCCATACAGCTCGGAGTACATCTATACAACATTATACAATATTTTTAATAGAAAATTTGTGCAACTCAAGGGCAAAACATGTTCTTTTGCATTTGTTTTTTTAGAAGTTATAGGAAATGCCATCGCCGGATTTGGTTACATAAAAGAAAAATTATGCTTAAATTTGATCCGTGAATAATTCAGAATATTTTCCTATTACTACAGAGTAAATATATTCTAATATTGAATTTATGTTAAAAAAATGAGGAAAAATAAGAAAGGAGTAGAAAGGACTGAATTAATGAAAGAATTTCTCATGACGGCATTTTTTTTTTTCACATTTTCTTCTTTTATATTTAAAATAAACGTAAAATAAATCAGAGACTTCAAATTTTAGAAAAATTAGTTAAAAAATTGAATGGTGAATCTTAAACAAACTAAACTAATCAATGGTATTAGATCATAGTCTAATTCATTAGAGATGTGTTTTTCTCTATATAATATTATGGCAGACTCCTTCCAAACATATACATACAACCCCAAACTTTAAAAAAAAACCCAATTAAGAAATTGAATGGTCAGTCTTAAACAAAATAAACTAAACAATGACATGGGATCATAGTCTAATTCATTAGAGACATGTATCTATATAATATTATGGCAGCCTCCCTCCAAACATATACATACAACCACAAAATTTAGAAAAACTAGTTAAGAAATTAAATGATCAGTCTTAAACAAAATAAACTAAAGAATGACATAAGACCATAGTCTAATTCATTAGAGACATGTTTCTATCTATATAATATTATGACAGCCTCCCTCAAAACATATACATACTACCTCAAACTTTAGAAAAAACTAGTTAAAAAATTGAATGGTCCGTACTTAACAATAACATGAGACCATATCCTAATTCATTAGAAATACCTTTCTATCTATAAGATTTCGTGGCAGCCTCCCTGCAAACATTTACATACATACATTCCTTGACCTGATATTTAGGTGAGAACATTTGTACTATTTGTAGGCATATACGTACATATAGGGGAGAGGGATCCATAGTGGAGCACCCTAACTTCACCTTTCTCAAAATCCGACGTGGAAATTTCAAATATGATGCCACATCAAGCATGTTTTTTGTTGAGGTATCCAGAAAGGCCCAAAAAAAAAGTGAGACCAATAGTGGTGCACTAAGTCATGTTTTATTGGTACGCTGATGTGGCGTCACATGATTTGCCACTTTTGTGTACTTTATGGATAAAAAGTGTTTTGCAATTTGATATTAAAGTGCTCCACTATGAAGCCCACCAAGGACTACTTCTATCCCCACTATTAGACCCTGCTCCATTATGGGCCCCTCTCCCTTACCATGAGGCCATGTATTGCTGCTCCCTAGGGTCCTTTTACTTGGCAACTCTTCCGTGAGGTTTGAGGAATGCAGACAGGGGGCAAAGCATTTGTTACAATGTACATGTTGAGAAGTGAACCCTAGATCTATACCTAGACTTGATTCTGATGCACTCACAAACCAAGGCCTTGTGGGCTCTGGCAAGGTCATTGAGGTGTTAGAGATCATCATAATAACCTTCCACATAGCTGGACGAACTGTCGGATCAGCTTGAACACACAAAAGACCAATTTGAATGCATCGTGCCACCTGCTCCTGCGAGTCACATTCAACTACTGCTGACTCAACCATAGTTAAAACATCTCCTCCTTTGTACAGTCTCCATGCCTGCATCTCACATCAATTCATTATTAACTTTGGGTTTTGTTCTCACTAATGATTATTGAAGGCAAATACATAAAGTAGGAAATTAGATTTCTTACCCATTCCAACAGATTTTGCATTTCGTGAGGTAGATTACGTTCTGTGATTTTTCTTCGGCATACAATTTCAAGCAATAACACACCAAAGCTATAAACATCAGTTTTAACTGACAACTGCCCTCCCATTGCATACTCTGGAGCCATGTAACCGCTGCACCATATCAACAAAAACCCACTCAAAACAATGAAAATCATCAATCTGAAACCAAATTCACTCAGATATCATTATCAGAGTCCCTACTATGTGCCTGCAACTATTGTTTGGATTTGTGTCTTGTCTTCAGGGAAAAGTCTGGCTAAACCAAAGTCCGCTATTTTAGGTTTGAGTTCATCATCGAGCATAATGTTGCTTGCTTTGATGTCTCTATGAATTATTTTCATCTGTGAATCTTCATGAAGGTAGAGAAGGCCTCAGGCAATTCCAAAGATGATGTTATAACGCTTTTGCCAATCTAATTGTTTACACTTTTCTGGATCTGTAATTTCAATTGAACCTATCACTCTTATAATTTCTTTCAAACAATTATACAATATTAACAGTGAATAAAGACTTAATATAACTTACCAAAGAGAAAAGTGTCCAAACTTTTATTGGGAAAATATTCATAAACAAGCAGCCTTTCATCTCCCTCAGCACAACATCCCAACAGCTTCACAAGGTTTCGGTTGTCAAGATTGGCCATCAGCTTCACTTCATTTCTGAATTCTTTTTCACCTTGGCTAGATCTTGCAGACAGCTTCTTAACTGCTATTTCCTTTCCGTCTACAGCTGTTCCCTGAAAGATCATAGTAGAATTAGAGCGCCACATCCCCCTTAAGAAATTTCCTTAAAATAGCCAATTGATCTATGATTTCAGTATTAATTCAGGTAAGAGATATATTACAGTCCCACCCTGTACACTGGTCCAAAGCCTCCCTCTCCAAGCTTGTTATTTTCTTGAAAATTTTGTGTGGCTTTTACCAAGTCCTCTAAGCTGACGATAAAATGTTGCTGCTTGTCTATCAGTGGCCCCGATTCGGGGATATATGGTTTCATTTCTGTAAAGGAAAGAAAACTGGTAAAGCTTAGAAAATTTAATGTTAAACTAAAACTAACAGCAAAGAAACTAGATACAAGATGGAAATTGGAAGTGGTACCTTGGTGGTGGATAACTGGATTAACTGGCCTCTCAAAACTATCAGATCTTTCTCTTTTAGTATTTGCAATTAGACCAATAACCCCAAACGCCAGAAGAAGGCCTCCCAAAACTCCAATTATTATTTTGGGTAATTTTACTAACAATTTCTCTGCAGTGTAGGTTCTTTTCAGTATAAACATATTCAAGAGTCTAATCGATTATCAAACTAATATTCAAAAAATTTATATGCTTACTCTTCGATTTTCCCTGCCCTTTTCCCTGCCCTGTACCGTTGGAAAATGGGTATATCTCAAATCTGACTGTACAGCTTCCAAACAGAGCCCGAGCTCCCTCTTCCTCATAGTAATTCTGTACAGCTTTCATTGCCTTGGACAAACATGTTCTGCAGTCCTTGACGGATAAATCTCTCCAACATTGGGCGAGCCCATATACAGTTTCGGATGTGGAATAGTTGGCTGACCCTTTAGCGAATAGTTTATTTGCAGGGTCCTAAGCTTGATTACACAGATTGGAGAGAAGACCAGAGGTTGTCGCCTCGAACGCTTCCACAATGCCACTGAAATAATCTGGGTTAGCGACGGTATCATATTCATTGACATCTAATGTTGAAATGAAATCGTTGTTGTCATAGCGCAGAAAACAGTCATCCATGAATACAAGGGCGCCCATCATGTTAAGGCAATTATTCTGAAGAGAAATTTGTGCTTGGTGCGCACACTGCGAGCATATCTCTGCTGATACCTTCCCAAGACACTGCAGAATGCCGTGGACCTTATTGGGCGTTTGACCAAATGAAGAAGTGTTAAACCCTGAATTTTCAGGTGCATTTCTAAATAGATCACTCATAACTCGATTCAGATTAGCAGAATATGTACTGCCATCGGTGTAAACTGACTCAGTTTTGCAGGTGCTATATATATAATCGGATATCACAAATGGAAAATTCATTGCAAAGAAGAAAAGAAGAATAGACAAGAAAGAGCTGCACCTCATCTTGTTCTTCTTGTAACTCTGATCGGCACCATATTCTGCAACCCAGTTAGAACTTATATGGAATATAAATACAATTGGGCTTCGTTTTGCTTCATCGGATCAATTTTGATTGAAAATTTTAAATTAAAATTAAAAAAAAATGGAGTTAGCTTCAAATGGACAGCTAATTTTAGTAGAAAATTATTCTTAAACATCACTTATTTCAATAATTATTGATTATCTTTGATTAATAAAAATAAAACAAATATTTGTCATATTTTGGTGTGGATGAGGTGTAAAATTATCACTGATTATTTGATCATTGACTTAAATGATGTTTAGGTGGATAAAATAATTTAATACAAGATTAATGACGACTTCTTAAATTTTGCATAAGCATATGCCTATCAATGACTGTTTTTGGAAGAGGTGACAAATTACTATTATCTATTTGACCATTGATTCAAATGATGTTTAAGTAAAGTATTAATAAAACATATTATGTATCAATGTTGTTTTTTGTATGTAACTTACACCATACAAAGTATTGATGGCCTTGTTTTTTTTGTAGGTAAAAAAATTATTTAGCATAAGATTAATGATGGCTTCTTGTTTCTCACATAGACAGATATTTATTAATGAAAATTATTTATTAAGCACAATATATGTTTGTCCATTGTTGTGGCCTTCTATCTCAAACACTCTTTATTTCATATGTTTAGAAATCTAAAATTTGAATTATAATGTTTTAATTAAAAAAATTTAATCAACAAAATATAAATAAATAGACTATTTTATAAGAATTTTAGTTATATGTATACTTTCATTTAAATTAATATTAATAATGAGTGAGTTAGCTGGCTCGGGTAGCGGGATTGGCTTGAGGCTGTGGGATGGCTCCTCATGGTCTCGAGTTCGATTCCGCTCTCGGTACTTACCTGGTGAATGTGGTGGCCGGCGCTACAAACACTCGCAGGGACTAGTCTCGCCCCCCCACTCGCCTCTAGGTGACGCTGGGCGGGGGGCCGCGGGGACACCCTGTTGTAACAAAAAAAATAAATTAATAATTAGTTAGAATTTGTTTTATTGGCTAGAAAATAATTAATTGATTATAACTTACTCATCATATTAGTAGACATAACACTCATAAAAAGATTAGTATTTTTAATTTATTATTTTCAAATAAGGTCATTATTAATGTATATAAACATGTTCATTAATATAATGTGGATTTTTACAATCCATCATCTTCAATGGGATAAAATTCATCCAATGTCTTTTATTGGTCATCATTAGTGTCCATGTAAATAGGGTTCTAAAAAATATATTAATTGGAAAAATAGTCAAATTTCCATGGATCAACAATTAACTTGATTTTTTATTGGTGCTATGATCAAATTATAGTGATAATTTTTGTCTTCACTGATATTGAATTATCTTGATATGTAATTAATATAATCCTTGCTCATCATAATGCACATTAGTATTTTTTGTTTTACTTGGATTTAGTTTATTATATCACATTATATCTAGCTATTTAGGATGAGATTATCATAGTTGTGTCACTTTGTTATTTTCCATTTTCTTGTACATCTAATCAACACTTATCTAGGTGTAAAAGCACAAATTTGTATCACATTTTCAACTTCAATCACTAAAATAAAAGGTGATATATATGTTTTGAATTTTAAAATGATGTAAAGAAATAAAATATTTATTTTTTAGTGCATTTTATCGTTGTACTTTTATTAAATGAAAAAAATTGTTTGAATATAGATTTTATAAAAATTGATATTATAATTTACTTGCTATAAAATGCTAAAAAATGAAGTTATAGGAGACACCACTCTTTATATAGTAAATTTCCCTTAGTTTTTTTGGTGTGTAATTTATAAGTTAAAACTTTAGGGCACAAATTTGTTTGTTCCCAATTTTGTTAAATACCTTTTTTTAAAATGAACATTAAAATTTTTGCATATTTAAAATATAATTGTTTTCATGGGAGGTCAACTTTTGTCTTAATTATTTATCCAAACAACAAAAAAAAAAACTATCTTGACATACAATCTTTTATCTAGTGCACCATATTTTTGATCTAGTGCGATTCAAATTTTTTACTTGACCCTTATGTCTATTGTGGCATATTTTTTCATTTCAAACCTCCTTCTCAATGAAATAATAATTAATTTCTCTTTTTCTAGGTGGTTATGTATGTTGGTTACTTTCAATTTGTAGTTGGATATCCTTATCTCACCTATATTTATGAGAGTTTGGTTTGTTGACCCTTATTGGATGAGCCACACATGACCCTAGGTCAATCTATCTTCCCAACAATTTTATTCTTGTGACATGGGCAAGTGGGTGTTTTTGAGGTTGGATATGCATTTCAAGTATCCCTCCAAGAGCCTTGATGAATACAACTATATTGACATAAATCATCCCCATCATGTATATTGACACCCCACTAGCCTTTGGTGTTGGAATAAGTCTTTATGAATTGTGGAGCTACATATCAAAGAACCAACACCATGCTCTCATAGGTTCTTGTTACATCTATATAGGCTATATATGTTGTGAATTAAGCTTTATTATTTTGGTGTAACAATAAAATTGTAAGAGATATTTGAGCTCAATGGCTAAGGCTTTATAAATAATTTTATATGAAATAGTAAGTGAAAATGTTTAAGAATCCAATTGATAGTAAATAAATATCGTTATTCTTGAGAATGAATGCGATATTTCGTTCATTAATAATTTTTTTCTAAATTTTATTTATTAATAATCTCTCTTAAATATTGATTTAGATAGCATTCAAACATGATTTTAGATAAATATGAACTAATATTACCTCAAGAAACTTAATAAAACTCAAAATCAAAACAATGAAACCCAAATATTTTATGAAAAAGCATTTGTTAAACAATATTCTAAACACTTAAAAATTTAAATTTTGTCATACTTAAACTATTAATCATTAGAAAGATAACAGAGAACAAATCATAAACATTGAAAAAGGGTCACTTTTTAAACTGAATGGAAGATCCAAAAAGTAAATAAGCTCTTATAATAATTATATAACACTGTTGAGAATAACCAACGAGCTAGCTTGTTGGTTTGATCTATAGCATGGTTACTCACATATTAGAAGAATTCCTTCAACTATAACCCAATGCATTCTCACCTTGATGTGACTAAACATGGGTTGTATAAAACTCCACTAAATAATGATTATTTAAGTAATAAGAAACTGTCATGTAGTTGTTTTTGCTTCTTAGACCTGCTGCAGATCACCATCATGAGCGTCAGCCATGACCAGGCATTCAGTGATCAAGACGCTGAGACAGGCATCGTAAATATCGTTTTAGAGTCTCGAGATTATCCATTAAATATGAAGGCCGGCCTTGATGGGGTCATTGCAGTAAGGATAATATCGACATCACTTTTTAAACTTATCTGAATTCCTTTCACTTGATCAATATATTTATTAATTTGGGAGGTGACAATTCAACAAAATGTTCAAAATAATCATAGTTTTTGATTTACCTTTCATTATATTAGGTTTATTTTTTAAGTACTAAATTTATTTGTTATTTTGATGAAAAAGACATGAGATTTTATATCACTTTTAAAACTGAAAAAGATTGGATATTTGTCTTTTTTATATTTTATAATCAAATTATAATAATAATTTCATCATATAGTATAAGGATTTATAAAAATTTAAATTTTGTATCAATAATATTTAAGATAAATATTATTTTTTAATTTTTATTTAAAATGAGCATCCTTATTATTTTTAGATTTAAAAAAAAGATATATAATAATTTTTTTTTATTAGTTGGAAGATAAAATTATTAAAATAGATACTATAATTACCTTTTACAACAAAAAGTAATGATATAAGATCAACATTGATAGTGTGTAGTAATAAATACAATTTATGGTATAGTTTAAGATCTAAAAAAAAAATTAACAATTAATAATAATCAAGAATTAAACTAGCTTGACTTATCCTCAAAATTATTATGTGTCATCTTATCTTCAAAAATACATGTGTAATGTTTGAGTGATCTTTTATCACTCATATAGTTTCATTTTCATATTTGACTTAGCGGAATGTTTGAGTACTATTATTTCATTCATGCAAATTTGTGCATTTGTATACTTTATCTTGGGTACTATAATATAAGAAAAAGGGAACTCTAAGTTTAATGTTTAAACTTAGGATTTCTTGTTTGCTTCTTCTTCAATGATACATTAGGATGCAAATCAACAAGGTGTTTAGATTAACTTTCAACTATGAAGGTAAGTCAATTAGACGTGGATCTGATCCTTTTGAACCATAGAAATGGACTAGAATGGATTTTTTATGATTAACCTAATTCAACTATGTGTCCTAATATGCAAAATGCAAGTTACTAATAATTGATAAACTGAAACAATAAATTATTCTTAGATCTGGGAAATGTAGAGGTGTATGTACCCATCCAGAAAAGTTGATGTTGGTCTAATTAAGAGGATAGAGTCACCCTAGGGAGTACGAGTCCTTGTAAACCTTTCCTACTCTATTTTTGAGGTCCTCCAATGACAGATATGGGGCTCTCCTACTTGTAGAGTTGTCAAAACATTGTTGGATAATTTTGTAGGTGAGTTTCTCGAGTTCAACAATGAGAAATTTGTCTTCAAACTTCTTTTGATCTATTTCAAACCTAAAACTTGCATATTCAAAGAGAGGGAAAATGTTTGACCATTTAAGGGTTTGCCTCAGCCAAACCCCATGTAAATGTTTCCACTTTCACAATGGCAATGACAATGATAAAATAATAATGGATAGGAAGGAATGATGAAATCACAAAGTTCTACAACTCACCACCCTTCAATGGCTTCCTTGAAGGACCAAAGTTATACACATCACCTCAAGGTCTTGGATCTTTCTTCCTTCATTTCTTGAATTACTTTAGAGACCTACAAAAGGAGTAATCCTTCACAAAATAATGACATGAACAACATGAACTAATATGCACTTTGACATGATGATTGTATCTTGAATTGTTGCAACAAAGATCCAAAATGTTGATATTTAATTTCTCTTGAAATTATTTTTTCTCATGAATTCTCCTTCCATTTTTAAATGGTAAAAAGACTAGGTATTTATAGATATTTATTCAATTTCCCAAAAAATAGATCTTGATAGTCAACCTTTGCAAGTTGGGTTTCAAATGTTAAAATATTGGCACATACATATTAAAAACTAGATCTCGACACAATATGAGGACTTAGACATCCTAGGGTATCCTAGTCCTAACCCCATTTTCCAAGACATGAGGTGTCAGGGGAAAAACATTAAATTGATACATTTGTTCAATTCTTACATTTTTTTTAAAAAGTAATAAAATGGGTCCTGGAATGCATTATTTAAGAAATTAGGAGTTTAATTAGGTCCAATAATTTATGGGGAACAAAACATAGTGTGAAAATGTCAAGGGTTACACAAAAATTAGACCTAAAAATTAAGACCCTTAACCCTAAACCCTAAACCACAAAACCTAAACCTAAACCTAAAACCCTAAACCTTAAACAATAAACCCTAAAATTGATATTTAATTCATCCTATAATTGATTATGAAACCTCTTTTATAAATAATTAATGGGATTTTTAATCATGCATAAACTGTATAATAATTTAGATCGTTTTAATCAATAATTCTAATGGTGGTTTCTCCAACCCATCCTACTATTCTAGCATTGAATTTATACCTCTTTCATGGATACTACCACATTTCCCATTAACTCTACTCCCTCATATCGCCTACCCCATGGTTATATTCATTTCATTATGAATATTGCTAGTGCTTTCATTCCTTCTAGAATTGTGCCCACACCTAAGATCCTACCCCTTTTACAACATCTACTCATTTATCTATTATATTTCATAGTTACACTGATAGGTGTAATATACAATGGCATCAAGGGGGAGGAGTGTGATGCATGTAAAGAATTTTTCATTAACAATAAAGAAAATTTTGTTTTAAAAATCTTTTAGGTTTTTGAATTTTACCTTTTTCAACTTCGAAAAGAGTCCATGCTTAATGAAAAGAAGATTTCTCTAAAAAGCACTCAATGTGCCACGAGATTGCTGTGTGGATTTTGTATATCACTTTTCTCTTTGAGAGCAAGCTAAAACACATGTCATCTTTGCGGGGCTTTTCTCAAAGCTAGTCTCTTAGTTTTGAGATTGCCCGCCTACTCAACACATCATCTATTTGTCCAGATGGTTGTTATTTTTTGGAAGGGTCTCTTCAGGCAGAGTTTGTTAGAAAGTAGTGGATGTCTTGTCTTCAGGGTGGAACCATTGAGTTGGCACCATCAATCTGTATGATTGATCGATCAGATTTTTTCGAGGCTGTGTTAGATTTCATTGTTTTCATATTGCAATATTTGCTAAATATCTAAGTCATTAATAAGGTAGCTGGGATTTAATGAGCAAAGATTTTTGTGACCTAATAAAGATCTAAGATTAGATCTTAGACTATCAGGTGTAGGTATCTAGAAATTTTTTCTTCTAGAATATTGGTGGCAGTGTTCTCTTCTTCTAGCTATAAATAGGGGTCGACAACATATGCAAAAAAAGGGTTTTTATTTTTTTAGTTTTCCTTACATTTTAGAGATATTTTCATAAGTTGAGAGTTAACAGAAGACTGCTATTCTTTGGAATGTTATATTTTTAACTCAAACTATCATCGGATTGGCATCTAACCTTTGTTTTTTTAGTTCATTTGATATTGAAGTTCGATCTATTTAGAAGAAATATTCGAAACTATGCATGTTATGGCCTTTGTCAAGTTCCTTCTTTATGTTTTTGTTCATGTTAAAAAAATTGTGTTAAGCTTATTTTGATAGTTTGGGTAGCTAATTTCCATGTTGTAAGCTTCTATGCTAAATGACAACTTTAAAATTTTGGATTATGTCTGTTGAACTTTTCCATTTTCTTTAAGGGTTGTTATTTTTCAGATTATGTCGTAAAAAGAGGAAGGGTTTTTGCAATTTATATTAAGTTTTGGAACTTTCTTATGTTTTCTAAGACCTTAATGAGTGCTTTCTGTGGGGATATTTGAAAGATTGCACTATGCTTTTACTTAGCCTCTGTTGTTTGTTCTCTTCCTAGCAATGAAGGGTTTGTGGCATCCTGTGTCTATTATATCATTCATAGGAAATAAGTTGAGGTTTGAAATATTGTAAAAGCTTTGGTGCATCACCATTTTCTTGTTCTATTTTCATTTCCTTCTACCTTCTATCCCCACAAAAAGAAGAGTTGGGTTTCTATAAAAATCTTGTAGGTATTCAGTGAGGCGCAAATTAGTCCCCCACTCATTGAATTTACCATAAGACTGTCAGAGAGGCACAAGCTTTTATGATCAACAATTATTTTTATAGCACACACAGTGGGACCACATTTTTCTAATACCTAATTAGAAGTAAAAAATATTTCTAAAATTAGACCAATGAAAGAAGCTGAAAATTTCATGCACATAATCCAAACAAGGGCATCCTCAAGAGGTCATTTTCAATACCCCTAGTTACCCACCTCAATATCAAGGAGAAGAGGACTTATAGGTTCAATATCACCTATAAAGAGCAATAGCGAAAGAAGCGAGATCCGAAGATCTAGAGCTTTATCTACCCCACATGGAGGATGAACTTTGCAAATCAGAATACTAGAACACCCAATTCATAGGAATCTATTTTCAATGGCCCATATAGTTGCCCCTACTCAAAGAAATTTTGTAACCTTAGATAGTAGTAGTCTGCTATAACTGTCTATGCTGCCAGATGTATGGCCTACCATGCCTACCAATACCCTCAAATTCATCCAAAAATTTTTCAAGGAAGATTCTAAAACCCCCTCCAAACATCTCCAAGATATAGTAGAGGTATGCAGAGTACATAACATAGCGAAAGAAAATATTTCTCTTATTTTGTTGGCCATGCCTTTCAAGGGAAAAGCCCAGGATTCATATAGTTCTTTGGCTTCCAGTTCTATCTACTCTTGGGATTAGATTGGAGAGAAGTTTAAACTCTTTTCAAAAAAGGGAGATTGCTCCTCACTGCTACATCAATTAATCACCATCAAAAGGGCACCGTAAGAGGCCATGAGCAACTTCAACACTAGATTCCACAAAACATGGCAAAGGATTCATGTGATCGCTTGATATCCAGCCATGATGGAATTTATGTTTTACCTGAAGGATTTCAATTTAGACATCATGATTGTGATAACCTCTATGGGAAGCGATATTTTTCTTGATGCATATGATTTGGGTGTGAGTGTAGAGAACAATTTGATTCATGTTGGGAAGCTTCCACCATGCTTGTTGATGTGTGAAGCATGCAAATGTTATTATTTGAAGGTCAAAGTTTTGAATAGTGTTTGGAACTAGGTTAAGTGTGTGTTGGAATCCACAAGGTGTGTTCCTCTTCCTAGTGTTTCATGTAGTATTTTTGGGTCATGTCCTCCACATGTTTCATGTTGTTTGATCTTTGTCCGACTTGTAATTGTAATATTCTTGTTTTTGTCTGACATGCAATATAATCAATGTAATATCATGTATACATATTATAAACCTAGTCGATTTAGGTTGTGTGATTAAGTCGAATGAGAATGTTTAATGCATTATGGTGTTTATGTAAGTGACATAAAGAGAAAGAGTAAAAGTGATAGATCATGTCTAGATTCGTCTTGAAGACATTGTTGTGATAGAAGGGAAATGGAGAATGTGCCTAATTGATTTTTGTAGGCAATAAGCCAAAGGAAAACTTCTTGAAGGTTTAAAGTAGTGAGTTAGTAAGTTGCAGAGAAGACATATGAAGAAGTTGTCGAATATTTTTCGAATCAAAATTGAAATCATTAGAAGAGAAGTGAAAAATTATAATTACAATAAAAAAAAGGATTATGTGCTTCATTTTCAAATTCAGGTAGTAGGACTATCATGCTGTAATCTTTTATGAGTTTTTCTTCGTTCAAGGAGTAGTTTCTTCCTCAGATTGAAGCCCTAAAAAAAATTCTATAGGGAGT
Organism: Sequoia sempervirens; assembly: GCA_007258455.2. Classification (NCBI taxonomy): domain Eukaryota; kingdom Viridiplantae; phylum Streptophyta; class Pinopsida; order Cupressales; family Cupressaceae; genus Sequoia; species Sequoia sempervirens. The sequence goes on from VDFB02047230.1 coordinate 467,398,543, forward strand.
TGTAGCTTCCTTGCCAGTGCCCCTAAAGACTTTCTATAGGGACTAGTAGCTTCCTTGGGTTGTATCTCTAAAACAAAGTTGTATATGCGATTCATTTGTGAGGCTACATTAGGACTATAGCTCTTAGCAGCTTTTCTGACTATGGTTTTTCCATTTTTGGGTTTTCCACATACATATGGTATTATGTGGTGTTGTGCATTATTTTCATCTTTCATGTTTTTTTTTATGCTATAAAGATTAAGTTTCAATTTTCTCCAAAGGGTTTGAGATTTGATTAGATACTATTCACCCCCCTCAAAGTATTTTGATGTGTGTTCAAAAATTGGTATCAGAGTTTGGTTCCTTAGAAGAAGTTTAATAGCTTGAGGAAGATCTAGGATGACAAAAGAAGGGTCTCACAAGGTGCATAGCTTTGATGGAACAAATTTCACTTTTTGGAGATACCAAATGGAATCTCATTTGTATTCTTTGGAGTATGGTGTTTAAAAATCTATCAAATATGGATATGTACTGTTCTTGCTACTCCTCCAACTGATCTTCCTAAGATCAAGGATTATGAGAATAATTGAAAGGAAAACAATTCTATCTTGAGTGGGCTATCAGATGCTAACCTAGTAAAAGTGATGCACTATAAGTCAGCAAAGGAATTTTGGGATAAGCTTGGTGGCATATATGAAGGAGATATCAAATTCAAGCAAACAAATCTATGGATCTATAGTGGAAAGCTTGAGAACCTAAAAAATTTTAGAGGATGAATATATTGTTGGATATGTGTTATTCATAGATGTAGTGGTCAATGCTATTAGAAGACTTTGTGAGGATCTTGAAGAATCTATGGTGGTCAAAAAGGTACTGAGATCTCTTCCTAAATCTTATAATTCTAGTGTATCTTCTATGGAGGAAGCTACACATATGGATAAACTTCCAATAAAACACACTATTTCTAAGTCCTTAGTTCCACATGACATTTTAGACTTGAAGTGGAAGAAAGAAAGCATAAGAAGTGGGAGTGAATTTAGTGGAAAGGAAATGGTACTTGGAAGTAGGTTCAAATTTTTTACTACAACCCAAGGAATGGTTGGAAATAATGGAGAAGAGGCAAGGATAAGAAAATATGAATGCAAGACATAGAGATTGGGCCCAAACATGAACTCGGAATGTTAGTTCCATATCCATGTTGATGCATGTGACCTAGCATGATTGAAGAAAGGTCATGGTTTCAAGTCTTGTAAAAAACAAGGGGAAAAAAAATTCCAAAAAATTAGACTTAAATCCTTAATAAAACTTGAGAGAAAAACAGAAAGCATAAAACAAGTGACTAATCTAAGAAAACCAACTAACCTTAGAAAAAAATGTGAAAACCAAATTTTTGAGCTCATGCCTAGGGCACAAGCCAAAACTTGAGTTTCAAAACAAAACCAACTATAGAAAAACTAAAACACAAACAAAACAAAAAATGAATAACACACAAAGAAAGGAAAATGGAAAGGAAGAAAATATATAAAGAGAATGTACAGAGGCCTACCCCTCACTCCAACGCTTGATGAATAGAAAAAAATCATTTGATGATAGAGAGATGCTAGGAACATGTAAAAATTGCACTAAATCTACCACTAAGCAATGATTAATCACAAAAAATAATTGATTGAAAACTATGTCATGATAGTAAGGAAGCAAGTAAGATCAAATATAAACCCCTGAAGGGATCTATCTATGCATTTCATAAATGCATAGAGGAGGTAGGTGGGAAGGTATCAATTCATGGGTCATGGGAGGAAGGATGAACTTAGAAGTAAGTTCCAAGTTCCAATCAAGGTCTACCACCTAATTGGAAACCTATAAGGAGGAGGTTTGGAAAAGAGAAAGGATAAAGTTGTAGAGGGCACCTAGAACTTGGGACCTAAGTCTTAAGTTCAACTTGAGGTCCACCACCCAATCAGTGGAGGTGATCTTATAAACCCGTGGAGGGATCTATCTATGAATTTCATTAATGCATAGAGGAGGTAGGTGGGAAGCTATCAATTCATGGGTCATGGGAGGAAAGATGAACTTGGAAGTAAGTTCCAAGTTCCAATCAGGGTTTACAACCTAATTCGAAACCTATAAGGAGGAGGTTTGGAAAAGAGAAAGGCTCAAGTTGTAGAGGGCACCTAGAACTTGGGACCTAAGTCTTAAGTTCAACTTAAGGTCCACCATTGAGTTAAATACTATTCAAGGAAAAGTTGGAGAGGAGTGCGAGTCAAATCACAAGGCACACCTTAAACCTAGAAATATATTCCAATTTCCCATCAAGGCTCACAACCCAAACTGAACCAAAGGGTTCTAGGGACTCTAAGATTCATAGAGCTTGAACAAAAGACTCACAACATTTAAAATGAAAGGAAAGGTCCAAAGATGCCCTCAAACTACCAAAAAAATAAAAGATACAAAATGCAACAAGAATGAAAACAAAAAATATGGGGTCCCTAACATTCATAGGAAATATGATGGGTGTGTATGCAAGGAATAACTCTACCCAAACATTAAAAAAAAATTGAGTGGAAATTCTATTTATGGTTTAGATGTATTGATTTTGAGTTAAATTTTTCTTGTACTACATACACTATTAATTTATTTTTTATATTTGGAAACATTAATTTATGGTTGGAATGCACTATTATATAGTTTTATAATTGGAAAAAGGTAATTTTGATGATTAAATACCAACAAATAATCAACAACTCATTGGTTTTTAAACTTTGGGAGTATTGGACTATAAGGTAAGTACTAGATTTCAACAAGAATACATGCTAATTGCATTAACATCCTATGTTATTTAAGTAGTAGATACCATAACCTAGCCAACCCATAACCTATATTTCAAGGAGTAGATAACTTAGCCAACAAGACTTATGAATGCCTATATTTGGCTTAATGCAGTCACTATCATCATAATACATTGTGTGTAGCTTCCTAGGATAATCCACATTTAGTGCACTACAAGATCTAATGGTTGATGGTTCTTATCTATGATTTGAACAAGTTTTCTAAAGGGTATCCCTAATATACTATAGTGTTATGATGTGGGGCCTTAATCAATGAATGTGAAAGGAAACTAAGTAAGAAAACTTGGAAAAGGGGGTAACCAACCCTTAAACTTGACTACCCCAAGGTATAACTTTGTTGGGAGCTTAGCTTGGGTGCCAAGTTGTTGATTCCATGAGAAATGTCTTCAATTCACCCCCCATTCTTTACACTCCACAAAATCACCAAATTTGGGGTTGCCTCCTAGGGTGATAAAATATATAGATAGGCCCCTTATAAGGATTATCCATTTTCATTTGATCACCCAAGATCACACAAAGAACAAAGGGAGAGCATACATGATTAGACTCTTTGAAATAAGTACAAAATTGTTAAAATTTAATCTTGTGATCCCTAAGAGCAATCAAAGGTGTGATGGGACAGCATACACTTAAGAGTCAGCCCACAATACTATGTCCCACATTTTGGCTAAAGCAGGACACTAAAATTAGCATTTTTTATCAAAATTTCAATTTTAAAAATATATATATAGTAGTTAAACCATTAAGAATTTGAAGATGATGTGAACTGTTATTTTTTGACATTTTGTTTGTAGATTATAAATAAATATTTTTTCAATTTTTAATAAATAATTTGCAATTTTTTTAGATAACTTTTAATAACTTATTTTTAATAGCTAATAGTATTTTTAAAAAGAGACATTACTTAGGTAAAGAATAACATTATTTTTTAGAAAGGATGAGATTATAAAGTTTTATACGTATATTTGTAGAATGAATATCTAGGGAGTGGATTTTTTTTTTTTTAATTTTGGTTGCATAATTTTTCTATAACTTGTTAAAGTGAGATTAACTATAATTTTCAAACATCTAGGTTAATTTTATAACACAAATTTATTTGTATGCATATGAATTAACGTCTTCCTTTTTTCTTGAAATAAGAACATTAATACCTAGGGAAAAAACATTTTTTAGAGATTTTTTAGCTATTTTCCTATTTTTCCATGTGTGTGAAACAAAGATATTGATGTTCAGTGAAAAACCCACAATCACTAAAAAATATAAATAAATATAATAATTAAATAAAATATATTCAAAATCATACCTTTTGGAAAGATTATAATAAGGGCTACATACTTACAAAATATAATTTTTAAATGACTTCATTTGATCCCTCAAAAGGTAAAGAAAAAGTGGTTTTTGGTCAACATTTTGATAGGTGTAGAGGAAACTCCATTGTGGGTATGGTTTAAGACTAGAGGGGTTTGACTGAAGGGGATTTGATCTAACCCTCTTCAATTAAAATCCTTTAGATGGAGCCTCTCAAAGTTTCTGGAAATAATACATTTTTAACTAATTCATTATGGTGGTTAACTGTATCTGCATCTATGATAGTTATGCGGTTATCTCCCATCTATGATAGTTATGTGGTTAACTCCCACAATTGTCCCGTATAGATTCTATCTATTCTTATCAAATAGCAATCAATTCTTACACTCTCATTTGGTATTAGAGCATCCTATGTGTGGGAGTATGAAGAATTGTGGTCTTTTTCATGTTCTTGTTTCTGTGTGTTGAAAGCAACACATGGACATGGCATACTGTTGGTCATGGAACTATTTTTAATTGTGACTTCAGGTCTACAATCCAATGATAATGACATCTGATGGTGCTATAAGACTTTATTATATTCAATACTAGTTTTAGGTCGTATACTCAGTGTGACACGAGGATACCAATATCGGCCAATTACGCTTAATCCATGAAGAATTGAAACATAACGGAGCCACTAATACTTGAATCTCAACAAGATCATTCAAATGAAATTGAAACTACACATTTTATCAAAACCTAACATACTAAATTATGAAAGGTTTTAAAATATCTACTCTAATCCATTTGAAACTTATCTTGTTGTGGAATTGGTGTCTTGTTGATGTGGAACAATGATCCTTTCCCAATCCCATGATCAATGAGACTGTTTCAGTCAATTCTATGGAAGAGAATCAATGAAACCATTGTGATTGATGTATCAAAACCTAGTTAATGCTAAAATGAACATGATGCAAGCTAAAATTTACCATGATTTTATACTAAGTATGGATTAATTATGCTATTACTTAGCTAATCTAAGCTAAAACTATGCTAAAAGATGAAAACATTAATTTATATACAAACTAAGATGGATGCATTGAATCCATTAATGGATGCTCTAAGATATTATGCAACGAAAATGAACTAAAATAAGCTGACAAGTGAGTAAATTGAGAGTAAATTGAGAGTATGGATGCAAGTGAATTTGACAACATAAGTTTTCAATTGAAATATGGATCCATTTGTCTCCAAATAGTGATCTATATATAGGAGAGCAAGTGAGGAATGAAGGGTTGAGATGAAAAAGTTTAATAAACGGTCCAAGATGAAGGGGATGAGAGGTATGGATCATGGATTTTCATCAATGGATGAGAATGCATGATGAGGTTTAATCAAGGGCTCACACATTCCTCAAACAAGCACACTTTTGACCTACTCACATAGGTCAAAGGTAACTTGCTTAAAAGTTGAAGGTTTAGGTTGTTCAAGAATCCAAGTGAGTTGATTGGAGGAGAGAGAATATTCCATAGAATATTCCTTTTGGGTAGGGAAAAAGGTAATTTAAAAATTAAAACAAAGTTTTAATTCTGAAAAAAGTTATAAGGAATATTCTATGGGAATATTCCCTTTGCTTAGAGGAAAAAGAGTTAAATTGCTAATTAAACAAGATTTAATTTATGCAATTAGGGGATTTGGAGGAATATAGTGATATTTATTAAATTAAATGATTTAATAAATTGGGAAGAGATGAAATGATATTTAATTCAAAAACTTAGGGCTATTTAATTAAATAAGATGACTTCTAAGGAATTAAATTAAATATTTTGATTTATTTAATTTAATTAGACGAAGTGTTAGTGCAAAAAGAGATGAATTAACCCAATTAAATGAATTAGGCCAATAGATGAAACTGATGCAATTAATTAATTATCTAGGCGAATTAAATTAATTAAGCAAAAAGAGGATGGGTTAAAGAGAAAATGATGTTAATAAATCTATTTTAAATGTATGATATCAATTAGGACATTTTTTCAGTGTCTACATTTTGCCCCTCTTTGAAGCAAGGCACCTACTACTTTGGTTCAAAGAATAACATTTTTTACATCAAAACTACTTCCTAAATCAAAAAATTAAAATTTTCTATTTTTTTAGATGCCCCAATGGAAGGATAAAGCCGACTCCCTGCCCCCTCGAGAAATTGGGCATAAATTTTAAATTTTGGGTTGATTTCTCAATAAAGGTTCAAAAGCTACCCCAAGGGTCTATAAAGGCTCTAGGATGCAAGAATAATTCCAAAAACACAAAAAATATGCAATATTAGGTCCTAATTGGAAAATTCAGTGAAAACAATAATAAACCCCATCTTTACGGTTAAATTAGGGAAAAAATCCCTAATTTTCTAGCTTAAATAGGCCAAGAAGGGTCATTTTCAATTCATTTGTGCATTCACACCTTAAGGAATTCTTGTGATTTAAGCTCTAACCCTTTGATGAAATGGCACGTTGAGAGCTTCCTAGGCACATGTTTGACCGAGTTCGAGAGTTCTAATGACTTCCTGGTGCAGGACCACCAGTATGTGATTCAAAACTTGATTTGAATTTTTAATATTTGATGCATTTATTATGATTTGAAGTTTAGATTATGTCAAAACTAAAATCGGCAATGCCAAAATCAATTATAGCAATGCTCTTAGCGATTTAAAATTAGGGTTTCTAATTTTGAATGGAAATGTAGGATTATTTGGTGACACACTTGTTGATTTAGAAATTAGGGTTAGGTTAGACCAGAAGCTAAATTACAATGCCAACTTGTCTAGTGACACATGTTCCGATTTGAATTTTTAAATGCATCAGGAGTCGCTATTTGAAATTTGAATATAGCGACGCTATTGTAGATAGTGACACTATTGTGATTTCTGAGCCTAAAATTTTAAATAACATCAAATTTTGATGATTTCTTGATGTTTTGCACTTCATAGATGCAGGAGGTCTTCCCACCATTGATGTTGAGGGATCATAGTCCATTGTATTGGAGAGATTAGGTGATCTATTAGAGTTGCACCAGGAGCACCTGGGAGAGATCGGTCTGTGGTATGTTGCATATGCACCCATGATTCAAACACATCTAGCAATGATGACAGTTTTGTGTGAGAGATGACACAACAATACCTCATCCTTCCACCTTCCGATAGGTGAGGCAATAGTTACTTTGGAGGATGTTTGGTGTATACTACGTTTTTCAATTCATAGTGATCATGTAATTTACAATACTGATGTCGGATTTGACACATGCCTTTAGAGTACAAAGATGGATCAAATTGCAATGGTTACTTCACATATTGACTTGGAGACATAGAGAGGTCATGTGTCAACCTTTAGATTGATCATTGTAGCCATCATTTTAGGTTTGGTGGCTCTTGATAGGTGTAGCAGAGGATTCTGCTTAGTATGGTACTTAACATGGCATCAGATGCTACATAGGAGGACACTTTATGTGTGGGGGCCTGTGATGCTAGCCTCCTTGTATCATGATTTGTATTATTTTTTCTATTATGATGGGAGAGCCATTGGTGGAGGGGTGACTCTACTACACATTTGGACATGGGAACACACTGCCATGCTTCAACTGATTGTTTAGATGGCAGATGTGGAGCTGGATGATCTCGTCATTTGGAGATATAGAGGTGTCATTACTCTTAGGCACACTAGATAGATTGGGATCTTGTATTGGAGATGAGTTATAGATTACATGACATTTTTCCGCTAGCGCCCATGGCTTCAGATGCCACCATGGTTTGATGACATCCAACAGTTATATTTTTCCAGATAAACTCGATATATGTAGGGTCAAGAGCACATGATGATTGAGAGATATCTTCCTAATAGGGTAGCTCATCAATTTTGAGATGTGTAGGATAGACATGACAATGCATACAAGGCCATTTTTGTGAGATTGACTAGAGAGGTTCCTACATGGGGACAGACCATTCTGGCTCCAGAGGCCATAGAGAGATTCAAATAGTTGGTGGCCCTGCCTTGGGCATATGATTAGGGACATCCAATAGCTTAGACTACACCAGAATATGATGCATGGTTCGTTCCACCCATACATTTGACAGATCTAGTGGGTGCTCCTCATAGAGGGAGACCAAGAAGCAGGGAAGCCAAAGGCAGGGGACAGGGAGGCCAGGATATCTAGGATGGATAGGTTCTAGGGGCTCCTCCAGTTGGACAGCAGCTTTAGGTTCAGCCTCAAGTACAATAGCAGGGAGTACCACCACCACCACCAAATGCATGAGTTGCTATGACACAACAACTACACCAGCAAGTGCAGATATTGAGTGGTGAGTAGGATTAGGCCTGCTACTAGGATTTGGTCATTACTACTAAGTAAGACTAGGCTCGACAATAGGTGGTTGTAATCACAACAGAGAGAGATCAGGCATTGCAAAGAGTATAGGTTGTGACCGCTGAGAGAGACCAGGAGGTTGCCCGACACTAGAAGATTGAGACTATGATGGTGGTGACTTACAGTCAGACAGTTTCAACATGCTTATACCTAGAGGTAGTTATAGAGGCTACATATTATAGGAAAAATTACCATCATGACATTCCAGTGGCTCTCTGACAGCCATATTTTTCATAGCATAGCGATGCACATCCCCGAGTAGAGGATCATCCTAAGAGGCGGACTAGAGAGGGTAGCAACCATCAATGCTAGCTTTCTTGATGTATAGACATTTTTTTATTTTTCCCCATTCTTTATCATAGATATGCATTCATGGGATCCTTTTTGATATCCTTTTGGATATTGTACTTATCATTGATATACATACATTGATCTAGATTTTGTACCATGACACATTTTTTGATATATATATATGATATAGATACCGATGATTCATGCTATGATGTGTTTACTTTATTTCATGTATGGATAAGTATGATACTTATATTTTATGATGTATGGATGTATTTTATTTTTTTGTTGACTGTCATGATACCAGGCTAGCGTAGAGAGAATATACAAGAATAAAGAATGAATGACGGTTGATGATGATTTCTTCAAAAGATCCAACAAGTCTTTGATCCATCGAGACTTTATTAGAGATGGTGATGAGACAATCTAAAATGTAGGATGGGATGCTCACACTTCAACATTGGGATTTTCCATCATTCCTTATTGTTTGATATAAAACATAGACATGGTGCATCAAGGTATTGATAACCAGGACGATGTTGTATCTAGTGTAATGGACTTTGACTTGACAAAAAGGTAGGATAGTTCTTGTTCACACCTTGACATACGAAAACATCATTGGAATGCAAGTTAGAAGCTTAGAACATATTGGACCAAAGCATACACAATAGTTAACAACATACCCCTAATGACCTTCCTACACACAACTAAGCAAGTATGCACCAAGATTATTTTACAAGAGTATTTGTAAGCACATAAAATGAAAGATAATGATCAATTCCCTATTCCTTTCTTTCTAAATCATTTTGTTAGACATCAATGAGAGGTCCTTGGAATGGGTCATTAAGATAAATCATAAGAAAATATCAAAGATAAATAGTTAGTGTTATCTATAGCTCTTGCCTAATTTAAGTTTAGCTAAGGTTATTTCTAATATTGATGTCCATTGCAGGAAGGATACATCTTAGGACATGTTGATAAGGGGTTTTTTGATGCTAGGATGATGATGCTTAGATGAGTTGTTGCTATAAACTTCACTGATGTGTTTACCTATGATTTAGACTTTAGATTTTGAATTTTAGGTTCACACTTTACAACTTTCTATGTTTTATTTCTATTTATTTTGCCAAAGGTTGAGGGTGATGATCAATTTGTTATGGATGAAGGTTTATTGCAGGTGAAAGTGAGATGGGATGGATGGTTTTGGATTTTTTGGTTTTGGATATTCGAGGATTTTTTGAATCTTTTTTGTGTTTTCTGGTTTTTATGTTTTTGTGTTTTCTAAATATTTGGATGTTTTGGGATTTTCAAGGGTTTTACAAATGTTTAGGGGTTTTCTAAGAATTATTTGGATGTTTTGGGATTTTTTGAATATTTGGATTTTTTTAATTTTCATGAGAGTTTCCAAGTTTTTACCAAGAACCTAACCTAAAGACCTATCCTAGGGGCCTCAGGGGATGACCAAAGACTAGCCTTGCCTACATTATACATGCAGGGACCACGTAGTTTGACTGACTCGACCCATTTATAGGATGAACATATGAATAGATGAAAGACGATAGTTTATTATGACATACTCCTAAAGGAATGACCTGGGGTGTCTTAGGGGCACATCAACAATGGCCTTGCCTACTTTCAAGCTTAGAGATGACATAGCTCAACAAGAGGACTCTATTTTTTTGATTTTCAATGTTTAGCCTTTTTAGGGATTTTGATGTTTTCTGGATGTTTTGGATTTTTCCTTTACAAATTTTTGAATTTTTTTGGAGTTTCACTGTACAATATTTTGCAAATGTTTTTGGATTTTCTGGATAAGATTTTGTGAATATTTTTTTGGTGTTTTCTGATAAGATGTCCAATGACTTCAAGATATACAATAACCCTGATTGTGATCCATAATGAAATGTCCCCAATGTGACATGTTAGCCTACTTCGATAAAGGCAGGATAGAATGACCTTGGGAATATACCAAATAGTGCTAAAAGGTTCATGATATCTCATAGTGACAAGTCATGATAAGGATGCAGATGAGGGATGAATGGCGATGGAAAGAATGATAGGGCCGAAAGAGCCAAAGAATAGATAGAGATGCTTTATTTACGTAATGTGCTTATTTTCCAGGTTTTCAGCAAGGTACTTTCCCAAAGCGCCACTGAAGTGGTTTTCATTGGAGGATGATTTTTTTCTTTAATTTTTTCAATCCTTTTTATCATTTTTTTGAATTTTGATCATTTTTTGATTTTTTTTTATTTTCTGATTTACACCCTTCAAGATTAGGCATAAAACTTTTTGAGATGTAATTTGTTGGTTGGCTCCTGCAAGGGTTCACCTTCAGGGGTTGTCAGTTGGTATGCTCATGATCCATAGCTTGTTGTGATGAAAAAGGGACCCAACTATTTAGGGTCAAACTTTCCTTTGTTGTCTTGATCTGGAAGATTCTTTTGATTTTTCTTTAAGACAAGATCACCTACCTAGAGTGACCAACATTTGATTATCATTTTATAGATCCATTTCAGTCAGTTTTGATACACTTTCAAGTGATTAAGGGTGTTAAGACGACATTCATCTAGGAATTCTAGTTCATTTAGTTGAGACACTCTATATTCTTCCTCAATTATTAGATTTTGTAGTGACACTTACAATGATGGGAGCTCAACCTCGATGAGAAAGATAGCTTATGATCCATAGACTAGGGAGAAAGGGATTGCACCTATAGGTGTGTAGATACTAGTTCTATAAGACCAAATAGTGGGATTTAGCTGCAGATGCCAGTCACGACTAGCTTCATTAACTATTTTCCTTAGGATTTTTAAGATAGTTTTGTTCATTGCTTCTGCTTGGCCATTGCCTTGGGGATAGTATGGGGTAGAGAATTAGTGTTGGATATTGAATTTTTGGCACAACTCCTTTACATCCTAATTCTTGAAGGGGGTTCCACTATCTAAGATGAGGATTTGTGGAACACCATAACGAAAAATTAGGTAATTCAAGATAAACTTGGCTATCTGTTTTCCTATTATGTAGGTCATAAGAATGGTTTCAACCCACTTAGTAAAGTACTCAGTGGCTTTTATGATAAAATTATGGCCATTGCATGAGGTTGGAGTGATTTTTCCTATGAGGTCAAGTCCCCATTGCGAAAAAGGCCATGGTGTGATCATTAGCTACAATTCTTGAGTTGGAGCGTGAATTAGATCCCCATGTTGTTGACACTAGATACATTTTTGTACATACTAATGAGCTTCTTTTTCCACGGTTGGCCAGTAGTACCCTATCCTAAATAGTTTCTTAGCCAATGTCATACCACTAGAATGGGACCCACATATGCCATTGTGTACTTTTGTTAAAGTAGTTAAGGCTTCCTCCTAGTTAAGAAATCATAGTAATGTCCCTTTGATGCTTTGACAGTAAAGGGTATCACCTAGGATCATGAATCGGGATGCCTTTTTAATGAAGTTCTTTGTAAGGTTCGAGGTGATATTTGATTGAAGGGTTCCTCTATTAAGATAAGTAAAGATTTCATGGTACCACGAGGATCCAGGACCAACAATGACACATGTGAATTTAGATTCAGGGATTTCAAAAGTTGATAGGAGAAGTTATTCTACCAAGAATTCACATTGGAGAATGTTGTTTAGCATGTCTAGTAATGATTTTATTGTTGCCATGGCATCTACTGCTCTATTGTTCATGTGAGGAATTTGCTCAAAATTTATGTCTATGAAAAGGTCTTTGAGATTCTCCATGATCTTATTGTAAGGAGTGATATTTTCATCTTTAGTTTGATAGTCATCATTGACTTGCTTGATAACAAGCTATGCATCTCCATATACTTTCACCTCTTGTATCTTCCACTAAAATTTTATCTTGAGACTTGTGATGAAAGCTTCGTATTCAACAATTTTATTGGTACATGGAAATGATAGCTTGTATTAATTTGCGATGCAATCACCTTGGGGGGTGATGACAAAAATACCTACTCTAGATCCATGTTGGGTGAATGATCCATCAAAGTACATCTTCCACTGAGCTATGAGATTAATAAGGAACACTTATTCATGAGGGAACTAAGATATTAAAGGGTTCTCATCATAAATGGGTTCTTCTGCTAGCTAGTCTGCAATCACTTGTCCTTTGATTTCCTTGTGCTCCACTTACTCTATGTTAAACTCTGTAAATATCATTGCCCATTTAGCCATTCATCCTATGAGGGTTGATTTGGACAACAGATATTTTAATGGATCAATATTTGTAGTGAGCTTGATTTAATGTGGCAACATGTAGTGCCTAAACTTTTGTGAAGTGAAAACTACTACTAGCCATGCTTTATCAATGGCTGAATAATTCATCTCATAGCCTACCAAGGTTCTACTGATGTAGTATATGGATCTTTCCTTTTCATTTTCATCATGTTTTGCTAAAAGAGCTCCTAGTGTTGTTGGCATTGCTAAGATGTATAAGATCAATGACTTATTTAGTATCGGTGGTATGAGCATTGGAGGTGTTAGTAAATAATCCTTGATCTGCTGGAAAGATTTATCACATTTTTCATGTCCCACTTGCAAGTTATCCCTTTATGGAGAAGATGTGAAAAGGGATGAATCTTATCTGATAGCTAGGATATGAACCTTCTAATGGACTGCAACCTTCCTTGTAATCCTCTCATCTGCTTTAATGTCTACGGTGGTTCCATGTCTAGGATGGATTTTACTTTTTTTGGATTGATTTCTATCCCTCTTTATGAAACAATAAAGCCAAGAAGTTTCCCTAATGTGACCTCGAACACACACATTTTTGGATTTAGTTGTACCTTGTATTCTTCAAGCCTATGAAAGATAGGTCCTAATACTAGAATGTGATCACTTCTCTTCTTTGATTTTTCTAAAATATCATCCACATAATCTTCAACTATTTTGTGAATGATTTCCTAAAAGATGAGTCATTTCTCTTTGATAGGTTGCTCCTACATTCTTTAACCCAAATGGCATTGCATTCCAGTAGTATGTTCCCCATGGACAAGTAAAAGAAGTTTTATGTTGATCATCCTTGGTGATTATGATTTTATTCTAGCTTGAAAATTCATCCATGAGTGAGAACATTTCATGCCCAACTCTTAAATACACAATGAGATTGATGTTGGTAAGAGGGAAATCATCCTTTGGGCATGCCTTGTTCAAATCTCTGCATTTTGTGCATATTTGATGCCCCTAATGGGTTTTGAGACTAGTACCAAGTTTGAAACCCACTCTAGATATTCTATCAGTTGGATGAATCCAACATCAAGAAGCTTTTGTAGTTCTAGTTTAACTAGAGTGCTATCTGAGAGTGCATCTTCCTTAATTTCTTCTTAACTAGTTTGGCATCGAGATATACTGCTAAGTGGTGTACAAATAATTCTAGATCAAGGCCTAGCATATCTATGTATGACCATTCAAATTTATCTCTTCTCTCTTTGAAGAATGTTGCTAGGTTCTTCTATTCTTTGTCCAACAAGGATTAAGCATAAAAAGTGATCTTGGGTGCTTCTTTTGTTCCCACATTGACTGGAGTAGCCTTTTCTGCTAGTACCATTGACTTCTTTGGATATATTACACTAAGGGGGAGATTGAATCCCTCATCCTTTGGTGCCTTAGAGAGGTTTTCACTATTGGATGCGTCCTTTGTTTTTACTATATTGGGAACAAAGAGTGCCACCTAGTGGTTTTCACTCAAAGATCTGCATGTTAGTTTCATTTCATTTATTTTGTGACTAAAGGATTCAATTGTCTCCCCATAGTATTCCCATGCATCGAGCTCTATGTTGAATCCTACTTTATGATCTACCCATGATAAGTTGTCTTAGAGTCCCATGAATTCTTAGATTGCTTCGTCATTTTTGAACAAATCTAGAATTGGTGATCCTTGTTGGTCCATGTCAATCAGTTGTGAGTATAATAGACGTATTTCAATTCATTGGTCATTTGAGACAAAGGATGTTATGGATATCATAAAGAGGGTGTTGTTCTCAAATAGGTTAGCAACATCAAGGGAAAAGTCATCCAAGGTTGTAGCACATGATGTTTGTGACCAAGAGGAAACCTCAACTCATTTAGTAGAAATACCTTTTCCAATAAGTGTGACCTTGCTAGTAGTATAACCTAAGCCAATATTCATTATTTGTTTCTCAGGAACGATGGGTTCTAGTAAGCCATTTTCATTATGACCTAACTTCTCATTCTTGTTAGATACCATACTCTACATTAGCTGTAGGCATTTTTTGTCATCTTCCATGGGAAGAATAGGAACAGGGTGTTCATCTTAATAGATGAGTTTAGAGATATCTTTTTCAATGACATCTTCTTGATTTAGATCTCCCCACTTGGTGAAGGTAGTAGCTAGCCTCTTGATTGTTTATGGTTCTTTGGTGCTAGATGTAGGTTTTCCATGATATTGAGGAGAAATAGGTAACTCTCCTAAGACAAAGGTGGCTTTCAATAGTTTATAGTTTCCACAAGCATCATCTTGGATCACTGCTTTGACATCGGGTATATTTTTCATGATGGGCATTTTTTATGCTGAGGTAAAGGTTAGGGATGATGAGTCAATAAATGAGCTTGATGGTGTAGGTCCTTCATCATTTTTGGGTATTTTTGGGATCTTATAGAACTTGGCCTCAAGAATTTTGTAGTAGTATAAAGTCCTAAGATCTCCATGGATAGTGATTTCTCTACCTTCAAAAGGAAACTTCACACACTGATGATAGGTTGAGGCTACAACTTTCAGAGCATGAATCCAAGGTCTTCCAAGTAGTATGTTATAGGGAAGATCAATATCAAGTACTTGGCATATAGTTTTTGCAATAAGAGGTCCTACTTGGATTGGAAGTGCAATGATTCCTTGTGATACCCGTTCTTTGTCTTCCTATGGCCTGATGGTAGTACTCTTTGTCTTCTCAATAGTGTCTTCTGAATAGCCTAGGTTCTTGATCAACAGTAGGGTACAAATGTTCAGACCAACACCTCCATCTACCAAGACTCTTTTGACCTTATTTTTATGAATGACAACCTCAAGGTGTAAATCATGGTTATGAGATGGTTGTGATGGTAAATCTTGCTTAGAGAAGGTGAGAAGATGGTTAGCGATATTCCCTACCATAGCTTGAAAGTGATCAATATCAATGTTCTTAGGAACAGATGACTTAGACAAGGCTTTTTTTAGTATTTCCTTTTGTGTAGGGGAGAACCTCAAGAGTTCTATATGATTGATATCTTTGTGGGGATCTATTTAAGTTCATCTAGAATATTGTACTTTCTAGGATTAGATGTGGGAAAAGTAAGTTGTGTCCTAGATTGAGATTGGACAACTCCTTGAATGTTTACTTTTCCACATCATGTGGTGACTCAACACTCCATACTAGCTCCTTTGATGATTACAACACTAATAACACTATCTTAGGAGGCCACTACATTGGAATAGATATGTTGTACATTGGTGTAATCCTTAGCTTTTCCATTGTTGTTTGATTTGTTATGATTCGACATAGGGTTCTTGTATATCTTGAGATCTTATTTCTGAGTTGGTACCTCAATAGATATGGTATCATTCTCTATGATAACTTGGATGATATTCTTGAGTTTCATGTAGTTTCCTATTTTATGTCCTCTGAGTTTATGAAAGTTAGAGAGATCACGCTCGTTGTAACAGGATGGATTATCTTGTGGTTCTTGGTAGTTTTCAAAGTTAGGAAGTGTTATCAGATTTGACTCTACCAGTTTCTTCATGATCATCTTGATGGGTTCTGATAACTGTGTGTACATGTGTTTGGGATAGTTATTCTTGTTACTGGTTTTCCTTTGTTGCATGTTGGTGTCACTGATCTGATTGTTTTGAGGTGCTACTATTTGTTGCATATTGGTCTGGATGTTAGCAACATGGTTGTTATTGGGTCTAAGACCACTTAGTATGACCTTAGTGTCTACCACACCATCATTTGTAACATGTTTGTTCTTAGCCCATACATGAGGTTTATCATTTTAACTAGTTTATGGATGGTTTTATTTGTAAGCTTGAGTATTTATTTGTGAGATTAGGGATCTTTCAATGTTAAGGGCTCTAGAGACAAGTTCATCATATGATGTGATGCATTACATTTTCAAGTGGAATGATAGATTTGGATCCAGATTGGCTATAATGATTCCCACTGTTGTTCATCAAGAAGAGGCCACTTTCTTTTACTAGCTCTATGTCTCCATTGTTGTAGGAAATTAGCAAAGGTTTCTCCTTGATTTTGTTTAAGAGTGGAAAACTCTCCTAGACTAACATCCATGTCAAGATTGAAGGAGAAGTGATCGATGAATTTATCCTTGATTTCTTGAAATTTTTTGATACCAAGCAGAAAATGAGAAAACCAATCAATAGCATTACCCATTAAACTTTGAGGGAAAAGGTGCATTAGATATGAATCATTGTAAACCACCTCCATGCACATGAAATTAAATTCTTTGATAGGGACAATAGGACTTCCTCTCCATTTGTATTTTTCAAACTTGGGGATTTCAAAACCAGGAGGGAATGGTATCATTGTGATGTTTCAATCAAATGAGTAAGGACACAAGTTCTGTGTATGAGGCTTCTTTGTATTGTCCATATAAAGGTCCTACATTTCTTGTGAGAGTTCCTTAAATTGCGATGCTAGATGATCTTGTGGATTAGGTGGAGGAACATATGGTGGGATGAAAGATGAATTATATGGGGTGTATGAAGGAGTGAGATTTTGTGAAAGTGATGAATATTTTCCTGATGCATTTACATTGGCGATGTTCACATGAGGATAATAGGAACCTTGTTGTTATTGTTGGGCATATTGTTGAGATAGTAAGGCTTGTTGTTGAGCTTGTTGTTGTTGCTACACTACTAGGGATTATTGTTGGGCCTGTTGTTGTTGATGTGCTAATAAAGTTGATTGTTGTGCTTATTTCTATTGCGCAGCTTGTTTTGCTACTAATGTTGCTTGTTGTGCGATTGTTGCTTGCTATTGTTGGTATTTTTCTTGTGTTAAGGCTACTTTCTAAGCTTGATGTTGTTGTTGTGATAAGGCTGCTCATTTTGCTTCTTCTTCTTCTTGTTGTATGACTTGTTCATAGGCTTGTTGTGCTTTCTATAGAGCTAAGGCATGTGCTTGCAATGTGGGATCAAGTGGTTGTTGAGACATCTATGAAGGATTATGCATATTGATGTTTTGAGTGGGTAGCAGATTGCTAGTGAAAGGTGGAGACTTCTCTTGGTTTAACATTCCTTACAATATGGTAGAATGAGGTGGAGGAATGTATGTTTGAGGTCCTGATTGATTTGGTGTAGTAAAGGGAATTGTGGGAAAATATTATGTCATTAAATTTTGCAATGGAAATGACACACTAGAACCTTGAGTCCATTGATTGAAAAGATTCCCTTGTCCTATGTGTTGAGGATTTCCTTGTGAAAAAGATGTAAACAAAGGATTTTTGATCAAGGTACTCATGAGATTGATAGAACTTGTAACCAAGGGATTATTTTGAGGTGGATTGATAGTGGGTGATTTGGAAATGGTAGATGGCATGGGTGAACCCATTGGAGGGTTGGATAAAGATGTCCCTACTTGCATTGAGGTTTTATTTTGTGATATAGTATTGACATACCCTTGTGTGCTATTTTAAGATGCTTGGTCTATACTACTTTGTGTGATGGTAGGAATACTTGTGGTACTCATTGGTGTGGATTAAGAAGGGTGTCCCCAAAATATCGAAGTGGTGGTGGAATAATGAAGTTCAAGTGGTGTGTGTAGTTTTTTTGGAGCTCTAAGAATAGGAGGAGGACCAAAAGTAGGTGTCCAAGCAATGGTGGGAGGTGGAGGATTAGTTTCAAGGGTACCCACAAGTGTACTACTTTCAAATGGTGAGGTGTGACCAAATTCTTTAGCAAGGCTTGTTGAAAGACTAGGTATGTAAGTTTGATTTAGCCCTTGTGATGGAGTTGTGAAAATCTGTGTTAAATTTTGTGCTACAAGCATTGGGGAGATAGGAGCTACACTCTCAAAGGATTGATGTTCTAGAAGTTCCTCCCTAGTAAGCTCAAATTGGTTATTTATGGCGTCTTTAATCTCATATGGCCCTGAAGGATATGATGGTTATCGTGATGGGGTAACATGACTTCTAGAATTGAACTCTAAAGGATTTGAATCACTTGAGGTAAAAGTAACTTTTTTTTTCTCCATGATTCTCTTGTGTTGTGATCTTGTCTTTACCATAAATTTTGTGTCAACTATGGGAGACTTGTGTCAATTTTTGTAATGTTTGAACTCTCTAGTTGACTCAAACCTAGGTAAAAGGGATGCTCTAGGTCTTTTGGGAGCAATGATGATAATGTGGGATGAAAATATGGGTGATATGAGAAGCGATTTTTGCAAAAATTTTGGGACAACACTTTTGACTTGAGTTTGATGTTTTGATGTTGGGATAAAGGATGCTAATGAACCTAGAAATATTTAGGGTAGACTTGTGACCTTCAAGATAAACTAGTTAAAAAGATGATAACTATCTTAACTAAGTGCATGGAAAATGATACATTTCAAATACAGAACAACTAAGATAGCAATTGGTTTGATGTTTAAGTCCAGAAGTTTTGGTGTATTTAAAATTTTACAAAGGTAGATGAAGTGAAGGATAAAGTTTGATGAAGGGGTGAGTGAAATGTTTGACCCAATGTTGACCTAAAGTGAACTTTCTATTTTGATAAGACCAAGGTAGTGAGAATGATGCTAGACCTCTAAAAATGTTCAAATCATAAAGACTCAATGATTTTAGAAAAGTTGTTGATCCTCAAAAGGCGAGGGTTTTAGCTCATAAAGAAAATGTGCATGTCCAAATATTTCCTCAATGTGCGTTCATAAAAGTTTATCAACAATTTTTTTTTGTTTTTTGTAGAGTGCCTCAATGCAGTAGTTGATTACTTTTACATTATGATGTCTAAGCTTAAAGTGATGACCAACTAACCTTCGTTTGGGGATCCTTACTTTGTGTGAGATCATCTAGTAAAGTGAATCTTTGTTTCAACAAGATCAAGGTAGTGAAGATGATGCTAAACTTCCAAAATGTTCAAGTCTAGTTGATTCAAATGAGAGGATGGATGGGAATTTTCAAACTTGTTTAGGCTCTCTTAGCTCGGGCATAAAAGTTTCTCATCAAAGTGTAGTGATTGTGGTAAAATATTGAAGCCCACTTTTGACCATACCTTGTTCTATGATTCTTATGTCTAAAATGGAGTGCTGGAGATTTTTGCCTATGGATTTTGACTTTTTGATGAATAATTTATGGGAGTTTGTTATCATGTTAAAAGATCTGGATGTTGACCCTAAAATAATGCATACAATTTTGGACTATACCATGAAGCGCGTCTATAAAATTTTGCTACCAGTCTGTCTCTATTTTTGTGAAGTGCAAAAAGATGTTTCTTAAGAGCTTTTGGAGTGAGATGTCTAAGTCTAAAATGAGGACCTATAGATCTTGGCTTAGGGATCCTGATTTTTCATGAGATCATGTGAAAATAGTTTAAGTTTATGGAAGAAAGGAAGATATTTATTGCCACGTGGGTAGTGGTAATGTGGGCCTTCTAGCCTCAATATCGGTGTGTTCCTTTTCTTCATCTAAAATATTTCTTGTGTTTCTCCACTATATATTTGTTTCCTTGTTTTCAAAAGTGAAGGTTCTCAAACTACTAATAAGATCGGTTTGTTCACCATTTATGAGTTCAAAGTTTGGCTGAATTATAACTCCTAGAAGATTAGCTTTCTCAATGGGAGCAATCGATCTCCAGATAGCCATGTGGGGTTCATTTTTTAACTTATCTTTGCTTAAGTGAATTGATTTTACCAGAAACACTTGTCTTTGATTATGTTTCCAAACTACATATTTATGTCAAAAACATCATAACTTTCACAATGTCCATTTTGTGAAAATCATGAGGTTAAATCCATAATTGCCTATGTTGTATTTGGGAAAATATGGGTTTGAGATTAATGTTAAGATATTTAGAAATCGCCAAGGATAAATCCTTAGGACAAGCAATAATATGAAGGCTAACTCAAGAAGTCCATATTTGAGCCAAAGTGTTTGGAATTTTGAGGATGATAGTGAATGTTTTTTTTGGATCATTTTGAAACCAAGCAAAGTGTTAAACTAACTCACAATCATTTACAACCCTAGGATAGAAATGGCTATATTTGTTGAGTCCCCCCTAGTATTTCTCCAAATAGTAGACAATGCAAACAGTTAGAGATTTGGTGACACTGGCTCCCCTCCACGACACACACTTCTCAGGACCACCAAATCTCAAAATCCTTAAAATATAGAGATTAAAAGGATTTTTTTCTATTTCTACAATTGAATAGTACAAATGTGGGGCAACTTCAAAATGATCATTCTTGCACCAAAAAATATTTTAGGATTTTGGCTTGCTAAACAAATGGGTTGTAGTAAGGGTAATTGGGGACATGGCACCTTGTGAGTGTCTAGAAAGCTAGTAAAGGCTTTGATCAATCCTACTAGGGGCTCTTATACTTTTTATAGTAGTAGTCCATTCTAAAAGACATTGTATAGCTAAGGCCTACATACCATAAGGACTTGATAGTTTAGTCTTATCCATTTATATACCAGCCCGACTGAAAAACCAGTTGGAGTCACCTTCGAATTGGTCTTAGGCAGGCCCCTCTAAAGATAACAAAAGTGAGGGAGTACACTTGCAGTTTGATTGCCCAATTCACATAAATCACAAGGAGGGAGCACACACAATGTATCTTTCTTACGCTAGCATGGTTCAATTTTAAACCCAATTGAAAGATGTGGGTGATCTTACAAATTGTTAGAGAATGTTTATGTTTCTCCAGGTTTCCAAATGGCACGAGAGAATTGCATATGCATTCACTAACAACATTGAAAGTCATAAAGAATGGAAAAAAATTGTCAACTTTAACATTTCAAAGCAGTGATGAGTTCATTTTAAGCACCAATTAAATGATGAAGTTTTCCTTGTTCAATTTTTAAACCCAAAGTAGATTTATGATGTGAGGGTTCAATTTAATCCAACTTTGAGCGTTCATTTTAAACCAAATTGAAATCTAGTGTGTTTCCTAAAGTAGAACATGTATAAAGCATGAAATTGGGTTATAATTTCCCCAAGGTGTCAAATGCTTGTTACATTAGAGAATTTGAGATAAAATAAGCTTTCTTCACTTTTATTCCATGTCCTTAAAACCCGTTGTAGCTCAGAGAAAAACATACAAGAGAGTTCGGAAATTCAAATCTAAATCTATTCAAACTATGCTAATCAATCCTCAAAGCTTAGATAATCGAGCACAAAAGAAAGCTAAGAACATGTATAAAAGAAACTATTTTACCAAACATGTGACCAATTTCATTGAATAACCTCCATTACTCTTCTCTGTTTCATCTATGTAGTGTACCTGCCCTCAAATTTTCAAAGTTCATGCAAGCATAGCCTAAGTGTTGTGATTAAGACAAAACATCGAAGATTCAAGATAATTTCTCTAAAAGTCATATGATTTCGAGAGAGATTGGAATGATGGACATATCAATTTATAGAAAATTGATTATTTGATCGATAGGTCGAGATTGAAAGATCAACAGACGATTGATATTGACAGATTAGTTGTGCATTCTGATAACTGTTAGTAGTGACATGAGTGATACAAATTAGAAATAGAAATAAAGATTAAATAAATGATTTAATCTTCGAGTTTGGTATTCTAAAATAGAAGAATAGTCTTTGCATGACAAAGATAAAGATGGATTAAAGCAACTCTCTGTTCGAATGCACACACAAGATTTAATTAATTAAATAGGAATATTTAATTAATATGCATGTACATGCAATTGAGTTAGAACTAGATGACTGAATGATATGACGAAGAGATTACTCAAGAAAGCCACTCAGACATTAAATCCTGAGTTTTTTGAGTAATTTAAATAGATGTCGAGTCGAGTCAAAATGAATACTTAGATAATTTTCACAATTATCTTAAATATAGAGGAATGTGTTAGAATAGGATTTATGAATTAAATAATTCATTTAATTCAAGATTTGATATTTGAAGAATAATTAAATAAATAAGATTTATTTAATTAAGTGATGAAGGGGTTTAAATGAATAATTAAATAAATAAAATAATTTATTTAATTATAGTTGAAATATGATCAAGGTAAATTAAATAAGAATTTATTTAATCGAAGAAGAAGGACAAGGTTGATTAGTAACATAATTAAATAAAAATTGTTTATTTAATTAATCAGATAGAATAAAGAAAAGTGTGAATTAAGTAAATAATTAAGATTATTTAATTAATAGAAGAAATGAAGACTTTAGAGAATAATTAAATAATTAACATTATTTAATCATAACCATGGAAATACGAATTATGAAGAAATTGAATTCACAGGCTTAGCCCAGATTTTGGTGTCGACATTTGCCCCTCTTTGATACAATGTCATTTCGGTGTTGTGTCAAAGAAAATTGATAAGAAATATGCCCCAGTCATGCCCCAGTGTAAAATAGGTGAAGGTATGCCCCCTCGGGAAAATTGACAAATGTTTGAAAAATTTCAAAAAAAATTTGGAAATAATCCCAATTAGTCCATTGGATACCCAGAAATGCAGTGAGTTGACAAAATTGAAGTTGGAAGTGTTAAGGACAGGAATGGTTCGATTGAAGTTGGAAGTTGACACAGTCAGTAGAAAGGAATGCCACCAAAACCATAGGTATAAATAGAAAATGGGGTAAGAACCTATTCATTTTTACCCACATAGCTTTGAGATTTGAGAATTTGCTCTGCACCTTCAGTGAAGATGTCTCCTGTTCCACACACCCACCATCGAGCATACAGGATCCAAACCTTCAGGTGGCTAGCTGACGCAGAGCCCCAGGTATGTACCTTAATCTCAACTTTTGAATTTTTGATTTGCGCGAGTTTCTATGGATTTAGTTGCATTTTGAGTTATGTGTCACTTTACCAAAAAGCCACATGTGAGTGCATAATCAACGCATTTGCATGCAGATCAATGCATTTGTAAAATCATGTATATGGTTAGCGTAGGGTTTTTACAGTTCAACGCATTTGTATTTTAATTCCACGCATTCACTAAATAGCAACACATATGCATTTAAAATAGCCACAATTGTTTATTTTTCAACGCATTTGAAAATATTTTGACACAGTTCATATTTGATTTACATAGACACATTTGTTATTTTTGCATGCATTTGAATTTGAAAGTGACGCATTTGCAAAATAATGATGCATTTGAATAGCATGTGATTTTGTCATTTTGCACTAGGATAGGTGATTGATTCTTACATGAGGCATATATAATGCCATTGCAGGTTGTTTTAGACACTGTGTATATGCGAGAGTCGAGACCTATGACTTTTTGTTTCTGAGACAGCTTGCAGAGCGTGGAGAAATGATTCCTATGTCATTTGGGTCTTCTTCATTTGATAGACATTACTACCATTTGGGAAAATTGAGGTCTACTAACAGCATTGTGCAGGTAGTGGCACTCAGAGACTTCCTCATTTCACCTACCTACTGGAGAGGCAACAGTTATCTTGGAGCACATCTACAGGATTTTGAGACTTCCCATCAGAGGCACGAGGGTGAGGTATGATACCAAGAGGGGTGTTGCTGAGATGTGCAGATACTACTCTCACGCCGATATCAGAGAGTTAGGTTTTGATCATTATGAGATTAGATGGCATGCATTGGCACAAAGGTATAGGTGGTTGGACTATCTATTATGTATACTAATAGGTGGTATAGTCCTTCCTGACCATCAAGGTCATGGTTTTCCTGTGGGTTGGGGGGAGATGCTGGTAGGTATATTAGAGTGACAGGAGGTATATGCTTAGGGTCCTTGTCTCCTTGGCATGTTATATTTTCACTTGCATGATATAGCCTATCAAGAGGCTCAATCCATGAGTTGTGGTACCACGCTCCTGATGGTATGGGTGTGGGAACACATTGCCATTTTTCATCCACTAGTTATAGTTGATGTACAACATGGAGCCCCTTATGCCTTCCATTATGTGAGGGAAAACACTTAGCACCACATGGGAGATACTGGGTATTTTAGACATTCCATTGATACTATGGTATAGTTTACATGGAGACTGTACTTGGGATGTGAAAAGTGGTCAGATGAGGATGAGCACTTGCCTTTTTTCTGCCAGACACAGTACTTGATTGGGCAGACTATTTCACATGTCCATATTATAGAGCGACATTTTCCAGACCGTGTATTGTGGCAGATCAAAGAGATTCAGGATGAGCCTAGAGGACGAGTAGATTTTGCAAGGTCCTTGCGAGAGATTCCCCTGTGGGGTCTAGAGATTCTAGTGGCCACTGCCGAGGAAGATATTGATGCATTGCAGGAATTTTAGTGGGGATGGAGAGATGGTGTAGTAGACCCAAGTACCACTGAGTCATACAATCAATGGTGGGTTGTGCATAGGCTGATTCCCCTTATAGATCCAGATCAACCGATGCTGATAGAGTGGTGAGGGATAGGACCGCACAACAGGCGTGGCAGAGGTAGAGGTTGGAGAGGTGGAACGAGTCATGGTGATGATGGAGATGGTGGCGGAGGTGGTCAGCGAGGTGGTAGGAGAGGGAGGCATGGATAGAGGGGATGAGGACCACC
The DNA here is from genome assembly GCA_007258455.2 of Sequoia sempervirens. Lineage (NCBI taxonomy): Eukaryota > Viridiplantae > Streptophyta > Pinopsida > Cupressales > Cupressaceae > Sequoia > Sequoia sempervirens. Next base: position 467,424,080 of record VDFB02047230.1, read on the forward strand.
ATTATCACCCATCCATGAGGAGGGACAGGGGGAGGAGGATGTGCACATGCTAGATATTGGCATGGGTAGGGAGGAGGTGCATGTTGAGATTGGTGGAGAGGAGGAGCATCCCACAGAGGAAGGCATTCCATAGGTTTATGTAGAGGAGGAGGAAGATAGAGAGGAGGCGGAGATTGATGCCCTTGGCTTACTTGGTGCCTATCAAGATGATGATAAGGAGGATGACGATCATGAGTGGGAGATTCAAGATAGGATTCTGGAGGAGTTGGAGGATGAGGATGATGGTGTGTCGAGGGTGAGATAGGTTGACATAGGGGTAGTTGATCTTAACACTACTACACTTCATGCCCAGGTTGCATCTTTGGAGGAGCAGATGACGGTCATGATGTCTGAGAGATATGTGTTATAGATGGAGAGGGACATAGCCATAATGGACAGAGATTAGGCCATAGCTTGGAGGCAAGAGACCAAGCAGAGATTTACAAAATTAGATCCTTATGTACTCGGCTGGCAGCTCCATTTTCTAGAGAGTTAGTCAGAGCTAGGGAGACGACCACTTACTATAGAGATTTGCATGAGACAGGAGTTCCTCCAGATAGACGGGCCTCAACCTTTTTAAAGGCACATATTGAGAGGTCTCAGACTAGGACCCACTCCAGGATAGTTAGCACAAAGGGTGTTGAGCAACCACGCAGAGCTAACCCATATAATAGGCCACATTCAAGGCACAGGTCATCAGGCTCCCGACATCAGTCATCTGCACACTCCAATCATGATAGTAGTGGCAGTTTAGGATAGGGACATTTGTTGATATGTACTGAGACATTGTATTATGATCATATTGTCTACGGGCTTCCATATTTATTGATACATTATGACATTGTGATGTGACACTATTGAGCGATATATATATATATATATATATATATATATATATATATATATATATATATATATATATATATATATATATATATGATTTTGGCAGCGATTCTCATGATATGCATTTCTATTTATTGATTATGCAGTCATTTATTTGTACATATTATGTCTATATGACATTGTAGACATGCAAAATTAACATTATGCATTTAATTAGGTCCATTCATCAAGTAAACCAGGTTTCACATTCATCCACTCATCAATTTAATTAAGTTCACCTTCATCCATTCATCAAGAAAAATCACTAATTTCAATCTCCTAAGGTCATTTATTTAAAATTAAATAAACTTTATCATCTACCTTTTAGTTAAATAAATCAAACATTCATTTAATTAAATCCAAATGCATTTTCCATCCTTTTCTGATTTAAATAAATCAAAAATTCAAGTCAAATAAGTCAAACTCACCTAATTGTCATTAAGCTAATCTAATGCTAATTAGCCTAACCTAATCACCCATCACATCCTCTAGATATCCCCACTTGCACATATAAATCAATTTATTGATTTATCAAAATCCTTATTTTCCATCAACTTGGCATAAAATAGAATATTCCTTCAAATTTGAAAATGATGACAAGTTGACTTTCCCCATCCAACATTTTATTAATTTCCCATTTTCACATCCCCCTCTCAAAATTTATTGCACAAATTTGAATTTGAAACTCCCTCTCTTGGGTACATTTCCCAAATCTTGCACATCCCTCAACCAACGGCAAGATGACAAGTGGCCTCTTTTCATTGGTTTACATTTAGTCCCACATTCATCCATTTGGCCAATCTCTCATCAAGAAAATCTATAAACAAAGGCCTTAATCTTCATCAACTCATCAACAACTTTTATGCAAAGTTATTCTCTTGGTTTAAAAAATAATTTTGCTCTTCATCTGCATTGCATCTCATCATTTCAGTTTTTGAGCAAGTATTGGGAAAGGGTCATTGGCACATTTGACACCAATCCACTATGCAATAGGTTTACATCGATGTACCTAAAGGAAATAGGTTAGAATTGAGCATTGGAATCAAGTAAAAGGCTAACAAAAGGCAAAAGAAGGTACAACGTGAAAACGAGGATAATGAAGAATAAGGAGGTACAAAGGAAAATGAAGGTGAAGGTTGAAATCAAGCATTGGAGTTGAATGAAAGTTAAAAATTCAAGCATCAAAATTGAAACCTAAAAGCGTTCTTAAATGCTTTGAGCTTCTATCACCTACCTTAATTTTTTGTTTCATCCTAACTCATCTTTAGTTTTGGGCCTTAAAACAAACATTTCAAAATGCTTGAGAGTTTTTCGTGTGCTTTAATTTTCTATTTTAGGCTAACTCATATTTCGTTTGGTGCTTTAAAACAAATTCATCATTGCTTTGAGGCCTAAAATGAACATGTGTTTTCTTTGTTTCGTAATCTCTTGTTCAAAGTAATCTCATCTAAAAAGGTGTATGCACTTCTCTCGCACTTCACGACGATCTTGAGAACCAAAAGTATTTTTGATGACATTAAGTTGCATAAAAGATTGCCTCCACACTTCAATTTGGGTTTAAAATTGAACAAGATCTTGTGCAAGTGTGAATGGGGGCATTATCGCATATATTCTCTCTTTGTTGCCATCAAAGATTGATCGAGTTATGGATTTTTTCTTTACTTGCTTTTGTTTATCCTAGAGGGTTTGCCTTGGGGAAAAAGTACTCACCCAAGGGAATGACTCAACCAGTAACACTCTAAAGCTAAGAGTATTTCCAACCAGGATATAAATGTGGGTATTGGAGTAAACGCCAATATCACGCAGTTGATTCGAACAAGATGGATCTGAAAGGGGACTCTTGCCGTATGAGTCAATCTCCATGAACGGAAAGTCCTTACTAAAACCCATGTGCTATATTTTTCCAATATCCTTAATCTATTTGTTGGTACAATAATGGTCGTTCTGAAGCCACCCCACACTTTTATGGTCTTTTAGTAGAAATGGAAAACATGCCATGGGAGTTTCATGGGTATTGATGCTTGGCTGCCCCATATAAGTGAGTGCCATGGAGGGGAGCTAGTGGGGTCAAGCATCTAACCATTCACTAAAGATAAGCATAGCTAGACTTGTCCAAGTGCAGATTCAACAAATATTTCCTTGCACATCCATAGGGTTTGTACTTCTTCTTGGTTTGAAAACACAGTGCTTTATTCAAAAACATTTGCAAACAAACATTCAACATGATCCTCAAAATTTCAAACCCTTTAGGGGGAAAATACCATTGACCAGATTCTCATGCTATTGCTTGCCCTTGGGATTATATCCTTAGAGGTTTCTAAGCACTTGAATTTACATCTCAATTTGCCCATTAAAGTTAAACAATAGGTAACCCTTGCCTTAAATTCATCAAAGTTTTGCATAATATACTTTGTTCAATGAGACAAAGTCAAGAAATTGGACATTCAGTTTGAAAGCTAATCAAGAGTGTGTTTGTGGTAAAAAGGATCAATTAAGAAAATATTAAAGACAATTGGACCCCACACATGTATTTCCAATGATTTCACACAAAATCAAGATCAAGAAACGAAAGGTGAAAGCCCTTAGTCTGAAAGCCCATCAAAAATGTCTCTTTATGTTATACGAAGTCAGACAAAAACTACTTTTTAACTTTTATAAAAAGGCTTCAAGGAACAATCCCGGTTTGTATTCATTTTATTACTGCGAAAACCCAAATCTTTTCAAAGAGTTTGAACATCTTGTTTAGAGAAAACTTGTTCTTCAATACCTAGGTCTAGGAAAACAAAGTGTCTCTTTTAGGTTCATCATAGGATCAAAGAAAATCAAAATCCTTTTCATCCATCCTTCAAAACATCAAAACAAACATCATCTCACAATCACCTTTTGGAGAATCTTGAAATCATCCTTAATACTAGGCTTTTTGGAAAAATCAAAATCATCAAAATCCTTGAGACTAAATCCTTGAAAACATTATCAAAATCATCTTTGGATAAGTGTGTGTAGATGTATCCTTCTACATATGCTTAGTCAAAAGTCATCAAAACCATCTCGTTTAGCTTAGTATATGTAGATGAATGCTTATTCATATGCTTAGTGAAACTATCATCTTGTTTGGATAGGTGTAGGTAGATGCATCCTTCTCCCCACACATATTCAAATTATCATCATTTGAGAAAATCCATCCTTAGGTAATCATCCAAATAGCTTAGGTTCTATTTTTTCAAAATCAAAAATCAATCAAGGACAAATCCGAAAGGGAAAATCAAAATCAAAATCCAAAACATATCTAAAAGTCCCAAACGCCTAGTATATCCTTCAAAATTTACCAAAAGATCATAACACCACATCATTCATCTTTTACATTGTCATCATATCACCTTTTGATCCTCAAGATATCCTAAAATTTTCTATTTTGGGGCATAAAATAAAGATCAAACTAAAGAATCAAGAGATTCATCTCCCATTCTAAAAAATGTATCTTTGTTTTATGGTTCAAACTAGATCTCAATACAAGAAGAGCATGGAAGCCAACAAAGAAACACCCGCTTCAAGTGATTTGAGTCAAACCACTCCTGAAATGAATCCCATTGGGTCTATAAATCCCACAATTAACCTTTTGACATCATCACAAAATCTACAAGAGGAAAACCAAGGAGAGGATCTTACCTTTGGAATGTCTCATGAAGAAATAACTAAAATGCTCCAAAATCCAGAGAACCATAAAATCATCAACATCATGATGAGACTTAACCCTTCATTATACATGCTTCAACTAGCAAAACAAGGGGCCAAGTTACCTTTGGGTTTCGATGTGAGTACCATAGTGGAGAAATCATTTCCTCCAATCTTATCCACCATTCCCATTTCATCCACACCTTCATCACAAAACATCATGCAAAACATTCTACAAATCACGACATCTCTTGCTCCAACCCAACCTAACATTAATAAGGGAAATGCATTTTTGAATGCTCTTCAAACACACTACCTTGTTAATAATCAAAACTTGGAGGAAAACACCATATTGGAACCAAACATACCCCAAAACCCATTACAAAAAAATGTTCCTCTCACATTCCATCATGATCCATCATCATTATTTTTTTATGCAACACCTCAAACACCTCTCCTCACAAATTCATAAGAGGAAGGAGAAACATTCAGACCTGGGGGTATTTTCGGCACCACAACATTTTCACAACTCACACCCCTTACATTTCCACCACTCGTTGGCTTATGGATTCCCCCTTTATCACATATCAATCAAAACAACATCCCAAATATCAACCAAGGCATTATGTCAAATGCTCAAAACTTGTCGTCGACATCGCAACAATAGATGACAAACACACAAGCAATTGCAACATCATCAAACACCCCCATAAAATCATAAAGTATGGTCTCTCAAGGGCCAATCACATCAATGACGCCACTTATCATTCAAACCACCACACAAACAACACCATCCACCAATCAAATAATCAACACGACATCACCATTCACCACCATCACAAACACCATTCTGAATCCACCTCCACCCCCACCACCACCAACTTCCACCACATCAAGCCAATACAATGCAGCATTGTAAGCTACTTTCCAAAGAGGATACCAACAAGTGCAAAAACAAAAAGCCGTATACCTAGCTGCTCAACAAGCTGCTCAAATTGTGCAAGCCACCAAGCATCCCAAGCCGCACTACAAACGCAACAAGCCGCACAAGCCCAAGCTTTATTGCAACAACAGAAACAACAAGCCACTCAAGCATTGTAAGCACATAAGATTGCTCAAGCACAAGCTCTATTACAATAACAAGCAACACAAGCACAAGTAGCACAAGCACAAGCTCAAGCACAAGCTCAACATCAGGCACAACAAGCTCAATATCAAGCACAACTCCTAGCACAAATACAAGCAGTGCAATTGCAAGCATATCACCAAGCCATAAAGCAATATCAAGAGAAATAATAAGCAGTAGAATTGGCAACCCAACAACAAGCGTTGTTGGAACAACAAGTGCAAAAACAAGCACAAATCTTAGCGCAACAACAAGAAGATCAACAACAGGCATTGTTCATACAAAAGCAAGTTGAATCCTACCTCACTTGACAAAACATGCAGATACCATCAAACAACACACTCACCAACCCACCCATCCAACCCACAACTCAAACACCCCAAAACACTTTCATCCCACCCCCTGATCCACAAAATGATGTGATGACACAAATCAGGTTGCTTTCACAACAACTACTCGATATGCAATCCAGACAAACAATGAAAACACCAAGCAACTTGTGTCCCTATCCATTTGATAGGAGCCTAGAGATGAAACCATTCCCCAAGGGATTTGAAATCCCAAAATTTGACAAATATTGAGGGATGGGAAACCCTGAAGATCACATCAAGGAATTCCATGCTCATTGCATGTAAGTTGCATATGATGATACTTATCTGATGCAGCTATTCCCCAGGAGTTTGGTAGGCCATGCTATGGAATGGTTCTCTTGCTTATCTTTAGGCATTAGAAAATTTCAAGAAATTATAGATGCATTCATTAAGAACTATGCATACAACATTGCAATGGATGTTAGTCTAGAAGAACTCGCAGCTCTAAAACAAGGAAAGGGTGAATCTTTTGCTTCATCCGTACAATGATGGAAATCCAAGGCCAATCAGAGCAAGTGGAACAGGCTAGAAGAACAACAAGTTTGCACCATCATATCCAACCTTGAAGGTTGATTGGCATTTCATCTCAAGGTTCAGGGCATCACCACATATGATCAATTGATCCCAAAGGCGCTTAGCATCGAAAGAGCCCTTATGACCCAACCCGCAGAATCAACATCATACCATGAACAACAAAATAACTGACCACCATCCAATTACAATGATAAACCTCACACACGGGAAAGGAACAAAAACATTACTAATGATGGTGTCATTCATGCCAAGGTGGTCATCAGTGGTCCTCGCCAAAATACACCCACACTGCAAATCCAAACACAACACCAAAACAATCATCACATAACACACCAACCGCACAACAAATCAACAATCAATAATCTCAATGGGCAAAGAGGACCACCCCAATGTAAGAATTACCCCAAGTGAAAGTACACTACTTTGGGGGAACCATTGGAAGTCATCATGAAAAATTTGATAGATGAAAAACTCATTCAGGCTCCTACCTTTGAAAATTACCAAGAACCGGATGTCAAACCTCCTTGGTATAATGAGAATCAACTTTGTGAATTTCATAAAATCAAAGGCCATACCACAAACAATTTCATGAGACTCAAAACCATCACCCAAGATCTCTTCGATAAAAAAAATCATAAACGTGGAACAACCTACAGGAAATCAAGATCTTAAAATATATACGAATCCGATGCCAAATCATGGCAACAAAGGGAATAAAAATGATAAAGGGAATTGCAATGTAAATCATGTGTATGAAATAGTCATTGCCTCCCTAAATGAAGACTGCATGTTCATCACCATCAAGGGCACCCATGCCAAAGATTGTGGAGTCACCACACAAGGTGGCAAAGTAACCATCGCAGGATCATCCCAGCCAAACAAGGTCCCCACATCTAGACCTATCCATAATGGCTACAATGTCCTAGATGAACTCAAGAGAATGCCAACACAAATATCCATCATGGAGTTACTAAAAATCTTATCTTCCCATAGGAAAATTCTTGAAGAAGCGTTTTCCTCATCCATTGTCCCCGTAGATCTTGATGTAGAGCAATTCCAAGCTATGGTTAGAAATATCATTACACCTAATCTTCTTACATTCTCTGACAAAGATTTCTCTGCCCAAGCATCTCACAACTTTGCACTTCACTTGGAATCCATTGTCCATAAGATAAAAATCAAAAGGTTCTTGGTGGATGGAGGTGCGGGTGTGAACATATGTTCCTTAAGTCTCATCAATAGTTGAAAATATCAGAAGATTCCATCAACAAAGGAAAGGGCATCACAATAAGAGCATATGATGACCGAGAAAGAGTGTCTCAAGGAACAATAAAAATCCCTATTTAAGTAGGGCGGACTCTCATGGAAACCACTTGTCAGCTCTTGGACCTTGATTTTTTGTATAATATCCTCTTAGGATGCCCATGGATCCATGCAAAGAAAGTTGTAGAATCAACCTTCCACTAATGTGTGAAATTTACACATAATGGACAAGAGGTTACCGTCCATGGAGATCCTGAACCTTTCTCATATTACAAAAATCTTGAAGCAAAGTGTTACAAAATCCCCCAAGTACCAAAAAATAATGAAGGCCCATCCACACAATGCATTGATCTCGTCACCCTCGCATCCACTTTTGTGACAAAGACACCCACCACTCCCACCATTCCCACCATTTCGGACATCAAGCTCATCATCCAAGATGATGGTTATGGAAGCTACAAGCTCCCTAACAATGCTTTTGTGGTAGGAGAGTTACCACAATCTCCCAGATCATGGGGACGTCCACAAGAAAACCAAGCTTCCACATCACAAGCGTCTCCTGAAGACTATCCCGAATTCACAAGTTGGGGAGACCTTGGCTAGGAGGTTATTAAGGAAGATCCATCACATATGTTGTATCAAGATAAAATACTAGAACCTACATTACCAATTGATGAGAGAAGCAAGGGCCTACAAATGATGCTCACAATGGGATACAACAGAAATCAAAGACTAGTAGAAAATGATAGTGGGCTCATAATACCTATCATGCCAGAGACATGACCCATAACAAATCTTGTCCTTGGATGTACCCTTTCGAGTATAACCATACATGATCGAAGTCCTCCAGTTAGAAAGGTTAATATTTCTCCTCATCCAATAGCAGTAGAAGTATGCTCACTAATATCCATAGGTAGAGACATACATAACTTTATAACTAAGGCCTATATTACTAGCGATGACAAGGATACCATGACCAATCTGCCTAGGTTATTTGAGGATACCACCCTTTTCATGATTAGCACCCACTCCTTTGAAACAGACGATCAAAATCATGAGATTCGCTTAGTATATCCCCAACTCATCGACTATGACCAATGAGGACCACCAGTTCTTGGTACATTCGTAAATGATGAGGTGCTCTCATAATTCATGGGTTTGCGGGACAATATTCTAGATGGGGATCACAATGCAGGGTTTATAGTGGAGTTGAAAACACATGCCTATTATGGGGAAATGATTGAATCCTTCAGTCACAAAAGTGAGAAACTTAGAATCATATCTAAGTCCTTGAGTGAAAAGCACACAGTGGCACTCTCTGACAAGAAAAAAGTAAAAAGAAAGGACATATCCAACAATGAAAACCTCTCTGAGGAACCTGAGGATGAAGGATTCAATATTCCTTTAAGAGCTATTTATCAGGAAAAGTTAGCATTCTTGGGTGAAAAATGCAATCCAGTCAACCTAGGAACAGAGGCAGCCCCACAGATCGCATTCTATGTGGAATCACTATTATCAGAAGAGCAAGAACTCCTAGTAGCATTCCTAAAGGAAAGACAAATAAACTTCACATGGAGTTATGCTAACATGCCAAGACTTGATCCAAAGATTGTGGTTCACCATTTAGCATTGTATCCAGAAGCAAAGCAAGTCAAACAAAAGCTTCAAAAAATGCATCCTCAAATCGCCTTATTGGTCAAAATGGAGCTCAAAAAGTTGTTAGATGCAGGATTCATCCAACCAATTGATTATCTAGAATGGGTATCAAATTTGGTACCTAATTCAAAACTTGATGGAGCCATTAGAATCTAAACAGACTTTAGAGATTTGAACAAGGCATGTCCAAAGGATGATTTCCCGCTTCCCAACATCGACATGATAGTAGACATGACAATAGGACATAAGATGCTATCACTAATGGATAGATTTTCAAGATACAATCAGATCATGATAGAAAAATACGATCAACATAAGATGGATTTCACTTGTCCATGGGGGACCTACTACTGGAACATTATGTAATAACTTGCACAATAGAAGAATATGATATGAAATATGCTGCAAATACTTGATAATAACTGAGAATAATAAGCCACTTCGAGGGGGAAAACCTCCAAATATCTCTAATGAGAACACACTTCACAACTTGATGATGAAATAAGACTCACAACCTCCTATATATACCTATTTATGCCAAGGATATCACCTAGGCCGACTTAGACACACCTATATAAGACTTAGGCCGACCTAAACAACTAAATAACAATATACTAATGATAATATGACTTAATAGAGAGTTAAGATAGCCAGCCGACTATTCATAACCTGATGTACACTAATATTAAGGGTAGCATGCCCCTTCAAAGAAGCATTGTCCTCAATGCTAATCAAGTTTGGAAACTTTTGAATGAACTCCTCGTCTTCCCATGTGGCATCTTCAACTGGTAAATTCTTCCATTGGATGAGATACTCAGTGATAGTTCTATTCCTCAGCTTCTTTGTGCGTGTTTGACAAATGCACTCTGGTTCCAAAATGATTCTCCCTTCTTCATCTAGCTCGGGAAGTGTTGTTTGAGTGGGAATATTATGCCCAATTACCTTCTTCAAACAGGAAACATGAAAAACTGGATGTATCTTTGTTGTAGGTGGCAACTCAAGCTTGTAGGCAACACTATCGATCTTCTGCATGATTTGGTATGGACCATAATACTTTGGCGACAACTTATTATTCTTTCTTTGCTGCTTGAGTGAGATTTGCTTATAAGGCTGCAATCGCAAGAAGACCCAATCCCCAACTTCAAAACTTCTTTCACTACGATGTTGGTCTGCCTGTTGTTTCATTCGATTTTGTGCCATGGCTAAATTCTCCTTGAGTCCTGAAAGTACTTGTTGTTGATGAAGCAAGTGGTCTTCTACTGCCTGAACTCTTGGGGACACCTTAATTGATGATGTGATGGAAGGAGGATGATATCCATAAAGTGCCAAAAATGGAGACATTTTTAATGAGCTATGAAAAGAAGTGTTGTACACCATTCCGCAAGTGGTAGCCAATCTACCCACTGGGATTGTTTTCTGAAGTGAAACAACGTAGATATCCTTCCAAACACTTATTAACAACCTCTTGTCCATCTGTTTGAGGGTGGTATGAAGAGCTAAGAGCCAATTGAGTACCCAAACATGAGAATAAATCTTTCCAAAAGTGACTAGTGAGGATAGGATCACGATCACTAACAATAACTTAGGTGTACCATGTAGCTTTTGGATATTCTCCAAAAATCTTTTTAGCCACTGCACTTGTTGTAAAAGGATGTGCTAATGCAATGAAATGTGCATATTTAGTGAGCCGATCAACCACCACCATGATGACATTATGACCTTTAGATTTGGGAAGCCTTGTGATGAAGTGCATGGATATCTCTTCCCAACGCTGGCTAGGAATAGATAAGGGTTGCAAGAGACCTGGTGTCTTAATTGTCTCCCCTTTATGCCTTTGACACACCAAACATTCAGCCACAAATTTTTGAACATCACCCTTTACCCCTTCCCAAAAGAAATCTTGCTTGACTCGATGATATGTCTTCAAAAATCCTGAATGACCACCCACTGGAGACTCATGCAACTCTGTGAGAATCTTGATTTTAAGGTTGGAATTATTGCAAAGATACAAACGCTCTCTATACCAAAGAGTATCTCCCTTCCAACAAAACTTATCTGAACTACTAGGATCATTTTTTAATTGCTCTATGAGATTACTTGTCGCAACATCATTTTGCCACTCTGCTTTGGCTTCCTCCACCCAATTTGCTTGTAATATTGAAAGGGCACACAATAAGACTTCATCTTTCTCATCCTTCCTTGACATTGCATCTGCGACAATATTTTATTTTCCTTTCTTATATACAATCTCAAAGTCATATCCTAACATCTTAGTGACCCATTTTTGTTGCTCTTTAGAAGACAGTCGTTGTTCCAAAAAATATTTTAGGCTATCATGATATGTCTTAACCTTGAAATGTCTACCCAATAGACAAGGCCGCCATTGTTTCACTGCATGGAGTATTGCTAGCATTTCCTTCTCATAAATAGGTTTGAGTAGATTCTTACCTTTTAATTGACGACTCTCAAAAGCAATTGGTCGACCATCTTGCATAAGCACTGCTCCTATCCCATTTCCAGAAGCATCACATTCCACAATGAATTCCTTGGTGAAGTCAGGAGTGGCAAGTACTGGAGTTGTACACATAGCCTCCTTCAATCTCTCAAATGCTGTATTGGTAGACTCGTTCCAATGAAAAGAATCCTTCTTCAATAGAGTGGTGAGAGGTGCTGCTATACTACCATAATTCTTCACAAATCTTCTATAGTACCCTGTCAATCCCAAGAATCCTCTCAGCTCTTAATGGTTTTGGAATAGGCCATTCCATGATAGCCTTAATTTTGTTAGGGTCCACCTTACTCCTTCATGTGAAACTATGTGTCCCAAATACTCCACCTCTGTAAGACCAAAAGCACACTTGGATGGCTTAGCATAGAGTTTATGATCTTCAAGTATTTGTAATGCTTGGTCCACATGTTGCAAATGTTCTTCCCAAGTCTTGCTATAAATCAATATATCATCAAAGAATACTAACACAAACTTTCTCAAGAACTTCTTAAAAATGGAATTCATCAAACTTTGGAATGTAGATGGTGCATTGGTAAGACCAAATGGCATCACCAAAAATTCATAATGACCCTCATGAGTCTGAAATGCTGTCTTACAAATATCCTCCTCCTTAATCCGAATTTGGTGATAACCAGATCTAAGATCTAACTTGGTAAAAAACATAGCTCCATTTAATTCATCTAGCAAATCATCAATGACTGGAATTGGAAACTTATCTTTAATGGTGTACATGTTGAGCACTCTATAATCTGGACACATGCGCCAAGTATCATCCTTCTTATGTACCATCACCACCGGCGAGGAGTAAGCACTTTGGCTATGCCTAATGATTCCTGCCTCTAGCATCTCTTCAACAATTTTTTCTATCTCACTCTTTTGTATGTGTGGATACCTGTAAGGCCTGATGTTCGGTGGTTGGCTCCCTGGGACTAACTATATGGCATGATCATGATCCCTCTTAGGAGGAAGTCCTTTAGGCATATCTCCAAGAACAACTGAGTGACGATCAATTATAGCTTGCAAATCTGGATGAGTAGGAGTATTAGATTGAGAGACTTCTAATGAACATAGTTGGGCCACAAATCCATCCACTCCTTTCTTAAGCAACTTTTGCATTTGATGAGAGCTTACCATTTGTGGAGATTTTTCCTTCAACCCCCTTAGCTCTACTAGCCTTCCTTCTGATTGAAATCTCATGAATAGTTCTTGGAAGTTCATCTCAATTGTTCCTAATGTAGTAAGCCATTGTACTCCCAAAACAATATCTGTTGCACCCATGGATATTGCATACATTGGGGTATCAAGTTGATAATCTCCCATGGATAATTTAATGCTATGACACTTCCCTGAACAACTAACTATACCACCATCTGCAATCAAAACTTGAAACTCTAGAGCTGGATATATGAAACAATTTAGACGAGTAGCTAACTTTTTGTTGATGAAATTATGAGTACTACCTGAGTCGATCAACACTGTTACCTTCTGCTTCTTTAGGAACCCCACCACCTTGAGAGTTTGTGGAGCACTGAAACCTGAGAGTGCAAGAAATGATTGGTTGAGAATCATGTGATTACTCATTTGACTCCCTTTCATCTTCTAGTATGGGTTCCTCCTCTTCTTCCTCATTGGGACCTTCAATATAAAACAATTTCTTTTCACTACATTTATGTCCTCGACTGTATTTGCTATCACAATTGAAACACAAACCTTTTGCTCTTTTCTCCTCAATTTTTGTGGAGGCAACTTAGTAGGTTGTGTTGAATATCCTTTCTCTCTTGTCACATTAGCCCCTTGCTTCTTAGGAATCAAATACTTCTCCTCTACCCTGCATGCTAAGATAAAAGACTCATTTATGGAACTAGGCCTAAACATGCGTACCTCATGTTGAATGTGATCCTTGAGACCACCCAAGAATAAGTCATTCAGGTTTTCCTCCGTAATTGAGTCCACCCTTAAGGATAGATTTTGGAATTGCTGAATATAATCCTTAACTGATCCTATTTGTTGAAGTTTAGCTAGCTTCTGAAGAAGTTGTCTGACGCTATTGCTATATTGTGCTTGGAGTTCCTTTGTAAAATTGACCATGAGACGGTTAGCCCTTTACCTCGATGAGTGCAAAAACGATACCAAATGAATTGATCCGTTCTAAATATAAGGAAGCCATCATGACCTTTTGTCCATTTGGGATTTGGTGTACTTCAAAAAAATTCTCCATTTGGTTTATCCATGTTAGAGGATCCTTACCATCAAACTTGCGCATATCCACCTTTGGAAATAAATTCCTAGATCCCATAGGAGTACTAAAGCTTGTGTTAGTAGTAGCTAACTTAGAATTCTCACCTTGGTCGCTTGAGAACTCCTTTCTTGATTCAGCTATGTAGGTGCTTAACATGTTTCGCATGTCTGACATATCTCCTCTTAGCTCTGACATATCTCCTCTTAGGTCACACATATCCATCTTAATTGAGGAAATTTCTTCCTTGACCTTATTAATTTCTTCATTATGAGTAATATCCTCGATTGTTTCACCATCCTTATCAGGAGTCTTCCCTGGAGTGACAGCATTCTTTTTACCCCTTGTTGCAGGCCCCGTCATGATGGAAACCACTAATGTTGAAATAAGTCACACAAATGAAATTTAAATTCTCTCAAATTTTTACTGTAATATCCTTTACTATTTCTTCAAAAACCCAATAAAAATCAGACTTCAATTCAACAAGATGTACGAGATATGTAGATTCCAAAAAAATAGTGTAGAAACCCTAATTCTATAATAATTCGCTTAATTATACTCCAATTCTTCTAAAATCTGGACTGTAGCTTCTTCAATATGTTCTTCAAAAACCCTTTAAAATTTAGAAAAAAAATCACCAAAGTATGAAAGATATGCTCTTCCCAAAATCGCCTCCAAATTTGAAAAAAACCTTGCCTCTATGGTGCCAAGATCATGCTCTGATACCACTTGTTATGAAATAACTTGCACAATAGAAGAATATGATATGAAATATGCTGCAAATACTTGATAATAACTGAGAATAACAATCCACTTCGAGGGGGAAAACCTCCAAATATCTCTAATGAGAACACACTTCACACTTCATGATGAAATAAGACTCACAACCTCCTATATATACCTATTTATGCCAAGGATATCACCTAGGCCGACTTAGACACAACTATATAAGACTTAGGCCGACCTAAACAACTAAATAACAATATACTAAAGATAATATGACTTAATAGAGAGTTAAGATAGCCACAAGCTGACTATTCATAACCCGATGTACAATAATATTAAGGGCATAGCATGTAGGAGCAACATATCAAAGGGCTATGACATTGATATTCCACGACATCATTCATAAAAAAGTCAAAGACTATGTTGACAACATCCTAGCTAAGTCAAGAAAAAAAAAGATCACATAGCAACCCTAAGTGTTATCTTTGATAGACTGAAGGAATACAAATTCAAACTAAATCCCAAGAAGTGCATCTTCGGCATACAATCAAGTAAATTTCTAGGATACATAGTGTCCATGAGGGGTATCGAGGTGGATCTAGCAAAGGTGAAAGCAATCCTCGAGATGGAAGCACCAAAAACATTAAAGCAGCTAATAGGTCTCCAAGGAAGACTTCAATCCATCTGACAATTCATAGCACAACTGGCAGACAAGCAAAACCCATATTCTCACCTACTCCACAAGGGGGTAGCGTACAAATAGGATACAAAGTGTGAAGAGGTATTTAACAAAATCAAGGAATATCTACTGAAACCACCAGTTTTAATGCCACCCATCCCATGAAAGCCATTGATTCTATACATGTCAGCAGTAGCACCAGCCCTTGGGGATCTCTTCACTCAACATGATGAAAATAGAATGGAGAGGGCTATCTACTATATCAGCAAGACAATGGCTGGTCATGAGCTAAAATACTCATTCATCAAAAAAGCATGCCTCACAGTAGTGTTTTCAACACAAAAATTTAGACATTACATGTTGGCACACAAGATAAAGCTCATTGCCAAAATTGATCCCCTCAAATATTTACTATCAAAGGAAATTCTCACGGGAAGAATGGAAAAATGGGTAATGATATTATCAGAATATGACATCGAGTATGTGGAGAGAAAAGCAATCAAGGGTCAGGTTATTGCAGATCAACTGGAAAAAGCACCTATCTATTCTGAGAATCCTCTTGTCTCAGAGTTTCTAGATGAATCTATTTTTAACCTCAACATAGCTAACCACTGGAAACTATACTTCAATGGCTCATACACACAACACGGATTAGGAGCTGGTGTCTTCTTCATTACCCCACAAGGGTATTACATAACAAGGTCATACAAATTGGCATTTCCTTGCACCAACAACATTGCGAAATACGAGGCTTTGACTATATGTCTCAGGATAGCAATACAATGGAACGTCATGGCTCTCAAAGTGTATGGAGACTCTTAGTTTATTATAAATCAAGTCAATAATGAATATCAGACCAAGGATGACAAGCTCACTACTACAAGAAATTGGTGGAGACTCTCAAAGAATCTTTTATAGAAATAACATTTGAGTAAATTCCTAGAACAAACAACAGAGCAACAAACCTCATGGAAACAATTGGGTCCCTACTGGGCATCCCCAACAATGTTCCCAAATATGAATTCTTGATTGAGTAGGTTCTCATTGCTGCATTCGAGGTACCAGAATTAGAATTCATGTGTGAGATCATTGGTCCTGGTGATCCTTGGTACCATGACATCTATACATACCTTCACATAGGAGTCATACTCGCTGACCTACCATCAAACCTAAAATGAACCTTTGTTAAAAAGGCATCCAGATTTGTCATCCTAGGTGATACCCTATACCGTAGAAGAATAGAAGGTACCTTGCTACGCTGCTTAAATGCTGAGGAGGCATTAATTGCTCTAATTGAGGTACACAATGGTATCTATGGTTCACACTCGAGTGGAATGACCATAGCCAAGAAAGTGCTGAGGATGGAGTATTATTGGCCCACAATGGAAAGAGAAGCACATGATCATGCTAGAAAGTTTCTATAATGTCAGTAGCATGGGGACCTCATCCATGCACCAGCTCAAGAGCTTCATCCTATTATCACACCATGGCCCTTTTTGCAATGGGGACTCAATCTCATTGGGAAAATCACACCCACCTCATCTAACGGCCATAAATTCATCATAACTACAATAGAGTACTTTACTAAGTGGGTGGAAGCCATACCCATGACATATATAACTGGGAAGCAGATCTCAAAGTTTATCCTAAACTACCTCATTTTCCACTATGGTGTCCCACAAGCCATTATCTCAGATAATGGGACACCATTCAAGAATCAGGATGTCTGTGACTTGTGCAATAAATTCAAAATCCAACATCACTTCTCCACCCTGTATTATCCCCAAGGCAATGGCCAAGCAGAAGCTACAAACAAAACTATTCTAAAAATTCTCAAGAAAATAGTCAATGATGTAGGTCGTGACTAGCATTTGTAGCTTAATCCTACCCTCTAGGCCTATCGAACTAGCATCTGCACACCCATTGGTGCCACCCCCTTTTCCTTGGTCTACGAATCAGAAGCGATACTCCCCATAGAGATCGAGCTCCCATCCCTCAGAATATCACTACAAAACATCATCATAGATGAAGAGTACTAGGTATCAAGACTAAATGAGCTAGAGCTACTGGATGAGAGATAGATAGATGCTTTGAATCATTTGCAAGTCTATCAGAATAGACTCAAAAGGAGCTACAATAAGAAAATCAGAAGCAGGATGTTCCAAGTTGTAGAATTGGTCTTAAAAGAAAATTAGAAGAATGTCCCAAACCCAAGCAACAAAAGAAAATTTGAACCCAATTGGCTGGGACCATTCGTCATCATGGCAAGTTACAAATAAGAGGCATATCAGTTATCAACACCCAAAGGGGAACCTCTATAGGAGCCCATGAATAGCTCCCATCCCAAAAAAATTTATGCCTAAATCTTTCAAGGTATAGAACCAAAAATCTAAAAAAATTAGAAAATGTCCTAAAAAAATGGTTATCTTAGCGAAAACCTAGCAAACAAGTGTCTTGGTGACAACAAAAAAAGCATCTGAAAAAATCATAATTTTTTTCAAAAATAGTAAAGAGAGAAAATCATCCTCTAGTGAAAACCACTTTGGTGGCACTTTGGGCAAGTACCTTGGTGAAAACCTAGCAAACAGGTGCCTTGTACAAATAAGCACCTTTCATCCACGAAGATCTTTGCGGCTTGTTCGGCGTCATCCCTCCATTTCACTTCCATCATCCATCACATTCAAGTCTCCATCCATCACTCATCTACTCACATCTGCACCATAGCTTGGTCATGTTTCTATATCATGATCCCTCCTAGTACTACTCGACCCATTCTCAAGGTCAGTTTGCCCTGCCTTTATTAGAGTAGTCTATTGCATCACGCTGGGGGCACGTTCTCATCGGATTGGATTCGTGTATATTCTTAAAGTCCTCAAATCAGAAAATCAAAAAACATCAGAAAATTAGAAAATCCAAAAACATCAAAACATATCAAAATCCAAAAATAGGTCAAAAAGTCATTCAAAAATTCAAAAACAGAGTCCTCTTGTTGAACTACGTTGTCTTTGAGCTTGAACATAGGCAAGGTTGATCTTTGATCATCCCCTGAGACACAGATTAGTCCTTTAGGAGTCCATCATAATAAACTAACATCTCATCATGTATATCATCATCTGTAAATTGGTCAAGTCATTAGTCAAACTACGTGGTCTCTACGTGTATAACGTAGGCAAGGCTAATCTGTTGATCAGCCCCTGAGGCCCCTAGGATAGGTCTTTAGGGTAGTCTCTTAGTCAAAATTTTATAAAATCCCAAAACATTGGAAAAATGAAAATCAAAACATTTGAAAACCTCAAAAAATACCAAAAATAGCCTAAAAACCATTCAAATATTTGAAAAAAATCCATCTGTCTCATCTCGCTTTCACCCGCAGTAAACACCACTCATAATAAACTGATCGTCATCCTCAACCTTTGATGAAATAGTTAGAAACAAGTCTAGTAGGTTAAAAGTAAAACTCAAAAATGCCAAGTCTTAGGTCTAAGTCAATACGTAAGCAAGTTAGTCAATTCTTTGTGTCGATAGCCCATCATCCAAATATTCCCATATCAATAATCTGATAACATCATGTCCTAGGATGAATCCTTCCTACAAGGGGTATTATTTATTAGAAAGATCACTTTGGATAAATGAAATGATGTGCCGCCATCCACTAACATGTCCTAGGATGTACCCTTCCTACAATGGGAATTATCTTTTGGCAATAAGTTTTGGTTTTTATCCTTAAAAACACATTCCCTTTTGGTTAGCGGTATTGAAGAACATCAACTTGTTTGTGTTCTTTATCTTTGTCTTTTGACTTATCTTATTGCGCTTAGTCCAAGAACCTCTCAATGATATCCAAATGAAGGATTTAGAGAGACAAGAATGGGGTAATGATCATTATTCTTTTTTCTATTATGCTTGTTGGACGTTCTTGCAAAATAACTTGGCGAATACTTGCTTTGTTAAGTATGTATAGAGGATGTTTTGAGAGCTTGTTGACTATTGCATTGATTTGTTATACCTTTCCGTGTTTTGGTCTAAGATGTTTGAAACTTCTAAAGTGCATCCTAGCAAGGTTTTCATATGTCAGGTATGAACAAGAATACTCCTATCTATTTGTCGATTCAAATTCCATCACACTAAGTACAACGCTATCCTGGTCCTTTATACCTTGATGCATTGTGCTTAGGTGTGTTATCAAACATAAGGTAAGTGACCCTTTTAAAATCCCAATCCTTGATAAGCAAATCATCCATCTATCATCATCATTTCTCATCATCATCTCTCATGCAGTTGGCTTGTTGGATCCTCTTGTCATCATCTAATGTTTTCTTCTCTGCACTAACATCAGGTCATGAATAGTTCATCATCATCACAAGTGCATCCATCTTACATCCACAAACCATTAGTATTCTACATATCATCTCACATGCATAATCATCAACATAATATAGATCTGTTAGTCTAAGCATCTCATAAATCATCACATTTGCATAATCACAGCATATCATCATCATAATATAGATCTATTAGTCTAAGCATCTCATAAATCACATATTTGCATAAAACATCCATTGCATAATCATAGCATATCAAATCATCAATCTCATCCATCTTACATCATATCATCATTTAAGTTGTTTAAGATAATATAGATTTGTTATTCTAAGCATCTTAAAACCATCTCATTTGCGTCACCATCCATTTTGAACCTCTTTATCACAAGATCGACCCTCAAATAAAATCTTTTCACTCGATCTCTCAAGGGAGCAATGCAATAGTGTACTTCTTTCTATTAGGGCAATTGAAAAAATCATAAAAAATTTCAATTTTGATCACGGAAAGTATATTCTTTGAACCAACACAACAAGTACATTGCTTCAAAGAGGGGAAAAATATAGACATGCAAAATTAACATTATGCATTCAATTAGGTCCATTCATCAAGTAAAACCAGGTTTCACATTCATCCACTCATCAATTTAATTAAGTTCATCTTCATCCATTCATCAAGTAAACTCACTACTTTCAATCTTCTAAGGTCATTTATTTAAAATCAAATAAACTTTATCATCTACCTTTTAATTAAATAAATCAAACATTCATTTAATTAATCCAAATGCATTTTCCATCCTTTTCCAATTTAAATAAATAAAAAATTCAAGTCAAATAAGTCAAACTCACCTAATCATCATTAAGCTAATCTAATCCTAATTAGTCTAACCTAATCACCCATCACATCCTCTAGATATCCCCACTTGCACAAATAAATCAATTTATTGATTTATCAAAATCCTTATTTTCCATCAACCTGGCATAAAATAGAATATTCCTTCAAATTTGAAAATGATGACAAGTTTACTTGTCCCCTCCAAAATTTCATTAATTTTCCATTTTCATGTCCCCCTCTTAAAATTTATTGCACAAATTTGAATTTGAAACTCTCTCTCTTGGGCACATTTCCAAAATCTTGCACATCCCTCAACCTATGGCAAGATGACAAGTGGCCTCTTTTCATTGGTTTACATTTAGTCCCACATTCATCCATTTGGCCAATCTCTCATCAAGAAAATCTATAAATAAAGGCCTTAATCTTCATCAACTCATCAACAACTTTTATGCAAAGTTACTCTCTTGGTTTGAGAACTAATTTTTCTCTTCATCTCCATTGCATCTCATAATTTTAGTTTTTGAGCAAGGATTGGGAAAGGGTCATTGGCACATTTGACACTAATCAACTATGGAATAGGTGTGCACTATGCATCTTTCATGCTTTCAGTTTAGTCTATTTTGTTATCATGTTAGGAAGCAGTTTGCATTATTTCATAGGAGCATTTTGAGGAATTTGTAGGTACTAACCCATGCTTGAATTTTAGTGTTTGCAGATTTTAATAGGTGCTCACAGATATTCCTTGTGATGGATGATCGTATCTACTTTATGATGTGTCTATGCAGCCTATGATGTGATATTGATTCTATGTGATGTTGATTCTATCTAATGTATGCATTTTATAGTTATGAGATGCAATATGATGTTATATGTAGAATGGTTTCTACATGTGATGCTATAAAGATGTAATGTCGTGTATGTATCTACATTTGTTATGTACATGGGATGCTTATGATATGTAATCTATGATGAGAAATGTCTATTATGCCATGATGTCTTAGATATTATAAATTCCTATGTGTTTTTATATTTTATAATGCAAGATGTATGTATGATTTGGAAATGATATTAACATGAATGTGTATGCAGGATGACTTATATTGTTGTGTGTCACAAGACTCTATCATAATGCAAGAAAGAAGAACTATTAGTGCGGAAAGAAAGATTCAGAAATAA
Organism: Sequoia sempervirens; assembly: GCA_007258455.2. Lineage (NCBI taxonomy): Eukaryota > Viridiplantae > Streptophyta > Pinopsida > Cupressales > Cupressaceae > Sequoia > Sequoia sempervirens. Next base: position 467,446,103 of record VDFB02047230.1, read on the forward strand.
TGAAAGAAAAGTGATGGATGTTAGTATTAGCAATCTTCGATGTTTCGATGTATCAAAAAAGGCATTGCACTTTATCATCATTGGGTGGGACTAATACAAATGGAGAAAAACACCATGATATGATATAGATCAAGGTGTGCAAGGTCATCCACTTGCTAATAACAGGCAGTTGCATACAATGATTGTCGTTAACTCATACTAAGGGCACAAGTTGCCCCAGTCATTTTTTTTCAAGACAAACCACAAACATCAAACAAAATAAAAGACGGGTCATGAGATGTCATCGCTCCTCTAGATCCTTCATGGGACATCCTTGAGGAAACTAGTAACATGACTCAAAATCAAATTTTAAAAGACAGTTGATAGAAAACAGTCAAAGAAAATAGAATTTTGATACATCATTGCTTCTCTAAATCCTACATGGGACATCCTTGAGAAAGCTAGTGACATAATCCTCATCATAAAGTCAAGTGAAATGATAAAATAAACAAGCTATAAATTCAATAAGCTAGTAAAATATTTTCCAAAACATGATCTATTTGTTTGAATTATTTTGATTGATAGTGCCTGATTTTAGGAGATACGCATATCGGATAAGACTGTGAGTCTGGTTTCAATGTTATGACTATTTGTATAAGGAATGACAAAGCATGGTTTCAAAAAGACATGTATCATATAAGACACTGAGTTAGATTCCATTTATGTGATAACCTGTGTAAGGCTATGTTGACTTTTTGACAATGTCGATATGCAGGAAGGACTCATCTTGTATAAGACATAGATTGTTTTGTTGATATCAATATTTAGGAAGGACTCATCCTGAATAAGACAAAGGTTGATTGTTTTCATGATGTCTATTAGTAGGAAGGACACATCCTATAGCATAAATTAGTTGATTTATTTTGATTTTACTTAGAGACATTGCTAACTTGTTCACTAGATTGATGCATGACTTGATATGATGTGTGGACAATTGACTGTGTGTGACGACAAACCCTAAAGTACTGACCTAGTGCGGCCTTAGGGGCTTATCAATTGATGGCCTTGCCTGCGTTATACATGCAAAGAACCCATAGTTAGACTTGAATTTGACTGACAAGACTGACTACAAATAAAAGATGTGTGTGATAGTGAATGTGAAGAACCCTAATGGACTGACCTAGTGTGGCCTTAGGGGCTCATTGATTGATGGCCTTGCCTATGTTATACACACAGAGACCTCATAGTTTGACTTGACTAATGACCTTGTAATATAGACATATGGATTGAGTCATGATATTATATAGACAAACCTAAATGAACTAACCTAATGCCTCGAGGGCACATCAGTAGATGGTCTTGCCTATGTCTAGTCACAGAGGCAATGTAGTTCAACAACCGACAAAGACTGACAAGTGCAGCTAACTTTGAATCTATTTTTAGATTTTCAACATGTTTTGATGTTTTTGTCCTTTTGAAGTTTTTCAATGTTTTTGTATTTTCTTAGGACATTTTGTTATGTTTTTTGGATTTTTCTATGGTTTTATGTCTTCAACAAAGCCAATGTAAGAATCAATATGACACACGTCAAGTGTTTTCCCCCAATCGAGTATAAGACCAATTGATTATGAATAGGATAAAATGGGGGTATGAAATGCACTCAATGTCAATCATTCATATTTATGGGAAAGACTACCACTTATTATGAATGGTATGTACAAGCGATGGATGGGAAAGATAAGGGATATGTATAGGGATAGATATTATGTATAGGGATAAGAACTATGTATAGGGTATGTTAGATTAGAATAATAGTAGACAAAGGAGCAGAGTCAACTACACATGGTGCCTGTTTGCCAGGTTTTCACCATGGTACCTATCCAAATCACCACCGAAGTGGTTTTCACTATTGGATGAATTATTTTTCTTTACTATTTTCTAGATTTTCTACTTTTTTTGGTGTTACCAAGACACCTGTTTGTTAGGTTTTCACCTTGGTAATGATTTTTTTTAATTTTAATTTTAATTTTTCATTTTTTTATATTTTTGCTAATTAAGACAAGGCCCTCAGAAGCTATGCATAGAACTTCTTCAGATGAAGAATATTGATTGGTGAGGACAATGGTTCCCCTATAGGAGTGGAGAGTTGATACACTCCTAATCCAAAGGCTTCTGTAGCAATATATGGTCCTAACTAGTTAGGTTCAAAATTTCATGGTTTTTCTCTATCTGCTTGATTCTTTGGGTTCTCTATTAAAACTAGGTCACCAATGCCAAATTTTTTGTTCAAGACCTTCCTGTTATAGCTACAATGAAGGTGATTCTGATATTCTTGGAGATGGTCTAGTGCCTTTTGTCTTCGCTCATCTAGGAATTCTAGCTCATGAAGTCTCGATACTCAGTACTCTTCATCATCAATGTACCCTTTCAAGGATACCCTCAGGGAAGGAATCTTGACCTCAATAGGAAGAATGAATTCAGAACCAAATACTAGTGAATAGGGAGTGGTGCCCGTGGGAGTATGGATACTTGTATGATAATCCCATAAGGTGAGATTAAGTTGTAAATTCCAATCATGGCCAACATCATTGACAGTCTTCTTGAGGATTCTAATGATAGTTTTGTTAGATGCCTCTACTTGGCCATTACCTTGTGGGTAGTAAGGAGTGGAAAAGTGATGTTGAATATGAAATTCATCACAAAGATGGTAGACTTCTTGATTCTTAAGTGGACAACCATTATTCGTGATTATGGACTAAGGAACACCATACCAATAGATGATATAGTTTAGAATAAACATAGAGATCTTTGTGTCGGTAATGTATGTCATTGGAATAACCTCAATCCACTTCATAAAGTACTTAGTGGTTGTGATGATGAATTTGTGTTCATTGGATTATGTGGGATGGATCTTACCTATGAGGTCAAGTCCCCATTAGGCGAAAGGCCATGGTGACCTTATAGGATGAAGCTCTTGTGTCGGTGCATGTATCAAGTCTCCATGAACATGGCATTGGTGAAATTTCTTTACAAAGACATATGATTCCTTTTCCATACTAGGCCAATAATAACCCAGTCTCATAATCTTCTTGGCTAAGGTAGGACCACTAGAATGGAAACCAAATATACCCTCATGCACCCCACACAAGGTTTCTTGTGCTTCATTGGAATCAAGACATCTTAGTAGGGTATCATCTAAGGCGCATCTATATAGGGTGTCTCCAACGATAGTTTATTTGGCTGACTCGCAAAGGAATGTCCTATGTTGGTTGTTTGACAGGAGAGTGGGTATGACTTCGGAATGAAGGTAGTCATAGATTTCTTTGTACAATGGGGAATCAAGACCAACAATCTCACATACTATCTCAGAATCTGGGATATCACAGGCTGGGACCAAAAGTTGTTCTACCAAGAACTCAAACTTAGGCACATTGCTAGGAATGTCTAGAAGTGATGCAATAGTAGCCATAGCGTCTGCTACCCTATTTAAAACATGTGCTATCTGATGAAATTTGACCTTGTCTAAGTACTCTTTAAACCTACTAGCCATGTGTTTGTATGGATCAAGGTTCTCATCCTTAGTCTCATAATCATCATTTACCTGTTTGATTACTAGTTGAGAATCGCCATATACCTGTACATTCTTAATTTTGCACTTGACTGCCATGTGTAACCCTGTCACTAGAGCTTCATACTCTGCTATGTTGTTAGTACATGGGAATGCAATTCTAAATGACTTAGGGATGGAATCACCCTATGGTGTGATAAACAGTATACCAGCTCCTGAGTCATGATTTGTATGTGATCCATTAAAGTACAATTTCCATGTTATCTTCATGTCTATTGTGAAGATAAATTCATTAGGAAAGTCTCTAACTAATGGGTGATCTGCTTGTATTGGTGCGTCAACTAACTGATCAGCAATGACTTTCCCTTTAATAGCATTTCTCTCCACATACTGGATATCATACTCACTAAGTACCATAACCCATTTGGCTAGTCACCTTGTTAATGCTGCTTTGCTTAGAAGATATTTCAGAGGATCTATTTTGGCAATCAACATTGTTTGATGGTTTAGCATATAGTGTCATAGTTTTTGGGTAGCAAATACTATTGCAAGACATGCACATTCAATGGTACTATAGTTGATCTCATAACCTACCAAAGTATGACTGATATAATATACTACCCTTTCATCACCTTCATCGTCATTCTATGCAATCAATGCTCTAAGTGATCAATGGGTTGCTATAATATAAAGAATCAGTGGTCATCCTTCAATAGGTGGCGTTAAGACTAGTGGTGTGATTAGATATTCTTTAATCAGTTGAAAAGCCTCTCTGCACCTAACTGTCCATGTAAAGGGTACCCCTTTCTTAAGTAGATGTTGAAAAGGATGTGTCTTATCTACTAACTGCATTCTAAATCTTCTAATGGATTACAGTCTTCCTTGTAATGTCCTTAGTTGACTGAGATCAGTTGGTGGAGGCATGTCTATGATTTATTTTACCTTAGTTGGATCCACTTCAATGCCTCATTTGGAAATGATATAGCCTAAAAGATTTCCTGACTTTACTCCAAACACACATTTCTTGGGATTGAGTCTCACTTTAAACTTCTCCAGCCTTCAAAATATGTTGTCTAAAACTTGTAAATGTTCAACCCTTGTCTTGGATTTAACTATAAGGTCATTGACATAATCCTCCATAAGAGTGTGTACTAGATCATGAACAATGGTGGTCATGGCACGTTGATAGGTTGCTCCAGAATTTTTGAGTCCAAAGGGCATAACATTTCAGCAATACGTTCCCCAAGGACAAGTGAAAGTTGTCTTGGGTTGGTCTTCAGTTGCAATTCTGATTTGATTATATCCTGAAAAATCCATCCATAAGGGACAACATCTCATACCCTACTGTCATGTCTACTATCATGTTTATGTTAGGCAAAGGGAAGTCATCCTTAGGACAAGCCTTGTTGATATCTTTGAAATTGGTGCAGATGTGGATTCCCCCAATTGGTTTAGTGACTAGTACAAGATTGAAAATCCAATCTACATAGTTGATTGATCTAATGAAACCAACGTCTAACAGTTTCTTGAGCTTTACCTTGACTAGTAAAGTAATATTTGGATGCATTTTCCTCAATTTTTGTTTCACTGGTTTAACACCTGGTTATAAGGGTAAGTGATTTAGAACAAGTTCAGGATCCAACCCAAGCATGTCTGCATATGACCAAGCAAAATTTATCTACAGTCTCTATGTAAAGAAGTTGTGGAAGTCTAGTTTTTCTTTTGTTGTCAATGATGCTACAAATTAAACCAATCGAGGATTCTCTGATGTGGCTACGTTGAATTCTACTCATTCTTCAACAAGTATGGGTGACTTTTCCTGTGCAACGGGGAGAATGTTCAAACCTCCATCCATAGGTGCCTCAAAGAGGTTTTCACCTTCAAATGCATCCTTTATTTTTACTTTTTCATTGTCTAGAGGCGCCTTTTGGTTTTCACCTAGAGACACATCCTTTTTATCTTGTTTATTCTTTTTCTCATTTTTGTGACTGGAGGGTTGAACAGATTCCTCAAAATATGCTTTATTGTCCAAGTCAATGTTAAAACCAGCCTTGTGATCACCACTAGGTATGCCTTGTCATAATCCCAGGAACTCGGCAATTGCTTTGACATTCTCAAAAATGTCTAAGATGGGTGTGTCTTGTTGGTCCCAATCAATGAGTTGGGGATAAACTAAAGGCATGTCATCGTCGAAGTTATCAAAGTTTAATGGGATCAAGGCAAGGACTGAGTTGTTCATATGGTCACAAAATTCTTGTACTAAGTCTTGTTTGCTCTTTGGTTTATATCTAGGTAGATTGAAAGATGGGCCTAATACCAAGGTTTGGTTATTTGAAACAGATGTATCATGTTACCAAGAGGTAGGATCAAGTGATTCCCAATAATAGTGTTTAAACCATTCCTCTTTTGTCATATTCTTTTGTGGGAAGGAATTCAATGGATTTGGTGAGGATCTCAACATTAATTCAAGTTCTCCAAATAGCTTGTAAGGGTCCATGGAGGAAGTAGAGGATAGGGAATCCAACTCATATTCGTTTGATTCAGGGGAGTCGCAGTGGTGTTGATCAGATGGTTCATGAGATGTCTTGATATCTTCTAAAGTACTTACTTCCTCGATTAAGGCTGATGTGGTACTAGAAACACCAATCTGAATTGGTTGAAACCCAAGCCCTAAGCCTTTTGGCCATTGACAAAAAAAGATTGGTTCAATCCTCCCATCTTGATTTAAGCCTAAACCACTCTATCCATTATATCCCTTGCTCTGCATGATTGTGAAACCTTTTCCATATAGATCTGTAGGAATGTGACCAAGTGAGATAGGTTCTTTGTTATCTTCCCTATACAACCAGGAGGTGACATCTTCTGTATTTACGGCTTCTTTGCTTAATTCTCCCCATTTAGTTAAAGTTGTTGTGGGAGGAATACATATAGTGACCATAGATTGTCTCCTATCTGATGTAGGTAAACTGTATGACTTGGGACAAATCAAATGGCTAACATAATAAGATGTTTTCATGTAATACTCTCCACAACCCTTGTCTTGGATCTCAACCCTAGCAGTGGCAGGAAGTGAAGGTGAAATATATGTTCGAGTGAGGGTGGATGGATCGACAAAGTGAGATGAATTAGATGATGAAGCCTCTTGGTTTACTAACACTTGGCATTGGGGTATCTCTTTTAGATTGGTGCAATATTGGCATGGATCTGGGTCACAATCTATAGTTATTTCAGTGCCATTGTAAGGGAATTTGAGACATTGATGATATGTGGAAGGGACCACCTTCATGGCATGAATCCATGGTCTCCCTAGCAGAATGTTGTATGGAATGGTGAGATCCAAGACCTAGAATTTTGTCTCCATTACTGCATGACCAATTCTGATAGGAAGTGTTACCACCCCCTTTGATTTTCGTTCCTCATCATCATAAGCTTTAATTAAAATACTTTTGGTTGTGTTTACACATGCTTCTGAGAAACTTAATGTCTTACTCAATTTTAAAGTGCATAGATTTAACCCTGCTTCACCATCTACCAAAACTCGTCTAACTTTGGTGTCATCAACAAGGACTTCAAGATGCAAAGGATCGTTATGGTTTTTCTTTTCAGTTGTGTAGTCTTGTTCAAAAAATGTGGCATGATGATTATTGGTCAAGAAGCCCACCATTTCCTGGAAACAATTAACATCAATATCATTTGGGACAGTGGTGTTTTGTAAAGCTTTATCTAAGATAGATCGATGCTCAGGTTAAATACGCAATAGTTTCAAGATTGAGATTTGGGTTGGGGTCTTCCCCAACTGGTCAAGTAGGTTATATTGTGACTTACAATGTTATGGTGTTTGCTGCAATAGAGGACCCTAGATAGTGATCTTGGTTCGACAAGTGTTGACCACACACTCGAGATTTGTATTGATAGTAATGGTATTGAAATTCTCATTGGTGACATGAAGGTGATTACTAGTTTTGCCACTATTATAGTTATGCTTGATATTCACATAGTTGGCCAACATATTGGTGTTGGTACTCAAACTGGGGACATTTCCTTTCCCATGGTCATGTAGTGGATCAGAAAAGACTTGATGATCAGTGTTTGATAACTTTTGTTTTTGTCCACTAACTTCAATTATTCTCCTTTCGACGAGATCTTGTATGATATTTTTTAGTTGACAAAAATTTTGTAGGTTATGTCCCTTAGTTCTATGATAATCACAAAAGGCATTTTCATCCCACCAAATTGGTTTAAATTGTCCTAGATCGTATTGTCTTGGCTCTTGAAGTTGTATTAGATTATGTTGTAATAGTTGTTTGAATACAGACTCAATGGGTTCCCTTAAGGGAGTGAACTCACGTTTTTGAAATCTCCTATGTTGCAGACATTGAGTATTTTGGACCATGTTGGAAGGTTTATTGATAGCATTAAGCGTGTTGGCCAAAGAGTTAGGTCCTTGTAATGTGATGATTGGTCCCGCTTGTATAGTTTTAGCATCAACTACCCCATCATTGATGATGTTTTTGTTTTGAGACCAAAATCTGTTTCTATCATTGGGGGAATTTGGCACTATCAAATTTCTATTGGATTTCAATGTCTTAAGTTCTCCTTTTTCAATGAAATCCTTTTCTATTATAACCCCTTTTTCCACTAATTCTGAAAATGATGTACAACAATGTACCCTTAAGTTACTCAGTTTTGCATGAAGGTTTTCCTGGAACATAGTAACTTTTTGTTTTTCAGGTATCTCGAAAGGACACTGGCTGGCTATAGTCCTCCATCTCTAGAAGAAAGTGATGAAAATTTTTCCTTCATCTTGTGTTGTATGACACAAGGTTGCTATATTTATCTTGTGGTCTATGTTGAAGGAGAATTGATCAACAAATTTCTCAGCCAGTTCACCCCAAGATCTGATGCCATAGTGTAGACCTGAAAACCACTCTAGTTTAATTCTTACAAGACTTCTTGGAAATAATCTCATAAGATATGTGGGGTTATAAGTGACATCTATGCATATGGTATAAAATTCCCTTATATGTTCTATCGGATTTCGTTTGCCATTGTACTTAGGGAGATTCAGTATGACATACCCATGAGGGAAAGGCCTCATGTACAATGATCTAACATAGGGAAATGGGCATATGTCCTTTATTGAAAATGATTTCTTAGTTGACACCACCATGTTGTCCATTTGTGTTTGTAGTGCATGCATTTTTGTTTGCAAGACATCAACCTAGGTTAAGGATGTGTTGGACAGATTATGCGGTTCTATGTAGGTATTTTAAATCCAAGGTCTCGTGATGGGTTTCAATTGAATGTCAGTATTTGATGTAGATTTGGATTCAAAATGTTGGTGAATGTGTTCTAGTTCAAAATCTGCATAAATTGGTTTTGACTCAGAATTTGTGTGAATAGATTCTAACTACCACTCTGTGAGAATGGATTCTGATTCAAAATCTCTATGAACGAATTCTAACTACCACTCTCTGAGAATGGATTTTGATTTGGAATCTATGTGAATTGATTTTGACTTGCATTCTATGTGAAAGGATTATGGCTACCAATCTGGGATAATTGATTATGATTTAGAATCTATGTGAATGGATTCTGACTGCCAATTTGGGAAGATGGATTCTGATTGCCATATTGGAATGAGGGAATGCCTCTTGTTTGTGTAGTCTGTGGTATAGTACTAGTGACATGAACACTAGGTATGGCCGTTGACTTTGGTATGGTACTTGTAGCGTGAACACTAGGTATGGTTGTTGATTGTGGTATGGTACTCGTGACACTGACATATGGTGTAGAAGTTGATGTTTTAGATCTTTTATTCCCAACAAGAGGACTAAAGCGAGTGGATGATGATGCCCCTATAGTGAAATTAAATCCTGATGTCATGCCAGATGTACCAAATGGAGACGTATGGATTGTCATACTCTATGTAGGTATGCCAAATGGTATGGTTGTATTTACCTGAGATATAGTAGTACTGGCAGTTGTTGTATTAGTCCCTTGTGTAGGTTGAGCTTGTAATGTGCTAATATTGAATCATGTAGGTAAGGTAGCACCTTCAACTAGCAATTTGGCTAAGTATCGTTAATGATCGTTTGCTAGGTACTCATCTACAAAAGAGGAAAATTCAGGGTCCTGTACAGCAGCCTCTATGTCTTCTATTGTAATGTGTCCTTGATTATTTCTAGTGGTGTATTTGTCTAATAAATTCCTATGGGGTCTTGTGGAGAATGGATTGATGAATTCATTTGGGTTCGAAATATTTTCTCTCTTCTCTTAGACCTAGTTTCAACCATGTAAGATAAGCTCAATATGTAAGGAATTCAACACTACGTCTGTGGACAATATGACTCTAGTCTACGTTTTTGGTATTTTTTGAACACAAAATAAGGAATGTTCTAAAATGACGCTAGTCTAAAATGACAATATCTAAAGATGCATAGTCTAAGCAAGCTTCTAAGGTAATCAATTTTGTAAACCTGAGACGAGGCTACCAACTACCTAAAGTCTAACCAAGGTGCCAATTTAGCTATGTCAAGGAACCAATGTATGATGAGGATCAAAGATAAGTTGAGATTCCTAACTAGACTAATGAGCTAGGAGAACTCTTTGTAGGTCAAAGGATAAGATGATAGAACTATGTTCAATGAAATATTTCATTGATGCTATGATTTTTTTGAAGTGTATATGGTGGACCTATCCTAAAGTTTGTAAAACTAACCTTCCTAGAAGTTTAAAACTAAAGGAAATATGTACTCAAAGATGAAATTAAAACTCAGAATTGGAATGACTATAGTAATGAGTAAATGATACCTAAAGGATGCAAAAATTGAGCAAATTGTTTCAGGTTTCTGTCCAAGGACTGCTGTGAAAAGACAAATGAAAGGCTGGTATGACCGTGCCAACTGGATAGTGATTTTGAATTTTGGCTTTCTAATAATCAGGCAGATGCATCATAGAATTTAGTAGATGCGGTTATGTTTCACAGTTATGGTTCTCTAGTAATTAATTGCGTATTCTAGTAAAGTTTAGTGTCTGAATCTAGAAAATGTGTTTTAGTTTCTAACAAATGCAACTCGTAATGACAATTGCAACTCAGACCATAACAGATGCGGTTTTCCAAAACTTACGCATTAGTAAAATTTTTTGTGATAGTGGCAAATGCATCATTTGAGACTGCAGTTGCGGCTTACCTTGTCAGATGTGTCACAAAATATCACAAGTGTTTTTCTCTAAAAAAAATGCAATTTTTGATAGAGAAAATGCAAGCTAATCTAGAAGATGCGACTCTAGGTTAAATAGATGCAACTTGACAGAACAATTGTGACTCTCTGGTGAATAGTTGTGACTTTGTTGTGTTTTCAATGAATAGATATATAAACCTAATGCTATTTTTTGTGATCAAGTTCTAGAAAACAAAGACAATCATAAGAAAAAGTGTTTTTAGTTTGATTTTGGACTCAAAGAATGTTTAATTTGAGAATAGACAAGCACATCCTAGGCTATGAAGGACAGTATTTATTGAGCTTTCACTTGGGTTTCCCCAGCTATGCTAATTCAAGGCGGATGATTAGTAGTTTGACCCCTCTAGCTCCCCTCCACGGCTCATTAACATCATTTGGGGTAGCCAAGCTACAGTACCCATGAACATCCCATGGCATACCTTCATCTCTACACATGAACTGTAAGAATATGAAACAACTTCATAGGTCCAACCTGCTACACCAGTAAATAGAAGGATTTTTGACACTACAAACAAAGGTGTTTAATTAGGGAATTTCGTTAGTAGGGCATGATCCATGCGGCAAGAGTCCCATTTCGAATCCATCTTGTCAGAACCATACACATGATTCTTGGGTTTTCCCCAAGAATCCACTTTTATATATCAGTTGGAAGTCCCTTGGGTTAAGGGTGCTACCAATCTAAGTCATCCTAGGGTGAGTACTTTTTCCCACCAGAATAGGCCCAAGTTCTAGAGTTAGTAAATGTTTCTCTTACACCCAGGATCACACAGATATGCAAGGGGAGAGGATGTACTTCAATGTACCAAATTGTGAGGGTAATTACACAATTGTGCTTTCATACCAAACATAGTAGACACTTGTTAATTTTAATCCAAATGAAAGATTTGCTACACTACTAAACAATCTATTTCAAAAATTTAACTAGGGTCTTCGACATGCATTCTACAGAAAGATTCATTAGTAGTTTGATATTGGTCTTTGACTATTGATCTGCAAAAACTTTGTTAACTCCTCAAGACACATGCTAAAAATAGAAGATTAGCAAAAATAAAAACATGAAACAAAACTGTAAATTGAAAGTCCAAAACCTAAAAATATACCAATCGGATGCATCATTTTCTCTGTCAAATGCGTCACTTTATTTTACAAGTCAGTTGTGACTCAGAAAATGGTAGATGTGTGATTCCTTTTAGTTGCATCATTTTCGATCATAGATGCGGTCAAAAAATTCAATTGCATCATTTCATCAAACTAATGTGTCTCCAAATGTCAATTGCGACGTTTTGTCAAACTCATGTGTCATTCCGTACAAAAACCTTCAAAATCAAATAAAAGTCTACAAATACACAAAGATGGTGTCTTACCATCGGGTTCACCAAATGTAGCTCAGAGAAAAACACATGAGAGAGTTAGGCAATTCAAATATAAATCTATTCAAACTATGCTAATCAATCCTCAAAGCTTAGATAATCAATCACAAAAGAAAGCTAAGAACAACATGCATAAAAGAAACTATTTTACCAAACATGCAATCAATTCTGTTGAATAACCTCTATTACTCTTCTTAATTTCGTTTGTGTAGTGTACTTTCCCTCAAATTTTCAAAGTTCATGCAAGCATAGCCTAATTGTTGTGATTAAGACAAAACATCGAAGATTCAAGATAATTGCTCTAAAATTCATACGATTTTGAGAGAGATTAGAATGATGAAGGACAGATCAATTTATAGAAAATTGATTATTCGAACAATAGGTCAAGATTGAAAGATCAATGGATGGTTGAGATAAACAGATTAGTCATGCATTTTGATAACTGTTACTAGTGACATGAGTGATACAAATTAGAAATAGAAATAAAGATTAAATAAATGATTTAATCTTTGAGTTTGGTATTCAAAAATAGAAGAATAGTCTTTGCATGACAAAGATAAAGATGGATTAAAGAAACTCTATGTTTGAATGCACACACAAGATTTAATTAATTAAATAGGAATATTTAATTAATATGCATGTACACACAATTGAGTTAGAACTAGATGACTGAATGATATGACGAAGAGATTACTTGAGAAATCCACTCAGACATTAAATCTTGAGTTAACTGAGCGATTTAAATAGATGTTGAGTCGAGTCAAAGTGAATACTTAGATAATTTGCACAATTATCTTAAATATAGAGGAATGAGTTAGAATAGGATTTATGAATTAAATAATTCATTTAATTCAAGATTTGATATTTGAAGAAAAATTAAATAAATAAGATTTATTTAATTAAGTGATGAAGGGGTTTAAATGAATAATTAAATAAATAAAATAATTTATTTAATTATAGTTGAAATATGATAATGGTAAATTAAACAAGAATTTATTTAATCGAAGAAGAAGGATAAGGTTAATTAGTAACATAACTAAATAAAAAAGTGTTTATTTAATTAATCAGATAGAATAAAGAAAAGTGTGAATTAATTAAATAATTAAGATTATTTAATTAATAGAATAAATGAAGACTTTAGAGAATAATTAAATAATTAACATAATTATGTAATCATAACCATGGAAATATGAATTATGAAGAAATTGAAGTCACAGGCTTAGACCAGATTTCAGTATCTATACCCGCAAATTCGTGTTAGTCTACTAACCAAAACACAGTTAGGCATGCATCAGTGATCAGATAAATCCAAGAAATTAAGTCACATGTCAAAAAAACAAAAACATAATATTTCTTACCCTAGTAGGGCATCACTGAACACGATAGCATTGCAATTTGAGATTTAGGCATTTCTCTAGTGAAAATGGGCATTGCTCTATAGCAAGACCAATGAGCACAATATCTTTGATATATTGCTTAGCGTCGCTACTAATGATAGCATCACAATTTGAAATTTAAAAGCATCAGAATAGTGAGTTTGAGCATCGTCGTTTAAGATTTTTGATACCCGCAGATTAAATACACATCACCATAATTAAATCAGCAACAACAAATTAAATAGTTGTTGGTGTTTCAAATTTCCAGGGCATCACTTTATGGCAATGCTATTGAAATAATTTTGTTTGCAATTTGAGCATCGCTCCCTCCTAGAAAACAACATAAAATGAAATTCAAGATAAAAAATAGTTAGATTATCAGTTTTCCCTACTTCTAGCACCAGAATATGAGACAAGGATACCAGTATTGGCTAGATTACACTTGATCCATGAAGAATTGAAACATAACAGAGCCACTAATAGTCGAATCTCAATAAGATCATTCAAATGAAATTGAAACTACACATTTTATAAAAACCGAACATACTAAGTTATGAAAGGTTTTAAAAAATCTACTCTAATCCATCTGAAACTTATCCCATTGTGGAATTGGTGTCATGTTGATGTGGAATGATGACCCTTTCCAAATCTCATGATTAGTGATCATATTTTAGTCCATTCTATGGAAGAGAATCGATGAAACCATTGTGATTGATGTATGAAAACCTAGTTTATGCTAAAATGAGAATGATGCAAGCTACTTGTTACCATGATTTTATGCTAAGTATGCACTGATTATGTTATTGCTAAGCTAATATAAGCTAAAACTATGCTTACAGATGAAAACCCTAATTCATATACAAACTAAGATGGATGCATGGAAGGAATTAATGGATGCTCTAAGCTATTATGCAATGAAAATGAACTAAAATAATCTAACAAGTGAGAAAATTCAGAGTATGGATGCAAGTAAATTCAATAACATAAGTTTTCAATTGAAAGATGGATCTATTTGTCTCCAAATAGTGATCCATTTATAAGAGAGCGAATGAGGAATGAAGAGTTGAGATCAAAAAGTTTAATCAACAGTTGAAGATGAAGAGGATGAGAGGCATGGATCATGGACTCTCATCAATGGATGAGAATGCATGATGAGGTTTAATCAAGGGCTCACACTTGCCTCAAACAAACACACATTTGAACTGCTCAAATAGGTCAAAGGTAACTTGCTCAAAAGGTTGAAGGTTTAGCTTGTTCAAGAAGCCAAGTGAATTGATTGTAGGAGAGAGAATATTCCTTTTGGGTGAGGAAAAGGGTAATTTAAAAATTAAAACAAAGTTTTAATTGTGCAAAAAAAGGGATAAGAAATATTCTATGGGAATATTCCCTTTGCTTAGAGGAAAATTAGTTTAATTGCTAGTTAAACAAGATTTAATTTATGTAATTAGGGGATTTGGAAGAACAAAGTGATATTTATTAAATTAGATGATTTAATAAATGGGTGAGAGATGAAATGATATTTAATTAAATAACTTAGGGTTATTTAATTAAATAAAATGACTTAGGGAATTAAATTAAATATTTTTATTTATTTAATTTAATTAGATAAAGTGTTAGTGTGAAAAGAGATGAATTAACTCGATTAAATTAATTAGATCAATAAATGAAAATGATGCAATTAATTAATTAGCTAGGCTAATTAAATTAATTAAGTTAAAAGAGTATGGGTTAAGAAGGAAACGATGTTAATAAATTTGTTTTAATTGTATGTTACCAATTAGGACATTTTTTAGTGTCTACACTCAGCCATTCTTTAACGGAGGGAGTTGAATCGAGTGTATTTGTTTATGAAGGTTGATGGAAATTTGAAGGACTAGGGTGGTAATTACAATAACATCTTAATGTAATTCCAATAAAGAGACTATAATATTAAATTTTAGTTTATTTTCTATTAATATCATTGAGCATATAATTATTCATTAGAAGGATTCATTGTATTGAGGTTTGACATTTCATTTATGAATAGAAATATTTAGTTTCTATTCTCATGAAGTGTCGATGTTTTGTGATGAATACCAATATTGGTGGCAGGATCCTAGAATAAAGACAAGTGACTTATACTCCAAAAAATAAGGCTTGTGACTTTCAAGAATAATATTCAATACAGTTACTTGTTTGGAGTGATCGATATTAATAGAAGCCTTTGTCTTATTCATAGTAGCATTTGTCTCATCTAAGGATTCCTTAGTAATGCCTCATTGAGGAGATTGAAAGGAATTATTTACATAGTATGGGGTATACAGGAAATCATAAAAGAAATTTGTGTTTTTTGGTTTATGATATGATAATACGAGGCTATCATAGTAGAAAAATCCACATCTATACCAAAAATTTTACTAGTAAGAAGAATTGGCCCATTTATTCTCAGTCATGTAAGGTAAAGTTTCATTCTAATGCAAGAGAAGGCCATGTGCAGGATCATGATGGGCCAAAAAGTGGTGATATGTATGTGATATGATAGCCCATGTTGTTGACGACTTTTTTTTTACCCAAAATTGATGAAACAAAAGGGTTTTTAAAGGAGATTCTCAACTTTCCACCAATATAAATTATGCTTTACTTTAAATTTAATAAATAATTATTATTCATTTTCTATTTAAATTGTGAGAAAAGTCCTTATTGCTAGGATGATTAAAAAACATCTATAGCTTTCAAACAGTGTCACATTTTTTGAATCTAAAATATGTGTCACATTCTATGCTTCACATACTAAAGGATTAAAAAAAAAAAAATTGAATTTCATGAATTTTTGACCAAGTTAAGGTGGTCAAACATACAATTTTTTATATTTAAAAAAAGTTGATGCAGGAGCATCCAGTGGTGTAAGGGCATCTTGCATCACCCAAAAAATAGTTAAATTTCAAGTTTATCATTTTTTAGATGTTTTTACATTTTTGGATACCCTTTTTGTTATAATGAAATTCCCAATTCACGGTTTTTATTTTCTATTCTTGGGTTGAAAAATATTGCAGTTTTAGTTTCCCATATTTGCACCTAAAAATTTTCCAAGTTGGATTTGAGGCACTTAGAGCTTCCGGAATGGCCCTGAAACTTGTTGAAATAGGTGTAGAAAATTTCAATCGCATTCTTTACTTCGAGACCTTTCCAACGGTTCAAACGGTTCACGAATTGGAGCCCTGGATCAAAAGTTATGGCCCTAGGAAGTTGGTGCACTTTCTAGAAGATACCATTGCAAATGCTCTTTTGAAATTTGAACTTCATGTTGTAAATTTTTGGTGCCAAACCGCCTAAACTCAATTTGAATGTTGTTTTGGCTCCAAACTAATGAGGAGCTCTATTTATGGGCAGGTTTTCTAATTTTTGGGTAACTTTTTGGGGACAAGCTCGCATATTGCAAAAAGGTTATTCTATAGCTTTCTGTAGCTTGCATGTGTTGTAGAACTTGGGGATTTGAGATCCTCTACATGTAAGAATCTCCATTTTCTAAATAATAAAATCATTCTCTTGTTTGTGGGCTATTTTCTGTGTCTCGGGTTGTGCCCTCATCAAAAGTTGTAATAAAAAAATCATAATTAATTATTTACTTCGAAAAAAATTACAAAAATATATGCATCACATTGGGACATGAGTCCTCTACTTATATCTAAAATATTATTAAAAAGATATTATCATTTTATTGTGGTTAGGGTGGTCAGACAGACACCTACTTCTTATTTTTTCCACGAAATTTAAGTACTCTTGCATTAACATTTCAAAATTTCACCAAATAGATTTTTTTTAAATAAACCTAGTAGTTTAGAAACTACATTCAATTTTCTACAAATTCTATTCTTACATATTTTTGAAATAATATAGATAACTTATTCAATTTTTTACATCAAGTTGCCTAACTTTTATTTTTTTAATTTTTTTGCCACTTAAGAGCCTATTTTTTCCATGATGATCCTTCACATACCTAGAAGTTCGTTTATAGTTATTTGTGTCTTTGAGAGTTTGAGATCATAGTTTTGGTTGCATTTTCTCATGATGAGGAATTTTATGTATACAATTGGTTGTATTTGATTCATCTTCATTTTTTTAATGTTGATTAATGTCATTGTAAGTGATTAGTGTTGTGTGGTTTAGAGATTCACATTAGTGAGTCAGTGATTGTCACACATATTATTTTTCTTGACTGGGTTTTTGGAGTGTGTACCTATGGTACATAAGGATATTGATAGAGACAATTACATTTTTTTAGTGTAATCCTTGAAGTATGGGTTTATTAATGGAGTGATTGATCAAAAATCTATTGTATCTGTTATCCCTCTATCAAAGGTTGCAGTTCTTCCTCTAGTGCTATTTGTGGTGGATTAGTATTTTAAACTATTATATTGGAGGTTGGTGGCATTGGAGGATGGAGAATTTCCATCATCTCAAGTTAGCTTCTCGCTTTGAGATGATGCTTTGCATGAGAAGCATTTTTAGTTTTAGTTTCTTGCTTTTTCTTGTTGTTGCTGATAGATTTTAAGGATGCATATAATGTGAAGTTTGATTTATGGAGATAGGTATGGGATTTGGTGTAGAGCTCAATATGGATGGTTTTCCAATGAGCACTTGAGGCTGTGATCCAAATTATACCCTTCTGAGGGTAATTAGACAACTTGATGGAGCCATGTGTTTGGAGAGCTCAAGGAATTTGTGATTTGGGAGTTCATGGGAGGAAGAAAATGGGAATTCGGCTAGAGCTACACCTTTATGAGGGTCAAGAGACAACTTGATGGAGCTCTGTCTAATTTGGAATTTTTTCTTTAGGGAACATCTTCACAAAGATGTATATAGACTTTGTAATTAGAAAGTTTTGTTATGTAAGCCTTAAGGGGGGGGTCCCTTGGTAAAGTGCATAAAAATTTTTAGGGGATACATTCGTAAGAACAATGTAATAAGGTGTGGAATGTTGGAAATATTGCATTGCTAACTAATTTTTTATGGTAGTTACACATATGTACATCTATGATAGTTATGCGGTTATCTCTGACAATTCTCCTATATAGATTGTATTTTGTCCTATCAAAAATCAATCAATTTTTATGCTCTCAAAAGCTTAAACCATTAAATTTTCTAAAAATATATGCAATTTCAAGTGAAAATAAAAAAAAATCAGAATTGGTACATACTATTGTGGAAATACCCTTGAAATAAGTCACAAACATAACATTTATCTATTTAATCCCTTTAGAAAAAAATGTGCATAAATTAAAAACAAAGTATTTCCTTCAAACATTTTTGAATTAAATTTGTTAGTAGTTTTGGTATGTTAGTCTTGGATTTACATTTTTAATCTATGAAGCATGCATTAGAGAATGTAAAATGGAATAGATTTTTAGGTTATTGGTGTTATAAATAATAAAAATTAACCAAAACAAAGTGCAAAAATTTAAAAAAGTTGCAAATATGTTTAGAGATAAATATTTTACCTTGGAAAGCATTCACTAAACAATGCACACATCTACCAAAACATAGAGTGGATCCATCCTGACATGGTATTTGCACAAAAAATAGATAATGTTAGTTTAGAAATGATTTTAAGCTCTTTTTTTTGTATTTGGAACATACTATGGTATTATTTGAGTAGTGTATCCCCTACAAATCCAATTTTTGGGTGATCCCACAATACTGGTTTACAATTTTTGGCTAAACTAGACACTAAACTTATTTTTTTAGCTAAATCTTCACTTTCAGGCACCTATAGCGGCTAAACCATAAGGAATTTGAAGATGATGCAAACTAGTGATTTGTGACATTTTTTATGTAGATTCTAAAAATATTTTTTTCAAAATTTTTGGAATCATACTGCACTTATTTTTCTATCCCCTTCAAAACCTAGTTTTTTCAATAAACATCATTTTTAAGGAGTGACGCTCACTGTATAACACAACTTTTTTTCCATGAAGGATTAAATTCTATTTTTTTTTAATTTATATTTTTAACTACCATAGCTAGTGATTTCAATTGGTTTCATAGCGTTATTATTGAATATTTTTTCCTTAATCAAGTTTTGAAGTCAAACCAATTACAATTCAAAAATAGGCAAACTGTATAACACATAACCTTTTTTGTATGTATCAAAATTCCATTATTTTTTTGTTGGATGAAAGAATTCAATATCTAGTGCTCTCATATTTTTCAAAAAATAAAATTGACAATCTTCTATTTTTCCACATGTGCAGAACAGAGAGCTTGATTTTTGGTGAAAATCCTACACACAAGAAATCAAAAATAAATATAATAATAAAATTAAATTTATTTGAAATTATTCTTTTTGGGAAGCTTATAATAAGAAATACATACTTACAAAAAATAAATTTTAAATGAATTCATTTTATCCACCAAAAGGTAAATCAAAAGTGGTTTCTTATCAACATTTTCATAGGTGTAAAGGAGACTCTGTTATAGGTATGGTTTAAAAATAGTGGGGTTCTATCTAAGGGGGTTTGATCTAAGGTAGTTTGATCATACCCTCTTAAATTAGAATGCTTTAAATGGAAATTTTTAAGGTTTAAATCATTATATTTTCTAAAAATATGTGATTTCAGCAAAAATCAAAATCTCCTAGAAATTGTAAACCAGCTTTGTGGGATCACCATGCTAATAGAAAACTAGTTCAAAATTAGTAATAAAAAATTGTAAAATGGAGAAAATAGAAACATAATGTTATAATAGATCCACTAAAGTGTAGAGAAACATGATCAAAATATGGTTTACTACATAAATAAGTGTGGGTGTCAATTTTAAGTAAAATTAAGTCTAGGTTTCACATAGAAGACACTTGCTAGCTTAAAATTTTGATATTACAAAAATGAGAGTAAATTAAACCAAAATATACTAAATACTCATTTAAATGCACCCCAATAAGATACACCAAGATGTGATGTATTTTCTACAGTATAGAATAGATTCATTGATTGGTGTTAAAGTTGCAATTAATCACTCAAGCCTATAATAAAATGTGTTAGACATACAAAATCCTAGTTGATAAACTATTAAATGGAAAATATGATAAACTATAAAATTAATACCTTGTTTGAAAATCAAAAGTAAAATATATCAAAAAACACCAAAACATGCTAGAAGTAGGCAACAAGTAGATGTGCCACTTTCTACAAAATTCATTGAAAGACAACATATCCATCAAATTAGAACTTGTGGTGTTAAACAACTAAAAAAGATTTGATTAATAAAAGAAATGTGAATCAAATCAAGCATGCCAAAAATATGTGTAAAAATAGTGTGAATGTAAACGAACAAGATAAAGTAAGCTAACCTATTCAATTCACACTCAAATACAACACTTAAGTTTAGAGAATAGGGAGACCTAAAAACACAAGTAAATGAAATTCAATATAAATTCCATCAAGCTTCCTTGATGCACCAATTCATGGTGAATGTGTCTAAGGATTTTAGATTGGATATGAAATATTTGAGGTGCTCATAGTGGAAGCATAACATTAACATTCAATATTTTATTGAAAATGGTTTGGGTTGATGGTAACTTAAAGATTTTTTTTTCTTGAGGATAGGATGACCAAGATTAGATTGAACTATCAATGGATCACATTTATAGAGAAAAGTCTAGTCATGAGAAGCCTCCAAGTGACATGTGGAGAGTGGTATTAAAACGGGGTTCCTAGACCCAATAAGGATCAGAGGTGAAGAATGAGCCTTGGAGAAGGTTGAGGTCTATGATCTAAGAAATATTTTTCTAGAAAGAAGTTGAGATATCCCACATCATCAAGTACTTTGCATGTACAAGAGATATTAAAAGAGTACCTAAATTGTTATATTTTGAGTGATAAAGCCTTAATTAATCATTATTAATCTTGTACAAATTATTAGGGAGACATTGATTTCATTAGGTGACTTAATATAATTTGCACCAAATAGACAAATTAAATAAATATGAAATCCGTTTAACTTTTAGGATGCACTGAGATATGCTTGGATAAATAAATATTTACCTTACAAGAACAAAGAATAATGGATTGTATGGTAAGAATAAAATCAAGTGAATAGTGGTATTCAATAGATAAATAGTGGTTTATTTAATGTCAAAATAATAATAAAATATTATTTAGCCAATTTTGTTAGTAAAAATGAAAAATTAATTAATTATAGAATAAATAAGAAGTGACAACCTAAAACAATAGTTTACATCAATTTTAGATTTCTATTCCCCCTTTGTGACTTCCCTAAACATAAATAGTCTATATCTCAATCACCAAGCCATAGGCAACAAAAAAAATCTAGAATCTTTAGACAGTTAAGAGGAAAAACTAGATGTGTGCACATTCAACATAGAATTCATCTCCATTATTAATATATTAACTAATTCAACACAAATTATCATCTTTAAACTATTTGACAAATAAATTATTAAAATATCTTACAAAAAATCACCCCTAGAGGATCAAACATATATTAATTGTTGTAAATTTTTTTAAATGCATAATTAACAACATTAATAGTCAAACATACATAGGGTGTTCAAATTTAGGAGCACTTTTAACATAATTAAGTTCACCAATACTTCTAGAAAAATGAAGGTAGATAGAAATATTTTTTGACTAGAAAGCCTAGAATTTGATGGTTTGTGTGACAATTTTTTCAATTTTAGACCATATATTACAACTTTTAAACTTATTAGACTATATAATTTAACTTTTTATTTTTTATATAACAATATATGACACTTATTTTTTGATATATATTACTTAGTTTAGAATCCAACAACCAAAAAACTAGTGTATTGGATAGCAATGCCACTAAAACCAAGTCCAATGAGCACTTGAACTAGACTATATATCACTAATATTAACTAACACTATAATATCTTATACACTCTTTTACTATTATTTATAAGTATATAATCAATTTGAAAGGAAAAAGAAATACGAGGCCAAGGAAAATTACATAGACCCCACAATAGCCCCAAACATACAAAAACACATATGAAACTGGAGTCATCATCACATTATCTCATTCCATTGAAGTCAACCTCTTCACAACATCATTATCATTTCACACTGCCTCTTCCTCACAACATTTGAATTGGTGCATAACATCACTTGTCACCATAGAAATAACATATTATAACCTTTTTTCATGCTTAGCAAGCTCTTTAGCCTCCTCTCTTTCTAGGCGTTCTTCCTCCTCTTTCCTCTTATGACCTTCCTCAACAACTTTAAATTTAGGCTCAAGGGCTTATCTTCCCCTCCTTTGTCTAGCTTTCTCCTCTTCAAGCTCATGAATTTTCTATAACATAGCCAATTTATCTCTCTCTTCTTTGGCCTTCAATTCCTTCTCCTTTTGTTGTCGTAGCAAGTCCTCTTTTTGTTTTTGTTTCCTTTCTAGTTCATCCTCCCTAGCCTTGGCATCAAATTCTTCTTTCTTAGCAAGTGCCTCAGCTTGTGCTTTGGCCTCTACTTCTTGCTTAGCCTCTTCAAACAATTTCCACTAATCCTCTAGGGTGAGTACATGCCCAGCTCTCACATCCTTAGTTTCCTCAAGGGATGCAACCACATGAGTCTCATTATCAGATCGAGTGGCCTTAGAATCTATATCAACATCATGAATATCAATTTCATGCTCCTTCCCTTTTAAGGATTTAGCCTCCTTATGAAGGGTTCTAGTAGGAATTTCCCCAATTGGTTGCTTTGTAAAAAGAGGTTGATTTGAGGTTTCACCTTGAGCTTTTGTCATGGCTTCTTCTCCATGTTCTTCAGGAACATCCTAAGCATGAATTGTAGGCTCAAGCTCCTCTCTAGAATTGGGAGGGAAAATGGTGCAGGAGCACCTAGGCTGACCTCCATTTTGGTTTGACAACAATTTTGGCTTGTACTTGATCTTGGCCAAATCAACATTTCAGTGTGTTTGTTTTCGACCTTAGAAGGTCTTGGTTGTGTATTACGAGTTGGTCATTAGGACTACAATCATACTAATGTTGTTATGTTGTTAATTTTTGCTTTAATAAGCTTTGGAGAGCTTAGGATTAGAATGAGAGCCTTAAATGTGTGCTAACCACATCAACATTGTTTGAAGATGCCAAGGGGTAGTTTAGATGTTGGTTGCTCGAGATCAATGGGTTAGAGATCCTAAAAAGAAGGGTGATGGAAAAGTTGCAAGAATATTCCAAAATTGCATGACAACAATGAGAGGTTGCATGCAATTTAGTAGTTGCCTTGGATTCCCTTAAAATCAGGGATATGGGAGCGAGCAATCTCCCCTTGAATGATGGAAAAGACTTCAAGATTGATGTAATGGCTCGTAGCAAGTAGTTAGTAGCATGGTAATAAAATTTTGGTGTGAAGAATAGAAAATAGTTGTTAGCAAATTTCTATGTTTTTTTTCTGGAAAACCCATGTGTTTCCAAAAGCAGAGATATAGAAAGCACTGTGCATATTGTTTTCACACTGTGTTTTGTACATTGGATAATATAGAGTAAACTTCATCTTGTATACAGATTGTTTAAGTGTAGTTTTGTTATTTCTTATTCATAAATTAGGTTGTAGGGTATTAGGTTTCTCTGTTTTGAGCAACAAGATTTGAAATGACTCCCCCATAGACACTAACCATGGGATTCTCCTGAGTTTGGTGGAATATGGGAGTGGATCCAATCAAATTTAAATATGTAGTAGTAGGAAATCTTGAGAGCCAAGCTATGTTTTGTAAAATCAAACCCTAGGCGAGCTAGGACTTCCCAGTTAGGTGTTTGAGAGTGAAAGTTAAAGATAATAGGTAGGGGAAGAGAACACTGTATGAAATCCGTACAGTTCTAGGAAGGGCAAGGTAAGGTCTTCACATGCCAAGGGGATTGAGACTTCCATCAATCCATCATAGGCAGATCTAAATCAAGAAACAGTGAAACCCTAGAAGATAGGTGAATTAGCCCTCCAATCCAAGAATATAGGAATCAGCTGTATGGTAGAGACAAGGGCTTGAAACCCTAGTAAAGATTTAAAAGTCCAAAAATGGTATCAGGAAATCAAGTTTCTTTGATAGGTTATTTGTCAAGTTTAAGAGCAAAAAGCCAAAAACCGACTGGTAAAGGCTAGTAGAGAATTAGGCCTGTCCAAGGAAAATTCATGAAAGCGGGTGATTTGAAGTTTGGACACCAAGCAAGATGCATCCATTTGGAGGTAAAATGCAAGAAACCAGTGTCTCTAGCTCCCCTACAAGAAGTTCAAGTCAGATGGAGAATTTGGCACTTAGATCCTTCTAAGTCCAAGGAAGAGTAAGCAGTTACAAAGAAGGTGTTGGTCTTCCTAAGCTAAGCACAAGTTGAAAACTCATAGAAAAGAGTTGGAGTAGGGCCTGGTTGGTCTTCCAAGCTCAACAAGAACCATTGGAGTCAGGTTCTAGGAAGGAGATGGTGGAGAGGTCTCAAAAAGGTTGTGCAAGCAAGCTTAGGTCTCACCATACACCATATTGGTATCAGATCTAAGTTAGATTCTAGGCTTGTGATTGATGTTTCAGCCCACTAAGTTAGTAAGAGAGAATACACCAGAGGAAAGAACCATGGTGACAAATGCTGAGCTAGCTAGAAAGGTAGAAGAGCAAGAGGAGGATAACCGGTTGCTAAGAGAGAGGTTATCTCAAGTGGAGAAGCTCTTGGATAAAGTCCATGAGATAGCAGATAATGTGAAGGAAAAGATAAAGTAGAAGGAAGAGCAGGAAGCCAAGGAAAAAGAAGAGGAATTGGAGGAGGAAGCTCCAAAGCCTGACCCTGTTCTTGCTAAAGAAACATTCTTGAAGGCATTGCAAGCTTTGAGTGGTAAAGCATTGGAGGGTGTGCCACTTTTCAGTGGACAAATGGACCCTAATTCAGTTGTAGACTGGATTAAGAGCATTGAAAATTACTTTGAATGTGATGGCATAATAGAGGCCCAAAAGGTAAAGGTGGCCAAGTCAAGGTTGAGAGGAGTAGCTCTCACATGGTGGAAGTTTGTACAATCTGAAAGAGAGAAAGAAGGAAAAGGTCCCATAGTTTCATGGAAAGGGATGGTAACTAAGATAAGGCAAACCTATCTTCCTGATGATTACGAAGTTCAGTTGCATAGGAGAAGACACAATCTGAGGCAAAAAGATATGGATGTTCAAACATATACAGATGAGTTTCAAAAATTGTGCCTAAGATCAAAGGTGGTTGAAGATGAGAGCATCAAGTTAGCAAGGTACCTAAATGGACTCAAATGGTCTATCCAAGAAGATATGAGTTTAGTAAACTTCAAAACAGTCCACCAATGCTATCAAATGGCTTTGAAGATAGAGGAGAAAGGAAAAAATAAACAAGAACACAACCCAAAAAGTAGAGGTAAAGGGAAAGACAACAGAGGACAAAGAGGAGGTTATAGTGGAAGAAGTTTAGAACCAAGAGCCCAAGGAGAAGTCAGATTTTTAGAATAGCAAGAAGGAAGCTCTAGTAGAGGTGGTAGAGGAAGAGGTTTCAGCTCTAGAGGAAGAAGTGGTGGACAAGGAAGAGGTAGCTACTTCACTAACATGAAATGTTACCACTGCAACCAATTGGGACACCCGGCCTATAGATGTCCAGAGAAAGGTAGCACTTCTCATGGAGGAGATAAGAGGTCTAATCTGATTCAAGATGAAACTACTACAGTAGATAAGCATCCTGAGGTACCTTTGAACTCAGAGGAAGGTGAGAATCTCATGATGAGGAGGACTTTGATCAAAGAACCGGTTAAAGAAGAGCCAAGTCAAAGGAGGTCCTTGTTCAGGATAAAGTGCAAGATGATGGGGAAAGTGTGTAAGGTCATTATAGACTCAAGTTCTATAGACAATATTGTGTCAGAGGAGGCAGTCAACAAGCTAAAATTGACAAGGATACCTCACAATAATCCTTACAAGGTCATATGGCTCAATAAGGGTCAACATGTCTTGGTGAATGAACAAGCATGGGTGGAGTTTTCAATTGGCAAGTACAAAGACAAAGTTTTGTGTGATGTGTTACCTATGGATGCATGCCACTTGCTCTTAGGTAGACCATGGCAATTTGACCGCCAAGCTGTGCATGATGGAGCCAAGAATTCTTACACTTTCAAGAAAGACAATGTAACCTTCAATATTCAGTCTTTGTTAGAAGATACAGAGATGCAGACAGTAGGTTCTAAACTGCTCATAGCTAGTGAAAAAGAGTTCTTAAAAGCTTTGGAAGAAGGAGAAGGAGTTGGCTATGCAGTGATGATCAAGCCAAGAGAGGTGAACAAAGAGAAAGCAGCTGAAAAGCAAGAGTTACCCAAGGAGATAAAGGAATTGTTGCAGACGTATGAAGGTATTGTAAGTAGTGGTCAACCAGCAACATTACCTCCTAAAAGAGCCATAAGTCACAGGATAGACTTGATACCAGGAGCCACCCTTCCAAACAAAGCAGCCTACAAGATGACACCTCAACAAAATGAGGAAATAGCCAAACAGATTCAAGAACTTCTTGACCAAGGTCTCATTAGGAAAAGCATTAGTCCATGTGTAGTTCCCACTGTCTTAGAACCAAAAAAGGGAGGAGAATGGAGGCTTTGTACTAATTCTAGGGCAATAAACAAGATAACCATTAGGTATAGGTTCCCTATCCCTAGGATTGAAGATCTCATGGATTGTCTAGGTGAAGCTAGGTACTATACCAAGATAGATTTAAAGAGTGGTTATCACCAAATTAGGATACATGAGGGAGATGAGTGGAAAATAGCCGTCAAAACCAATGAGGGTCTCTATGAGTGGCTAGTTATGCCATTTGGCTTGTCTAATGCCCCCTCCACATTCATGAGACTCATGAATGAAATCCTCAAAGACTACATTGGCCAATTTGTAGTAGTGTATCTTGATGATATACTAATCTATAGCAGAACAAGAGAAGAGCACCTCCAACATATTGAGTTAATTTTCAAGAAGCTGCAGGAGGAGAAGTTGATGATCAATCTGGAAAAGTGTGAGTTCATCAAAATAGAGCTGGTGTACCTTGGATTTGTATTATCACATGGAAACTTGAAGATGGACAGCAGCAAGGTAGAATCCATTCTCAATTGGCCTACTCCTAAGACAGCAACAGAGGTAAGAAGCTTCCATGGTCTTGCTCAATATTATAGAAAATTCATAAGACAATTTAGTGCTATTTGTGCTCCTATGTTGGATACCATTAAAGGAGGAATGAAAGCCAAGTTTGTATGGAATGAGCAAGCTAACAAGAGTTTTGAGTTGCTAAAGGAAAAGATAGCCACCCAACCTGTTTTGGTGTTACCAAGCTTTGAGAAGCTATTCGCCATTGAGTGTGATGCAAGCAATGTAGCTATTGGAGCTGTTCTCAGTCAAGAGGGAAGACTAGTGGCTTTTCATTCAGAGAAGCTAAGTGAAGCCAAGAAGAAGTATTCTTCTTATGACCTTGAGATGTATGCATTGGTCCAAGCACTAAGGAAATGGAGGCACTACTTGCTTCCCAAGGAATTCATTGTGTATTCAGACAACCAAGCACTCAGTTTCCTAAATTCTGAAGAGAAGTTGAGTCACAGGCACATGAAGTGGGTGGAGTATTTGCAAGCTTACACCTTCAATATCAAGCACAAGAAAGGAGCTCTCAACAAAGTGGCTGATGCATTGAGCAGAAGAGTCCTCACAATTCAGGAAATTCAGTTGAAGAGCATGGGAATAGATCATTTCAAAGATCTATATGCAGATGATGAAGACTTTGTAGATATTTATAAGGTATGTCTTGAGTACAAGAACCATTTTCATAGCAAATATGTTGAATATACCTTGCAAAGTGATTTATTGTTTAAAGGGAATCAACTTTGTGTTCCTAGAGGTTCTATTAGGGAGAACTTAATACAAGAAAAGCATAATGGTGCATTGAGTGGTCATTTTGGGATCACCAAAACTCAAGATCTTGTCCAAAGGTTTTATTATTGGCCAAGAATGAACTTAGATATCAGAAGGTATGTGGAGAGTTGTGTGGTATGTCAAAAGGCCAAGGGCACTTCTTCAAATGCAGGCCTATACCAGCCACTGCCTATCCCTTCTAGGCCATGGGAATGTTTGAGCATGGAATTTGTAGTTGGTTTACCCAAGAAAAAGCAAGGTATGGATAGTGTTTATGTTGTTGTAGAAAGATTCAACAAGATGGCTCATTTTGTGCCCTACAAGACAACCAATGATGCCAGTCAAATAGCCTCTCTTTTCTTCAAGGAGGTAGTAAGGATTCATGGCTTACCAATCAGCATTGTATCAGACAGAGATACTAAGTTTATGAGTCATTTTTGGAAGACTCTTTGGCAAAGGATGGGCACCAATTTGTCCTTTGGATCTGCATACCATCCCCAAACTGATGGTCAGACCGAAGTTGTGAATAGGACACTTGGAAACCTCTTGAGATGCTTGACCAAGGAGTATGGTCAACAATGGGATCAGATTATTGGGCAAGTTGAATATGCCTATAATGACACAGTAAATAGATCCACAAGGAAGAGTCCCTTTGAAATTGTGTATGGTCTACATCCTAGATGTGTATATGAGCTGAGAGAGTTTAAGGATGGAGTCAAGGGAAGTGGATATGTAGATGATTTTTCCTATGCAATGCAGGAAATTCATGACACAGTCAGAAAAACCTTGGCAGAAAATACTATGAAACATAAAACTAAGGTGGATAAGCATAGGAAAGAAGTCCAATTCAATGTTGGGGACTTGGTCATGGTGCATTTGAATAAGTCTAGACTGCAAAAAGGAGTTCCTAATAAGCTACAAATGAAGAGGATAGGTCCCTGTCCTATCTTGGAGAAGTATGGAAGCAATGCTTTCAAGGTGCAATTTCCAGCTGACAGTGGATTGTCCCCTGTTTTTAATGTTGAAGATCTTTTACACTACAAAGTACCACCATTAAACTTCGATCAGACCTTCAATGAAGTCAATCAAGATGTAGAAGACCTTAAACTGCCTACTGTCACAGTCAAACAAGCTGATAAGATCTTGGATACTAGGGTCTACAAGAGAACAAGAACCAAGGAGTACAAAGAACATCTGATCAAGAGGCATGATGAACCTGATGTAGATGTAGTATGGATCAAGGAGGCAGAGTTCAAGAAGTTGGGAATTGATCCTAACTTACTGAATCCAAGGATGGATTGAAGTTTTCTATTTTGGGGAGGATGGTGCAGGAGCACCTAGGCTGACCTCCATTTTGGTTTGACAAAAATTTTGGCTTGTACCTAATCTTGGCCAAATTGGGATTTCAGTGTGTTTGTTTTGGACCTTAGAAGGTCTTGGTTGTGTATGATGAGTTCGTCATTAGGACTACAATCATACTGATGTTGTTATGTTGTTAAGTTTTGCTTTATTAAGCTTTGGACAGCTTAGGATTAGAATGGGAGCCTTAAATGTGTGCTAACCACATCAACATTGTTTGAAGATGCCAAGGGGAAGTTTAGATGTTGGTTGCTCGAGATCAATGGGTTAGAGATCCTAAAAAGAAGGGTGATGGAAAATTTGCAAGAATATTGCAAAATTGCATGACAACAATGAGAGGTTGCATGCAATTTAGTAGTTGTCTTGGATTCCCTTAAAATCAGGGATATGGGAGTGAGCAATCTCCCCTTGAATGATGGAAAAGACTTCAAGATTGATGTAATGGCTCGTAGCAAGTAGTTAGTAGCATGGTAATAAAATTTTGGTGTGAAGAATAGAAGATAGTTGTTAGCATATTTCTGTGTTTTTTCTGGAAAACCCGTGTGTTTCCAAAAGCAGAGATATAGAAAGCATTGTGCATATTGTTTTCACACTGTGTTTTTTACATTGGATAATATAGAGTAAACTTCATCTTGTATATAGATTGTTTAAGTGTAGTTTTGTTATTTCTTATTCATAAATTAGGTTGTAGGGTATTAGGTTTCTTTGTTTTGAGCAGCAAGATTTGAAATGACTCCCCCATACCTACTAACCACGAGATTCTCCTGAGATTCATGGAATATGGGAGTGGAGCCAATCAAATGTAAATATGTAGCAGTAGGAAATCTTGA
Source organism: Sequoia sempervirens (assembly GCA_007258455.2). NCBI lineage: Eukaryota > Viridiplantae > Streptophyta > Pinopsida > Cupressales > Cupressaceae > Sequoia > Sequoia sempervirens. Next base: position 467,476,709 of record VDFB02047230.1, read on the forward strand.
GAGCCAAGCTATGTTTTGTAAAATCAAACCCTAGGCGAGCTAGGACTGCCTGGTTAGGTGTTTGAGAGTGAAAGTTAAAGAGAATAGGCAAGGGAAGAGAACACTGTACAGAATCCGTACAGTTCTAGGAAGGGCAAGGTAAGGTCTTCACATGCCAAGGGGATTGAGACTTCCATCAATCCATCATAGGCATATCTGAATCAAGAAACAGTGAAACCCTATAAGATAGGTGGATTAGCCCTCCAATCTAAGAATATAGGAATTAGTTGTACGGCAGAGACAGGGGCTTGAAACCCTAGTAAATATTTAAAAGTTAAAAAAGGGTATTAGGAAATCAAGTTTCTTTGATAGGTTATTTTTCAAGTTTAAGAGGAAAAAGCCAAAAACTGACTGGTAAAGGCTAGTAGAGAATTAGGCCTGTCCAAGGAAAATTCATGAAAGTGGGTGATTTAAAGTTTGGACACCAAGTAAGATGCATCCATTTGGAGGTGAAATGCAAGAAACCAGTGTCTCCAGCTCCCCTGCAAGAAGTTCAAGTTAGATGGAGAATTTGGCACTTAGATCCTTCTAAGTCCAAGGAAGAGTAAGCAGTTACAAAGAAGGTGTTGGTCTTCCTAAGCTAAGCACAAGTTGAAAACTCATAGAAAAGAGTTGGAGCAGGGCTTGGTTCGTCTTCCAAGCTCAAAAAGAACCATTGGAGTTAGGTTCTAGGAAGGAGACAGTGGAGAGGTCTCAAAAAGGTTGTGCAAGCAAGCTTAGGTCTCACCATACACCAGAAAAACTCTAATGGCTCCTTAGGAGTTGTCCTTTTTGTCCTTTTGTATCCCTAAGTGGTACCTTCAGCCTTTCTCTTTTTAGAAGGTTGAGCCTCTGGCTCCTTGATTCTCATAACCACCCATTGGATACTTCTATCTAGGACTGGCCTTGCAATCTATTTTATGTTAGTAGATTCCTCTACATCCCAATCCACTAGATCTAATTTTGTAGTGCCTATATTATCAGTATCATATTGGGGATCCAAGGTTACCCCGTCATCTGAAAAAGTGTCAAGAATGTCCTCCTTCACCCCATACTCAATCATGAGTGGGATGGGTAATCTTTCATAATTCCTTCTTCTTAGATTATATTCATCCTATAAGTCCATCCAAAAATCCTCCAGGAAATTGAAATGTTTTTCAAAAACTATGTGAAGTAAACCTTGCATCTTGTGCTTGGGATCAAAACAATTCCTACATGTATACAAGACTAACCTCAAATGGATCAACTCATCACAAATTACCTTGGCTGCCACATTGTGTGCACAACTATACTCACCCAACTTCATGGTAAATTTGTGACAACCATTCTTATGCTTCTTCCTCATTGAGTTGTTTGGGGCTTTGTGGGGTGGGTGCATAAAACATGAACCTTATCATCTATGGTATTAGATCAATGATGATATTCCCCTACAAGTCTACACATTGTCTGGTGGTAGGATTGTAACTTCCAGTTGTAGTAAGTATTAATTTTGGACACTAGATTGATAGAGGAAAGAGGGCAACATGTTCCAACCTAGATTGAACAATTCTCTCCATTCTCCTTGTTACATCCTCACTGAATGTTTCTTCATGCAACTTTTCATAATTGAATGGGCCCAAGTTTGTGTCTGTGATATCTACCCAATCTGAATCCACCTTGCAAGCTATAATAATAGGGTTTTCATGCTTATACCTCAAGGTGTAGGGTATTTGTTCCACTTTTCTCTTCTTAGGCTTGGTTCCTTGCCTTGAACTTTCTATAGGTCGACTTCTTTGAGAAGCCTCCTCTGATGCTCTTGACATCCTCTATTCCTGGAATACAACCCTGGGTTAGATGATCAAAAGCATGAAAATAATTACATCATCCAATACCTCTCATACCATTCTCTATTGGGTATGTGCAGGATCATGATGGGCCATAAAGTGGTGATATGATGGGTATGTGTAGGGTATGTGGTTGACGACTTTTTTTTCATTGAAAATTGATGAAACAAAAAGGGTTTTTAAAGGATATTCTCAGCTTTCCACCAATATAAATTATTTTTTACTTTGAATTTAATAAATAATTATTATTCATTTTCTATTTGAATTATTATTAAAGTCCTGATTGATAAGCTGATTGAAAAACATCTATAGCTTTCAAATGGTATCATTTTTTTTAATCTGAAAAATGTGTCACATTCTATGCTTCACATACTATAGGATTAAAAAAAATTGAATTTGATGAAGTTTTGACCAAGCTAAGGTGGTCAAACATGCGAGGATTTTATATTTTAAAAGTTGTAATAAAAATCATAATTAATTATTTACGGAAAAAATTATAAAAAAATATGCATCACATCGACAAGAGTCCTCTACTTATATCTAAAAATATTATAAAAATATTATCATTTTATTGTGGTTAGGGTAGTCGATTGCATTAACCTACTTATTTTTTCCCTAAAATTTAAGTACTACTACATTGAAATTTCAAATTTTCACCAAATAGATTTTTTTCAAAAATAAACCTAGTAGTTTAGAAACTACATTCAATTTTCTACAAATTCTATTCCTACATATTTTTGAAATAATATAGATAACTTATTCAAATTTTTACGTCAAGTTTCCTAACTCTATTTTTTTGAATTTTTCACCACTTAAGGGCCTATTTTTTCCATCATGATCCTGCACATACCCTATTCCCTCAGGATATCTCTTCATACTTATTCAAATTTTATATCCATCAGAAGCGGAGTCAAAGTAGAATCAGAAACAAGAAAATATTTAACACAGGGTGAGATCGATACTAGAACTAGAACAAGACCAAAACCGGGATTGGAATGGAAACCAAACCTGAAACTAATCGATAGTTCCAAGTTCATTCCTGAATTTGGTTCTGCTTCCACCAAAAGGAAAGGATGAAGATCATAGTCAATGGTCATTAGAAGCAAGATCATTTTGGGAATGAACTCCTATGCAAACACCTATGGGACAAGTTCGTTCTTGAGTCTGCTTCAACCAATTTACCATTCAAATGAAGCAATTTCTTAAAGATGCAATCATATGAATCTAAGACTTAGGTCGCATGCAAACATAAGGAAACCTCAAGTAAAGGGGCTTAAACTCACCATTTAATAGGATAAAGACCAAATTAAAATTCTAGGGGCTTGACATTGTAAAGGTCATCACACAAACCCTAGTTTATGCGACGCGTTAACTCAGGTAATTAGGGCATCAAGAACCTGACCTAAAAAATAACTAAACCAACATGGAAATAAGATCAAATGGGTCACAAAATAGATTTCAACACATTTAAAGCACAAAGGACCCCATGAAATGAAACCCTAGTTAGAAACTAGGGCACAAAAGAATGGACATGCCATGAAAATGACAACAGAACGATAAAAGAAACAAATCAAAAGGAAGAAAAAGGAAAATGGAAAAGGAAAAAAAAAACAAAATAAAACTAGACACACACAAGGGAACAAGAAAAGATTCACAGGAAAGGTCATGTGAATGCACAATAACACCACGAACAATAAAATGAAAATAGAATGACATAAACAAATGGGAACAAAATGGGAAAAGACCTACCTTGAAACACTAATAAGAAAGGTTGAAACTGGATAAGAATCCACTCACCAATGCACCTCCACAATCAAATCGTGCTCCTCTCAAAGTTACCCTGGCTCTGGTTTTCTAAAAAAACTTAGAAAATAAAGATAATGATCCATTTAACCTTGATTAAGCTTTTAAAAACATTTAATGCATGTGATGAGGCTCCAATTAATGCAATAAATGTGGTTGATTAGGAGCAGAACCGGAACGTAAATAAGTAATCAACCAATGTGGAAATCAAAGGCAAGGTGAACATGAATGTGGAGCTGAAATGGAAAAAGAAAATTTTTCCAAGTCTCTTATCCAACTCCAAACTCAGTTTTAGTCCCATGGTAGGAATAGACAACAAAAGAGAAAAAGGGAGCAGAATCGGGACCAAAACTGGACCCAAAATTTTACAAATTCCAAGGTTTGGTTCTGATTGTTGCTTCACTCTTGACAAAAACACCAAGACAAGGACAACAAAAAGAAATTATGAGAAGCAAGACCAGAATGAAAACCGGACCCAGCCATTCACCAACAAAGACAAAAACACAAACCAAGCAAACAAGAGTGGGATCAGAACCAAAATAGAACTCAAAACTTTTACAAAGTTCCAAGTTCAATTCCAATTTTGGTTCCGTTTTCGCTAGGGAAAAAAATACAAAACATAAGGAAACGAGAAGCAACTCAAGGGAAAATGGACCCAAGAGTAGAAGACAAACCAAAAGACAATGAAAATAACAACGAGGCAAGGACGGGGCCAGACCTACAACCGAATCCGAACTTGGAACCTTCAAAAGTTCAGAGTCTAGATTCCATTCTAACTCCACTTTTTCTAGACCAAAAATAAAGGACTTAGGAGGAAAAAGAAAAGCTTCTAAGATCCAAACAAATACCAAGGGAAAAACACAAACAAAGGGGTACCTATTTTGATCCAAAACAAAATGGAGTGGTTATGTAAGGCATAACACTAGGGAGAATATCATGGTGCAAGAAAATGAAAACAATAGTAATGTGTCTTCCTTAGATAAAAAGGTGATTGTCAATTGCCCTTCATTAGAGATACATCACACCAAGAAGTTGAGGTTATGAATGCACAAGTGTCTATTAAATCCTCCTTTATCAATGGACCTCATACATACCCTATGGGACATCCTATGAACCCTCTAATCCTCTACCCCCCTTCACACAATCAACAAACTCAACGCCAACCTGAACTCATCCTTTACCCACCATCACATCAACCTCCACCTCCACCTAAACCCGAGTTTACCCTTTACCCACCTAATCATGATGTTGTTGCTCACACACACTACACTAGAAACAATCCATCACCTTAGTAACCCACCCCAACTCCATCACCTCAGTAATCCCATATTGCCTAGTGCTCCTTGATTAAATTCACACATAAGGGAGTATGATCTTGCCAAACAACTTAAGAATAATCCCTCCAATATATCCCTTTGGGACCTTCAAAATTCACCCACCTATCACACTATGCTTTAAATGGCCTTACAACATGTTCCTATCCCTTCTAATGTGTAATCAAATGACATAGAAACTATAGTTCAAGGATTGATTATTAACATTGTTTTCCACCAAAGTGAACTCCCCCCTTTGGAAATGCAAAAATAAAATGAAGCTTTCATAATTATATCTCAATACAAAATAATAGGGATAAAGAAAACCCTTGTTATCAATGGCTCCGCTCTTAATGTATGTAGCGTAAACCTCTTGGATAAGCTTTGTGTGGATAGATCACAAATTCAACCTAATTCTTTATCTATTATAGGTTTTGACAATGAAGAAAATAAACCACTTGGTATGATCACTTTACCTATTATAGTTGGAGTGGCTACATTGCAAATACCAATCCATGTCATGCCTTATAATCTTTCATATAATCTTCTTTTAGGATGACCATGGATTCATTAGATGAATGCAGTTCCTTCAACTCTTCATCGAAAAATGAAATACATTCACAATAACAAATTGCACATCCTTGAAGCTAACCCTGATCCTAATAGAACATTGAAAACAACATCATGAATCATTTAAACACTTAACACCAACTATGCAAGCAGAACTTGTCCAAAAACAAGAAAAATAGAAACATATGGAACAACCCATAAATATATTAGATGACAATTGGGGTTCCTTAGAATTCAAAAAAACACTCATGGACGATCCTTCAATAGCATCCACCTCAACCACTTTAGACCACAACATAAAAAAAACATAACAAAATTTGATGAACACAACAACAATCAACCACCTGATTCCAAAGCAATGAAAAAACTTTATGGAAAAGATTATGAACTTATGATGCAACTTGGCTATAGTGGAAAAGGATGTGGTTCTCATGAACAAGGAATCCACAACCCTATAGATCCTATTACACAACAAACAACACATGGTCTTGGTTATTGTCCTTTGATATAAATTTCCAAGCCTTCACTTAACATCAACACACCTTTTCTTAATGTCAATGTCATCACACAAAACACTAATGAATTGAATTCATTAGATTTTACACCCTCCTATAAAGGAGATCCAAAAATCTCATAATCTAAATAGTCTTTTGTTGATTTGACATCCTATACCTCTAAGCAAGGAGTATCTTTGTCGCAAATTATACGACCACCTTCTACCATTAATCAAGAGGATATCTTGTCAAGACTCCTCCAAGATCACTTGATCACCCTTCCTCCAAAAAGTTACAAGAAATTATATTACAAGACTTCCTTTTTCACACATCACAAAGTTCACGGTCATTCCACTAATGAATGTAAGGCTTTGAGTAGTAAAATCTAACATTTTTCAGGAGTGTGGCCTTCTTCCTTCTGTGGGAGCATCTAATTCATCTAATAGATACCAATTTTCACTCTGCCATGCATTTCATTAATCATTTAGGCTCACCTTTGTCTTGCACTAAGTGGGGGCAAGGGGTTAGGTATCCTTGTCCTTGTATGTCACTTGATGTTGCCTCTTCTGACTAGTCATTAACATTTCATGAACATATAAGAACAAGCTCAGGATGAGGACGACATTCCTTAAGTTGGCTCGCATGTGACATAGTACCTTTTTCATGATCTAGCTTATTGGAAACATATGACTTGGCATAGGGATTTCTAAGTAAGCTCTCATGTCCTCCTACTTTAAAGAAATTTCTCATAGTATTGGTGTTTGCAACTACTTTAAAGTGGGGGCATACATCCACACTCACATTTCATTGCATTATTTATTTCTTCTTGTGATGTGCCCTTTTCTTGGTGGAGTCGTTAGGCTTGATTCCCTCTATGAGTTTGATACTCCTTTGGAACATCCTCTCTTAGAGATGTTAAGTACAATGTTCCCTAAGATGAGACCTTGCATGAACTAAGCAAAATCCCTTTGAACAATCCTTACACTATTTTCCATTAACAATGTCTATGAGTTTCAAGCATATGAAGTTTTGCTTACTTCATAGAGCTTGAAAATCATTTTCCTTTGTGGTGCCTTATTAAATTTATCAGAAGGTATAACTTTGGTATGGTTAAGCGGGAAGCCCATTTCGAGGCATGACTTTCCCCATAGCCACTTGTGTGTTTATGAGCACATATTGACTGTATGTGTCTCACCTTTTGGGATTTCTCACCCCGCGGACAACCAAGAGTTTCGTGACCCCAAAGTGAGTATACCTTTGGCCTTCTCACCTAAAAAATAGCCAAGCGTTTTGTTGGCCTAGAGTGAGTATGTTTTTTCTTTAAAAACAAACGAGCCTAGATCTAATCAACACCGTGTTGGATAGATGGTCGAAGCTTAATTCCCCATTTTCTCTTCCTTCTAGTTCTTTCCATTGTATGATCATATATCTTGTCTTGATGTATATCATTCACCTTGTGTTTGTCCTTTCATACTTATGTTAGATTGACTTAGGATCTTGGATCCTTGGGGCTTGTGCAACCTCCTTTTATCTTTTTCATTCTTTGTCTCTTGCATTGGTACAATTGGACTCCGCTTGAATGACTACTTTAGTTAGAGTTTGAAGCAAGTTCATCCTCTCACTAAAGTGGGGGCTTAATGTGTTGCTAAAAAGTGTATAATTTTCTTGATATGGGAATAATTGATGATAAATTGGACTTAATGAGGACTTGATCTAGTATTTTGAGGTTTCTACACATTCACACTAGTTCTTCAGCCCTTGCAAATTGAATAAAATGTATTTATTGATGTCTTGTAATGTTGTTGTAAGGGGCTGTAACACATCTTCACACTTTTATAGGACCATAATGTTATAATTCACCTAAATAACCTTACCAAGACCTATTTCAAAGTGTTGTAATGTCTTGTAACAAACTTTCATACTTTCCTAGGTTTTTCATCAATATTTACACCTTTTTATATGTTTTAACTGGCCCCTTTATGCCCTTACAATCCCTAATTAAGTGTCTTGTTGAAGAAGAACCCGATAAACAACATTTAATACATCTCAATATCTAAAATACACTCAAAATTTCCCAAGTGGACCAAGTCACCACCTTGGGAAACTTAGTCCCATTTGGCTCAAAAATTAAAATAAATTCAAATTTCTTTTGGGTTTTTATTCTTTAAGACCTAAGGTCAGCCTATAATGAGGTGTGTTTTGGAAATTTAGGCATAATTGCATATAAATAAGGTTTTTTCCCTTCATTTTTCAATCTCCTAACTCATTCACACATATCTCATCATTCATTCATCATCTATCTTCTCCCTCAAGTCAAGCAAGCTAGGGTTTTATCATTGCAAGTCATCAAGATAGCTTCCAAAGACATTCAAGGGTATATTATTCATGTTTTGCTGCAAAAATTCAAGATAAAACATCATGGAAAGGTAATAACTCCATATTTTCATGCTTCATTATATTCTTTCTTCATTTGGTTTAGTTACCTAAAAAGGGGTTTGACCAAGGCAAACCCCCATGCCCTAACATTCAACATTCCTTCTTCTCTTCTTTTGTGTTTTCTAATTTAGGCACTTTGAGGGTTTGAAGATCATTGAAGATTTTTTTCAAGCATTTTTGAAGACATCTCTTTGTTTTCTAAGCTGAAATATCAACTAAAAGTAACCTTAAGGTCTGAAAATCAAAGTTTCAGAAGCAGACACCTATGGGGAACCGAAGTGAAGACCTAAGCTTCCCTCTCCACTCCCAAATTTTCAAAGATTCAAAAGTGGACTAAGTCACCCAAGGTGGTGAATTAGTCCCATTGAACCTATTTTATGGAGATGTTTGTATTTTTAGACACCCATTTGGCTAAAATAGGTTTCTAGGCAGTTTTCCTGAAACAGGACTAAAACGCCCCACCTAGTGACTTAGTTCCACCAAGCTTAAAAATCAAAATTTCTAGAATTCTAGAAGTCTCTGCAATCTTTATTCAATTCATATTCATCTCCTAGGTACACACATTTTTTCTCATAGATTTCTTTCTAGTTTCATTTTCATTTCTAGATTGTTCATTTCATGTTTGCATATCACAAAGTGTTTTCTAGCACTTTGCATTTCTTAGGTTTTCATTAATAATCATCTTTCTTTGTCAGTTTATTACACTTAGGACATTATATTTAGATACATTTCATCCCTCATTAGATTAATCTTGAGTGTAGATATTATCATTTTGTCCCATCTCTCTCCTTTTGGGTGAAAAACCATAGAAGAGTTGGAGAGCAATAGGGTGCCAAAATCATCGTTTACAAACAATAATCTAAATGGTCTTGAAATTAAAGGATTGGTTCATCCAAAATGTCATCATCGTAAGTAAGGGAGCTATTGATGGTTGAATTTTCTTATTCTATGATGTTTTCCCATACAAGATTCACATGATTGCCAATGATTGGATCGTGTAACACCATAATATCTTCTTCACCAATAGAAGAGATATTAGGGGAAGGAGAATTATGATTTTCATATGTGCCAATGATTGGATCCTCATGCTCAAATAGACCCTTCCAATTGTTAGGAACATTAGGAAGGAGAGAAATAATGCTATAACTCTCAATCATTGGGTTTCTTGATACCAACATATCCTCCTCACAAATGTGTTTGTCATGATCATTCACAAAAGCATTGTCACAAATAGGGGAGTTGTTGGGAGATGAATGGAGACTAGGTAAAGTGGTGGCAATGCATTCATCTTGTATTGTTATATTATCTTCCCAAGGGGAATGAGGAGAAGGACAAACAAGACCTTCATGATTCTTGATGATTGTACCTTCTTTTTCCAAGATACCTTTTTCACTAAAAGGAGAGGTATGGGGAGAAGTACAATTATGATCATCATTTTTATCTATGTTTGTATTCCCTTCTAACACATCATCCTCAAAAATGGGAGAGATAGGAGGCAGTGTAAGTTTAAGACAAGCATTTTCATTTTCACTCTCTTGTACTAAGAGACTGTCATAGCTAGGGATTGCATTGAATGAATGACTAGCATGCTTATTGACTAACTTTTTCTGTGCAAACTTGTAAAAGATTGAAACTAACTTTTTTTGAAAAGTAATTTATGCAAACATAAAATGCAATGTAAAGAGCTAAAAGGAAATGCAATTTTCAGATGAAAATTGACTCATTACACTATGCAACAATGTGGGAATGCAAATTTGAAATTAAGCAATTGCATGAAATGAGAAAAATTAAGCTAGATTTAATGAAATTCATGTAATAGGAACTCATCAAATTGATACAATTAGTTAATGGCAGCAAATAGAAGTGCAGAAATAGGGTTTCCAACACTGTAAAAGGTAGTTTTAGGGGTGCAAAGGGACTAATTCGCCCAAGGTGGCGAATGAGTACCAATAGGGATTTTTGTTAGAATTTTTAGATTTTTTTGGTTGTTTTTTATGTTTTGTATGTTGCATAATGCAGACCTATGATGCAAATGCATAATTTAAGAAATTTTTAATGATTTAAGATGCAAAAATGCAACCTATGTGCACTTTCACTAATGCAAAACTTGAAACCCTAGAATGCAACTTAACTAATGAAAAATGCAATGCATGCTAATTATAGGATGATGATGGACTCCAAAGTAGATAAGGTATTCGAAAAGAAAGCTCACCAAATTGTAAACAAAGATTTTGGCTTCCAAGGGCTTTTCTTGCACTTTAGGGTTCTTCACCTAACAGGAGAAAAATGGGCCAAAATGCAATGTAGACACTCAAAATTAATGTAATATGAGTGCAATATGCCTAGATGAAATTATCTAAATCTAGAAAACTAATGAAAGCTATTGATTACTAATGCAAAAGTAAGAAATGCAAAGTGTTTGAAAACATAGTGAGGTATGCAAAAAGACCTAGAAAGATGAATAGAAATGCAAGTAAAACAAAAAAGAAAGCTATAAAACTGAATGTGTGCACATGTAAACTTGTTGAGGATTGGAAATGACTCTAAAATTCTGAAAATCCTGATTTTTAGGCCTGGTGGGTCTCATTTTCCATTCTAGGAAAAACAATTCCACTTCTGAAAAACTACACTAGGGCCCATTTTAGACAAATGGGTGTCGAAATCTACAAAAATCTCTAGAAAATAGGTACATTGAGACTCATTCACCACTCTGGGTGAATTAGTCCACTTTGGCTTTTCTGAAAACTCAAAAGTGGAATCTGTAGCTTTCAGTCTGCTCAATTTGCACCTCTAGGTGTCCAAATCTAAAACCTTAATTTTTGAGGTTGTAAGTGACTTTTTGTGAAGATTTTGACCTTTCCAATAGGGAGATTATTTCAAAAAGTTTGAAACTTATTCTTCAATCATCTCTAATCCATCCAAGCACCTAAATCTATAAGCACACAATGAAAGAAAGAGAAGTGTTGATTGTTAGGGATGGGGGTTTGCCTTGGTCAAACCCTGCTTAGGTAATTAAACCAAAATGATGAAATAAGATAATAAAGCATGAAAGGAATGAAATGATACAATTAGAGACTTTCCATGATGAAAGATATTGAATTGCTACAACAATGGATGAAGAATCTTACTTTTGAATGCCTTGATGAGGTTCTTGAAAATGCTTCCTTGTGAAGACTCAAAATGCTAAACCCTAGCTTGCTTGACTTGAGATAGATAATGAATGATGAATGAATTATGAATGAATTATTAGGTGAATGAATTAGGGTTAAAGGTCTCCTTTTATAAAGGAGTGGCTAGAATAAGGATCATGATCAAGGGATATGATTAAATTAGAAAATAACTTAATCAAGGGTGGAGATTAATTAAGAGAAGAAAGACATGGATAGATAAACACATGAGGTGGAAGATAAGATTGACACGGAAAAAGAGGTTATTGGAGAAAATTATTTAATTTAGGTGGCCAACATAGGAGAAGTAAATAAAATATTAATTTTATTTATTTCAAAAGAAAGGTGGGAACAAATAATGAGATAATTAAATAGTTAAAATAATTATTGAATTATAGAGGAAAGGTGGAGTGTTAAACATTAAATAATTAAAATAATTATTTAATGGAGAGGGAAGGGATAATTAAAATAATTATTTAACTGGGGAGATAAGGAAAGGATAAATAATTAAATAAATATAACATTTATTTAATTATAGAGAGAAAAGGCTAATGAATAATTAAATAATTAAAATAATTATTTAATTATAAAAGAAGAGAGAAAAGATAACTTTTGAATTAAAATAATATTTAATTAGAAAAGTCTAGAAAAGTGTGAAAGTCATTTACTTGACACTTTACAAAACCTTTACAAGATATTATTACATGCATTTTATTCAGTTTGCAAGGGTCCAAGACCTAATGTGGATGTGTAAAACACCTTACAACACTAAATCAAGGCCTCATTACGTCCAATTTGTGATCAATTATTTCCATATCAAATAAGCAAAATAGGATACTTTTTCTATGTCCACAGAGGAAACCAACTCCACCACCGCCAACCTACATAATTAGAAAACTCCACGTCATCATAAAAAACCCTAGGAAACTCCCCATTGGCCGTCGGTGAATTTTGATTTCTAGTGCCAAGAAATTCTATTCACAACTAGGCTAACGAAAATCTCGGCAGAAATTTGAAACAAATAGCCGATAGGTAAATGCCAGTTGTTGCATTCTACTTTTGTGTTCCAAGGTGGCTAAGAGCTGCTTCTTACATATATATTTTAAGAGGCTGCAATGTTTAAAATATGTTGCTGACTTGCAAAACTTTCACCCTTTCCTTATTGTTCCTTCTTGTTGTTATGCACCTTTGACATTATGTCCATTTTTATGCAGGTCCTTGCTTGCCATGTCAATGACTACATAGTCAAGAATAAATATAGTATACACATTTATTTAGATATAGCAGTGTATATATAAATAAATACATACATGTGTACATATGGATATATCTATCTGATTATATGTGTTCTTTTAAATGTGAGAACAAAGGGGAAATTCAATGCATATATGTACTTAATCATTTTTATTCTTACTATTGTATAACCTATTGTTTGGATAAGAAAGGATGAAAGGACTGGTCAGCTAGCAACATATACAAATATCTACATATCTAGGTATATATAGAAATATAGTAAAATTGCATGCATACATATATAAGTGTACACCATATAAAAAAGGCAACTTGCTTGATTTTGGGATTAACTGATGATAAATTGGACTTAATGAGGCCTTAATTTGGTGTTGTGAGGTGTTTTACACATCCACACTAGGTCTTGGGCCCTTGAAAATTAAATAACATGCATTTATTGATGTCTTGTAAAGTGTTGTAAAGGACTTTCACACCTCTCTAGACTTATGAACCCATTTTCCCTTAATTCAACATTATAAAATGTATTTAATAGCATTATCACACTAATCTAGAATGCTTATAAATTAAAATTAATGATAATCTACTATTGTAATGTGTCTTACACATTCACATTGGATATTGTTCCTTTCTAGGCTATGTGGACCTCATTTTAGTATTGTAAAGTGTATTTAATCACACTTTCACATTGAATTTTGTGTCCCAAACCCTAATTGACCTTTACATCACCATTAATAGGCCCCTATTACCCAATATTATGCATCCTAAGGCAATATTTGATGAAATAACCAACAAAGTCACTATATAAACCTAATTTTCTTATCTCCCAACAAGCCAACTGCCAAATAGGTCCATCTGGCACTAATTCACAATCTATGGTGAATGAGTCCCTGCTAGATGGGACTGATTCACCCAAGGTGGTGAATTAGTCCCATTTGAGTCATTTTTAGTTTTGAGTGGGAAAAACTAGAATTTACTTGTTTATTATTCTTTCATGTCAGCCTTGGGGATCAAATTAATAGGAAAATTAGGAAAATTACCTATAAATACAACCTTCTAAGCCTTAATTCATAATCTCTTAACTCATTCATAACTCATTCATCATTTTTCTTCCACTTCAATTCAAGCAAGTTAGGGTTTTTACATTCAAAGTCATCAAGATAGCTTCCAAAGACATTCAAGGGTTGAATCGTCATCTTTTGCTATAGAAAATCAAGATCAATCATCATGGAAAGGTATTAATACCTTAATTTCATGTTCATTCTTCATTTTATTTTTTCATTTTGTTTAATTACCTATAAAGGGGTTTGACCAAGCCAAACCCCCATGCCCTAACATTCAATATTTATCTGTCTCTTCTTGTGTGTTTGCAGAAATAGGCATATTAGAGGCTTCAAAATCATTCAAGATCAAGTTGAAAAGTTGTTGAAGACATCTCCTTGTTAACCAAGTCAAAATATCAACAAAAAGTCAATTTCAGGTTTGGAAATCAGACTTTTGAATGCAGACACCTGTCAGGAACCAGAGTGCAAACCGAGGGATCCTATTTCCCCTTTTGAATTTTTAGAAATTCAAAAGTGGACTCATTCACCATTAGTGGTGAATGAGTCCCATTTCTAGGCCTAAAAAGTGTTCTTTGCAATTTTGGATACCCATTTGTCTGAAACGAGTTCTCAAACAGTTTCTCAAAAGTAGGACTAATTCGCCTAGAATGGCGAATGAGCCCCAATAGGCCAAATTTTCAGTATCAGCAGCATTCCAGATGTCATTTCTAGTCTCTAGCAAGTTCTCAGGTGCACACTTCTAGTTTCATCAAATTTTATTATAGTTTGCTTTCATTTCTAGGTGCTTTAGCATATCACAATGTTGTTTCAAACACTCTACATTTCCTTAGTTTCCATTCATTAAGTAATATATTTTATCAATTTGTTGCTTTTAGAACATTCCATTTAGACATATTTCTATCATAACTACATTATTTTGAGTGAACCACTAGGTTTTTGGCCTATCTCTCTCCTTTTAGTTGAAAAACCCTAAGAGTGAAAGAGAAGTACATAGCACCCAAATATCTATGGTTCAATAAGCAACCTCAAAGATAAACATATACATATATAGGGATATATGAATTTTCATTTATCATTTTTATTCTTGTTGTTTTACTATTTAGAGAGTATTAAAAGCTGAATGGTTATACCCATTTTCATTTAATCAAATTAGTAAAATGGTTGGCAAATTATCAATATTTCTAAGTTGTCTACTAGTTACCATTGAAAGTTTCAATACATTAATATTTTACTTTTATTGTGAAATAGAGCTCCCAATAAGTCAACTAGAATTACAAAATTTCCTCCCTGTAAAATTTCCCACAACTATGTCTGCGGAATTGGGTTTTGTGGATGGGTCTCTAGAGCCCCCCAAAATTGATTTGGTGATTGATTTGGGGACATCCCCCATAGGTTTTGCTCTGGAGTCTGGATCTGAGGGTACCAACCACCAACCTCTAGATCCTAATTCTGTAAGTTGATATTTCCTTTTTCGTATACCTGTTGCAATTTTTTTGTTATTGTTTCCTTCCTCTTTGGTATTCAACCTGAACATTACCTTTCAATTTCTTTAATTTTACGATTCTCAAATAAAGAAGCAAACACCACATACCCTTTCATGTTTATGTTTCTAGTTTTATTAGCCTTTAGTTGTATACACACATGGCTGACCTTGGTAAAGCATATAGATGTGGAAGTAGATATGCATTGATCTTTTCTAGCACATAAAAACATCTCTTTGCATCCTTTGTTTTCCTTACTCCTTTTATCCATTTGGTGTGATCAAGTACATTTTCATCGATTGGACTTTTCTTTGTAGGCTGCAAAGAAACAACCAACTTTGACTTCATTTTCAATTCATTCCATTAATGCTAGAGATGTTATTAGAGCACTAGGTTCATATACTGGGCACTCTGGTTTCATATGAGCCCATTATGTTGTCCTAGTGAATTTGTTAAGTGAATTTCTTAAGTGATCACAATGATCATGTTGGATTGTGGAAAGGATGTAAAGTTTTGAACCACGTAGTGTTGGAAAGTAAGTGTACTTGTGGAATTATGGATGTAATTGTACTTCCCTTGTAAATGTGAGAAACTAGTAACTATGCATTAGTTGAGTGTTGTGAATACCCCGTACTTGCTTTGTGGGCCCATAACCCACAGGTCTTAGGATGGAGATACGGTGTACCCATCCATTTTGAATATGTTGTATTTGGTGTGGGATTAACCATACCATTATGTGTGTTTGTATGTTTGTTACCTAATTGAGGGCCAACCCATGTGTGGTTGAAAATCTATACATATAAGAGTAGCCAAAATCTAGTTTCATGGATTATTTTCTTTTAGTTCTCTAGTCCCTCAATCTGTGAAGGGGTAGTAGCAACCACAAAGTTCCTTGGGAAGAGTGTGTAGCGTACACATATTGCAACGCAGAGTAGTCTTAGCTCAACCAATCCCAAGGAAACATACTCACTACTTCCCCTTATGATGGATTAGGGTACTTGATCCATGTGTGCTAGCCTAAACCCCATAGTTTTGAGTATTGCAGCATTGGATTGTTAGTTTATTCCTGGCCATCCATAGGGATGTTGATCTGGCATTAGCGAGTCAACCTCATCTGTATGAGAGGTGAAGCTCAATTAACCCCATATTGATATGCTCATATATGTATTGCATACACCATATCTGCACATGTTCTGACATGATGCAATGGATACGATGCCACATCCCACTGATGTTCTGACACAGTGCTGGTGATGATGACATGTTGCTGATCATAGCGAGTTGGGCTCAAGGACACAATGCCACGTGCATAGACACGTGAAGGAACACTATGAGATTGTGTTATGATAGCCTACTTGTGTGATGAGTGTAATGGGGCCTCACACACTTGTAGAGGGATACTCATGTTTGCTTTCGATAGTGTTTGGGTCAGTTAGCATATGGGTATGTCCTTGCCATGTATACCTCTGGTGATGACGAGTACCTATGTGTGCCTTCTCCATGAGGTATCACTATGCAGGGTGTTTCTACTTGTGCCTACTTCTGCAGAGCCACAGACACATCGCCATGCGGCATATGTCAGTGTGTGCCTTCTCTGGATGGCATATGACCATGTCACGTGATGACGCGAGGCAGAGTGTAGCCGAGGAGCACACTCTGGGCCATGTGGATGGCATGCTCACTCTGCACCACATGAGGGCTATTGTTATAGCCAGATGACATTCCCTCTTTCCTCGTTTGGTGGCTAGTATCTAGTCACACAGTGTTGTGTTATGCAATTTTGAAGATTGAGGACTTCCTTTATGATTGTTGATGATTTTCAATTGACCTTGAAGGCTAACATTTTGTTTATGTTTGATTGTAATGGTTTAGCCACACTTTATGAATTATTCTCTCATAGCCCTCGTGGTTACATTTGATTTAGTATTAACATTGCACACATTTCTTGCTTTACTGTTGAAATTGAATCTTATTTGATGTTTGTTTTATGAATTTGGTGGCTAAACTAGTTTATCCTTGTTGTTTTTTAGGTCGGCCATGTGTCGTATTGTGATTCCTCTCCAAGGACGTATGAGGCAAACTTGGTGAGTGTATACGAGGAAGTAGACGCAGGGAACCTTGAGGATGGGGGTATGTGAGGCTATTGTATAGCTAGGACCCACTACCCACCTATGTGTGATGACTATCTCTTGGAGGCTAACCACCTTGTACAACAAGAGATGGGTCATAGTGGTCTTGTTTGGATGGTCTCACCATGTGTGTGTGGCCTAACACCATCAAGCCACTGAGTGTGAGATATAGCTTATGTGAGATGGATTTTGGCTCTTGGCTCATGGATTTTGTATTGTGGATTAGTATGCTAATTTTCGGCGTCCAGATGGACCCTTATGTAGCCTTGTGTTTTGTAGTTCCTAGTGATGTGACTATGTATGTATGTGTTAGAAGAATATTTCTTATATTTTTTGCCTATTGATGTAAAAGAGGGATAACCATGCTGTCTTAAATGTGGGTATATTGTGACTCTGTGGTATAAAATAGATTGGATATTATTGAGAATCGTAAATTGTGACTTAAAATGTGTTACTAAAACATGATATGGTGTGTATTTTTGTTAATTTCAAGTAATCATTTGATGTGTTTTCCTTCTATGATATTTTGAAGATGTTTGTTGTGTAAATGGAAAATTGAGTTAATAGGAGTACTTGCTTTGTTATTAGTGTTGGAAACCAAATATGTTATTGTAAGAAATCTAAGGATTTATAAATAATAGTTAAGAAGATATTATTTTCAAATGTGAAGCTGGTTAGTGATTCTAATTGTAATGATGCAAAAAGAGGGTGTACATCAATTATAGATTAGAGAAATTTCGGTACTAATGTGGTTATCTTTCCATTTTGATCCATGTGACTTCTAGGAGTAAGTCAAGTTTTAGGGGGGAGGATGTAGTACCCCTCCATTCTCACCTGGGATGTGCAGGTAGTTTGGCTAAGGAATCAGAAGAGGAAGATGGGACAAGAGCTTCTAATGGTATTTTTGTGAGTATGATATTACATTATGTTTGCATTTAATTGGTGATGCTTTTATATAGATGTAGTATTAGGTGGTTATGGTGAGGGGATGGCATAGCATCCCTCGTTCACGAGTGCCCTGCTATGTTGTGATTCCTTCTCATGAGGTGCTTGTATTTAAATAGATATATTATGCACAATATTGTTTGTATGCAGGGATTGCAAGTACATAGTCTCGATTCCACCTATTTCGGTAGGACAGGGCGAGCACCTATAACCCAATGGTATAATGTTGAAACAGAGGTGGCAATGAAGTCATCTTGTCCCATGATGTCAGATCGTCTTGTTAAATGGTTTTGTGCGTTCATGTAATTGTCATTCTTTGTGGTCGTCATTTGTGTTTTGTTGTACATTATTTATGTTGGTATTTTATAAGTTGTGATTAAATTAATTAAATAAGGGTAATATTGTTTATTAAAATGTTAGATTAAATTGTATTTAAATATTTAAATGTTTTATTTATTTTTAAAAGTCATTTATTTTATTAAATGTTAATTAACTATTAAATTGTGTTTATTATTTTAATTAATTATCTTGTTGAGGATAATTGTTAGAATAAATTATTTAAAGTAATTAGATAATGTGCTTTGCAAGTAAAGTTGTAAAAAACCAGAAATTAAAACAAAAAGTATTGAAAATAGAAAATAAATAAATAAATAAAAGAATGAAAAAGTTGTGAGAATGAATGAGAACTCAAATCTGACTGAAAAGCTTGCTTTTAAAAATATAATTTCTTTTATTTATGATTTTTGAGAGTTTTTGAAAGAAATTGGTAATATCTTTTATTTTTTAATTGAAATTTTTGTGGGTTTTTGGACACACAGAGGATTATTGAGACAAAAGTTGCACAAGTTAATGGTTATGTATTTTTGAATTTTCTAAAGTTTGGGAAAAAGATAATTTCATTTTTTTTGTTTGCTATATTTTGAGGAGAGTTTTAGAAAGGGATTGTCAATCTTTTTGCTAGTGTTATTCGGGAGAGTCTTTTGAACAAATAATCAAATTCGAGTTGGAGCACGGAATTCTATAGAGGAGATTTCGAAGCTCATCGTAGAGGCCATCGGGAACAAGCAAACATCATCAAATTCTCAAATAAGCGCAGGACTCCAGGTTCCCTTCTCCACCTTTGATTTCTCTGAATCTGCAAAAGAAATAAGAAATTATGTCTTGAATGAATCTGTGTTGCAAAAGAAACATTTGGCTGAGATTTAGTTAAATATAATATTCTGTGAAAGAGAACAAAAATCTTGGAAATTAGATATTAAGGAATAGCAAATCGTATGGAGAAAATCCAGTTGATTTGAAAACATTTGTTTTTTTCCCATTTGGGTGTTTAAATTTATCATGGTTTTTTCTTTAAAAATTATCTAACTTGATTGTGTTTGAATTAGAGAAAAATAAATAAATATGATTTCCTTTGAAGCAATAGATTTGAAGTTTTATAAATAAGTATAAATATTATTTATATATATATATACAATTGTGTAGTCTACGTGTAAACCCTTTTGTTGGTGAATTCTGAAAAAAGAAAATATATATAAATTGTAGTGCTTTTATATATATATATAATATATTGAATATACTTTACTGAGTTTTGTATTTTGCATTTTATTTAAATTTCTCTTGAGATCGTCAGCGTCCGTACCTGTGAGAAAGGACAAATTTTTAATTCTTATAAAAAAAAATTATAAAAGAAATTTTATTAAAAAAAAAATTTAAGGAATTAAAGTTTTTATGGGGAGGAAGAAGGGATGGCAATGTCGTACCCTTCCCCCTGCCCATTGGAGCCCATGGACTACTGTGTACAATAGGCCGTGGGGACTACTGTGCAGTCCTCGTACGACAGCTACTTGTTTTTTTTAAGTTTCTTTTTAATTTAATTTAATTTAATTTTAATTTATTTTATTTTTTTATATATATGTAGTTATATTTATTTATTTATTTATTTATGTTTCATTATATTTATATAATTCAGAAATTTTGACTATAAATTAATAAAATATTTTGTTATTATATGTTTTTAATTTTAGGAAATAAATAATGAGATTTTTTTATGTATATATATTTAATGTAATTTGTTTAAAATATCAGTGTAATTTAAATATATATGTATAAATGAATTTGTGTATATATATACTATGATATATACATAGGTGTGTATATATATATATATATTTATAAAAGATATATTGAAATCTTTCTTATGATTGTAAAAAAATTAGGGATTTAAATGGTGTTGATTCGATAGAAATAGAGAAGCACAATATAGGTTGTCTAGTTCGAAAAATGGAAATCATAGTTTTGTTAATTATTAAAAAGGAGAAATTATTTATCATTTGTATTTTATTTCATAGAATTCTTTGTGGGAGTAGAGATTTTGAAATAGGATTAAATGAGTTGCTAGTTATGTTATTTTGAACTTGAAACCCTTTGGAGTGGTTTATTTTTCCATTTTAATCATTGTTGGCTTTCCTTTCGATATAGGAACCTCGTTGTAAATTGTGAGTTCAATTTTAGTTATTATTAAACTTGGTCTTCTCCAGAGGCATGATTTATTTTCTTGGACGTTTTTTCTTGTACTTTTTGGATCTGAATATTACATGTTCTTTTAGCATTAAATTTTGGAAGGGTTGTACAAGAATAGTGGTCACTGTAACTTGAGTTATCGCGAGATGGATTTGCCTCGCATGTCTTGTTTTATGTTATATGTCTTATACTTGAAGGTACAACCCTTGCCATATTTTGGTTTATGTTAGGGGTCTTAGGGAGAGCTAAGCGTTGACACCCTCCACTAGACACCCTTGTACTTGGTTTTTTTTTTGTTACCTCTAGAATAGTAAACTTTATGTTGTATCTGATTCTTGTGAATTTGATTTATGGTTGTTATTTAGATACTTGTTTAATTGATAATGCTTTACTTAATTGTGGTGAGTTTCATAGCTTTATCTTGTTATGTTTGATTCGTGAATGTTGATGGTTATTTTATCATATACCTTTAGTTTGTAATTGTATTTGTACTATGTTGTTCATGGAGTCGATTTGACAATCATGGTCGAGTTAACTTCCTTGTCACCTCTGAGCATAGGGGGTAAGTTATTTATAACTCACATGGTTGGGTGGAACGTGCTCCGCACCCATTGGGTTCCCCATCATCATCCTATCTTCTCAGCATTTCTACAGTTGGAGATGTACCAGCATTCACTTTGTATTCAAATTTCATTATTCTTGTATCATCCCACATGTTTGGGAAATTTGATGTAATTCATATATCAAGAGCTTGTAATGTAAGATTAAATGATGATGTAATAGTTAGGATCAATTGTAACTTGTTAAAAGAGATTCATTATGATTGTATTATGTGATGTATTAGTATTCTCGCTCTTGGTTATTGGATGTATTCTTATTCATGGTTTATAATATTAATAGTTATGTTATTTATCATTATCTTTTACTTTCGTTGTTAGTTGTTTGTGAAGTAGCCTCGCGTTCCCTAGAGAGCTAAGCGTAATAGTGTAATGTAATGTGTTATGTGATTATGGTTAATGTTTCTTGCATGTTTAATTGTATTGTTTTAAAAAAATAAAAAATTATATGTGTGTGTTCTCTACGGTTTGCACGGTGAGCGTTACAGATGTCGTTCCCTCTCTAGTCCTTGAGCTCTTGTCCTTTAAAAAATTTGGAAGTGATCAAGACTAGGTTGAATGATACAAGGTTTTCTTGTCTGATGGACACCATATGCAAATAGGAACTCTTCCTTCCAAATGCAATGGCTTGTTATTTTCAGGTTCCTTGAAAATAGGGTCCCTCATATCTTTGCGAGACTACGTCTATACAAATGTCGAGGATTCAAGTTGGGATGTGTTGTTTCTTCTATATTTTTAAAATTCTCTTTCTCCTTTGTATGTGCCTAATATAGTGTGTCCAATATATTGTTTTCCTTGTTTTTCAGGGCCTTAATCATATTCAACTTAGTTGTCAAATCACTTGGACCCCTAGGTATCTCTTCAAGCACCAAGAAGAGAAAATGTTGGGACCAGAGTCACCTTCTCCTTCTAAATGGACCCCTAAATTTGGTGTGCAGTTGTCCCCTCAACACAAAATCAGTCCTCCAAATGTCAACCCTATTAAAGCTTTGAACATTTATCAAAATGTTTGGACAGTCAAAGGGTGTGTAATACATATTAGAGAGATGTACCATTTCCATGGACAAAGAGATGAAGGCCAACTTTTCATTTTTGACATTAAAGATATGGAGGGGACAAAAATTCATGTTACTTGTTTTGACGATATTGCTAAAATGCATTATGGTCAAGTTGAGATAGGTGCAACTTATTTAATATCAAGAGGTTCGGTGAAGGAAGAATATAAAAAATTTAATAAATTAAATAGTAATCTAGAAATTGTCTTGGATGAAAATTCAACATTAAAATGGTGTGAAGATGACATCTCTATGAAAAAAAAAACCTTAGCCTTTGTGCTTGTTAATGAGATAACCAATTATAGTGATAATAGTTTGGTTGATATTATTGGCATTATAGTCCATGTCGGCTACATATTAGTTGTTTGTAGAAAAAATGCATTTTGAACAATCTAGCAAACTATTAAACTATATGATATCTCAGCTTGTTTCTGTAGACACCTAAATTTGGACACTTAATTTATCCAAATTTATCCTCTTTCATCTAAACATCCCTTTATCTGCATTAATTAAGTAATATGACTATTATTTAATTAATCCCTCTAAAGCTCTTCTAATCCCTAAGGTATATAGTTAACTAAATAAATACCTTATCTCTTTAATCCTCATTTCATCAATTGAATTAAATAAATATGCCATTTATTTAATTCCCTTCATGTCACATCCTCCATCATTTTTATCTTATCCTAATCCATCTTCTAATCTCATCATTAATGTGTGCACATGCCTAATCCTTGATTAGGATGTGTCACATCCTCCAACTTTTGCAAGTTGGCATCTAATCTCTCTTAGCCACCTAACCTTCCTCTAACCCCTCATCAACTTGTCTAATCACCCCCTTTAGTCAACTCTTCCCATTCCCCAAGGAATTTTTAATTTCTTTTGTCTTCCCAAAGTCCTTTGAGAATTTTTAATTCCACTCTCATCTTTCAAGGAATATTAAATTCCTTTTCTCTTCCCCATGTCCTTTATGACATGTGTCCTTGGTCAACCTTATTAAAGGCTTTCTCCTTTTGGGCAAGGCACTCCACTTCCCCATGTGAATTTTTAATTCACTTTTGAATCCCCCGATGCACTCAAAAGGAATTTTTAATTCCTTCACTTCTTCCCACATGTCATCTCTTTATTTTTTATTCTTTCCCCTCTCCCCATAAGGATATTTGAGGAATTTTTAATTCCTCACATGTCCTCTCACCCACATGGGATAAGGACATCCTTTATGAGGATATCTTGTCCAATCCCAAGGTACTATGTACCCTCTCCATGTCATGTCCTATCCTTCCACCTCATTTCCACTTCAAATTTTAGGGAAATATCACATGCCACATGTCAAGATGTGAGGGCTTGTGATTTCTCAACTCACCTTAGCCCTGCATCTTGATCATTGGTGGCTCAATCTTGGCCATCCATTTCCCTAGAGATTTCCAAAATCTCTATAAATACCCCCTCTTTTCTCTCATTTGGGGGGAGATCATTTTGCTAGCCAAACTCTTACAATTTTATTTCTCAATCTACACTTAGCCATTTTCATCCATTTTTGTTCAAGCATCATTTGCATCTCACATCTCATATATTTGCCATCAAGGAGCATACATTCCATTTACAATCGAAGGGACAACCAAAGGATCAATTCAAGACAAGGTATATCTAATCTTTTTCTATCTTTTTCTTTGTTTTGGATGCAACTAGGCCAATCTTGAGGTGTAGGGTGTCTTTAGTTGTTATTTGCTCTCTTGTGTTTGCATCTTATTTTCTAACAAGCATTTTCGCCCTATCACAGTTTCAATGATATTAACTTGTGGGGCCCAAGTTGGCAAGAAAAAGGTGATGTCTTAGAGTGGATATATCTTTCTAGTGATATAGTCATAGTTGCTATGTGGGGTGGCTGTGTAGGCTACTTTAATGGAAAATTTATCAACATATCAACAACAACAGTCCCGAAATTAACCCTTCTATTCTTGAGGAAACCACTCTCAAATCCATGGGCCCAATCAAAGTAGAACATATGGTTTCATCTTCTTTTGCACCTCATAGGATTCATCCTTCAAATGATAGAGTTACTATTGCATTCATCTTGAACAACTACCTTGGCTTGCCAGAAATTCTTGAAGCCATTTTTAAAGCAACCATTGAAATTGTAAAAAATGAGTCTTTTTGTTATCCTACTTGCCACTTGCTGGTTAATGGGAAAGAATGAAAAATAAAATGCACATGCCCCCATGTTAATGTCTCATTTTTTTATCACTGCAAAATGGAAATCGAGGAATGCAACTATTACTAACTTTTATAGTTAAAGCTGCAAGACCATCAACCAACCTTTTGTGTATTGCTTTTGATGAAGCTACCACTAGTTTATTGCAAATTCCAGGAAAATACCTCTACATGTTGCAGCATAGCTCTAACTCTACAACAAATCATGTTGTTATTAAAGGCCTTGTTTGAAAACCTTACATTTTTACTGCCTTGATTAGAACAAACACTTGCAATTCTAAGGAGCAGCTTAAAACAACCATTGTGAAAGCAACAAAACTTGATTTCCAAGCAGAGTGTAAACTATTGCTTTAAAATATATTAAATATATTTTCCTTTGTTTCAGAAAAAAGGTTACACTAGCAAGCCCACTCTTTGACTGCTCTTTACCACTTTTCAACATTTCTCTTTGTCTTTCCTTTTTTATGCTTAGTATGGGATGGTAAGACTTGTGTTTTGCAAATATGAACATACTTTATTCCTATGTTTTCATATATATATTCATGCATTCATTGAGTTCTCATGCTTTTGATCTTCATATGGTGCCCACATTGTTTTTAGTCTGCATTGTCACTATGATTCTTGATTTTTGTTATATGTTGGGATTTTTAGTTCTTCCATGCCAATTCTAAATTCACTTCTTCCCTTCATAATCATTGAATAGCAATATTATCTCCAATGGAAAAAAAAGACCCATACTAGGGATCTAATTGTTACATACATAAACTAATACATTCATTGTTTCATTGATAATACCACAATTGATAATAGGAAGGATACTATTGTCAAATGGTTTTCTTAAATTATGATCATGCGGTTCAAAGCTCTTACCATAGTTTTGTGCACTTTTTTGGGTGTTTTTCAATGTATTAATTCTCAATAGACACATTGTACTAGCACAGTCCAAACAATTTTTCAATTTTGTTATGAACATGTTACACATACTGCATTCTAAAATGCTTTGTTATTAACATCTAAATGTTATATCATTGAATACTATAGTTGAATTCTATTGGGTTGTTTTTGAGTATTTTTGGGTCTGATCAACATAATACAAAATATGTGTAGACATGACAACTGATTGATTTGAAATAGTTCTATGCACTATTTTTGGTATTTTTCAATGTTTTCAGTTATGATAAATAGATTGTAGTGGCAAAGTATAGACAATTTTATAGCTTTGCTATGAACATGTTCCACAAACTACATTGTTAAATGCTTTCTTATTAACAACATTTGATTGCAATGTTGTAGAATGCTATTTCTATATCTTATTTCTATTCTTTTTCCATATGTTTGGATCTGACCAACACACCACAAAAGATGTGCAGATATAACAAGTTATTACTTGAAATAGTTCTATGCACTATTTTGGGTATTTTTCAATGTATTCAGCTATGATAAATACATTGTATTGGTTTGCTACAAACAATTTTATAGCTTTCATATGAACATGTTCCACATGTTGCACTATTAAATGCTTTCTTATTAACAAGATCTAAATGGAATGTTGTTGAATACTATGGTTGAATTTCACCCATATCCTAGCAATCGAAACAGTAGTTCTAGATGCTATTTCTATTATTCTTCAGTATTTTCCCATCTGATCAACATAATGCCAAAGATGTACACATATAACAAGTGATCACTGGAAATACCTTACAATTTCCATTGATACAATAATAGAGACGAAAAATGTAGGCATATAAACATTGAATATCTTTATAGTTTTATACTCACCCTTTGCACTTACATATATTTGTGATTTATCCTATATTGTTGTAGTTTTTAAGAAAGATATGTTGGCATAATCGTATAAATATGTTCTTGTACCATGAGAATCAAAATGGTGAAATGTATTATCACCCTTTGCACATACCTATCTATGCAATTGGTCCTCTATATTTGTAGTTTTTAATAAAATATCATATGTGAGGGAAATTGTATGTGTATGTGTGTGCAACATGACATTCAAAAGGGTGGAAAGTTTTAAATAAAGACACTCAATTTAATAGCAAAAACAAGCTTAGGGTATATAGGCACAAAAAATGCAAAATTGAAGATAGCTACACAAATTTGGACTAATTAAATGCATCAAATACTATATTCTCATAATTATCGGATATAGGAAACATGCAACTATAATGTTCAAAACATGTTATTTTTCTCATAGGCATCAATACATATAGATTTGTATACACATTGATGGACATATATATGTCTACAGTTATCCCTTTTTGTGTTTGTATACACACACACAGATATATATATATATATGCATCAATTTCTAGCAGCTGCAATTGTGTATTTAGAATACTGCATATGTTTGGATGTCATATACACAAACAACAAACTAGTCAAATGTTCGAAAGGAAGTTTTGTAGATTAACATTGTTGTGTGCATGTCTGCATGGTGAAAGTAAAACAAATTATATTGCTAAGAATAGAAAACCCAACAAACAATAATAAAATCATCTTCCATGTCTAAAGTTGAGAAGGATGCAAATAAAATGGATAACTCCAATGCTACACCTAATTTGAGCTACATTATTTGGTACTAAATATTATAGACAAATTGGGAAATTGTAAAAGAGTTATTAGAAAAAAACTTAAGAATCACAAAGATACCAACCAACAATAAGTAGAGGCCAAAATTTCTATAAGTCAGTAACATGTTTTGAACATTCCAGTATATTAAATTATATATGCACATACTCTAGAAACATTCTCAAAAAAATTGTGTTGCATTTGACTAATAAGTTTAAAATTCTACAACTATGTTCTATTTTCCATTTCCTATGCCTATATACCCTGAGTTTTGTCATTTGTCCTTCAATATTTTCTTACACATATTCTTATATGTTCTTGCTAGCTTTCCAATTAGTTTTATTTGATTCAAATAGTTGGAAAAATTTGATCTATAGAATTCTCTTTTGAGCATTTCACTATTTCATTCTTCCTGTATATTACATTAAAAAATATATAGTCTTGTCTACATTGCATTTTTGTCTAATATATGATAACACTCCCTGCAATTTCTGACGGGTTTCTCACGTCTATTCACAATGGTGTTGGAGTTTGTTGACCATGTGGGTTGGTGGTGGTAGAGTTGGTTGCCTTAATCAACATGAACAAAATGGTAAAATCTTTCCCTCCACCTTTGTTAGATAGCAAATTGGAGGGTTTAACAAGTGTTGTGCTCTACAATCTACAACGTTTGGCCTCATATTGTTGTTGTAAGTTGTTTTGCAATGTATTTTTGTTGTTCAATACACATCTAACCGGAAACATATATTTTGATAGATTAAAATAAAATATTGCGTCATAGTAATATCATGTTGGGCTCAATGCAAGCAAATATGGACAAGGAGATATGAAGCCCATCTGTGGGACAATTGGTAACTAAAATATGACCATAGTTGTAACCATAAACAAGGATTGTTTTATAAATTTATACTTTACTAAGTTATACATTCAACCGTTTTCTTCTTGCATGGCTAGATAGGCTCCAGTACATATCAAAATCAGGTATGTTTATAAAGTTATTTGTATGCATTATATGCTTTGAAGAAAAACCTTTGATTTTTCTTTTATGTCTTCGTTTTAACGATATCTAGGTATTTCATCCATGGAATTGGTTCTGCTTTGAAACAAGATCTCTTATATATTCTTATTTTCTTATATTTATCTAAATTACAAAAAAGTTCCATCTTGCCCAATTCTTTATCAGTATTATATTTTTCTTAAAGTTATTGTAGCAAAAAAAAGCACTAGAAAAAGGAACTCATATATGAGAACGCACATTTTTTTTCCAACTTCGTCATTGTGTGCTTTTTCCTTTCACTGTCATATATTTGTTGCTATATATATATATATATATATGCACAAATTCTTACATGCACTTGACTACAATAAACATAGTCTATTGTACACATTACATTTGTTCATGTTTCTACAGTTATCTTTTTAGCTTATGGAAAAAATTATCTGTAAACAACTCTTTATCAACATGCCCATCTTTTTAAAGTTTTTACACTAAAAAAATACTACAATATTAGAAATCATATATGAAAACACCCAAATTTCCCCTACTTTTCCATTGTCTAATATATGATATGACTCCATTAAATTTTTGATGGGTCTTCCATACTTTTCTTCCCCGGGGCTTTGGCTAGTGACCATGAGGCTTCATGATGCCAATATGGTAGGAAGGAGAATGAGCATGGGTTTTCTTCTTTTTCCTTGCACCATCATATATTGATTGCTACAAATACGCAACATACTGTATTCTGCCAATTACATTTCTCCATGCTTATATAACTATCTTTTCAACTTGCCAAATCAATTATTTAAAACAAGTTCTTTATGATGATACCTATTTTCTTTAGGTTATGACAACAATTATATGATGCAATAATCTGTGTAAAATAGGTATAATGCCACAGAATTAATTGGAAATTTGAGCTACATTACTTGGCATTAAATATTATAGACAAATCATTTATGCAAAATACCCATGCAAAATGACTTACAAATTCTGGAGCACAACAGTTTTAAAACCCTCAAATCTACTATAAAACGAAGCCAAAGGCAATGATTTTTACAATGGTTTGTTATCAAACCAACACCACAATGGCTCTTTCGACAATGCAACTTAAAATCAATATATTTTCTCACCATCCAAACAAAATAACGATGACAATTAACAGTTTGTTATAAGGAGCTTCAAACAGATGAGGAAAAAAGAATATCATGAAACATACTGGTACAAGACAAGTAGTCTATGTAATAGTTGTAAGAGGTATTAGGATAACACTTAAGAATTAGACACAAATGATAGATGAATGGAAACCATTCGCCTAATTTCAATTTTTTTGGTCTGCACGTATGTTTTCCTACCTCTCTTAAATTTCTATTTAATGTGGGTTTTCGATCATATGTCATTTTCCTATGATTCTTAAGTGTTTTTCTAACAACTCTTTTACAATTTCTCAAATGATGGATGATCAAAAATCCATTTTAAATAGAACTTTAACATATGGAGAATAGAAGGTGTAAACTACGGCTATGAATAGTTTGTTATATAGAGCTTATGTTCTACAAAATGCGTATAGCACCAAAGATGCACAAAGATAACAAGGAACAATAACTATAGGCCAAAAATTATACATAGGCCAAAAGAAATTGAAAGCAATCCAAAGGTATAGGTCAATGTTATGTTTGTAGTTTATACCAATCTACAAAATTTTAGAATTTTGAAAGTTAAAAAAAATTCTTGTCATAAGGAAAATAGAATAAGATACTCCTAAAGTGTCATGCTAAGAAAAAAAATACATGAGGGAACAATCCTTAATCAAATGCACAAAAAAACATTTACCTGGGTTAAGATATGAAGAATACAAGACCTAAAATACAACAATGAACAACTTGTTACACGGAGCTTCAAATGGATGAGAATAAGAGAATATCATGAAACATATTGATACAAGACAACCAATCTATGTAACAGTTGTATCTTACCTATTGGGTATTTGTTTCAAATTTCCATCAGGATTTTGTCAACCCAATAGTGAATAGAATTTCTTGGCATTGGAGATTAATAATCGTCGATGGTTGTCGAAAAGTTTTCTGGGGTTGTTTATGATGACATGGATTTTTCTAATTACATGGGTTGGCAGTGTGGAGTTGAATTCCTCAATGCGCGAGAGAAAAATGGTAAGTGTTTGCTCATGTGAAGATTAATACATCCTGGCATTGTGGTACAATGGTGCAAGAGGAAGTAAATGTAATATTCAATGTTACAGTGTGGGAAAATATACTCCAAAATGTGCGAGAAAATATATTGATTCAGTTGCATTTTCAAAAGAGCCATTGTTGTGTTATGAACATGTTACATATACTCCACCGTTAAATGCTTTGTTATTAACAAAATCTCAATGCTATATCATTGAATGTTATGGTTGTATTGTAGCGATTTTCTCACAAGCTAAATAATACTTATATATGCTATTTTTAACTCTTTTTAAATCAAAGTCTACATAAATATGAATAAAGATAGAATGCACATCTATTTAGATATACGTATGTATTTATAAATTATTGTTGCATTTTTAAACGAGCCACAATGGTCTTTGTCTTTGTTAAATATGGAATAGGGAGTTCAATACATATATATGTGTGTATATGTATTTGTCTATGTTTTGGGGAATTCAATACAATTTCCCTTTTTTCTATAATATTTAGTAGCAAATAAGTGTTAATATAACATCTTTTATACAATTTCTCTATTTTTCTTCAATATCTACTACCAAATAATCTAGCTCGAATATTGTATCAATATGTTTCATGATATTCTTTTTTTCTCATCTATTTGAAGCTCCCTGTAATAAACTGCCCAAGGTTGTTTATCGTAGCAGTAGAGCTTGCTACCTATGTGGATTGGTGGTGGTGGAGTTGGTTGCCTCAATATGTAGAAGCAAAATGGTAAGTTTTTTCCCACATGAGGGATTTTGAATTGACAAGCCAACTCTTACATAGACTGC
The DNA here is from genome assembly GCA_007258455.2 of Sequoia sempervirens. Lineage (NCBI taxonomy): Eukaryota > Viridiplantae > Streptophyta > Pinopsida > Cupressales > Cupressaceae > Sequoia > Sequoia sempervirens. The sequence goes on from VDFB02047230.1 coordinate 467,508,184, forward strand.
TTCTCTTGTATCAATATGTTTAATGTGGGTTTTTGATCATCTATCATTTACCTTTGATTATTAAATGTTTTTCTAATATTTCTTTTACAATTTCTCTATTTTGTCTATAATATTTAGTGCCAAATAATGTAGCTTGAATTTTGAATTGAAAAGCCAACTGTTACATAGATTGCTTGTGTTGTATCAATATATTTTATGATATTCTTTTTTCCAATTCCCCAAAGCAAATTGTTCATTATGTAACAATTGGCAGTCTATGTAACAGTTGGCTTGTCAATTCGATGACCATTTTTACTATATGCTTCTTTAGATTGCAATTTTATTTTTCATATAGATACATTTGAACTCACATAATATAAATGTTGTTATAACTTTAGGGAAAATTGCCATCTTGATAAACAACTATATGTAAATAATCTTTTAGATAAGCTGAAAAGATAATTGTACACACATGCAGTAATGCAATGGGTAGACAACAATATCTTTCTTGAAGTCAAATGTATGCTTGTTTTCCACAAAAAATTCCCATTTAAGATTTCCCCTTTTACAGCCATTGTAGATTGTTATATGTACCCATATTTCACAAACACATTTATGCATATACATCTTAGCCATGCAATGCAAATATAAACACTTGCAAAAAAAATCTATACTGATATATATGTTTGTCAAGTTAGATGCACCTTTTTAGTTATTATACACTCTTCTATATATTCTATTTATCCATGTTTCTCCAGCCATCTTCAAATTCCATGATGCCAATTCTTTATCAGGATACCCGTTTTTGTCAACTTGTCACAGCAAAAAAAAGACTACAATATTAGAGATCTTGTTTGAAAACACCCATGTTTCCCCAACTTTGTTATTGTGTGATATATGATAAAAGTCCATGAGATTTATCATGGACCTTACTTGCCTTTCTTGCTCAGGGTTTTGGCTAGAGCCCACGATGCTTCATGATTCCAATATGGTAGGGAGGAGAATGAGTGTGGATTTAATGCTTTTCCCTTCCACCATCATATATTTTGTATTTCTTAAATACATGGGTAAATTTAGTCTCACATAATATAAATGTTATAACTTTAGGGAAATTTCCATCTTGATAAACAACTATATGTAAATAATCTTTTAGATAAGCTGAAAAGATAACTGTACACACATGTAGTAATACAACAAGTAGACTACAATATCTTTTTTGAAGTGAAATGTATGATTGTTTTCCCAAAAAAAAAAAAAATATATTTAAGATTTCCCCTTTTACAACCATTGTAGATTGTGGTTTATGTGATTATGGAGGGCAACTGCACACCGTTGCCATGTGCTTCTGAGAGGACAAACAATTTCTTGATTGCACCACATTGTTTATCCCTAGAAGCACATGACAATGGTGTATGTTGCTCCGTTCAACTAAACCATTTACAATGTCATGGTTGGCCTGGTTTTCATTTTGTACATGACTACATTTTTTTATTTATGGTTATTGGTTGTTATATGTGCCCATGTTTCGTAAACACATTTCTACATATACATCTTAGCCACACAATGCAAATATAAGCACTTGTAAAACAAAATCTATACCGATATATATGTTTGTGAAGTTAGATGCACCATTTAAATTATTATACACTGTTCTATATATTCCATCTATCCATGTTTCTCCAGTCATCTTCAAATCCCATGATGCCAATTCTTTATCAAGATACTTGTTTTTGTCAACTTGTCACAGCAAAAAAAAAATTACAATATTAGAGATCTTGTTTGAAAACACTTATTTTTCTCCAACTTTTTTATTGTGTGATATATGATAAGAGTCCATGAGATTTTCCATGGACCTTGTACTTTCCTTTCTTTCTCATGGGTTTGGCTAGAGCCCGCAAGGCTTCATGATGCCAATATGGTAGGAGGAGAACAAGCGTGGGTTTAGTGGTTTTTCCTTCCACTGTCATATATTTTTTGCTACTTATATACATGGACACACAAATTCTCACATGCACTTGTCTACCAAAAACATACTCTATTCTATCCATTGCATTTGTCATTACTTCCATAGTTCTCTTTTCAACTTCTCCAATGATTACTTATAGACAATTCTTTACCAAGATTCCATGTATTCAAAATATTCCAATTTATCTCTTCCTATTTACAATAGATAATGCTAACCTCTTTGATTGTATATCTATATTATTTCCTTTATAATGTTGCACAAATACAATAGAAATTCATTAAAATTAGTGTATTGTAAATTGTCTAAATTTCAAATTCTTTCATGGTCCAACAACTCGATCCAATGTTGCTTGCCCTTGTTAAACACCATCAATAGTGCATGTAAGTACAAAAATTTTCCATTATCAATAAATAGATTCAGTGAACCAATTGTAAATATTATTAATTATTTATAGTTTCACATTGTCTATATTTATTTTACCCATATACTTACTCACTTTTTATGCTTCCTCTTTGATTTTTCTTTCCTTTCCACTAACATACCCCTTTCTTCTATTTGGAGGAGCTAGGATAAAGCATGCAAAAGCATTCGAAAATTAGGATACCTATTTTTTTAAAGTTACCATAGCAAAGAAAACACTACAATATGAGAGATCATATATGAAAACACTATATTTTCCCCAACTTTGTTATGGTGTGATGTATGATGGAACTCCATGAAATTTCCCATGGGCGTTTCATACTTTTCTTGCTTAGGGGTTTGGCTACAGTCCATGAGGCTCCATGATGCCAATATGGTAGGGAGGATAACCAGTGTTGGTTTTGTGGTTTTTCTTTTAACGCCATATATTTGTTGTTACATAGATACATGTGTACATAGATCCTTGTATACAGTTGGCTTTGAAAAACATACTCTATAATAACATGTTTCTCATGTCATAGCAAGTGGTGGGGAAGCACTTGAGACTTTTGTGATGTCACCTCAAAATAAGGCATACCTTTTAATTCAATTATTCTAACAATGCAAAATATGTGTATTGTGTCATCACATTCTTTTTTTGGTGAGGTATGTTCATTTGTTTTGGATCAAAGATGATGTCAGTTAGTCTTCAATTGGACTATGAATATGTTTACTCTCTAAGTGATATTTTCCCCTATATAATCCTTTTTGTGCTAATCAAATGGTATAAAATTTATCAACATAATATTTTTACTTTCTTCCTCAATAAATGCATTTACATATTTATTTTTATTTGGACAAAAATTCAAGTTGTTATTCTATTTGGTCATCCATTTATTATTTTTTTTTATCTAAGTCCTTTTTATTTTGTTCAAAATTGCTTTGGAGTTAGGACATCTATTTGCTTCCATTTGTTCAAATTTTTAATATTTTAAGAATCAAACCATAATTCCTACACCAATTAAGGAGCATGTTTAACTAGAAGCAATTCATAAAAAACTGATATTTTTATTTTCAATTTCCTTGTAATTGACTTCTTTTGAATCCTTTCTACTTGTCTCCATTTTATTTTAATACTACTAACCCATACATCACACGCATAATAATGTTTTTATTTCCAAAATTTTGGGCTAAATACTAGTTATAAAAAGTATTGAATATTAAAGATCTTTCTTTTTTGAAAAAGTCATTAGTGATGACAATCATAACTGATATTCAAATAAAAAAAATCAAAATAAATAACATCAAAGTAATAAATTATCTAGTGCCACATAAGCATTGCAAAAAATATGTCATACCTAAAGTTATGGACTGACTTTTTTTAAAGAATATTTTTTTATTGAATATTAGTAATTAAAGGAATGACTAATAACTCTTTAAAAAATGAGAATTCTTTAATGTTCCATACTTTTCATAAATATTATTTAATCCACAACTTCAACTCTGCCATATGTTTCTATGCATATTTATCTTAAGATAATTAAATAATAATCTATCAATTGATTGATTAACCTAGACAAAAATGTCAAATATAGATGTGCATCTAGGTCTAAGAAATATAAAACTAACATAGAGCTAAAATTATATCATACCTGAAATTTTCAAGACAAATTATTATTATTAAAAAAATTATTTATTTCAAAATTTAAACTTTATTTAATTTTTCAATTCTAATTTTTTAGGAATAAATTTATTAAAAAATTGTATTCGTTGAGAATTATTTTACTATGGATTCCCAATGATCTGTCATTTACTCGTGATTCCTAAATTTATTAATTAAAATAATTCTACATAACTATTGTAACTAAAATTATTAAATATTACATATTAATAAAAATAAAGTTATTGATGATTAATTAATTAAAATTAAAATTAATGGATACATTGCAAATAATAAGATTTGTCCAACATGACCTATGGTTTTATTTTACATTTTCATAATCAATTTTCAACTAATAAATTTTGATGTGAAAATGCAAAGACCAATTTTCCGTTTTATACAAGTGGTTCTTAATCTTGCATGCATTGTGTGTGAGATAAGAACGAATAAGTGGACTATAACATGAGGTTTATAATGTTTTACAATGCTCAAATTAAATGAAGACATATAAAATAATCTCTACATTAAAATTAAGTGATTTATAATATGTTCAAGTTAGGCTATTCAAATTCATATCTTCCAATGCACACATACGTTGGCTTTAACTTTAATACATATGTATCGATATGCTTGATCTATCCATCTAATTATCCATAATAACATATAGATTGATTTTCCAACATCTCTCTTCATTATGATCTACTCCACCTATTTTATCCTATGTAAAGTCCAAAATCATAAGATTCACCTCCTACTATGAACTAACCTCACGTTATTTCATATTGGCTTATTAGCATGCTTTCCCTTTCTCAACTCAATCAAACAATTCCAAATATTATTGACTCTTTATATCTCACATTGCATTCAAAAAAAAAGTTTGTTTCTTACTTCCCATTGAATAGCCATTTGCGGTGCACCCTATTGGTTGATTGTTGCATGCCTATGCATGCAACTGCTATTAAATGATCTAACCATCATAAAAATTATTCTAGATTCAAACTCACTGACCAAGAACAGAAAATAGGGAAAAGCGTGTCGCGAATGTGATCAATACTAGCCAATAAAAAGCCATTTTCACTAGGAACAATAAACATGGTAGGTTTGAAGGCTCATGTGACCAAGACTGGCAAATTGAAAGCCTTTTTAACCAGGAATAATAGACATGTTAAGTAAACGAAGAACGTCCCTCGTATTTTCTTTCTATCAGCAGTCACTTGTATTTTCTTTCTAATATTTTTGTTTCAGCGAACACTTTAAAACAAGACTTTTTAGCTCTGGTTAAATTTAGTGTTATTCTCGCATAGTGTTAGGATTAAGGTGTCTCAACATGGTGAATTATTTTTTAATTAATTATTGCATAATTATTTTTATCCTAAATTATTAACTTCCTAAGTTGTCATTCATCTTTGTGGGACCTCTTTGTGATGTGGCATCCTACATGGTAGGTGATGAGATGGCATAATCCTTAGTTTTTAGGAAGTTGTATCTCACTTGGAACTTGGAAGATACTATTTTTTGGGGGGAGATGTTGACATATATTTCCATTTTGGAGTGGAAATTGATTTGGAAATTTCCTTTGTTGACTAAAGAGTCTTTGTTTGCAAATTATATTATGGATTGGAGTTTTATTTTAGCAGCTGATATTTATGGTGGAGTTCATGTTTGTTAAGTGGTGTGAGGTAAAGAAAGCACCTATTCTTGGTTGTTGCAGTTTCTATGTTGAACTTCCATTGTATTTGGCAAGATGACCATTATAGATGAGATAGGTGTTGTTACTTTTGGAAGTTGCTATGTGCAACGTTTCATGGATTAGCAAGTTTTTGTTTTTTGACACAACTTACCTCTTGGGATTTGAAGTTGGTTTTGGAAACCATGGGAGCCTTCCTTTTCATGTTGAGCTCTATTTATATGTTGGTGCCTTAGCACATTTAATGAGACAGGTTGAAGATTTTCAGAGACGCTGTTATGCTGACAAAATTATTCCAAAATCTTATAATAGTGTGAAAACTCCTGAAGAGCATAGCTCTAAGATTGTATTGTAACTGTTGTTGCTGATTAATACAATTGAGCTGAGTGTTTGGAGTGGGTTTTTTCCCGAAAGGGTTTTCCCACATATATGCTTTGTTATGAGTTTATTCTGTTTTAGAATCTGTAAATGTTAATTGGTTTAGAATTTTTTGCAACTCTCTCCTGATAGATTCAGTGTAGGAAACTATTTCTGCCACCTGTGTTTCCTTTCACATAGAAGACAGAGATCTAAACTTATGTTGTTTTAACTTTTCGTTAAGCAAATTCGATTTGTTACAGTTAGGCGCGTATATGAATTTGAGAGAGCTTTTACGTGCACTCTCAGTATTAATAATAACAGATTGAGGATGGCAGGTGCAATTACACAAGGTGTTATCGGCAAACTTACCGAGATGATAGTCCAACGAGCAGCTGAAGAGGCAGCCCTGGTTTGCAACTTCATCCGGGACTTTGACTGCTTGAAGAAGAGACTCAGAACTATAAGCGGTAGTCTCAAATATACTGATACACTTTCTACACAAGATGAGGACGTCAAAGAATGGCTACAAAACGTTAGGGACGTTGCGCCCTGGGATGCAGAGGACATTGTGGAAGAGTATGTCGTTCGTCCTCTTTACACAAGATGTGTACCCAGTCTTGTATTTGCAATCCTGATGAATTATTTTTCCGCTATAGAATGGGAAAAAGAATTCGAGAATTGAAAGAAAGATTCAATTCCATAACGAAAGATGGAGAGCAACTGAAGCTTTTCCGTGATTTTGTGCTCTCGAAACAGCCATGAAATAGTGCAACGGCGAGAACAGTGTGGAAGGGAAATAGTGTGCTCCTTAGCGATTCACACCCTGTGGCGATTGAGCCAAAGCTTCAACATCTCATTTCCTTTATAGATGAACCAATTGCTTTAGTCATTGCCGTGGTGGGGATGGGTGGAGTAGGAAAGGCATTTCTTCTCGAAAATGTTTTTGATAGAATCAAACGAAGGTATGAGCATTCAATCTGGCTTTCCATATCAACATGGGAGATCTAAAGGATGTTGTGAAGGATTTAATGGAAGAGCGAGCGGCAGAGATGATTCATGACCATTTAAAAGGAAGAAAGTCGCTCGTCGTGTTGGATGATGTCTGAGGGTAGCGAGAGTAGATATCATTACCAGGCTTGGTCTTCCAATACGCCATGACAGCCAATGTAAAGTTGTGGTTACAACCAGAAACAGGGGAGTAGAGAAAAATCTCGATGCATGTATTTATGAGGTGGAGATTTTATCTAAGGAAGAGAGTTGGCAATTGCTCTGTGCTTATGCCTTGCCGGATTATGACCAAAATATCCCGCCACGGTACCTTGAAGAAGTGACTCATCAAGTTGAAAAGTAGTGCGGGAGATCATCATTGGCTCTAAAGACAATAGGAGCTTGACTCTCCAGGTGCGGAGATATAAGTGAGTGGAGTTCTAGATTCCACCAACTCAAAGATTTGAAGCTGCATCGACAGAAAGAGGTCACTAATCCCTACTACAGCATCATAGAGATTCTCAAGCTGAGTTATGACTCTTTACCTGCAGCTCTTCAGCCCTGTTTTTCTTATTTGTCTTTCTTTTCTGATGAGTTAATAGATTGCAAATATCTCATAAATCTTTGGATAGGGGAAAGATTCATTCCCTATGGAGAAGACCAGTTGGATGTTGCTTGGGATTATTTATATCAGTTGGGCAACCTGTGCTCGATGTATGGGAAGATGAGGGATTAATCAAACAGTGGAAGATCCATGACTTGTTCTTAGATTTGGCAATTCATTTATCAAAAAAAAATGGATGTAAATTTGCTGTTGAAGACACCACCATCATATCTGTAAAATGAATTTTACTGCCCAAAGAAAAGATGGATGATATGGTTATCGCACAGGGCAGGGCATCCTGTCCCAGGTCTCTTCGCACGCTGTCTTTAAATAAAATTCCCATTGAAAAATTTGAGGAAAACTTCGTCATGCATATGAGATTATTAAGGGTTCTCGACTTGAGCGAAACTAAGATCTAAATTACCCCCCTGTGCTGGAAAGCTAAAAATTCTCAAGCTTTTAAATTTATCCCGGCCAAATATTGGAGAGGTACCAATCTGTGTGAGAAATCTTAAGAGTCTTGTCATGCTTCTTCTATCTGGTTGCCATCATCTGCAAAGGCTGCCTGAGTGGGTTAGTGAACTAAAATGTCTTCAGCATCTCAATATAGAAGGTTACATTAATGAATTGTTGGGTCATCTACCGCAGAGACTATCAGAATTAGTGTCTTTCCGGGTATTGAGATCAGATCTTTTATGGCTCTCTAGTGAAGACAATGGATTGTTAAAGTTGGAGGATGTTGCCAAATTATCCCACCTCCAAGAATTAAGATTAATTGTTAAGCATGAAAAGGAGCTCAATAGTAGGGGAGAGGGTCCAATAGTGGTGGGGTATCAATAGTTGTCATAGTACATATACATTCAAAATCTAATATTTTAAAAGTATGGAATTAGTAATTGTAAAAGAAGACCCAATAGCTGAACAAAATATGCCCATTACATTCAAAAAGCAACAAATCATATGATACCACATTGACGCACTAAAAAACATAAAATTAAGGTGCACCACTATTGGGCCCTGTCCCCTATTGAAGATGGAATCCTTGCTCAGCTATACAACATGCACCATCTGTCATTAACATCTGTGACATCTGATTTTCCCAAAGAATCACATCTACCACAGAACATCACTGCTCTGTCGGATCTCCAAACACTTGATTTGAATAAATTTGGCGTGGCCAGCTGGGTGTGCAAGCTAACAAATCTGAGGAAACTCACATTATGGGGGTGTAACTGCCAGAGTTATCCGGCATTGGAAACAATGCCTAACTTCGTAAATTTGTACCTAGGGGCTAGGGGTTAATGAGAGTTGTACAGAAGTACCAAAATCATTTGGAAAGTCATCTGGATTTCCCAAGCTACGATTTCTGGGTATTTATAACTTGCCTCTTTTGGAGGAGTTGCCGGATCTGGAGGATGGAGAGATAGTCGTTCTGGGGAGATTCGTTTACTGTCATGTCCTAGAGTGAAGAAAGTTCTAGAGGGATTGGAACGGTTGAGAAGACTAAAGCTTAAGTAAATACGGGTAGGCTTTGAATAAAATCAAAAAAAAAAAAAATCTGCATGTACGCATGATGGGAATAATATAACATTTTATACTACTTCAAATTTATATTTGATTGATTAAATTTGAATTGAGATGGAGAGACATGTAATCAGAACTTGTACATTAATCTAATTAGTGCTATTAAACTTAGCTTTGCAAATAGGAGAAATAATTTGATTATTTTTATTGTGAGTACAAAAATATGTAGAAAGATCTGAAATCGAAAGTTAGAAGAGGTGAAATTTCTGACTCACAAGGTAGGATGTAGAGGCAAAGGTTACTAGGCATTGTTATATGTCGATTTGTTTATCATATTTATAATATAAGAATACAAAATAAAATGAATGTTTTAGAATATTCATAATATAATAATCAAAAGTAAATAAAATCAAAAATATGAAGAAGAGTTGGAAATGTTACAACTAAAAAACGAGTTAGTTATATGTTGAAATATTATAAAATAATCGCACATGCAACCTATGTCTAAGTATAGAGAAAAAAGATGATCACATGAGAACTTGTCCAAGTGGTCAGATCTCTATTTTGATCTTTTGATCTACATGATAAATTAAAAAATGCAATATGTGTGTGCTCAATATATATATATATATATGTGTGTGTGTGTGTGTGTGTGTGTGTGTGTGTGTGATTAAGATCTATGTGTATATGTACTAAGCCTAAGTGCATTTAAACTAAATGTTGTAAAACAATAACCTTAAAGTTAATGTTATTCTAATATATAAGATATGAAATACTAATAATTAAAAATATTAAAGATCTAATGGGTGTATAGAGGTATAGAAAGAAAATCAAGATAGAAATTTGATCAAATAGAAAAATAAAATGAAATATTTAAGTATTTGCATAATATAGAGAAATCACTAATCCTGTAAAATGATACGAAAATCTAAAAAATTCAGAGAGACAATAAATGTCAGACATCCATACAAATGAGCTAGAGAGAATGAGTAAAAGAACAATGTCATGATCTAGAAGCAAAGTTTCTAAAGTATCGCTATAGAATGTGGAATAAAACATATTTGCATAATGAAAAAATTAATACATGGTAGCAAGTGTTGAAAACATAGCTCAGAGGTGTCTCCAACCTAGAACCGTGTCACCCAGGCTGGAGCAGTTGTGGAGATAAACATCTCTAGCTTTCCTGCTTTTGTATCTTCCTTATCTTGCAATGCACTTGCCAAGTTTGGCAAATTTCCTTTTTAGCAAACAACTTTGCTTTGTTTTCTTCATTAATCTCTACTCCATCGTAGGTGATGAGAGGTTATAAAAAGAAGATCGATGTGAGTGTTGTAGAAGACAAATGAAGTTTTTTTTGCAAGAATGACATAAGAGAAAGGGAGATTGGAGTGATCAGAAAGAGGAGTAGAAATAATATCCAGGATTGCAGTAGTGTTGTGGATGCCAAGTTATGACAATTATTGTAAATTTCTTCTTTTCTGTTATAATAAAAATCTCTCATTGAATGTTGGTTTTTCCCCAGAGTTAGGGGTTTTCCAAGGTAAATCATTGTGTCAAAGTGTGATTGGTTTTCTCTAAATTTCTGTTGCGTATAGTATTTTAGTGAATGGTGTTGTGCATGCTTTAGTTCTTTGTTTCAGTAATTTAACTTTTGTTATTCAAATTCCTAAGTTTAAACAATAGTAAATTTATTGTTGGGTTTCACAACACTAATAGAGGAGACATATTTTTCACATGGTATCAGAGCAAATACTCTGAAAGAGAAAACTAGGGTTTGATCACACAAGTGCAAGTTTTGATTTTATTTTTGTGTTTAGGGAGGTTTAAGTTCAGGGATTTTAGCAATGGAAGCAGCCAGATTAAGAGATTCAGACAGATTTGAGGGGGCTTCAAACTTTGGCATGTGGAAAGCAAGAATTCTTTTGTTACTGGAGGAGAATGGTCTGAAGGAATACGCAACCACTACTATTTTTGTTCTAATTGATGCTACGCTACTGGTGACCTACTAGAAAGAAGACATCAAAGCTAGACGCATTGTTATGGATGGGGTCAAGGATCACCTTGTTCCTCATATTGCAGATTTAGACACCTAAAAAAAGATCTATGATACCATACTCAATCTATACTAGAATTATAATTTGAACAATCAGCTAATTCTCAGAGATAAGCTGAGAAACACAAGAATGAAGAAAGGGGAGAGCATTGTGGACTACCTTACCAGGATCAAAATAGTAAAAGATGAGTTGGCAACTACCTGGGTAGCAATACCAGATGATGAGGTTGTTAGGATTGCATTGGCAGGATTCACAAAAGAATGGGGCATCTTTGTCAAAGTTGTATCTAGAAGACAAGATATTCCTAATTGGGATCAGTTGTAGACTGATTTCACTTAGGAAGAATTGTGAATGAGTTATGTTAATGGAGGAAGCAACAATGGTCGTAAGGGTGAGGTAGAAGAGAATATTGCTCTTGCCAGTAAAGGAAAAGCCAAGAAAGGCTCAAGCAGTGAGTCTACCTCAAAAGGGGACAAGAAGAAAAAGAAAGACCTGAGTAAAATTAAATGTTATGGTTGTGATCAGCTAGGACATTATTTCAATCAATGTCTAAATTGGAAGAAAGGAGACAAGAAGAAGAAGCAAACAACAACTGCAGTGGATTTTGATGAGTTATCCTCTAGACTAGAAAATGAGTTTTCTCTTCTAAACTGCTTATCTAGCTTGAGTACTACAGGGGTCTACTATATTGACAGTGGCATGTCATGCCATATGATAGGAGTTAGAGAAAAATTCTCCAAATAAAAAGCAGAAGAAATAGGCTTCCAGATAAAAATGAGAAACAAGTCCACATGCACTCTAGTTGGGAGAGGGACTGTTTCATTTCAAAGGGAGTTAAGAAGTGATATTAAGATCACAGATGTATTGCATGTGCCAGGGATGTGCATGAATTTTATTTCAGTAACTACCCTTGAAGACAAAGGGTACATTGTACTCTTTCAGGGATAGAAGGTGTATTTAAAAAACAAGGACTAGAAGAAGGCAAAGAAGATTGGGGTTAGAAGTGACAATTTATACACATTGCAGTTTGAAACGCCAAAGGAAATAGTGAGCAGTAATAGCAGCAGGGAAATAGGAGAGCTATGGCATAGGTCACGGATGGGACATATACACCATGGGGCATTGAAATTGCTCAAAGAAACCGTGATAGGAATTCCAGAGTTGAGTGCAGAGCACGGTGACACATGTAAAGAGTGTGCACTTGGGAAATTTTCAAAGGTAGCCTTCCCTAGAAGTGACAGTAGAAGTACAGGTGTTCTTGATTTGATACATTGTGATATTTTTGGTCTCATGTCTACTCAGTCTTTGAGGGGTTATGAGTATTACATAACCTTCATTGATGATTTCTCCAAGAAGACCTGGATATATTTCTTGAAGGCAAAAGATGAGGTCTTCAGTCGCTTCCAAGAATTCAAAGCTCTTGTGGAGAATATGATAGGCAAGAAGATCAAGGTTCTTTAAACAGACAACGGTGGTGAGTATAAAAGCAAATTCTTCCAGGAGTTCTATACTAGAGAAGGAATCAAGAGAGAGTGGACTATTCCCTACAACCCACAACAAAACGGGGTTGTTGAGCATAAGAACATGGCAATTGTTGAAGCAGCTAGAGCCATTTTGTTTGATCAAGATCTACCTAAGTATCTTTGGGTAGAGGCTTGTAGCATAGCAGTCTACATTCAAAATAGAGTACCTCATAAGATTTTGGGGAAAATGACACCAGAAGAAGCCTTTATAGGGAAGAAGCCTAAGGTTGGGCATTTTAGGATCTTTGGTAGTATAGCATACTATCACATACCATCAGAGAAATGAACCAAGTTCAATTTGACTGCAAAGAAAGGTTTCTTTGTTGGATACAGCGAAACCTCCAAGGCATACATGATCTTTATTCCAGGGATGAGGAGGATCATAGTGAGACATGATGTGAAGTTTCTAGAGGAGAAAGCCTTCATAAAATCTCAGGATTTGCTAGCAGTTGAGTAGAGTTAGCATATTGAAGCTCCAAAAGTGGATCAGGAGTCTCAGGTATAGATCACTATGATAGGAACAAATGTAGATATAGGTACCTTAGGTGAGTTGAGTCCACAGGATCAAGAGCAACAGAATAAGGAACAACAAGCTCCATCTATTGGTGTATCCCCTACCGGTGGGAGAAAGACTAGCTGAGTGGAAACTCAAATTGTGTGAGATGCTCAGGAGTTTATTAGAGCTCCTAGAATGAGTGGTAGGGAGAGGAGACCACTAGCTAAATATTTAGATTATGTGGCA
>VDFB02047230.1:467521768-467597658 GCA_007258455.2 Sequoia sempervirens
GGAAAATCAATCCCAATTCTAAAAAACTACACTAGGGCCCGTTTTAGACAAATGGGTGTCCAAATCTGCAAAAATCTCTAGAAAATAGGTACATTGGGACTCATTCACCACTCTAGGTGAATTAGTCCACTTTGGCTTTTCTGAAAACTCAAAAGTGGAATCTGTAGCTTTCAGTCTACTCAATCTGCACCTTTAGGTGTCCAAATCTAAAACCTTGATTTTTGAGGTTGTAAGTGACTTTTTGTGAAGATTTTGACCTTGCCAATAGGGAGATGATTTCAACAAGTTTGAAACCTATTCTTCAATCATGTCCAAGCCATCCAAGCACCTAAATCTATAAACACACAATGAAAGAAAGAGAAATGTTGATTGTTAGGGATGGGGGTTTGCCTTGGTCAAACCTCGTTTAGGTAATTAAACCAAAATGATGAAATAAGATAATAAAGAATGAAAGGAATGAAATGATGCAATTAGAGACTTTCCATGATGAAAGATATTGAATTGCTGTAACAATGGATGAAGAATCTTGCTTTTGAATGCCTTGATGATGTTCTTGAAAATGCTTCCTTGTGAAGACTCAAAATGCTAAACCATAGCTTGCTTGACTTGAGATAGATAATGAATGATGAATGAATTATGAATGAATTATTAGGTGAATGAATTAGGGTTAAAGGTTTCCTTTTATAAAGGAGTGGCTGGAATAAGTATCATGATCAAGGGATACGATTAAATTAGAAAATAACTTAATCAAGGGTGGAGGTTAATTAAGAGAAGAAAGACATGGATAGATAAACAAATGAGGTGGAAGATAAGATTGACACAGAAAAAGAGGTTATTGGAGAAAATTATTTAATTTAGGTGGCCAACATAGGAGAAATAAATAAAATATTAATTTTATTTATTTCAAAAGAAAGGCGGGAACAAATAATGAGATAATTAAATAGTTAAAATAATTATTTAATTATAGAGGAAAGGTGGAGTGTTAAACATTAAATAATTAAAATAATTATTTAACTGGGGAGATAAGGAAAGGATAAATAATTAAATAAATATAACATTTATTTAATTATAGAGAGAAAAGGTTAATGAATAATTAAATAATTAAAATAATTATTTAATTATAGAAGAAGAGAGAAAAGATAATTTTTGAATTAAAATAATATTTAATTAGAAAAGTCTAGAAAAGTGTGAAAGTCATTTACTTGACACTTTACAACACCTTTACAAGACATTATTACATGCATTTTATTAAGTTTGCAAGGGTCCAAGACCTAATGTGGATGTGTAAAACACCTCACAACACTAAATCAAGGCCTCATTACGTCCAATTTTTCATCAATTATTTCCATATCAAGTAAGAAAAATAGGATACTTTTTTTGTGTCCACAGAGGCAACCAACTCCACCATCACCAACCCACGTAATTAGAAAAATCCATGTCATCATAAAAAACCCTAGGAAACTCCCTATTGGCCATCGGTGAATATTGATTTCTAGCGCTAGGAAATTCTATTCACAGCTAGGCTGATGAAAATCTTGACAGAAATTCGAAACAAATAGCCAATAGGTAAATGCCAGTTGTTATGTATTCTACTTTTGTGTTCCAAGGTGGCCAAGAGCCACTTCTTGCATATATATTTTAATAGGCTACAATGTTTAAAATATGTTGCTGACTTGCAGAACTTTCACCCTTTGCTTATTGTTCCTTCTTGTTGTTGTGCACCTTTGACATTATGTCCATTTTTATACAGGTCCTTGCTTGCCATGTCAATGACTACATAGTCAAGAATAAATATAGTATACACATTTATTTAGATATAGCAGTGTATATATAAATAGATATATACATGTGTACATATGGATATATATATCTGGTTATATGTGTTCTTTTAAATGTGAGGACAAAGGGGAAATTCAATGCATATATGTACTTAATCATTTTTATTCTTACTGTTGTATATCCTATTGTTTGGATAAGAAAGGATGAAAGGACTGGTTAGCTAGCAACATATACAAATATCTACATATAGGTATATATAGAAATATACTAAAACTGCATGCATACATATATAAGTGTACCATAGAAAAAAGGCAACTTGCTTGATTTTGGGAATAATTGATGATAAATTGGACTTAATGAGGCCTTAATTTGGTGTTGTGAGGTGTTTTACACATCCACACTAGGTCTTGGACCCTTGAAAATTGAATAACATGCATTTATTGATGTCTTGAAAAGGTGTTGTAAAGTGTTGTAAAGGACTTTCATACCTCTCTAGACTTATGAACCCATTTTCCCTTAATCAACATTATAAAATGTATTTAATAGCATTATCGCACTAATCTAGAATGCTTATAAATTAAAATTAATGATAATCTACTGTTGTAATGTGTCTTACACATTCACATTGGATATTGTGCCTTTCTAGGCTATGTGGACCTCATTTTAGTATTGTAAAGTGTATTTAATCACACTTTCACATTGAATTTTGTGTCCCAAACCCTAATTGACCTCTACATCACCATTAATAGGCCCCTATTACCCAATATTATGCATCTTGAGGCAATATTTGATGAAATAACCAACAAAGTCACTATATAAACCTAATTTTCTTATCTCCCAACAATCCAGCTAGCAAATGGGTCCTTCTGGCACTAATTCACAATCTATGGTGAATGAGTCCCTACCAGGTGGGATTGATTCACCCAAGGTGGCGAAATAGTCCCATTTGAGTCATTTTTTAGTTTTGAGTGGGAAAAACTAGAATTTACTTGTTTATTATTCTTTCATGTCAACCTTGGGGATCAAATTAACAGGAAAATTAGGAGAATTGCCTATAAATACAACCTTCTAAGCCCTAATTCATAATCTCTTAACTCATTCATAACTCATTCATCATTTTTCTTCCACTTCAATTCAAGCAAGTTAGGGTTTTTACATTCAAAGTCATCAAGATAGCTTCCAAAGGCATTCAAGGGTTGAATCGTCATCTTTTACTGCAAAAAATCAAGATCAATCATCATGGAAAGGTATTAATCCCTTAATTTCATGTTCATTCTTCATATTATTTTTTCATTTTGTTTAATTACCTATAAAAGGGTTTGACCAAGGCAAACCCCCATCCCCTAACATTCAATATTTATCTTTCTCTTCTTGTGTGTTTGTAGATTTAGGCATCTTGGAGGCTTGGAAATCATTCAAGATCAATTTGAAAAGTTTTTGAAGACATCTCCTTGTTGACCAATTCAAAATATCAACAATAAGTCAATTTCAGGTTTGGAAATCAGACTTTTGAATGCAGACACCTGTCAAGAACCAGAGTGCAGACCGAGGGCTCCTATTTCCACTTTTGAATCTTCAAAAATTAAAAATTGGACTCATTCACCATTAGTGGTGAATGAGTCCCATTTCAAGGCCTAAAAAGTGTTCTTTGCAATTTTGGATACCCATTTGTCTGAAATGGGTTCTCGAACAGTTTCTCAGAAGTAGGACTAATTCGCCTAGAATGGTGAATGAGCCCCAATAGGCCAAATTTTAAGTTTCAGTAGCATTCCATATGTCATTTCTAGTCTCCAACAAGTTCTCAGGTGCACACTTCTAGTTTCATCAAATTTTGTTAAAGCTTGCTTTCATTTCTAGGTGTTTTTGCATATCACAATATGTTTTCAAACACTCTACATTTCGTTAGTTTCCATTCATTAAGTAATATATTTTATCAATTTTTTTCTTTTAGAACATTCCATTTAGACATATTTCTATCATACTTGCATTAGTTTGAGTGAGCCACTTAGGTTTTTAGCCTATCTCTCTCCTTTTAGGTGAAAAACCCTAAGAGTGCAAGAGAAGTACATAGCACCCAAAAATCTATGGTTCAATAAGCAACCTCAAAGATAAACATATACATATATAGGGATATATTCATTTTCATTTATCATTTTTATTCTTGTTGTTTTATCTCCTACTATTTAGAGAGTATTAAAAGTGGAATGGTTATACCCATTTTCATTTAATCAAATTAGTAAAATGGTTGGCAGATTATTAATATTTCTAAGTTGTCTGCTAGTTACCATTGGAAGTTGCAATACACTAATATTTTATTTTTATTGTGAAATAGAGCTCCCAATAAGTCAACTATAATTGCAAAATTTCCTCCCTGTAAAAGTTCCCACAACTATGTCTGCGGAATTGGGCTTTGTGGATGGGTCTCTAGAGGCCCACAAAATTGATTTGCTGATTGATTTGGTGACATCCCCCATAGGTTCTACTCTGGAGTTTGGATCTAAGGGTACCAACCACCAACCTCCAGATCCTGATTCTATAAGTTGATATTTCCTTTTTCTTATACCTATTGCAATTTTTTTGTTATTGTTTCCTTCCTCTTTGGTATTCAACCTGAATATTTCCTTTCAATTTCTTTAATTTTAAGGATTCTCAAATACAGAAGCAGACACCACATACCCTTTCATGTTTATGTTTCTATTTTTATTAGCCTTTAGTTGTATACACACATGGTTGACCCTCGTAAAGCATATAGATGTGGAAATAGATATGCATTGATCTTTTCCAACACATAAAAACATCTCTTTGCATCCTTTGCTTTCCTTACTCCTTTTATCCATTTGGTGTGATCAAGTACATTTTCGTTGATTGAACTTGTCTTTGTAGGCTGCAAAGAAGCAACCAGCTTTGACTTCATTTTCAATTCATTCCATTAATGCTAGAGATGTCGTTCCCTCTCTAGTCCTTTAGCTCTTCTCCTTTAAAAAATTTGGAAGTGATCAAGGCTAGGTTGAATGATACAAGGCTGTCTTGTCTGATGGACACCATATGTAAATAGGAACTCTTCCTTCCAAATGCAATGGCTTGTTGTTTTCAGGTGCCTTGAAAATAGGGTCCCTCATATATTTGCAAGACTACGTCTATAGAAATGTCCAGGATTCAAGGTGGGATGTGTTGTTTCTTCTATATTTTTTAAAATTCTCTTTCTCCTTTGTATGTGCCTAATATAATGTGTCCAAATATTGTTTTCCTTGTTTTTTAGGGCCTTAATCATATTTAGCTTAGTTGGCATTATGTCATATTGTCAAATCAATTGGACCCCTAGGTATCTCTTCAAGCACCAAGAAGAGAAAATGTTGGGACCAGAGTCACCTTCTCCTTCTAAATGGACCCCTAAATTTGGTGTGCAGTTGTCCCCTCAACACAAAATCAGTCCTCCAAATGTCAACCCTATTAAAGCTTTGAAAATTTATCAAAATGTTTGGACAGTCAAAGGGTGTGTAAAACATATTAGAGAGATGTACCATTTCCATGGAAAAAGAGATGAAGGCCAACTTTTTAGTTTTGACATTAAAGATATGGAGGGGACAAAAATTTGTGTCACTTGTTTTGACGATATTGTTGAAATGCATTATGGTCAAGTTGAGATAGGTGCAACTTATTTAATATCAAGAGGTTCGGTGAAGGAAGCAAACAAAAAATTCAATAAATTAAATAGTAATATGGAAATTGTCTTGGATGAAAATTCAACATTAAAATGGTGTGAAGATGACATCTCTGTGCAAAAAAAACCCTTAGCCTTTGTGCATGTTAGTGAGATAACCAATTATAGTGATAATAGTTTGGTTGATATTATTGGCATTATAGTCCATGTCGGCTACATATCAACTATTCATAGGAAAAATGGATCTGAAACAATCTAGCAAACTATTAAACTATATGATATCTCAGCTTGTTTCATTGATGTTAACTTGTGGGGCCCAAGTTGGCAAGAAAAAGGTGATGTCTTGGAGTGGATATATCTTTCTAGTGATATAGTCATAGTTGCTATGTGGGGTGGCTGTGTAGGCTACTTTAATGGAAAATTTATCAACACATCAACAACAACAGTCCTCGACATTAACCCTTGTATTCTTGAGGCAAACACTCTCAAATCCATGGGCCCAATCAAAGTAGAACATATAGTTTCATCTTCTTCTGCACCTCGTAGGATTCATTCTTCAAATGATAGAGTTACTATTACATTCATCTTGAACAACTACCTTGGCTTGCAAGAAATTGTTGAATCCATTTTTAAAGCAACCATTGAAATTGAAAAAACTAAGTATTTTTGTTATCCTACTTGCCACTTGTTGGTTAATGGGAAAGAATGAAAAATAAAATGCACATGCCCCCATGTTGATGTCTCATTTTTTTTATCACTGCAAAATGGAAATCGAGGAATGCAACTATTGCTACCTTTTGCAATTAAAGATGCAAGACCATTCAACCAACCTTTGGTGTATTGCTTTTGATGAAGCTGCCACTAGTTTATTGCAAATTCCATCAAAATACCTCTACATGTTGCAGCATAGCTCTAACTCTACAACAAATCATGTTGTTGTTATTAAAGGCCTTGTTTGAAAACCTTACATCTTTATTGCCTTGATTAGAACAGAAACTTACAATTCTGAGGAGAAAATTAAAACAACCATTGTGAAAGCAACAAAACTTGATTTCCAAGCAGAGTGTAAACTATTGCTTTCAAATATATTAAAGATATTTTCCTTTGTTTCAGAAAAAGGTTGCACCAGCAAGCCCACTCTTTGACTGCTCTTTACCACTTTTCAACATTTCTCTTTGTCTTGCCTTTTTTATGCTTAGTATGGGATGCTAAGACTTGTGTTTTGTAAATATGAACGTACTTTATTCCTATGTTTTCATATATATATTCACACATTCATTGAGTTCTCATGCTTTTGATCTTCATATGGTGCCCACATTGTTTTTAGTCTGCATTGTCACTATGATTCTTGATTTTTGTTATATGTTGGGATTTTTAGTTCTTCCATGCCTATTCTAAATTCACTTCTTCCCTTCATAATCATTGAATAGCAATATTATCTCCAATGGAAAAAAAAGACCCATACCAGGGATCTAACTGTTACATACATAAACTAATACATTCATTGTTTCATTGTAATTACCACAATAATAGAAAGGATACTATTGTCAAATGGTTTCCTTAAACTATGATCATGCAGTTCAAAGCTCTTACCATAGTTTTGTGCACTTTTGTGGGTGTTTTTCAATGTATTAATTTTCAATAGACACATTGTACTGGCACAGTCCAAACAATTTTTCAACTTTGCTATGAACATGTTGCACATACTGCATTCTAAAATGCTTTGTTATTAACATCTAAATGTTATATCGTTGAATACTATAGTTGAATTCTATTGGGTTATTTTTGAGTATTTTTGGGTCTGATCAACATAATACTATAAAATATGTGCAAATATGACAACTGATTGTTTTGAAATAGTTCTATGCATTGTTTTTGGTATTTTTCAATGTTTTCAGTTATGATAAATAGATTTTAGTGGCAGAGTATAGACAATTTTATAGCTTTGCTATGAACATGTTCCACATACTACACTGTTAAATGCTTTCTTATTAACATTTTATTGCAATGTTGTAGAATGCTATTTCTATATCTTATTTCTATTCTTTTTTCATATGTTTGGATCTGACGAACACACCACAAAAGATGTGCAGATATAACAAGTTATTACTTGAAATAGTTCTATGCATTGTTTTGGATATTTTTCAATGTATTCAGCTATGATAAATACATTGTATTGGATAGCTACAAACAATTTTACAACTTTCGTATGAACATGTTCCACATGTTGTGCTATTAAATGCTTTCTTATTAACAAGATCTAAATGGAATGTTGTTGAATACTATGGTTGAATTGTACCCATATCTTGGCAACCTAAACAGTAGTTTGAGATGCTATTTCTATTATTCTTCAGTATTTTCCCATTTGATCAACATAATGCCAAAGATGTACACATATAACAAGTGATCACTGGAAATACCTTACAATTTCCATTGATACAATAATAGAGATGAAAAATGTAGGCATATAAACATTGAATATCTTTATAGTTTATACTCACCCTTTGCACCTACATATATATGTGATTTATCCTATATTGTTGTAGTTTTTAAGAAAGATATGTGGGCATGATCATATGTATATGTTCGTGTACCATGAGAATCAAAACGGTGAAATGTATTATCACCCTTTGCACATACGTATATATGCAATTGGTCCTCTATATCTGTAGTTTTTAAGAAAATATCATATGTGGGGGAAATTGTATGTGTATGTGTGTGCAACATGACATTCAAAAGGGTGGACAGTTTTAAATAAAGACACTCAATTTAATAGCAAAAACAAGCTTAGGGCATATAGGCACAGAAAATGCAAAATTGAAGATAGCTACACAACTTTGGACTAATTAAATACATCGAATACTATAGTCTCATAATTATTGAATATAGGAAACATGCAACTGTAATGTTCAAAACATGTTATCCCTTTGTGTGTTTGTATACACACACACACAGATATATATATATATATGCATCAATTTCTAGCAGCTGCAATTGTGTATTTAGAATACTGCATATGTTTGGATGTCATATACACAAACAACAAACTAGTCAAATGTTCGAAAGGAAGTTTTGTAGATTAACATTGTTGTGTGCATGTCTGCATGGTGAAAGTAAAACAAATTATATTGCTAAGAATAGAAAACCCAACAAACAATAATAAAATCATCTTCCATGTCTAAAGTTGAGAAGGATGCAAATAAAATGGATAACTCCAATGCTACACCTAATTTGAGCTACATTATTTGGTACTAAATATTATAGACAAATTGGGAAATTGTAAAAGAGTTATTAGAAAAAAACTTAAGAATCACAAAGATACCAACCAACAATAAGTAGAGGCCAAAATTTCTATAAGTCAGTAACATGTTTTGAACATTCCAGTATATTAAATTATATATGCACATACTCTAGAAACATTCTCAAAAAAATTGTGTTGCATTTGACTAATAAGTTTAAAATTCTACAACTATGTTCTATTTTCCATTTCCTATGCCTATATACCCTGAGTTTTGTCATTTGTCCTTCAATATTTTCTTACACATATTCTTATATGTTCTTGCTAGCTTTCCAATTAGTTTTATTTGATTCAAATAGTTGGAAAAATTTGATCTATAGAATTCTCTTTTGAGCATTTCACTATTTCATTCTTCCTGTATATTACATTAAAAAATATATAGTCTTGTCTACATTGCATTTTTGTCTAATATATGATAACACTCCCTGCAATTTCTGACGGGTTTCTCACGTCTATTCACAATGGTGTTGGAGTTTGTTGACCATGTGGGTTGGTGGTGGTAGAGTTGGTTGCCTTAATCAACATGAACAAAATGGTAAAATCTTTCCCTCCACCTTTGTTAGATAGCAAATTGGAGGGTTTAACAAGTGTTGTGCTCTACAATCTACAACGTTTGGCCTCATATTGTTGTTGTAAGTTGTTTTGCAATGTATTTTTGTTGTTCAATACACATCTAACCGGAAACATATATTTTGATAGATTAAAATAAAATATTGCGTCATAGTAATATCATGTTGGGCTCAATGCAAGCAAATATGGACAAGGAGATATGAAGCCCATCTGTGGGACAATTGGTAACTAAAATATGACCATAGTTGTAACCATAAACAAGGATTGTTTTATAAATTTATACTTTACTAAGTTATACATTCAACCGTTTTCTTCTTGCATGGCTAGATAGGCTCCAGTACATATCAAAATCAGGTATGTTTATAAAGTTATTTGTATGCATTATATGCTTTGAAGAAAAACCTTTGATTTTTCTTTTATGTCTTCGTTTTAACGATATCTAGGTATTTCATCCATGGAATTGGTTCTGCTTTGAAACAAGATCTCTTATATATTCTTATTTTCTTATATTTATCTAAATTACAAAAAAGTTCCATCTTGCCCAATTCTTTATCAGTATTATATTTTTCTTAAAGTTATTGTAGCAAAAAAAAGCACTAGAAAAAGGAACTCATATATGAGAACGCACATTTTTTTTCCAACTTCGTCATTGTGTGCTTTTTCCTTTCACTGTCATATATTTGTTGCTATATATATATATATATATATGCACAAATTCTTACATGCACTTGACTACAATAAACATAGTCTATTGTACACATTACATTTGTTCATGTTTCTACAGTTATCTTTTTAGCTTATGGAAAAAATTATCTGTAAACAACTCTTTATCAACATGCCCATCTTTTTAAAGTTTTTACACTAAAAAAATACTACAATATTAGAAATCATATATGAAAACACCCAAATTTCCCCTACTTTTCCATTGTCTAATATATGATATGACTCCATTAAATTTTTGATGGGTCTTCCATACTTTTCTTCCCCGGGGCTTTGGCTAGTGACCATGAGGCTTCATGATGCCAATATGGTAGGAAGGAGAATGAGCATGGGTTTTCTTCTTTTTCCTTGCACCATCATATATTGATTGCTACAAATACGCAACATACTGTATTCTGCCAATTACATTTCTCCATGCTTATATAACTATCTTTTCAACTTGCCAAATCAATTATTTAAAACAAGTTCTTTATGATGATACCTATTTTCTTTAGGTTATGACAACAATTATATGATGCAATAATCTGTGTAAAATAGGTATAATGCCACAGAATTAATTGGAAATTTGAGCTACATTACTTGGCATTAAATATTATAGACAAATCATTTATGCAAAATACCCATGCAAAATGACTTACAAATTCTGGAGCACAACAGTTTTAAAACCCTCAAATCTACTATAAAACGAAGCCAAAGGCAATGATTTTTACAATGGTTTGTTATCAAACCAACACCACAATGGCTCTTTCGACAATGCAACTTAAAATCAATATATTTTCTCACCATCCAAACAAAATAACGATGACAATTAACAGTTTGTTATAAGGAGCTTCAAACAGATGAGGAAAAAAGAATATCATGAAACATACTGGTACAAGACAAGTAGTCTATGTAATAGTTGTAAGAGGTATTAGGATAACACTTAAGAATTAGACACAAATGATAGATGAATGGAAACCATTCGCCTAATTTCAATTTTTTTGGTCTGCACGTATGTTTTCCTACCTCTCTTAAATTTCTATTTAATGTGGGTTTTCGATCATATGTCATTTTCCTATGATTCTTAAGTGTTTTTCTAACAACTCTTTTACAATTTCTCAAATGATGGATGATCAAAAATCCATTTTAAATAGAACTTTAACATATGGAGAATAGAAGGTGTAAACTACGGCTATGAATAGTTTGTTATATAGAGCTTATGTTCTACAAAATGCGTATAGCACCAAAGATGCACAAAGATAACAAGGAACAATAACTATAGGCCAAAAATTATACATAGGCCAAAAGAAATTGAAAGCAATCCAAAGGTATAGGTCAATGTTATGTTTGTAGTTTATACCAATCTACAAAATTTTAGAATTTTGAAAGTTAAAAAAAATTCTTGTCATAAGGAAAATAGAATAAGATACTCCTAAAGTGTCATGCTAAGAAAAAAAATACATGAGGGAACAATCCTTAATCAAATGCACAAAAAAACATTTACCTGGGTTAAGATATGAAGAATACAAGACCTAAAATACAACAATGAACAACTTGTTACACGGAGCTTCAAATGGATGAGAATAAGAGAATATCATGAAACATATTGATACAAGACAACCAATCTATGTAACAGTTGTATCTTACCTATTGGGTATTTGTTTCAAATTTCCATCAGGATTTTGTCAACCCAATAGTGAATAGAATTTCTTGGCATTGGAGATTAATAATCGTCGATGGTTGTCGAAAAGTTTTCTGGGGTTGTTTATGATGACATGGATTTTTCTAATTACATGGGTTGGCAGTGTGGAGTTGAATTCCTCAATGCGCGAGAGAAAAATGGTAAGTGTTTGCTCATGTGAAGATTAATACATCCTGGCATTGTGGTACAATGGTGCAAGAGGAAGTAAATGTAATATTCAATGTTACAGTGTGGGAAAATATACTCCAAAATGTGCGAGAAAATATATTGATTCAGTTGCATTTTCAAAAGAGCCATTGTTGTGTTATGAACATGTTACATATACTCCACCGTTAAATGCTTTGTTATTAACAAAATCTCAATGCTATATCATTGAATGTTATGGTTGTATTGTAGCGATTTTCTCACAAGCTAAATAATACTTATATATGCTATTTTTAACTCTTTTTAAATCAAAGTCTACATAAATATGAATAAAGATAGAATGCACATCTATTTAGATATACGTATGTATTTATAAATTATTGTTGCATTTTTAAACGAGCCACAATGGTCTTTGTCTTTGTTAAATATGGAATAGGGAGTTCAATACATATATATGTGTGTATATGTATTTGTCTATGTTTTGGGGAATTCAATACAATTTCCCTTTTTTCTATAATATTTAGTAGCAAATAAGTGTTAATATAACATCTTTTATACAATTTCTCTATTTTTCTTCAATATCTACTACCAAATAATCTAGCTCGAATATTGTATCAATATGTTTCATGATATTCTTTTTTTCTCATCTATTTGAAGCTCCCTGTAATAAACTGCCCAAGGTTGTTTATCGTAGCAGTAGAGCTTGCTACCTATGTGGATTGGTGGTGGTGGAGTTGGTTGCCTCAATATGTAGAAGCAAAATGGTAAGTTTTTTCCCACATGAGGGATTTTGAATTGACAAGCCAACTCTTACATAGACTGCTTCTCTTGTATCAATATGTTTAATGTGGGTTTTTGATCATCTATCATTTACCTTTGATTATTAAATGTTTTTCTAATATTTCTTTTACAATTTCTCTATTTTGTCTATAATATTTAGTGCCAAATAATGTAGCTTGAATTTTGAATTGAAAAGCCAACTGTTACATAGATTGCTTGTGTTGTATCAATATATTTTATGATATTCTTTTTTCCAATTCCCCAAAGCAAATTGTTCATTATGTAACAATTGGCAGTCTATGTAACAGTTGGCTTGTCAATTCGATGACCATTTTTACTATATGCTTCTTTAGATTGCAATTTTATTTTTCATATAGATACATTTGAACTCACATAATATAAATGTTGTTATAACTTTAGGGAAAATTGCCATCTTGATAAACAACTATATGTAAATAATCTTTTAGATAAGCTGAAAAGATAATTGTACACACATGCAGTAATGCAATGGGTAGACAACAATATCTTTCTTGAAGTCAAATGTATGCTTGTTTTCCACAAAAAATTCCCATTTAAGATTTCCCCTTTTACAGCCATTGTAGATTGTTATATGTACCCATATTTCACAAACACATTTATGCATATACATCTTAGCCATGCAATGCAAATATAAACACTTGCAAAAAAAATCTATACTGATATATATGTTTGTCAAGTTAGATGCACCTTTTTAGTTATTATACACTCTTCTATATATTCTATTTATCCATGTTTCTCCAGCCATCTTCAAATTCCATGATGCCAATTCTTTATCAGGATACCCGTTTTTGTCAACTTGTCACAGCAAAAAAAAGACTACAATATTAGAGATCTTGTTTGAAAACACCCATGTTTCCCCAACTTTGTTATTGTGTGATATATGATAAAAGTCCATGAGATTTATCATGGACCTTACTTGCCTTTCTTGCTCAGGGTTTTGGCTAGAGCCCACGATGCTTCATGATTCCAATATGGTAGGGAGGAGAATGAGTGTGGATTTAATGCTTTTCCCTTCCACCATCATATATTTTGTATTTCTTAAATACATGGGTAAATTTAGTCTCACATAATATAAATGTTATAACTTTAGGGAAATTTCCATCTTGATAAACAACTATATGTAAATAATCTTTTAGATAAGCTGAAAAGATAACTGTACACACATGTAGTAATACAACAAGTAGACTACAATATCTTTTTTGAAGTGAAATGTATGATTGTTTTCCCAAAAAAAAAAAAAATATATTTAAGATTTCCCCTTTTACAACCATTGTAGATTGTGGTTTATGTGATTATGGAGGGCAACTGCACACCGTTGCCATGTGCTTCTGAGAGGACAAACAATTTCTTGATTGCACCACATTGTTTATCCCTAGAAGCACATGACAATGGTGTATGTTGCTCCGTTCAACTAAACCATTTACAATGTCATGGTTGGCCTGGTTTTCATTTTGTACATGACTACATTTTTTTATTTATGGTTATTGGTTGTTATATGTGCCCATGTTTCGTAAACACATTTCTACATATACATCTTAGCCACACAATGCAAATATAAGCACTTGTAAAACAAAATCTATACCGATATATATGTTTGTGAAGTTAGATGCACCATTTAAATTATTATACACTGTTCTATATATTCCATCTATCCATGTTTCTCCAGTCATCTTCAAATCCCATGATGCCAATTCTTTATCAAGATACTTGTTTTTGTCAACTTGTCACAGCAAAAAAAAAATTACAATATTAGAGATCTTGTTTGAAAACACTTATTTTTCTCCAACTTTTTTATTGTGTGATATATGATAAGAGTCCATGAGATTTTCCATGGACCTTGTACTTTCCTTTCTTTCTCATGGGTTTGGCTAGAGCCCGCAAGGCTTCATGATGCCAATATGGTAGGAGGAGAACAAGCGTGGGTTTAGTGGTTTTTCCTTCCACTGTCATATATTTTTTGCTACTTATATACATGGACACACAAATTCTCACATGCACTTGTCTACCAAAAACATACTCTATTCTATCCATTGCATTTGTCATTACTTCCATAGTTCTCTTTTCAACTTCTCCAATGATTACTTATAGACAATTCTTTACCAAGATTCCATGTATTCAAAATATTCCAATTTATCTCTTCCTATTTACAATAGATAATGCTAACCTCTTTGATTGTATATCTATATTATTTCCTTTATAATGTTGCACAAATACAATAGAAATTCATTAAAATTAGTGTATTGTAAATTGTCTAAATTTCAAATTCTTTCATGGTCCAACAACTCGATCCAATGTTGCTTGCCCTTGTTAAACACCATCAATAGTGCATGTAAGTACAAAAATTTTCCATTATCAATAAATAGATTCAGTGAACCAATTGTAAATATTATTAATTATTTATAGTTTCACATTGTCTATATTTATTTTACCCATATACTTACTCACTTTTTATGCTTCCTCTTTGATTTTTCTTTCCTTTCCACTAACATACCCCTTTCTTCTATTTGGAGGAGCTAGGATAAAGCATGCAAAAGCATTCGAAAATTAGGATACCTATTTTTTTAAAGTTACCATAGCAAAGAAAACACTACAATATGAGAGATCATATATGAAAACACTATATTTTCCCCAACTTTGTTATGGTGTGATGTATGATGGAACTCCATGAAATTTCCCATGGGCGTTTCATACTTTTCTTGCTTAGGGGTTTGGCTACAGTCCATGAGGCTCCATGATGCCAATATGGTAGGGAGGATAACCAGTGTTGGTTTTGTGGTTTTTCTTTTAACGCCATATATTTGTTGTTACATAGATACATGTGTACATAGATCCTTGTATACAGTTGGCTTTGAAAAACATACTCTATAATAACATGTTTCTCATGTCATAGCAAGTGGTGGGGAAGCACTTGAGACTTTTGTGATGTCACCTCAAAATAAGGCATACCTTTTAATTCAATTATTCTAACAATGCAAAATATGTGTATTGTGTCATCACATTCTTTTTTTGGTGAGGTATGTTCATTTGTTTTGGATCAAAGATGATGTCAGTTAGTCTTCAATTGGACTATGAATATGTTTACTCTCTAAGTGATATTTTCCCCTATATAATCCTTTTTGTGCTAATCAAATGGTATAAAATTTATCAACATAATATTTTTACTTTCTTCCTCAATAAATGCATTTACATATTTATTTTTATTTGGACAAAAATTCAAGTTGTTATTCTATTTGGTCATCCATTTATTATTTTTTTTTATCTAAGTCCTTTTTATTTTGTTCAAAATTGCTTTGGAGTTAGGACATCTATTTGCTTCCATTTGTTCAAATTTTTAATATTTTAAGAATCAAACCATAATTCCTACACCAATTAAGGAGCATGTTTAACTAGAAGCAATTCATAAAAAACTGATATTTTTATTTTCAATTTCCTTGTAATTGACTTCTTTTGAATCCTTTCTACTTGTCTCCATTTTATTTTAATACTACTAACCCATACATCACACGCATAATAATGTTTTTATTTCCAAAATTTTGGGCTAAATACTAGTTATAAAAAGTATTGAATATTAAAGATCTTTCTTTTTTGAAAAAGTCATTAGTGATGACAATCATAACTGATATTCAAATAAAAAAAATCAAAATAAATAACATCAAAGTAATAAATTATCTAGTGCCACATAAGCATTGCAAAAAATATGTCATACCTAAAGTTATGGACTGACTTTTTTTAAAGAATATTTTTTTATTGAATATTAGTAATTAAAGGAATGACTAATAACTCTTTAAAAAATGAGAATTCTTTAATGTTCCATACTTTTCATAAATATTATTTAATCCACAACTTCAACTCTGCCATATGTTTCTATGCATATTTATCTTAAGATAATTAAATAATAATCTATCAATTGATTGATTAACCTAGACAAAAATGTCAAATATAGATGTGCATCTAGGTCTAAGAAATATAAAACTAACATAGAGCTAAAATTATATCATACCTGAAATTTTCAAGACAAATTATTATTATTAAAAAAATTATTTATTTCAAAATTTAAACTTTATTTAATTTTTCAATTCTAATTTTTTAGGAATAAATTTATTAAAAAATTGTATTCGTTGAGAATTATTTTACTATGGATTCCCAATGATCTGTCATTTACTCGTGATTCCTAAATTTATTAATTAAAATAATTCTACATAACTATTGTAACTAAAATTATTAAATATTACATATTAATAAAAATAAAGTTATTGATGATTAATTAATTAAAATTAAAATTAATGGATACATTGCAAATAATAAGATTTGTCCAACATGACCTATGGTTTTATTTTACATTTTCATAATCAATTTTCAACTAATAAATTTTGATGTGAAAATGCAAAGACCAATTTTCCGTTTTATACAAGTGGTTCTTAATCTTGCATGCATTGTGTGTGAGATAAGAACGAATAAGTGGACTATAACATGAGGTTTATAATGTTTTACAATGCTCAAATTAAATGAAGACATATAAAATAATCTCTACATTAAAATTAAGTGATTTATAATATGTTCAAGTTAGGCTATTCAAATTCATATCTTCCAATGCACACATACGTTGGCTTTAACTTTAATACATATGTATCGATATGCTTGATCTATCCATCTAATTATCCATAATAACATATAGATTGATTTTCCAACATCTCTCTTCATTATGATCTACTCCACCTATTTTATCCTATGTAAAGTCCAAAATCATAAGATTCACCTCCTACTATGAACTAACCTCACGTTATTTCATATTGGCTTATTAGCATGCTTTCCCTTTCTCAACTCAATCAAACAATTCCAAATATTATTGACTCTTTATATCTCACATTGCATTCAAAAAAAAAGTTTGTTTCTTACTTCCCATTGAATAGCCATTTGCGGTGCACCCTATTGGTTGATTGTTGCATGCCTATGCATGCAACTGCTATTAAATGATCTAACCATCATAAAAATTATTCTAGATTCAAACTCACTGACCAAGAACAGAAAATAGGGAAAAGCGTGTCGCGAATGTGATCAATACTAGCCAATAAAAAGCCATTTTCACTAGGAACAATAAACATGGTAGGTTTGAAGGCTCATGTGACCAAGACTGGCAAATTGAAAGCCTTTTTAACCAGGAATAATAGACATGTTAAGTAAACGAAGAACGTCCCTCGTATTTTCTTTCTATCAGCAGTCACTTGTATTTTCTTTCTAATATTTTTGTTTCAGCGAACACTTTAAAACAAGACTTTTTAGCTCTGGTTAAATTTAGTGTTATTCTCGCATAGTGTTAGGATTAAGGTGTCTCAACATGGTGAATTATTTTTTAATTAATTATTGCATAATTATTTTTATCCTAAATTATTAACTTCCTAAGTTGTCATTCATCTTTGTGGGACCTCTTTGTGATGTGGCATCCTACATGGTAGGTGATGAGATGGCATAATCCTTAGTTTTTAGGAAGTTGTATCTCACTTGGAACTTGGAAGATACTATTTTTTGGGGGGAGATGTTGACATATATTTCCATTTTGGAGTGGAAATTGATTTGGAAATTTCCTTTGTTGACTAAAGAGTCTTTGTTTGCAAATTATATTATGGATTGGAGTTTTATTTTAGCAGCTGATATTTATGGTGGAGTTCATGTTTGTTAAGTGGTGTGAGGTAAAGAAAGCACCTATTCTTGGTTGTTGCAGTTTCTATGTTGAACTTCCATTGTATTTGGCAAGATGACCATTATAGATGAGATAGGTGTTGTTACTTTTGGAAGTTGCTATGTGCAACGTTTCATGGATTAGCAAGTTTTTGTTTTTTGACACAACTTACCTCTTGGGATTTGAAGTTGGTTTTGGAAACCATGGGAGCCTTCCTTTTCATGTTGAGCTCTATTTATATGTTGGTGCCTTAGCACATTTAATGAGACAGGTTGAAGATTTTCAGAGACGCTGTTATGCTGACAAAATTATTCCAAAATCTTATAATAGTGTGAAAACTCCTGAAGAGCATAGCTCTAAGATTGTATTGTAACTGTTGTTGCTGATTAATACAATTGAGCTGAGTGTTTGGAGTGGGTTTTTTCCCGAAAGGGTTTTCCCACATATATGCTTTGTTATGAGTTTATTCTGTTTTAGAATCTGTAAATGTTAATTGGTTTAGAATTTTTTGCAACTCTCTCCTGATAGATTCAGTGTAGGAAACTATTTCTGCCACCTGTGTTTCCTTTCACATAGAAGACAGAGATCTAAACTTATGTTGTTTTAACTTTTCGTTAAGCAAATTCGATTTGTTACAGTTAGGCGCGTATATGAATTTGAGAGAGCTTTTACGTGCACTCTCAGTATTAATAATAACAGATTGAGGATGGCAGGTGCAATTACACAAGGTGTTATCGGCAAACTTACCGAGATGATAGTCCAACGAGCAGCTGAAGAGGCAGCCCTGGTTTGCAACTTCATCCGGGACTTTGACTGCTTGAAGAAGAGACTCAGAACTATAAGCGGTAGTCTCAAATATACTGATACACTTTCTACACAAGATGAGGACGTCAAAGAATGGCTACAAAACGTTAGGGACGTTGCGCCCTGGGATGCAGAGGACATTGTGGAAGAGTATGTCGTTCGTCCTCTTTACACAAGATGTGTACCCAGTCTTGTATTTGCAATCCTGATGAATTATTTTTCCGCTATAGAATGGGAAAAAGAATTCGAGAATTGAAAGAAAGATTCAATTCCATAACGAAAGATGGAGAGCAACTGAAGCTTTTCCGTGATTTTGTGCTCTCGAAACAGCCATGAAATAGTGCAACGGCGAGAACAGTGTGGAAGGGAAATAGTGTGCTCCTTAGCGATTCACACCCTGTGGCGATTGAGCCAAAGCTTCAACATCTCATTTCCTTTATAGATGAACCAATTGCTTTAGTCATTGCCGTGGTGGGGATGGGTGGAGTAGGAAAGGCATTTCTTCTCGAAAATGTTTTTGATAGAATCAAACGAAGGTATGAGCATTCAATCTGGCTTTCCATATCAACATGGGAGATCTAAAGGATGTTGTGAAGGATTTAATGGAAGAGCGAGCGGCAGAGATGATTCATGACCATTTAAAAGGAAGAAAGTCGCTCGTCGTGTTGGATGATGTCTGAGGGTAGCGAGAGTAGATATCATTACCAGGCTTGGTCTTCCAATACGCCATGACAGCCAATGTAAAGTTGTGGTTACAACCAGAAACAGGGGAGTAGAGAAAAATCTCGATGCATGTATTTATGAGGTGGAGATTTTATCTAAGGAAGAGAGTTGGCAATTGCTCTGTGCTTATGCCTTGCCGGATTATGACCAAAATATCCCGCCACGGTACCTTGAAGAAGTGACTCATCAAGTTGAAAAGTAGTGCGGGAGATCATCATTGGCTCTAAAGACAATAGGAGCTTGACTCTCCAGGTGCGGAGATATAAGTGAGTGGAGTTCTAGATTCCACCAACTCAAAGATTTGAAGCTGCATCGACAGAAAGAGGTCACTAATCCCTACTACAGCATCATAGAGATTCTCAAGCTGAGTTATGACTCTTTACCTGCAGCTCTTCAGCCCTGTTTTTCTTATTTGTCTTTCTTTTCTGATGAGTTAATAGATTGCAAATATCTCATAAATCTTTGGATAGGGGAAAGATTCATTCCCTATGGAGAAGACCAGTTGGATGTTGCTTGGGATTATTTATATCAGTTGGGCAACCTGTGCTCGATGTATGGGAAGATGAGGGATTAATCAAACAGTGGAAGATCCATGACTTGTTCTTAGATTTGGCAATTCATTTATCAAAAAAAAATGGATGTAAATTTGCTGTTGAAGACACCACCATCATATCTGTAAAATGAATTTTACTGCCCAAAGAAAAGATGGATGATATGGTTATCGCACAGGGCAGGGCATCCTGTCCCAGGTCTCTTCGCACGCTGTCTTTAAATAAAATTCCCATTGAAAAATTTGAGGAAAACTTCGTCATGCATATGAGATTATTAAGGGTTCTCGACTTGAGCGAAACTAAGATCTAAATTACCCCCCTGTGCTGGAAAGCTAAAAATTCTCAAGCTTTTAAATTTATCCCGGCCAAATATTGGAGAGGTACCAATCTGTGTGAGAAATCTTAAGAGTCTTGTCATGCTTCTTCTATCTGGTTGCCATCATCTGCAAAGGCTGCCTGAGTGGGTTAGTGAACTAAAATGTCTTCAGCATCTCAATATAGAAGGTTACATTAATGAATTGTTGGGTCATCTACCGCAGAGACTATCAGAATTAGTGTCTTTCCGGGTATTGAGATCAGATCTTTTATGGCTCTCTAGTGAAGACAATGGATTGTTAAAGTTGGAGGATGTTGCCAAATTATCCCACCTCCAAGAATTAAGATTAATTGTTAAGCATGAAAAGGAGCTCAATAGTAGGGGAGAGGGTCCAATAGTGGTGGGGTATCAATAGTTGTCATAGTACATATACATTCAAAATCTAATATTTTAAAAGTATGGAATTAGTAATTGTAAAAGAAGACCCAATAGCTGAACAAAATATGCCCATTACATTCAAAAAGCAACAAATCATATGATACCACATTGACGCACTAAAAAACATAAAATTAAGGTGCACCACTATTGGGCCCTGTCCCCTATTGAAGATGGAATCCTTGCTCAGCTATACAACATGCACCATCTGTCATTAACATCTGTGACATCTGATTTTCCCAAAGAATCACATCTACCACAGAACATCACTGCTCTGTCGGATCTCCAAACACTTGATTTGAATAAATTTGGCGTGGCCAGCTGGGTGTGCAAGCTAACAAATCTGAGGAAACTCACATTATGGGGGTGTAACTGCCAGAGTTATCCGGCATTGGAAACAATGCCTAACTTCGTAAATTTGTACCTAGGGGCTAGGGGTTAATGAGAGTTGTACAGAAGTACCAAAATCATTTGGAAAGTCATCTGGATTTCCCAAGCTACGATTTCTGGGTATTTATAACTTGCCTCTTTTGGAGGAGTTGCCGGATCTGGAGGATGGAGAGATAGTCGTTCTGGGGAGATTCGTTTACTGTCATGTCCTAGAGTGAAGAAAGTTCTAGAGGGATTGGAACGGTTGAGAAGACTAAAGCTTAAGTAAATACGGGTAGGCTTTGAATAAAATCAAAAAAAAAAAAAATCTGCATGTACGCATGATGGGAATAATATAACATTTTATACTACTTCAAATTTATATTTGATTGATTAAATTTGAATTGAGATGGAGAGACATGTAATCAGAACTTGTACATTAATCTAATTAGTGCTATTAAACTTAGCTTTGCAAATAGGAGAAATAATTTGATTATTTTTATTGTGAGTACAAAAATATGTAGAAAGATCTGAAATCGAAAGTTAGAAGAGGTGAAATTTCTGACTCACAAGGTAGGATGTAGAGGCAAAGGTTACTAGGCATTGTTATATGTCGATTTGTTTATCATATTTATAATATAAGAATACAAAATAAAATGAATGTTTTAGAATATTCATAATATAATAATCAAAAGTAAATAAAATCAAAAATATGAAGAAGAGTTGGAAATGTTACAACTAAAAAACGAGTTAGTTATATGTTGAAATATTATAAAATAA
Organism: Sequoia sempervirens; assembly: GCA_007258455.2. Classification (NCBI taxonomy): domain Eukaryota; kingdom Viridiplantae; phylum Streptophyta; class Pinopsida; order Cupressales; family Cupressaceae; genus Sequoia; species Sequoia sempervirens. The sequence goes on from VDFB02047230.1 coordinate 467,544,096, forward strand.
TCGCACATGCAACCTATGTCTAAGTATAGAGAAAAAAGATGATCACATGAGAACTTGTCCAAGTGGTCAGATCTCTATTTTGATCTTTTGATCTACATGATAAATTAAAAAATGCAATATGTGTGTGCTCAATATATATATATATATATGTGTGTGTGTGTGTGTGTGTGTGTGTGTGTGTGTGTGATTAAGATCTATGTGTATATGTACTAAGCCTAAGTGCATTTAAACTAAATGTTGTAAAACAATAACCTTAAAGTTAATGTTATTCTAATATATAAGATATGAAATACTAATAATTAAAAATATTAAAGATCTAATGGGTGTATAGAGGTATAGAAAGAAAATCAAGATAGAAATTTGATCAAATAGAAAAATAAAATGAAATATTTAAGTATTTGCATAATATAGAGAAATCACTAATCCTGTAAAATGATACGAAAATCTAAAAAATTCAGAGAGACAATAAATGTCAGACATCCATACAAATGAGCTAGAGAGAATGAGTAAAAGAACAATGTCATGATCTAGAAGCAAAGTTTCTAAAGTATCGCTATAGAATGTGGAATAAAACATATTTGCATAATGAAAAAATTAATACATGGTAGCAAGTGTTGAAAACATAGCTCAGAGGTGTCTCCAACCTAGAACCGTGTCACCCAGGCTGGAGCAGTTGTGGAGATAAACATCTCTAGCTTTCCTGCTTTTGTATCTTCCTTATCTTGCAATGCACTTGCCAAGTTTGGCAAATTTCCTTTTTAGCAAACAACTTTGCTTTGTTTTCTTCATTAATCTCTACTCCATCGTAGGTGATGAGAGGTTATAAAAAGAAGATCGATGTGAGTGTTGTAGAAGACAAATGAAGTTTTTTTTGCAAGAATGACATAAGAGAAAGGGAGATTGGAGTGATCAGAAAGAGGAGTAGAAATAATATCCAGGATTGCAGTAGTGTTGTGGATGCCAAGTTATGACAATTATTGTAAATTTCTTCTTTTCTGTTATAATAAAAATCTCTCATTGAATGTTGGTTTTTCCCCAGAGTTAGGGGTTTTCCAAGGTAAATCATTGTGTCAAAGTGTGATTGGTTTTCTCTAAATTTCTGTTGCGTATAGTATTTTAGTGAATGGTGTTGTGCATGCTTTAGTTCTTTGTTTCAGTAATTTAACTTTTGTTATTCAAATTCCTAAGTTTAAACAATAGTAAATTTATTGTTGGGTTTCACAACACTAATAGAGGAGACATATTTTTCACATGGTATCAGAGCAAATACTCTGAAAGAGAAAACTAGGGTTTGATCACACAAGTGCAAGTTTTGATTTTATTTTTGTGTTTAGGGAGGTTTAAGTTCAGGGATTTTAGCAATGGAAGCAGCCAGATTAAGAGATTCAGACAGATTTGAGGGGGCTTCAAACTTTGGCATGTGGAAAGCAAGAATTCTTTTGTTACTGGAGGAGAATGGTCTGAAGGAATACGCAACCACTACTATTTTTGTTCTAATTGATGCTACGCTACTGGTGACCTACTAGAAAGAAGACATCAAAGCTAGACGCATTGTTATGGATGGGGTCAAGGATCACCTTGTTCCTCATATTGCAGATTTAGACACCTAAAAAAAGATCTATGATACCATACTCAATCTATACTAGAATTATAATTTGAACAATCAGCTAATTCTCAGAGATAAGCTGAGAAACACAAGAATGAAGAAAGGGGAGAGCATTGTGGACTACCTTACCAGGATCAAAATAGTAAAAGATGAGTTGGCAACTACCTGGGTAGCAATACCAGATGATGAGGTTGTTAGGATTGCATTGGCAGGATTCACAAAAGAATGGGGCATCTTTGTCAAAGTTGTATCTAGAAGACAAGATATTCCTAATTGGGATCAGTTGTAGACTGATTTCACTTAGGAAGAATTGTGAATGAGTTATGTTAATGGAGGAAGCAACAATGGTCGTAAGGGTGAGGTAGAAGAGAATATTGCTCTTGCCAGTAAAGGAAAAGCCAAGAAAGGCTCAAGCAGTGAGTCTACCTCAAAAGGGGACAAGAAGAAAAAGAAAGACCTGAGTAAAATTAAATGTTATGGTTGTGATCAGCTAGGACATTATTTCAATCAATGTCTAAATTGGAAGAAAGGAGACAAGAAGAAGAAGCAAACAACAACTGCAGTGGATTTTGATGAGTTATCCTCTAGACTAGAAAATGAGTTTTCTCTTCTAAACTGCTTATCTAGCTTGAGTACTACAGGGGTCTACTATATTGACAGTGGCATGTCATGCCATATGATAGGAGTTAGAGAAAAATTCTCCAAATAAAAAGCAGAAGAAATAGGCTTCCAGATAAAAATGAGAAACAAGTCCACATGCACTCTAGTTGGGAGAGGGACTGTTTCATTTCAAAGGGAGTTAAGAAGTGATATTAAGATCACAGATGTATTGCATGTGCCAGGGATGTGCATGAATTTTATTTCAGTAACTACCCTTGAAGACAAAGGGTACATTGTACTCTTTCAGGGATAGAAGGTGTATTTAAAAAACAAGGACTAGAAGAAGGCAAAGAAGATTGGGGTTAGAAGTGACAATTTATACACATTGCAGTTTGAAACGCCAAAGGAAATAGTGAGCAGTAATAGCAGCAGGGAAATAGGAGAGCTATGGCATAGGTCACGGATGGGACATATACACCATGGGGCATTGAAATTGCTCAAAGAAACCGTGATAGGAATTCCAGAGTTGAGTGCAGAGCACGGTGACACATGTAAAGAGTGTGCACTTGGGAAATTTTCAAAGGTAGCCTTCCCTAGAAGTGACAGTAGAAGTACAGGTGTTCTTGATTTGATACATTGTGATATTTTTGGTCTCATGTCTACTCAGTCTTTGAGGGGTTATGAGTATTACATAACCTTCATTGATGATTTCTCCAAGAAGACCTGGATATATTTCTTGAAGGCAAAAGATGAGGTCTTCAGTCGCTTCCAAGAATTCAAAGCTCTTGTGGAGAATATGATAGGCAAGAAGATCAAGGTTCTTTAAACAGACAACGGTGGTGAGTATAAAAGCAAATTCTTCCAGGAGTTCTATACTAGAGAAGGAATCAAGAGAGAGTGGACTATTCCCTACAACCCACAACAAAACGGGGTTGTTGAGCATAAGAACATGGCAATTGTTGAAGCAGCTAGAGCCATTTTGTTTGATCAAGATCTACCTAAGTATCTTTGGGTAGAGGCTTGTAGCATAGCAGTCTACATTCAAAATAGAGTACCTCATAAGATTTTGGGGAAAATGACACCAGAAGAAGCCTTTATAGGGAAGAAGCCTAAGGTTGGGCATTTTAGGATCTTTGGTAGTATAGCATACTATCACATACCATCAGAGAAATGAACCAAGTTCAATTTGACTGCAAAGAAAGGTTTCTTTGTTGGATACAGCGAAACCTCCAAGGCATACATGATCTTTATTCCAGGGATGAGGAGGATCATAGTGAGACATGATGTGAAGTTTCTAGAGGAGAAAGCCTTCATAAAATCTCAGGATTTGCTAGCAGTTGAGTAGAGTTAGCATATTGAAGCTCCAAAAGTGGATCAGGAGTCTCAGGTATAGATCACTATGATAGGAACAAATGTAGATATAGGTACCTTAGGTGAGTTGAGTCCACAGGATCAAGAGCAACAGAATAAGGAACAACAAGCTCCATCTATTGGTGTATCCCCTACCGGTGGGAGAAAGACTAGCTGAGTGGAAACTCAAATTGTGTGAGATGCTCAGGAGTTTATTAGAGCTCCTAGAATGAGTGGTAGGGAGAGGAGACCACTAGCTAAATATTTAGATTATGTGGCATTAATAAGCGAGCTCATTGATAGTGAGCCTTCTAGTTATCAGGATGTTGCACAACAACAGGTGTTTGGCAGGATGCCATGGTGGAGGAGTACAACTCCATCATGAAGAATGATGTCTAGGAGGTAGTGCCAAGGCCTATATATAAGGCAGTGGTTGGTTCTCATTGGATCTATAAGATCAAGCATGTTGGAAATGGGAGCATAGAGAAATACAAAGCCAAGTTCGTGGCCAAGGTGTTCTCTCAAAAGGAGGGAATTGACTATGACGAGACATTCACTCTAGTGGCCAGATATACCTCCATACGAGTTGTGATCTCATTGGCAAATGGGATGGCAGATCCATCAGATGGATGTCAAGATGGATTTCCTAAACGGAATCATTGAGGAGGAGGTGTACATCGAATAGTTGAAAGGTTTTGTGGTGCATGGGAGTGACTCTCATGTTTGCAAGTTGAAGAAAGCACTATATAGACTTAAGCAGGCACTTGGAGCATGGTATGAGTGCATAGATAGCTACTTGTAGAGCATGGCATTCATGAAGAGTGAGGCGGACTCCAACCTTTACTATCTCAAGGTGGGAGGTGAACCACTCATTCTAGTTTTGTATATGGATGATTTATTTATGATTGGTTCACCGAGGCTTGTAGAGGATTGCAAGAGGGACCTAGTAGCACAGTTCAAGATGAAGGATTTGGGTTTGATGCACAATTTTCTGGGACTAGATGTGTGGAAAATAGAGGGAGATATTTTCTCTGGTTAAGGGAAATATGCTATGAAAATCTTGAAGCAATTCAGAATGCTGGACTGTAGACCCATGTCTACACCAATGGTTACAAATTGGTTGAAGATCAATGCATCAAAGCATGAGGTAGTAGACCCCACCTTGTATAGACAACTTATTGGGTCATTGATGTATCTGGTCAATACAAGACCAGACATTTTCTTTGTGGTCAACTCTCTTATTCAGTTCATGGTAGAACCAAAGAGAGTACATTGGAAAGTAGCAAAGCATGTGCTGAGGTATCTACATGGTATAGTTGAGTATGGGTTGAGATATACTTGGGGTGATGATGTTAGGTTGATTGGCTACACTAATGCAGACTAGGTAGGCAATGCAGTAGACAGGAAAAGCACTTTGAGGTGTTGTTTCAACATGGGATTAGGGGTTGTCTCTTGGTACAATAGGAAACAAAATTTTGTTGTATTAAGCTCTACGGAAGTAGAGTACATGGCAGCAAGCATGGCAACATGTGAGGCCATATGGATTTGGAAGTTGTTAGTGGCATTGTTTGGTTAGGAGCTAGAATTGACTATCATTCACTATGATAATCAAAGTTGCATAAAATATCTAAGAATCCTGAGTTTCATGATAGGTCAAAGCATATTGACATCAAATATCACTTTATTAGGGATTATGTACAGCGTGGATTAGTTCGACTATAGTATATATCTACAGATGAGAAAGTTGCAGACATCTTAACGAAGGCCTTGATGAAAAGCAAGTTTGTCTTCTTCAAGGAGAAGTTAGGTGTAGTAGAGAACACTTTCCTCGCTAAGAGGGAGTGTTGAAAACATAGCTCAGAGGTGTCTCCAGCCTAGAACCATGTCACCTAGGCTGGAGCAGTTGTGGAGATAACATCTCCATCTTTCTTGATTTTTTATCTTCCTTATCTTGCAACACGCTTGCCAAGTTTGGAAAATTTCCTTTTTAGCAAATAGATTTTCTTTGTTTTCTTTGTTAATCTCTACTCCATCATAGGTAATGAGAGGTTATAAAAAGGAGATTGATGTGAGTGTTGTAGAAGGTAGGTGAAGTTTTTTTTGCAGGAATGACACAAGAGAAAGGGAGATTGGAGTGATCAGAAGGAGGAGTAGAAATATTATCTAGGATTGTAGTAGTGCTATGGACGCCAAGTTCTAGCAGTTATTGTAAATCTCTTCTTTTCTATTATAATAAAAATCTCTCATTGAATGTTGGCTTTCCCCCAGAGTTAGGGGTTTTCCAGGGTAAATCATTGTGTCAAAGTGTGATTGGTTTTCTCTAAATTTCTATTGCATATAGTATTTTTGTGAATGGTGTTGTGCATGCTTTAGTTCTTTGTTTCAATAATTGAACTTTTGTTATTCAAATTCCTGAGTTTAAACAATAGTGAATTTATTGTTGGGTTTCACAACACAAATAGAGGAGACATATTTTTCACAACAAGCATAGGACTTTGGACAAAAAATGCATGTGTGATATGTTAACAAAACTATATTTTATTTTTTGAAACCAAAGAATTTACATGAGCTTGTAGAAAAATGCTTATGAATAGGATTAAGATGAGGCATTGTAAAAGGATAAAAATTAGTCTTTTAGTCTTTTGGATGTAGTGAAATACCTTAAAAATAAGTAGATAGTTGTGAGAATGAAATCTGGTTATTTTCAACACCAAAAATAGCATAGGAAAATCCCTATGGTAAAATAGCACTGAAAATGAAGGGAAGTCCCAAAAGGAATCATAAAGGTATCACCTCCTTGCATGTAAGCTCACCTTCCTAGACTAATAGAATCTAACACGAGGTTGTTGGCTATAAAAGATGGAAAGTGAGGCGTTAAAATAAAGGATGTTAATTTTGGATGGGTTTGATGGTTGTAAATGTTTTGTTTTGAATTAAGGGATAAACATAGGTTTCAAAAATAAAGCACACCAATCATATGAACAATCTAAATTTATTCAACCAGGTGTGTAGATGATTGTAAGTCCATTTAAATGTCTTGTTGAGGTTTGAAGCATAAGTCTTATGATTATACATTAAATATTTTTTAATAGTTGTGATAATTTGATGGAAAAATGGAAGAGCACACATGCCTGACAAACCAATTTCTAGGGGCATGAAGTAACTTCCCAAAGCTAACCACTTACTAATTTATTATAACCAAACATATTTGATAGTCCTATCAACACTTTTCCAAGGTTTCTAGGTGATTTCATTGATATACTTAAAGATATGTGAGGCTTGATTCAATGAAATGAAAGTGTATGACTAATGGCCTACTATGAGAGGGTAAGCCACTATTGTTCTTCACTTTGTAAGGCATAAATTTCTTTCAGTCTTAGCTAAATGGAAAATATCCTTCCAATGGAAGAGTCTTTTGATTCTCTTTTAAATTTGTATATCCTACCAATAGATAAGGGATCGGTTCAGGTGCTTGTTAATGAAATCTAGTGTAAAATTACTTGAGGGAAGAAAAATTAAGTTCTTTTGATCTTCAAGATCACCTTGTAGCATGAATAGAACATACTTGACTTGATTTTCTTAGGATTGAAAATAATAAAAGAGAACAAAGTGATGTTTTTCATCTCCAAGATCAGCTTTCAAAGCAAGGAGAGACCATACACACCATGTTGATTTTTAAAAAATGACATGCAATATTTATTCATACGTAGAAAATTATGTTTGTAACTATATTTAGTGAAAAAAGTGGGACCTTTAACAAGTGAATCTATAAAAAAATGTTTATGTTTTCTTAAAGGAGTTTTGAACAAGTGATAAGATGTAATAAAAAGGGATTATTATGCAAAATTTGGTTAGTTAAATATTCAAAACCCAAAGAAATGATGAAAAAATATGAACAAAGAAAAAAATATTGTAATAGAGGTAGAAGTGTTGAATTGTAGAGTAAATACATTACATTGATTGAGGAAGAAATATCAAAAAATTAATTTTGCACTTACTAGTAGTTTACCCATATAAATGTCATTATGTGTAGGAAAAACATCGCTCTATAGTAGATACATGAATATGTGAGGTCTACATAGAAAGATGGAAGTTGAGAGCCAAAAACTGGCCAAAAAGATGGAAACTTGCAAGTATGTCATCAAGGAAATTGATGGGAAGTTGGGCTAGGATGCCTAGGAGCTAGAAAAAGTTAGAAAACATAAGAAAAGAAGGCCAAGATGTCAGAAAAGTGGATGTGATGATTGAGATGTAGAGGTGCAAAACTATTAAGTGGAAACATTACTCTATATGTGGAAAAATCAATCTTAAATGTAAAAATGCCAAAACCACAAAGGAGGCTAGAAAATGTAATGAAATCTATAAAACATGAGTTAGATCTACAAAAAAAAAGAATTAAATAAGAACAATGGGTTAAGAATGAAAATTTTGCAAAAACAAGTATAAAAAATTCTCAAATTCCCAAGAAATGAGAGGAAATGATGTTAGGGTTGTTAGGGGCTCAAATTCCCAAGAAATGAGAGGAAATGATATTAGGGTTGTTAGGGGAAAGGTTTCCTAGAATATAGAAGTAGAAAGTCACACTACGAAGAAGATGCATCAATCTACATGCATAAATCCTAAACTATAGAAGAGGTACAAATCCATAGAAGAAATGTCACTCTACAAGTGAAAATGTCAATTTATACATCAAACACATCAAAAGCATGGGCAAAGACTTCAAACTAGCAACTTGCAATAAAATTTTCACAAGAAAGTTAGATTAGGGATGTGGGTCCCATTGGGCATGCCAAAATATGATCGATAAATATGTAAAAACTAAAATGAAGAGTTAAGCTATGAAATTCAAATCTTATTCTACATACAATTGACACCTCATTTAAGTGAAAAAAAATTACATAAAAGAAGAAAACAAGTGTTCTCTCACCCACAACTCTTTATTGTACACACAAGATGTGTGTAGTTGTGTTCAATGAATTTGTTCTTGAGATATTTATATGTGGATTCCTTCCAGGATAATCTATTTATAGACTAGATGGATAGTTTATCAAGGATTCACTAGTTGAGGATGATTGAGAGTAGGAGAAGCCTATGAGTGTCACCTTGTAATTGGTGCACTTGAAGAGGAAAAATATTAAAGTAACATAGATGGTTAAGAACTTATTGGGAAAGGATGAAGTTTTGTGGTTGAAAAGAACCCTTTTGGAAATCCAAAAGGTCCATTTTTAAAGACATGTGAAGGGTTAAGGTTTTCAAATTAATGGATGAGATTTATAAAATAATTTTGTGTGGGAGTGGGAAGCATGGGCTATGTACACATTCTTAAGCATACTTAATGTGTAAGTGGATTTATTAGTTAACTATTTTATTTTTTGTAAGCTAATGACTTGATCTAGAGAAATGAGGAATTAAATAAATAGTTGTATTTATTAAATTCTCGGGGGATAGGGATATGAAGGGTGAAATTAATTAAATAAATCTTAGGATAGACTATTAAAGAAAGATGGATAATAGATTAACTTAATTAAAAAAATCATTTTAATTATTTGATTAGTAATTAGAAGATCATTTTGAAGGTTAATTAAATAATTGGTCTTATATGATTAATGCTAAAAGGGGATAAATTATTGATAGTTGTTCATATCCCCAATCTTAGGTGAAAGCCAAGACTAAGTACCACATCATCAAGAACCAAATCATCCCAAAGCAAATATACAAACCTTTGATAAAGCATTCTTGATAAGCTCTTGATTGGTATGTTTATTGCTCATTTTTGTAGCATCTACCTACTCAACAAAAATTATGGATTTAAAAAATGAAGGATTGATCTCAATTTATAGATCTTTTCAAGCATGTGGATGATGATTGATGAAGTGGATAAGGATAAGGCGACTATTATTAGTCAATAAATTGGTTTAATGATTTAATTAATCTTTTTTACTTTTCTCTCAAATAGTTAATTAGTTTGATATTATTTTTTCTCTTCAAAGATTTATTGGCCATTTTAATCAATTAATTTACTAACTATTTGATTTTATTTGATGTTATTGTTATTTATTAAATTAATTTGTGGATGATTGATTTAAAAATATATTTTATTTATTAACTTTTATAAGTTGTGACTAATGGAATATTTAAATTGACTAAATAATAATAATCATTCAATTAATTTAGTTAAGTGGATTAATTAATGATTAAATGAAATATTTTAATTAATGGGTGTTTGTTAGGCATCATGGCATTAGCAAGATTGGAGTGTCTATCAGGTCCATAGGCTTAATATAACATTTTTCTTCCACCTACCATGTTATTGACTGTTTTGACCCAAAAAGAATCATAGACATCTTTTATGAGGTTGATAGACTATATCTTTTTATAAGCTTCTTATTTTTCCATGGTTTCCTTTTACATTTTTTTTTCATTTAATTTACCTTGTTTCCTACTTCTTTTAGCTTATATGAATCTTTAATTTCACCATGTCATAGTAGTAGATATAATTCCCATACGAGATTATACTTCAACTAGCTTCTTCTTTAGGTTGTTGTCCTTTGTTTGAGTGTCTTAGTTATTGTATATCATTTTATAAGTTCTCCACCCATTCTAGTGTTTCTTCATCCTTCAAGACATTCTAAGATGACATTGTTAGGTTTGACTATATCATTCTATTGTTTTCTTCATGTATTTGAAATTTAGTCTCATCTATCATCCCTTGAAACTAGTTGAGGTAAACTAGATGTTATTATGAAGTTTTATTTCGCCCACATAATTTTTGACATATTAGATCAAGATTTCATAATGGATTGTTTCACCCTAAAGATCATATTGAGTAATAATCTATAAATAGTTTTTTTTTGGTGTCACTTTAGTGCTTGCTTTTTATAGTATTATTGTATTCTTTAATCTATTATAATTGTTATATTACACCTTAAAAATAAGATAAATATTTCCATGCATATCTTATTTGTAAAAAAACTCATGGATGTACTAACTTTGAAGATCAATCAACATTTATCAAGTTTCCTTTATTCTATGACTTTTTTATATTGATCCACATTGTTCCAAAAGGTTGTTCATATGGACACACATGCTTATATAACAACACAATAATGATCAAATTAAAGAACTAATGAAAACTTAATTAAGAACAAACATGAAATTTTCCTAATAAGATTCAAATAATTATTATATAGAGTAAAATACATACACTCCAAACTCTTGAAATGAATCTAAGCTTATATTGTTTAACTATTTAAATGCATTAAAACTCTTTAAAAATAAATCTACACCTTATATTGTCTAATTATTTAAATTCATTTAATAAAATAGCAAGTCATATTATTTTAAAGGAATCTTATCAACTAAGTGGACATGGCCAACCTCGTGAGTTCACCTCTCTTTGAACATCTCATGCCCATGACCCTTTGCTAAGGTCTAGAAACTTTTAACTATATGTACCACAAGAATTTTCTTCCTCTACACATCGACGACTTGACTTTTCTCATCTCCAATTGGATGTGTTGTGTAGTTTTCAAAGAGTTTCAATTAGAATCAATAAGTAATTGTAGATTTTCCCCACAGTTCTAGTTAGTTGTTGAGAGTCTAGTTACATGTCAATTTTATTTTAGCATGTTGTCAAGTTTGTTAGCAGTTTAATAGGAAGTTGGTTGAATCTACAACACACACACACACACACACACACACATATATATATAATGATGGATATTGAATAGCAACCTTCTTTCTTCTATTTTTTTAATCTATGTTTTTAATATGGTATCAGAGCTCATGAGAGTTCTTATTATTGTGAGTTTGTGTCAAGTTTGATATTGTGTGTTGTGGAAGATTCTGAAAAGAAGTTTGTTGTTGTGTAGCTTTCTACAATTATAAGAACCACTAGATGATAGTGATGATGACTTCATTAAAGATGAAGCAATTGTTCCATTTTGAAGAGGTCAACACTTTGAAGATAGGGAAGGATGTAATAGATGATCAATAGATGCTCAATAGTATGAAATACTTGTCGATCAAAGAAACTATATCTCATTGGGGTTATGAGACATACATGTGTGGATTGGTGTCCAATAGTTCATAGAGGGATTTGAAATATGGAAGTTCAACATCATATTTTTAAAAGGGTATTGAGACATTTCATGTGCAAATGGTGTCCAATGATTTTGGGAACTTGGATGATAGCTAGATGACTATACCTATAGTTAAGATGTAGCTTGAAGAATTCTTACTAGTTCGATAAAAAAAATTTAAAGGAAAACTTTTTTATAATGTATTTTTTTCTAGTTTTATGTTGTTAGATATATTAAGAGTCCATCAAAATTTGGTTATTCCTTAAGGGGGAGTATTAGAATAATTCAAAACTAAATTTGTCCATATTTTGCATATGTGTCAAAGAGTTTCAATTATAATCAATAAGTAATTGTAGATCTATCCCTCAGATCTAGTTAGTTGTCAAGAGTCCAGTTACATGTCAATTTTATTTTAACATGTTATCAAGTCTGTTAGTATTTTTATAGGAAGTCGGTTGAGTCTACAACATATATATATATATATATATATATATATATATATATATATATATATATATATATATATATATATATATATATATATATATATATATATATATATAATATGTTGATGAATATGGAATAGCAACCTTCTCTATTCTACTTCTTTTTATCTTTGTTTTTTAATTATGAAAACTATAGAGAAGTACCAAAGGCATTAAGAAGGTTACCCGGGTTTCCAAAGCTATGCTTACTGGAAATATTAGACTTCCTTTTTTTTGGAGTTGCAAGATTTGAAGGATGGAGTGATGGCCATCCTAGAGATATTTTGTTTAATCAATTTTCCAAGACTGAAGAGAGTTTAGAGAGATTGGAACAATTGAGAAGACTAAAGTTTTTTTTCTCTCCATGACTAAAGTTAAATTATATATATATATATATATATATATATATATATATATATATATATATATATATATATATATTCTTTTCACAATTTTTTTAAAAGTATGGTGTTTAATTTTTATCTAATGATATAATTTATAATAGTAATTTATTAATTAATTTGTTGACAATTGTGTAAAAAAAAAAGGAATTTTTTAAGATTAAATATTTTTAATCAAAAAAATAAAATCTCATTTTTAAATTGAATAATAAAGGGCATAATTTATTATTAAATATATTTAGCTTAATTTTTTTCATTATGTTGTAATAGAGATTAATTTAATCTAATTTTTTTTTAAATATATTTTTTAAATTGTCTGAGTTTAAATGTTTCTAAGAATTACTATTTATATAGAAGGAATAAATAATCAAAATACTTGATTTATACATAATTATTTAAATATTAAATTTATGTTAAAGTAGTTACAAATATTAAGAAATTATAATTAATCATTATAAGTATATTTTCCTTTTCATTATTCAACAAAATAAGAAGATTACAAATAATGAGACGCCAAGAGTAAATTGTCAAATTTTTATTTTGGTAATTAGTATAAAAAATTAAGAACTTTTAGTTAATATTTTATAAGTATTAATCAATTTGAAGTTTAATATTTTATGGTTTAAAAAATTTCTAAAAGAAGATTTTTAGATTTTTTTTTTTTATATAATATGAAAATTATGGTTTAAAGTTTTATAAGAGTAACATGACGTTTATATTAACAATTACATCATTAAACATTATCCAATTTGCATGTTAACATAAAATATTATCATCACTCTTAAAAATACCCCACACAACCACTTCTACTCATACAAAAGTTATGGATATTCACTCAAAAATGGAGAGGCATCATTGCCTTAATCCATATCATCTCTCCTATTGAAATCCTATCACTCTCTATGTTGGTTTCTATAGGCTAAAAATCCACTAAATTTGTGTTTGTTGGCTGCGTAATGAAAGAGGCAAATTTAAAGGAAAATATTGCACTTTTTTTGTATTGCAGTCTGTCATTCTATTGCATTTTTCTTATTGTTCTCTTCTGCATCGACGTCCCACATGCTATTGTTAATAGGAATCCATAACTCTTGAAACAATAAGACATCAATAGAGGCATGAAAGGTTGTAGGGTTTGAGTGATAGAGAAATTTATTATTTCTGCAAAGTATGGGTGCATAATTTTCTGTTCCTAGGCATTGTTGTGAGACTCGCTACACTTGTTCCTATGATTGATAGAAGTTGTTGCAGAGAAGGTTCCTAGAGATGGCACAATATATTTGTTAGCTTGAAATCCCTGAGGATATGTGAAATGTATTGTAGCCATTTCATGCAACTTGTGAGAGAAATACCATCGACATCTCTACAAAAGATTAGATTTAATGTGGAAGTATGGGTATAGTTATAAAAGATTTTTTAATCATTCAAGCACTGCAATAGTTGTTTGCAACATATGAGATCATAGTTTTGGTTGCATCTACTCGAATGGTTGATTTGTTGTTTAGAGATTCATATTGGTAAGTCAGTTATCAATCACTATCACACACATTATTTGTCTTGACCGGGATTTTGGAGATTGTCTACCTATGGTAGGTAAGGATATTGATAGAGACAATTACATGTCTCTAGTGGAAGCTTTGAAGTATGAGTCGATCAATGGAGTGGTTGATCAAGAATATATTCTATTTATTACCCCTCCATCAAAGGTTGTTATGTCTTCTAGTTCTATTTTTAGTGGATTAGTGCTTTGAGCCATCAATTTGGAGGGTGGTGACACTGGAGGATGGAGGATTTTCCATCATCTTAAGTCAGTTTCTCACTTTGAGATGATGCTTTGGATGAGAAGCATTTTTGGCTTTAGTTTTTGCTTTTGCTTGTTGTTGTTGTGAGATTTGAAGAATACATATATTGTGAAGTTTGATTTTTGGAGATAGGTAAGGGGATTTGTGTAGATCTCAATATGGATGGTTGTTCGGAGAGCACTCAAGGCTGTGATTCAAATTATACCCTTTTGAGGGTCATCAGACAACTTCATGGAGCCATGTGTTTGGAGAGCTCAATATGGATTGTTGTCAAATAATTTGAGGAATTTGTGATTCAAGAGTTCATGGGAGGAAGAACTCAAGAATTCAGCTAGGGGCTACACCTTTACGAGGGTTAAGAGACTGCTTGATGGAGCTCTACCTGATTCAAGATTTCTTTCTTCAAGGAGGATCTTCACAAAGATGTACATATATTTTGTAATCAACAAGTTTTGTTATGTAAGCCTTAAGGGGGGGTGTCCCTTGGCAAAGTAAATAAGAGTTTTTAGGGGATACAATTGTAGGAACAATGTAATAAGGGGGGGAATGTTGGCATAATTAGTTATATGATATGTTACATTGTATGTTTGAGTGTAACTAGTGAATGTATACAATTAAGTAATTGTTCAACCACTTGCCTTCTCTCTTGTATAAATGCACTTTCATAATGATGAATAAATTGATCTAGTTCATATGCATTTTACCAACAACATACAAGCACACATAGACACACATAGATGCACACACATAAACACACATGTGTATGTTCCCATGCATGCACTCAACTATACTTGCATGCACACATGTGCATGCTCATGCATGTCCATATGTGCACATGAATTTCCACATGTGTGCCCACATGCACATACATGTGCACACAAACCTCCCAATCAATTTATTTAATTTTTAAACAATGAACTAAGTTCCAAAGGGGTTGGAATTATTGGGAAGACTAAGGGAGTTCTAATATTGAGACTTAACAAATAATGAGTTTTGAGAGAGATTGAATGAAGGCATGGATATTTGGAATAAAATCAAAGAAAAAATACTCATGAACATACATATGTAAGATAGTAAAAGATACATAGTTTTATGATTTTGTAATTTATAAATTTATAATAGTAATTTGTTATTAATTTTGTTTTGATAAAAAAGTGGTACACCACCTATATATTAAACTATAAGGGTTTTACATGAAGGACATATAGAAAAGTAACAAAAGTGTTCATATAAAAATGGAACAAAAAATATATATACTATCATTAGAGGTCCAAATATCAACATTCACCTTGTCATTGAATCAAATGGGGTTGTCTTAGGGTGTGATTTGCATAGAGTAGGAGAAAAAAATATTAGGGGGCACAAATGGATCATCTAGAGCATGATGGAGAAAAAAGTAGATGGTGTTGAAAACCTTGTCACACATGTTAGCTATGAAGCTACTAATGCGATGGTGTGTGCTTGTAGAGAAACCTTGAAATCCTTACTCTTAGTGTGTTGTAAGCTTATAGCCATAGCATTGTGAACATTGATGGCTAGCTAAAACCTTGAAAGTTGGTTGTGCAAGAAAATTTCCACAATAGGCACCAAACTTAGCAATGTATCATATTCCTTAACAACTAACTAGAATTAAGCCTTTAGAAAGTAGGGCTAAAAAAGAGTTGAACCCCAAGAAATTTGTAAAAATTATAGGCCAAGGAGCAAGTCTATGGCATTAGATAAGAAAATAGAGAGCAACTTAGAGTAGTTCAACTAGCAAAGGGAATTGAATAGTAGGAATTTCCCTATGATAGAACTCATAGCCACCTTCACTCAATTATAGTCAAAGGAAAAGATGAAGCCAAGATTTATGAGTTAAGGCCCCAATTCTTTACGTTCCCATTTAGGGTGGCAATGAAGATCCACATATTCTTCTTGATAGGGATCTTTTGAATGTTTACAACAAAAAGGAATGCTAAGAAACACACCTTTGAATGAATAAATAATTTCTCAAATAATGCCTTAAGAGAGAAGTAATCAATGTTATTTCAAGTTGATTTCACTTGTCATGCATCTAGGTAATAAATTTAGGATTTTTTATCAAAAGTTCTCCAATGAGGGATTAAATTATTAAGGTGGAATAATAGGAGAAGACATGCAAAACATAAAATTAGTCACCTTATTCTTGTAACTGTAATCATGGTTGCATTTGAAATCAACAAAACTTTCCAACAAAGGCTAGATCATTTGAAAGATGTTTAGTTTCCAAGTGGTAGTATTTTTTTTCTTTGAGAGGATTAAGTGTTAACATTGAATCTCACTCTGTGTATTTTTGGAAATCCTTCTCTCTTCTTGTTATAGTTAGACTAGTTAATGAAATATGGGCTTTAGCCTCATTGTTGGTGCCATCAAGGCAATTTTTGTAGATTGCCAGTAGAATTTATACATCATTATTTCTAAAAATACATCTAATTTGTAATGGCCCTAAATTTCCTCTAGAGACCCCATAAAACTTGAGTTGAATGAATGGTGTAGAAGGGACTTCCCACTTGTCTAATAGGTGAGCAAACTTTGTTGTTGGGAGGTACATGGAGCCATTGACTAGAGGGGGTGAATCAAATTCTAATTCTCTAGAATTTCGTTATCCCAATTTGTGGAAACCTTGGAGTCGATATTTGAGTTGTGTGAGGATCATACTAAGTGATAATCTATAGGTAGATGTTTTCTTTGGTGTTACTTTAGTGCTTGGTTTTATAGTATTATTGTAGGCTTTAATCTATTAGAACTATTGTATTATACCTTAAGACTAAGACAAGTATTTCCATATATTTTTTATTTACAAAACGACTCGTGAGTGTACAAACTTTGGATTCATCAAGTCTTGTTTATTCTATGACCTTTTTATATTGATCCACATTATTGTTTCGAAAGATGATTCATAAAAAGACACATACTTGTACTTATATAACAAGACAATAATGATCGTATTAGTAAAATAATAAAAATTTAATTAAAAATACATATTAAATTTTCCTAGAAAGACACAAATAACTATTATGTGAGACAAAATACTTACACTCTAAACTCTTTCAAATGTTAAGTGGGCTTAACCAGCCAGGTGAACTTGACCACCCTAGTGAGTTGACCACGCCCTTTGCCAGGTCAGAGCAACGAAATGACACAATTTATAACCTTTGAATAAGGCAGGCAGCAAACTATACCTACCACAGAAAATCTGTTCCTCTGACTCATAGACCACTTAGACTTTGCTTATTATTCATTTATTAACTATCTATAAAAGACCGCCTCTAGAAAGTCAACAGCTTGTTAACTGCTACCCATATCTTATCTTCTTTGATTCACACAAACACTTAAGGGCTGTTCTCACATAGAACAAAGAGTTCTAAAGTTGTTTTAACAGATTGATGATGGCAGGTGCAATTGCACAAGGTATTATCGGCAAACTTACTGAGATGATAGTCCAACAAGCAACTGAAGAGGCAGCACTGGTTTGCAACTTCACCCGGGACTTTGACTGGCTCAAGAAGAGGCTCAGAACTATAAGTGGGGCTCTGAAATATGTGGATTCACTTTCTACACAAGATGAGGACGTCAGAGAATGGCTGCACAACGTGAGGGACATTGCCTGGGATGCAGAGGACATTGTGGAAGAGTGCTCTGTTCGCCCTCTTTACACTAGATGTGTAACTAAGTCTTGTGTTTGCAATCCGAATGAATTACTTTTCCGCTATAAAATGGGGAAAAGAATTGAAAAAGTGAAAGAAAGAATCAATTACATTACGAAAGATGGAGAGCAGCTCAAGCTTTTCCGTGATTTAGTGCACTCTGAACAGCCATCAATCATTGCAGAGGGGAGATCAGCATGGAAAGGAAATAGTGTCCTGCCTAGCTATTCACACCCTGTGGCTATTGAGCCAAAAATTCAACAACTTATCTCCCTGATAGATGAGCCAACTAGTCCAGTCATTGCTGTGGTGGGGATGGGCGGATCAGGAAAGACATATCTTCTCCAAAATGTTTTTGACAGAATCAAACAAAGGTATGAACATTCAATCTGGCTTTCCATATCACAGTCATATTCTGTTGATAAATTGCAAGGTGTTTTGGCTTCGCATATTGGGGATCTAAAGGATGCTGTAAAGGATTTAATGGAAGAGCGAGCGGCGGAGATGATTAATGACCATTTAAAAGGAAGAAAGTGTCTAATTGTGCCGGATGACGTCTGGAGGGCAGCCAGAGAAGATAACATCATTTCGAGGCTTGTTCTTCCAATAGGCAGTGACAGCCAATGTAAAGTTGTGGTTACAACCAGAAACAGGGAAGTTGGCCAAAATCTTCATGCTCGAACATATGAGTTGGAGCTTTTATCCAAGCAAGAGAGTTGGCAGTTGTTCTGTGCTTATGCCTTCCCAGCTTATGACCAAAATCTCCCGCCATATTACCTTGAGGACATAGCTCTTCAGGTTGAAGAGCGATGCGCGAGATCACCACTGGCTCTAAAGACAATAGGAGCTTCCCTCTCCGGCAGCACAGATCTACGAAATTGGACCTCTAGATTGCATCAACTCAAAGAATCGAAACTGAATCGACGGAAAAAGCCGGCTAATCCGGACTTCCGAGTCATAGAGATTCTTAGATTGAGTCATGATTCCTTGCCTCCAGCTCTTAAGCCCTGTTTTTCTTATTTGTCCTTCTTTCCTGAGGATGAGGTAATAGATTGCGAATATCTCATAAATCTCTGGATAGTGGAAGGATTGATTCCCCAAGGAGAAGACCAGTGGGATGTTGCTTGGAGTTATTTATATCAGTTAACCAATCTGTGCATGCTTGAAGTATGGGAGAGTTCGCCGGATCTAATCAAATATTGTAGGATCCATGACTTGCTGCATGATTTGGCAATTGATATATCTAAAGAAAATGGATGTACATTTTCTGTTGAAGATGCCTGCACATCTGTTGAAAGAATTTTACTGCCCAAAAAAGATACAGATGATATGATCATCGAACAGAGCAGGGCTTCTTGTACCAGGTCTCTTCGCACTCTGTCATTAGATAAAAACCCCATTGAAAAGATTGAGACAAAATTCTTCAGTCCTTTGAGATTATTAAGCGTTCTCGACTTGAGCCAAACTAAGATCTCTACATTGTCCCACTCTGTTGGAAAGCTAAAACTTCTCAAGCTCTTAAATTTATCATGGACAAGAATTGATCAGGTACCAACCTGTGTGAGGAAGCTCAAGAATCTTGTTTTGCTCGATCTATCTTGGTGCCGACGTCTGCAAAGGCTGCCTGAGTGGATAAGTGAATTGAAATGTCTTCAGCACCTCAACATACAGGATTGCCATTATGGGTTGCGCAGTCACATGCCGAAGGGAATATCAGAGCTGGACTGTCTGCGGGTACTCAGATCAAATGAATTGAGGCTCTCTGTTGAAGAGGATGGATTGTTAAAGTTGGAGGATCTTGCAAAATTAACCCGCCTCCAAGAATTAAGCGTAGTTCTTAAGCATGAAAAGGAGTTGGAGGGTTACCAAAATGGAACCCTTGCGCAGCTACCACAGATGCGCCATTTTGCCATATCGAGTTGCTTATGTATGCTAGGAAATCTTAGGATACTTACGTTATGGCATTGTGAATGTAGCATTTATACGGCATTAGAAACAATGCCTAACCTGGTAGAGTTGACATTAGTGACTAATGAGAGTTGCAGAGAATTACCAAGGGGGTTTGGAAAGTCATGCGGGTTTCCCAATCTACGCTTTCTAGTTATATCAGACTTCCCTCTTCTGGAGGTGTTGCCGGATTTTGAGGATGGAGCAATGGCCGTCCTGCAGATATTGTATTTAGAGTGGTGTCCGAGAGTGAAGAAATTTCCGAAGGGATTGGAAAGGTTGAGAAGACTGAGAGAGTTCTACTGTAGCGGGTTAGGAACCGATAAATTTAGAGAGACATTGCGTAAAGGCGGAGAGGTTTGGAATAAAGTCAAGGCAAAAAATCCAGATGTCCGCATCATGGACTCTTTTGTCTAGTTATCTAGTAAAATATGAATTTATTTAGTTAAAGTACAAAGTTATAGCTATAGAACAATATTTTATTCTCGCATTCTACTCAATCAATTTTGTTTTTTACAATAGATATTAATTTATTTAAATTTAAATTTTATAAATGTTTAAGATTTGGTAAGAATTATGAATGTAGAAGAATAAATAATAATATTTTTTAGTTGATATTGATGTATGCATTGGATGTCAATTATTTAAGAAATTTGAATATATATATATATATATATATTTTGTTTATGATGAGAAAAGTCAATGCATAAATAAAATCGTTATTTATGTTTTTATTATATTTTTGATGCATTAAATTCTTTGATAAAATCTCAAGAATATCAATAATGTATGTCTTATTCAAATATTAATTTAAGACTCAAATTTCAACTCTATTAATGTTTTGTTATTGATTGAATAACATTGAACATAATTATGTCTTTAGTGAAATTCCTTTTATAAAATTAGGTTGACTTTTAAAACATTAATATTTTGGAAAAAGACTAATAAATATATTATGCATTAAATAATACTTAATTATAAGTTTGAAAAAAATGATTCTCACTCATTGAAATAGTGTGATATTATTAATGTAATTTTATTATTTCAGTGTAAAAAATAACTAGGAAGAATTTAAATCATCTACAATTAATTACTCACTATTATTACAATAGTGTACTATTTTTGCAATCTAATAACCACTAATCTTCACTCCAACTATAATTTCAACTATCACATCATCGATATGAACCAAACACAATATGTTCAACAACATTATTGATCCAAAAATCATGCTACCATGACTTTAATTTGGGGCTATTTTCGTTCACAACCAAACGTATTCTAACAACTCTATTGTCCTGCTTGACAAAAACAATTAAGATCTCAAATATTTATTTTCATTAAGTACAAAAACCAATTGACAAGAACTAGACACAATGTGTCTCTTGTTTTAATATATAATTGTTTTATTATTTAAATTAATTAAATAATAAAAATCATTTGATTAATTTAATTAAGTGGAATGATTAATGATTTAATTTGTAGATTAATTAATGATTAAATGAATTATTTTAATTAATGGATGTATGTTAGACATGATGACATTAACAAGATTGGAGTATTTACATAATACATAAACATACAATACCATATTCCTTCCACCTACCATAATATTGACTATTTTGTCCCACAAAGATTTGTAGTCGTCTTTTATAAGGTTAAAAATAACTACCTTTTCTAGAAGCTTCTTATTTTTCCTTACCATCTTTTAACTTTATTTTATTTCATTGATCTTGTTTCCGACTTTTAGCTTAAAATTATTTCATATCACCCTTAAAATAGTAGAAATAATTTTAGGTTTCGCCCATACAAGATTGTACCTCAACTAGCTTCTTACTCAATTTGTTGGTCTCTATTTTAATGCTTTAGTTCTTGCATATTCATCTTATAAGTTCTTCTCCCCCATTCTAGTGTTTCTTCATCCTTCAAGGCATTCTAGGAGACATTTCATAAGTTTGACGACATCATTCTATTAATATGCTCATGGTGTTTAACTTTAGCCTCCTGTGTTATTTCTTTGAAACTAGTTGAGATAAACTAGACATAAGCATCCAGTTTCATTTTGTCCGCAAGTTTTTAATTTGTGAGAAAAAGATTCCATAATAGAATGTTTGAACGTGAAAATCATATTATGTGATAATCTATAATGATTGTTTGATTTGATACTATTTTAATTTATAAATATATTAAGATAAGTATTACATGCATATTTTCTTTGTCCATTGATATTAAATTTAAGAGATCTTATCAATCAAATGGATTTGACCACCCTTGTGAGTTGACCACTTTGTTGAACATGACACTCATTCAATTACTAGGTGCCCCATGGCAGTCAAGTTACGATTGATGAAAATACAAAATCTAAGATCTTTCTTCCTGTTACTCAGCTACGACTTGACTTTGCATGTTCAATGCAAAATTCATCTCCATTGTTCATCCGTTTAACTAATAAAAAATAGAAAATTTCAACGAAGAACTAATCAGAAGTTGTCCCAAAAATCACCGCATCTAGAAAGCCAACAAAGTCTTAACTGTCACTCACATCTATAAACTCAACACATAAGAAACGCATAATTTTTCCTTCCTTTCAAAAGCTTTCGTTGTTCCAGTTAACATACAACATAGTTTTTTTCTGTCGTGAGTTTCATGGCTACTCTCACATACAACACAAACTTCTAAAGTTGAGCTTCTCATATATATATATATATATATATATATATATATATATATATATCTCCACATCTGTGAAAACAAATTTACTGCCTAAGAAAGAGATTGATAATATGTTGATCGCAGAAAGTAGGGATTTTTGTACCAGGTCTCTTTGCACTCTATCATTATATAAGAACCCTATTGAAAAAATTGAAGAAAAATTCTTCGGCTCCTTGAGATTGTTTGAGCTAAAGGTTTGTATGAATTATTAAATGTAGTAGGAATGGCTCTAAGAAAATTCACCGCTAGCAATTCACCATCTGAAAATTCACTGTCAACAATTCACTTCAGTAAAATTTACCTCATGACAAATTCACCACCACAATTAAAAGTTTGTGATTAATTTTCCTTAGCAGTGAATTGCTGGTGGTGAATTTTCCTTGAGGTGAATTTGTCATGACGGTGAATTTTCCTATGGTGAATTGTTGGCAATGAACTTGCCTAATGCCAAAAGGAATATATAAAAATGATCGATCTATATATTAATTATTTAAATATTAAATTTTATTTAATTAATTAATTTCAAATATTTACAACTTTTAAATGATTTTGTATAGGTATTAATAAATATAAAGTTTAATATTTTATGATTTTAAAAGTTATAAAGAGGAGGTATATATACTTGTTATAATATTTCAAAATTATTAATGATATAATAGGTGAACATTAACAATTGCATCATTAAATTTGATCCAATGCATGCTAACATACAAGTATTATCATCATTCATGACAATACTACACACAACTAGTTCTCCCATAAAAGATATAAGTAGACACTTACAAGTAGATAGGCATCATTATCTCAATCCATGAAAGATAGCACACATACCAATGCATCATACACTCCCACACATGCAATCACTAGAAAAAGAATTAAGTGAAGAAAATTGTTATTAGGGTACATGAAGAAATAGTAATCCAAATCTAATTAAACCTAATGATACAAGATAGGGGAGATAGGGGAGATAGTGTTTGACCCTACACTAAATGGATAGATAAGTACACCCACCACCTCATGTAAAACAAAAAAATTAAAGAAACTATGGAAAAACAATTCATTTATTAATTATTTATATCAAGAATGATAAGGAAATGCATGAACTAAGTGAATAAATCTAGTCCATTTCTAATTCCATGAGTATAGATACGGACAAATGAGATCAACATTTATCATTCTCTAACTTAACTTGATTCTCAAGTAAAAGCAACATGAAGTATTTCGTCTTGCTTACTAGTATATGTACAATCATTCTCTAACTTAACTTGATTCTCAAGTAAAAGCAACATGAAGTATTCCATCTATCTAACTAGTATACACAATTATATGCATTCAGCATAGAGGGAGAATATGTGGTAAAACACAATGGAAATACACTCAACACTATATATTTTAAACATCTCATGGGTATAAATAAACTATTAGTTGAACTTGAGAAGAAAGCTTTTTTCTTTTATGATTTTTGAAAAGTTAATAATTATACACTTTATTTTTATTCACCTATATAGACAACCATTTGTGCCTTTTGCTCATTAGTTTGACTAGGTTAACTACCATTGACCATGGTGAATCACCCTATCTAACATATAAGTTAATTCTAGTATTCAAATCTATAGACATTAAAAATTGTCCTTCGCTTGTGAACTCTATTTTTCTTTGTCAATCACCCTTCTTCTCTAATAATTAAATAATTTTAATTATTTGATTATTGTCTAAAGTCACTTTCTTCTATTAATTAAATAATTTTAACTAGCAATCACACCTTGGTGTGCAATGGGTACATCGAAGAAGTGTGGAAGGTCAATTAGGGATTTTTTGGTCTATTTTTTACATACATTTGTGTAGTATACATGAGCTCAATTGGTAGGCCATTTAGAACATGATGTTTTTTGTGCAACAAAGGTCTCAATGAAGAATTTATAGTTTCAAATAAACTATGCATCTTCTTACATGGATCCGAACACAACTAAATCAAAACCTTTGGACTAGGAAGATAGTAATGCTCCATTACCAATAGGCTCATGTTATGTTTACAATAGGGAGAGGGAGATAAGGGGATATAGAGAGAGAGGGAGGGTAAGGAGATAGAGATAGAGAGAAATTTAGAGATAGAGATGGAGATGGAAATGGAGATTGAGATCGAGAGGGATATGGAGAGAAAGAGAGGGAGAGATAAAGAGAGGGGAAGAAAGGATGGATAGATGGAACATACAAATATATAGAGAGGAAGAGAGAATGAGAGGGAGAGATAGAAACATAAAGATAGAGATATGAAGTGTTATATAAAGAGGGGTAGAGAGAGGGAAAGATATAGGTGTAGAGAGAGATGGATAGATAATGAGATAGAGATAGAGGGAGATATGTAAGAATTTAAATATGGAGATATAGAGATAGAGATAGAGATAGAGATAGGGAGGGAGAAAAAATGATTCTGTATGACTGTGTGAGTAAGTGAGAAATATGGAGAGAGAGATAGAGATAGGGACATAGATATGTATAAATAGATAGAGGAGGGAAATGGAGGGAGAGAAACAGAGATAGGAGAGAGAAGCAGAGAGATATAGAAAGAGGAAGTGATATGGAGAGTGAGAGATGGATGGATAAGGATATAAAGTAGAGATAGAGAGATAAATATAACTTAGGAAATATAAAGAGGGTGTGTGTGAGAGAGACAAAGATAGAGAGAGATAAATTTATAAAGAGATAGATGGAAGGAGAGAGGAAGAGAGAGAGAGAGATAGAGATAGAAAGATACAATGAAAG
This sequence comes from Sequoia sempervirens, assembly GCA_007258455.2. Lineage (NCBI taxonomy): Eukaryota > Viridiplantae > Streptophyta > Pinopsida > Cupressales > Cupressaceae > Sequoia > Sequoia sempervirens. The sequence goes on from VDFB02047230.1 coordinate 467,569,505, forward strand.
AGGGGAAGATTGAGACAAATATAAACATATAGGAAGTTATACACACACACATATATAAAGAGACACACAAAGAAACATATATAAATAGAGATTAGGAGAGATGGAGGGAGAGATGGAGTAAATAAGAGGGAGAGAGAGAGAGAGAGAGAGAGAGAGAGAGAGAGAGATAATGAGATATAAATAAAGAGGGAGAGGGAGAGATATAGAGAGGGGTGAAATAGAGAGATAAAGATATGGGTATGTGCAAGATCATCATGGAAAAAATAGGCCCTTAAGTGGCAAAAAAATTAGAAAAATCAGAGTTAGGCAACTTGACATAAAAATTTGAATAAGTTATCTATATTATTTCAAAAATATGTAAGAATGGAATCTTTAGAAAATTGAATGTAGTTTCTAAACTCCTAGGTTTGTTTCATTTTTTTAAAAAACTATTTGGTGAAAAACTTGAAATTTCAATGCAATAGTACTTAAATTTTAGGTAAAAAATAAGAAGTAGGTGTCTGTCTGACAACCCTAACCACAATAAAATGATATTTTTTTTTATAATATTTTAGATATAAGTAGATGACTCATGTTTGGATGTGATGCATATTTTTTTGTAATTTTTTTTCAAGTAAATAATTAAATATGAATTGTTTATTACAACTTTTAAAAAATATAAAAAACTCGTATGTCTGACCACCTTAACTTGGTCAAAACTTCATGAAATTCATTTTTTCTTTTTTTTTAATCCTATAGTATGCGAAGCATAAAATGTGACACATATTTTGGATTCAAAAAATGTGATAACGTTTGAAAGCTATAGATGGTTTTCAATCAGTCTATCAATCAGGACTTTAATCATAATTCAAATATAAAATAATAATAATAATTTATTAAATTAAAAGTAGAGCATAATATATATTGGTGGAAAGCTAAGAATATCCTTTAAAAACCCTTTTTGTTTCATCAATTTTGGGTAAAAAAAAGTCATCAGCCACATACCCATCATATTGCCACTTTTTGGTCCATCGTGGTCCTGCACATACCCATAGGGAGGGATAAACAATGAGAGTGTATGTGAGTGAAAGAGATACAAAGATAGAGATATGGAAGGAGAAAAAAGGAGTGTGGGAGTGTGTGTGTGTGTGTGTGTGTTCGAGTGAGAAATATATTGAGATATAGATATAGAGAGGGAGAGATAAATATAAATATATAGAGTGGGAGGGAGAGATGGAGAGAAATAGAGAGGATAGAGAAGTTGAGAGATATAGAAATAGAGTGATAGGGAGAGACAGATGGATAGAAAAAGGGAGAGATGGAGATATATGTAGTGGGAAAGATAGAGGGGAAATAGAGAAAGAGATGTAAGGATCTGGGTAAGGAGATAGATACAAGGAGAGAGATAAAGAGGAATATAGAGATGGAGATGGAGATGGAAATATAGATAGAGAGAGGGAGAGAGAGAAATAGAGATAGAAAGAGGAAGAGACAAAGAGAGAGGGAGAGATGGAAGGATAGAAAGGTAGAGATATGAAGTCATATAGAGAGAGGTAGAGAGAGGGAGATATATAGAGAGACTTGTAGAGAGAGGAACATATGGGGAGATATATATAGAGATGTATGGGAAGAGAGAGAGAGATCTCTTTATATCTCTGTCTTTGGCTCTAATTTATATTTATGTCAAGAGGCATTATATAGTCAGAGAAATGAGTCTGTGTACATGTTTATCATTTGCATTTATTTTGACATGCACTGCTATCGATAAAGATGGAAGTGGAGGAGATTGTAATGGAAAATCTAGGAATGGAAGTGGACAATACTATAACAAAGAAGGTGGAAGTGGAAGAGAGTAACAGATGCAAGACATGTATCCATTTCTATATTGTTGCACTTAGCTCATAGTTTGTCAATATGAAGATTTTGGTTCAACCATATTGAAGAATTAGTAATGCCAAGGATCACCATTGCTAATATAAGAGCTAAAGAAGACTGAAAATCCAAGCATTGAAGCTCAATTAGCCTTCAATTCCAAGTATGAGCTGATGTCGACAAAATTGAGATCAATGTATCTATATGTCTAAAAATTTGAATCCTTTATTTCATACATATGGAAAATTGCTACTATGGTTGCATGTGATGGCATATAGATTCTCCAAACTCTCTTATAGTTAAATAAAACCATCTAGGCTTGTTTTCCTTTCAATCATCTCTCTTGCAAATCGATTAATATGGTGAGAATATAGTGAAAAGGAGATAGTCTAGGTTTATATCTAAGTCAATAATTAATTATATTTGATAATTTATAGCGATGGTGTCTCCTAAATCTATAATTCCTAGCATCTACCTTTTCAAGGACAAGGATGTGTTAGATTTCTACAAATTAAAGGAGTGTAGTTGATCAAGTAGAACTTGATTGATTAGTTAAATATATAATACCTTTGTATGTGAATTTGTGAGTTATGCATGGCTCCATTATGATTCTTCAAACTATGTTATTCCTTTCTTTCTTCTATTTCTTTCTCTTCTAGAGATTTAAGCAGCTTAACTTTTCTTTGCATTGTCAATGTAGTCATTCATTTCTCTAGCATAGTTACATGCAAACACCATTTTCTCAATTTTTTTGTCTCATGGAATACTTTGACTTTAGCATATGATTGAAATCTCCCCCTTTTGAAAATTCCTTTGAATATTTTTAAACCAAAAGAAACTACCAAGTGGAAAGCTAGATTTCACACCATTCACCAACATGCTGCCATGATATACAAGCATGAAAATCATGGAAGCATTGAGGGAAAATTTGCAACAAAAGAGTATACAATTAAAAGGTGGAAACTTGTATGCTTTTCTAGGGTTTAGGACCTAGAATGAAAATCTTCACTCTCTCTCATTCAAGAACAAACCCTTGAGATCTCAATGCAAAGGAGAAAGAGATATTGCAAGAGGGTTGTCCTAGGGGTTGAATATAAACTAATGAGGGATTCACCCTCAAGTAAGAACTCAGAAAAACTAATGTAATGCAAGTTGAAATGTAAGATGCAAAACCCTAGTTCAATGCAAGCCTTAACTAAATGGCCTAGAAATGTAAATGAAACAAAATAGAAGTCTACAAAAAGGAATGTGTGCACCTAGAAATTTGAAGCAGACTTGGATGGACTTTGAAATGCTATTTTTTTTTAAATTTTGACCTACTGGGACTCATTTTCCAATCTGGAAAAATTAGTCCCATATATGAATTTCTACACAAGAATCAGTTTCAAGGAAAAGGGTATCTAAATCTGCAAATAGTTTTGGAAAACACCTATAGTGGGACTCATTTGGCACTTCTGGCGACTTAGTCCTACTCCATGTTTTTGGGAATTCAATATTGAGATATGTGCTCCAATCCCTATCCTTCCCTTCCAAATTGATTTTCGGATCTGAGTCTAAGAAATTACCTGTAAAAAAAAATAGACTTGATTTCCTTATGGGGGGTTTGCCTTAGTCAAACCCCTAGTTTGGTAATTAAACCTTGATAGAAACAATAAAACTTGAATGTAAATGTGAACATAAACCCTAGCCTTAAGTGTGTCTAAGACTAGGAAATCTGAAACATAGTGCAACCCTATTCTAATGTGTAAGAAGGAGATGCATGAATGAAATATGACAATGAAAGACTCACTTTGAGAGACCTCTAATCACCCAAATGAGCCTTAATAATTCTTATACCAATTGATGGTGTTTTTTGCACAACAACTCAGATAGAATATGATATCCTATCTCTCTTGAAAGGTAAATCTCTATCAGCAAGCCTCAAGATAACCCCAAGGTCTCTAATGCCAGGTCTTGACAATGCATAAACAACTCAAAGATAAATGTGAAAATGTTGGTAATCACAAGGGGCCTTATAAAAAAATGTTGGAAGTTCTCAAGTTCATCAAATATGTCAATGTAATGATGCTCTTCAATATTAAAAACTAATCCAGATTCAAAAGAAATAGCAAAAGATAGAGGGTTTGAGAGAGATATTCTAAACTATCTCCTAAGATAAATCAAGAAAAACAACATAGCATTAAAAATGGACCAACCCTTCAAACCAATTCCTGCTAAACCTTGATTAAATCTGCAATATCATAGAAACAGTGTAATCTCCTAAGGAATAAATATTTTCATATCTTGAAGCATTCACACATCAACCCAAATTTGGTATTGAAATGAATAAATACCCACAATTGAACTTAGCACAATAAGATATAGGCCCAAGATAACTTTACATAGCAACTCACAATCAGTAAGCTACTAAAAATATAGACCAAGGGTTGCTCAAACACTTTAAATACTATATCATAAACACAATTGAACTGAAACTATTTCTAAGATCATTTATAAATAACTTACTTAGAGCAATATATCAAAATATGAAACACAAGAACCATGCATAGATGAATAACACAAAGAAGGACACCAAAGAACAATGTCTTTAATTGTATTTTCCTCACTAAAATTTGCAAGAATCCAAGTATCTCAAGTATTACAACACTTTTCTAAATCTCTAGCTAAAATTCTAACTTTTTTCTAATTCTCTAACCCTTACAAATGAGGAGAAAACCTTCATTTATAGCATCACATCATTAGGTTGGACCAAATTAGGGTTTACAACTTAGGTCAGCCAAGGAGGTTGGCCCTAACATATTTTAAATTTCCCAATTTAAATTTACATTAAAATATTAGAGGTCATCTTCAAAAGTCAACTTTTACAATAAATACTCCTCCTGACACAAAATTCAAGGCGTATTGATTTGTATATCCTTACAAGCTTGATGTAGTGGGTGCATATCTTGAGATTTTCCTTCCTGGAGGTATTCCTTATCCTTTTCTCCTTCTTTTCTACTTGAAATTTCTCTGCCTTTATCAAGAACTGGGTCTAGGTTGGCCTGGGTTGGGATTGAGATTAAATTAATCCTTGCCTTAATTGAATTTAATTCTCCAGTATACTTAGTTGTTCTTTTACTATTGGGCCATTTTCTCTAGGTGAATAGATTTCATGCCACCACTTCTTTAGCTTTTCAACATTCAAATTCTTCTTTCTAGGCTTCTTTCTTCCAGTAACTATCTCCAAGAAAGTGATGCAACTATCAGAAATTTCTCACTTTGCTTTGATTCTTGGAGATCTTCTTTGGTGCCGTCATCTTGAGTTCATTCCTGAAGTTAAAGGCCTCTATCCACTCCATGAACTTACGAGTATTTTCCATTGTGATGGCACCTTCTTTAACTAGTACATTTGTAGGGACTTGGAGTATCCTTTCTAATTCTTTAACAATGGCATCATTTGGGTTCTTGCAATCAAGGAGAAATTATGTGATGTCCTCAGAAATGAAAGATGCCTTCTCATACATTTGTAGTACCTTCTCAATCATGACATGACCCCTCTTACTCAAATCATGCAACCACTCCTATGTATCCCTTACAGATGAATTTAATATTTCAATATCTGAGATAGTCTCCTTTGACAACAATCCTTCAAAGAATGAAGGCCCCTCACTGCTTTATGCTTGCAGTGGCTTGACAAGATGTTGAACATATTTATACACTTTTTTTATTTTCTTCTACAACTTCTCCTTTTCTTTGGTTTCCTTTCCAAATCTCATCAAAATTTCCTGAGATGACTCTTGAAATTCTTCTTTTTCCTACTCCTTTGTGGTGGAATCCAAATTGATTGTTTGAACTTTATAATATGAGGGCCTCACCTCATCTTTATACTAATTTTCTGTAGGAACAATAACATGCACAATCCTATTATTGAATGCATCCCTGGAGAACTTAGAAATTGTTCTTTCTCTCTTCCTCTCCTTGGGTTGTCCCCAACTTTCTAGGAACTTGTCTCAGTCTGGATTCTCATCCTCTACAATTACTACCGTTTACTTCAATCTCTATTCTAACCATTCAGGAGTATTTGGTTGCTCAATCTCTACATTCTTCTAAGAAGTGTCCTGCTCTCCTTGATCATGGGGAGGACTTTCCTCAACAACTTCTACATTCTCCTCACCCTTTTCTTGATTTTGTTGCTCTTTATCTTTATCAATCCTATCTCCATCTCCATCAAGCTTTTCACCATCTTTATCAAGTTCATCACCATCAAAATTATCATCATCATCAACCTCAATATGTGGTTGATCAATGTGTTCCTTCTATGTAGGCTAAGATGGCATTTCTACTATAACCTCAAAGGTTGCTTCCTTATTTTGTACTTCCTTCTCTTCTAATTTCTTTTCAAAATCATCCAGTTGCCCACCTTTTGGTGTAGGAACCACTTCATGTGATATCTCTTCTCCTAGATTATTAGGAAGATTTCCTTCTCCTTCTTGTGGTTGATTAGGGGAACTAGAAACATTTCCTTCTGGTACATTGTGAATTGGAGATTGAATGGGAGAATTATCCCCTATAACAGCCTTCTCCATATTTCCTATAAGATCATCAGTAGGTGCTTCTTCAGTGGTCACCTCCTCTTTATCCACATTCTCTATTGAAGTTGTCTTGTGTTTAGGATAATTTCTCCTTACATAGACTTGTTGTTTCTCTTTAGAAATTTCAACATCAAACACCTTCTAGGCTGAGTGGCCACTTCTTCAGTGACTTTGGCCCTTTTGGCCTTTCCTAATTTCTGGACCTCGATCATTATCTTTCTCTTCTTATAGGGTGGGGCTCTCTCAGCCACTTCTTTAGTAATTTACTTTGAGGGCTTTCTTGCCTTGGCCACTAGCTACCTCTTTTTTTTACTTTTGACATGGCTCCTTGTTCTTCTTTTGATGATAAATTGTGACTTTTCCCCTTCCTCTTCCAAGGAAAGCTCTACTATATCATCCTTAGTTGTTTATTTTTCCTCAGGCTCTAAGTAGGATTCAAGATCGCCCATCAAGTCGTATGTGAACTTTGTTCCATCCACTTCTAGCTCTAGAATCATGTGCTTCACCTACAACATAGAGTATCTCAAAATAGGGGAATTAATTACATTAAGGTCTACTACCTCTTCCTCAGACCAATTGACTGGAGGTAGTGGCCTATCCTTGTATTTCTCATAATCATGATGTTGCAAGAATTCCCCATCATCATCCACGTAGTTAGAACTTGAGAAATTTTGTGCAATCTAATCATATTTAAGGATAACCTTGAGAACCTTCTTCTGATTACTTCAAATTCATCCCTGTAGTTGGCCTAGTAGTCTTATATGTGGATCTTATACCTGTATTCTCTATTTGCTTGCCTCTGAGCAACAACATAAGGGTCAATATTGTCCCTATTTGTATGTGAGTACAAACTTTAATGCACCATTTCCTTCTTAGCATATTGAGCACTCTAAAATGAGGGACAAGCCTCAAAGACTTCAATTCTCAAGATGAATTTAAATCCAAGTGTTGGTTTATTTGAATATCCTATATTACTACATCAAAGACCACCATTTTCCTTGCCACTTCTAGTAGAATGAGTTTGTTTGTTAGATATCTTGGTAGCCTCAACGGTACTATTGGTGATCCCTATGTCCTAATATAAGAAAAAATTTCAAATTGGATGAACCATTGGCCATATTTCCTTATTAAATCCATGGCTTCAACTAAGATTTTACATGCAATGCATCTTGTAACAACCTTGTAATATACATAAAGAAAGCATCATTTACCCTCCTATAACTGGTTGGGTTGAATTGAAGCTGAGGGAAAACATCACAAATTCTATCCTAACTGAGGGATCATCTGCAACTAAAGCATTTGTACTTATTCTTCCTAGCAAGCATATACACCAAATAAGATGTTATGGTGAAATTATTGGTATATTGCACACTCCTTAATTGATCATATAGATTATCACTTATTATGCCTGCCCAATGGTAATGTGTCCCTTTTACAATTTGAGAAATGATGTAGAACATACAATTCCTAAATATAAAGGAATCCTCTAGTCACATTACTCTTCCTAGAAGAGTTATCATATCATTATAGTCCATTTTGAAATCAATTTTGTATAATTGTTTGGGAAATTTTGAGTAGTGTGATTTGGGTTTGGAAATCCAACTATTGTTCATCATTAATAAGGCCTTGTCAAGGTCCTTTACATAGAAATCCTCAGGCCTCCTCAATATTAATCTTCACTAACTTATGATGTGACCTAATGTTGAAGGTATCTGCTATAGACTCTTCTATCAGATTAGCCATGATCCTGCTTTGAGGTCCAAAAATAACTCTTCTGTCCAAATCATAATGTTTTGCACACTACAAAGCAACCTCTTCATACAACAAGGTGGGAGGAAATCTCGCTACTTGGCTAATCCTGTATTAGCGATGATCTGGACTAGCTCAGATGGTACATCCCCAAACATCCTTTGTTTGAAGCCATCATAGTCTATATGCCCCATGTTCGTGTCACCAATCTTACTCCATGCAGAAATGATTTTAGTCTCCAGCCAGATTCCCTTGAAGTCATATTTCATATTTTTTTCTCTAGAGTGGGGTTCCTTAGGACCAACATTTGATGATTTTTCTTTGGACCCCTTTGTTGGACTAACTTTAGCCTACATCTATTAGAAATAAACAATAATCACTAAGGCATTAAGCACAATTATATTCCATCAAATCATGTTACCAAACCTATCATGAGAACCCATGAACATCATGTAATGAATATTCAGAGCATTATAGAATCACATCATAAAATGAAGCATTACAATATTTTGGGATTTTCACTTGTTCGGGGATTTTGGCCATAAAGGGATTTTGAGGAATCAATGGGGAAACGGATTCTCTAAAAATGGGCCAATTTAGCACAACCTTGAGTCAAAATTTAATCATAATCAACATGCAAGAATTTCCATTACCATGCAAATATTAAGTAAAGCATTCATCCCTATCTAACAAAGTTCAGAATTTCAGAGGCTCAAAGGATTTCAGATAATTCAGAGGGGGGAAGATTCTCCGAAAACCTAGACGTTCAGGGAATGCGGAGCCAGAATGATTTCCTGAAGTTATCAGTTTAAACCCAAACCTAAGTCACTATTCCATCACCAACTTTGTGCAATTTCCTTACTCAAAGGGTCAAGTTAGATTCATGCATGTGTGCTCCTTAATCAAGAGTTTACGTTTTTAAGCCTTCAGAGGATTTTGGAGAATCCATAGAGGGACAAATTTTATGAATGTCAAGACACTCGGGGAATCCATAACCTAATGGAATTTCCAAAGGACACCAACTCACTAAGATATAGCTTAAGACATTCAATTTGCACCCTAAAAAAATTTTGACCTACACTTCAAGTATTTTTGATGCACTGACACAAACAAAGCACCTCTTACAATTTTGAAGGATGGACAGACTCGAGGAATTTGCAGAGGTGTGGATTTTCTAAAGCCCATACTTACCTTGAAAGAATCCACCTAGGGACAGATTTTTTGAAGCTCGTAATTAACACCTCATTTCTTCAATTTTCAAAAACACAAGTCTCAAAGCACCTCCACGAGTTGGGATTCAAGTGAAAACTCATAATGCCAAGTGATCTCTTTTGCTAAACTTGTCATGCAAACTCAATTATTAAATTCCCAAGAAATCATACTAGGGAAAATAAATATAGCTAGGCTTTAGCATTGTGCACACTAGATTAATCATTTGAAACATAATCACCACCAAAGACATTGCAGTAACCCTAGAAAAGAGTCTGGGCACAAGCTTGCAAAATTATTTGGCCTCACCTCATTAGAACATGCCACGTTAGTCATCAAACCAATAAAACCAGAATTAGGACACACAAATACGATTAAGGTTCATAACGACTTCAAAAAATCAACCTCAAAACCATCTCAACTATTGACTCAAGTAGTTTGAAGATTCCTAGTTCAAACCCTAGCTTGATAAAATTGTTGTGTCCTAGTCACCTCAGAAACTCTAGACTCCCAGTGCCCTAGCTCAAGAAAATCCAGATGAATGCACAAAAAAGTCAAAGGAAACCACAAGCCAATCCACCACAGCCGCATGCATGCAAACCAACTATAGTATAAAAACAAATGCATGCAAACCAACTATAGTAGAAGTGGCATCTTCAAGATCAAAGTGATGAAAAAAGATAGACTTTGATCACATCCATCACTTGAACAATTAAAACCCTATGAAATCAAATAGGAATCACAAATAATTTCAACACTCATACCTTGAACTGAGGAAAAATTAGAGCCAACAAGAGAAAAGCACCTAAAAACTCAATCAGATCCCCAAACGTAGCTGCTCAAATTTCCAATACCAACAATAGAGGGAAAATGGAGGTCTCCTAACTAAAATTAAAATGCACAAATGAGGAATGAAAGTGAAAGAAATACTTAAAAGACCCCCAAAATGATCATAAATAAACCCTAGGTACAGTGATTGACTAATCATAAATGTAGTGATATGACCTCTTCAAACCTTGGAAACGTGAAGGGCAGACTGATTTCGGAAAATCTAGCAAGGGCTAGATTCTCAGAAAGAACTGAACTTCAAAAAATTTGGAGCACCCTGGATTCCCCGAAAGGATGGATACCTCAAAAAATTCATCTACAAGTGGAATCTCTAAAGGTCAATCCCTTCCAAAAATCCTCCATGAGGAGAAATCTCCGAGACGCTTCCTGACTTAGCTAATTTCATCCCAAAGTGGAGTTTTGATAAAACCTCTGGATCACAGGAATACTTTGAGACCAAAACATTGCAACTGAAGGCACCTCAAGTGTGGATAAAGCGTTAGTTCAATCAGGTGAAGCAAAAGCCAAAATTCAAAGGAACTTGTCCCTTAGGGGGAAAAGGTCAAACCTAAATAAAAACCAAGGAATGAAAACAAGCAAAAGAGGGTCACTGCCTCAGGTGAGGTGTGTGTACTAAAAGTGCACAACAAATGGCAACTCCATTGGGAAAGTGCTCCAAAAAATTTTGATGACAAACCAAAGTCAAGAACCTAGAATCTTTGGTTTCAATCCTCGCATCATAGGTCACTTGGATAAAATGTCTCAAAATCAGTGGACAAGTGAGCCCCTTTTTGTGTTGAGAATCCTAGTGTTTGTAGATGTATTAATATCCCTCCCTTAGTTACTGCAGAAACCAGACCTTCAGTCAAGTTAAGTTACATAAGGATTCTAACTTCAAAAGCAACATGGATAGATCCTCATTGCCAATCAGGGTCGATAGCCCCGATGAGGTTATCATTGTGATTCTCCCGAACTTAGCTCTACTGCCAGTTAGGCATCCATAGCCCTGGTAGATCCTCCTAATTAGTTGAATTTCCTTTTGATATTCAATATTTTCTTTTTGTCTACTTTTTGACATTCTTTTCTTTTCACTTCTTTTCATTTCAACTCATGAACAATGAAATTCACACTCGGTGTTGAGAATCACAATGGCACTAAAGCATAAATGAAATTTTTCACTTAACCAAACCTCACAAGGAACCTACAATAACCCTAGGATTCTTAAGATGTGTGTAGATGTAAGATTCAAGCACATTTTGAAACTAACTTAATCTAATGACCTATCCACTTTAAGTGTTTAGCACATGTGACATTGAATAAAGGACTTCTACCAAGCCATCCAAAAAAATGATAAAATTTTGTAAAATAAATACTTAGAATAATTCTAGATAAATAATCCTTGTGCAAGTCTAACACTTCCCTAAACTAGAGGATGGAGAAACCTTAAAGCCAAAGCAAAGACAACAAAAAAAACCACCTAAACTAACCAAAACAAAAAGTAGAAGAAAACCAAACAAGACAAACCAAAAGAAAGAAAATGCCTACTCTAACTATTTACAAGGATGAGTTGGAAATAGCTCAAGCGAGGAAATAATGCTTCAAATGTTTCCCATTAACTAGAAATGGGACATCTTCTCTAGTGAGAGTCATAAGATGAAAAGTATTATCTCCTAAGATTTTAGATATTTGGTAGGGACCAAGCCACAACTTGTCAAACTTATCATGCTCCCCTTTCTTTTCATGTGCCTTATCCCAGTACAAGACTAGATTTGAAATCCTAAAGGCCTTAACCTTAGCCTTATTATCAAACCATCTTTTAAGAACACCCTGATGTTTAGCAAAGTTTCCCAAGGCTGCATCCCTTTTCTCTTCCAATTGTAGAAATTCAGCCAGATAGGCTTCTAAACATTCCCCTTCATCGTAATGCTCGTTAATGAATTGAAGAGTGGGAATCCTCAACTAGACAGGGAACACAAGTTCATGGCCATACGCAAGGTGATACAGAGATGTTCTTAGAGATGTCTCTGTTCAGGTACGATTAGCCCACAGGGAAAATCTCAGTTAGGTATGCCAATCCTTAGGATTCTTATTAAGCAACTTACAAATCATAGTTAGAAGATTCTTGTTTGTGGACTTAGTGATGCCATTCCTTTAGGGGTAGTAGTTTGAGGAAAACTCAATGACAATACCATGATCAAATTCCCAACGCAAAAATTTCAATGAAGAAAATGCAGAACCATTATCACATACCAAAGCAAATGAACAACCAAAGTGGTTAATGATACCCGATTCAAGGAAATTGATCACTACCTCTACATAGTACATTGTTTGCAAGCAATAGTTTTAGTCCACCTAGTGAAATAATCAGTAATAGTTAGGATATAACTATGTCCTGTAGAAGATGGTGGATTGATCAGACTGATAAAATCCATACCCCACTATGCAAAGGGTTTTACCATGATGACCGGCTGTAGTGGAAGAGCAGAGCACTTCTCTTTGGTGGTGTAATTCTAGAAAAATGGTATTACCTCACATGGTTGTGTGCATCTTTAAACAAAGTTGGCCAGTAATATCATATCCTTAGGATTTGATGTGTAGTGGCAAGTCTAGAACCATGATCTGTGCCATATTTGTTGTGAAATTTTATCATCAGCTGCTTCCTCTTTTCCCAAGCACTGTGAATAAATTCCCTCATGATTCTTCTTATACAAAATGCCTCCTTTCAACATGTAACTATCACTTTTCAAGTGTAAAACCTTTCATTGCATCATATTCAAATGATTAGGGAATTTCTAGTTCAGCAGATAGTAAACAATGTCATCATACCACTTGTTAGGGGACACATCTAGAAGATGATACTGTTGTGCAACAATCTCTGGTCCTATTTCAGCCATTTCATGCGTTAAGGCTTGCCCCCCTACTAGCTTCATTGGCTAAATTTCTATATCATACTTCTGCAACATAGTGACCCACTTGGCCCGTCTTTCTCTCATCTTTTTCTGCATCAGTAGGAGCTTCATAGTAGGGTCAGGTATAATGGCGAAGTCTTTATTCATCATTTGAAATGTAATTTCTAATTTTTTTAACTCCTCAGACCAAAGCATAAGCTTGTTTCTCCACATTGGGATACCTCAAATCTGCATCTCTGAGAGGAACACTCATGAAAGATATGGGATGCTCATTCCCCTCATCTAATTTCTAGGTCAACATGTTTTCCCAAGAATGATCTGATGCAAAAGAGTATATATAAAATGTCTTCAAATAATTGGGACTAACTAATACTAGTGCAGTAGCTATGGCCCTTTCATTTCATCAAACACCTACTTAGCTTCAGCAACCCACTCCACTTTTGCATCTTGCAACATCATTTCATTTAGTGGCTTTACTATTTCTACAAATCCTATGATAAATTTTTGAACAAAGTTAATCTTTCCAAAGTAAAACTTCATCTCCTTTTTGTTAGCAGCTGGTTGAATCTTTAGGATAGCCTAAATTCTGCTAGGATCAATTGAAATGTCATGCTCAGAAATGACATGTCCTAGGAGCTTCCCTTCAGTTACTCCAAATATGAACTTCATAGGATTAAGGGAGATGCCAAATTCTCTGCATCTCTAGAACACTTTGCATAAATATAAAATGTGATCACCTCTGTTCTTGGAGAAAACTGTCAGATGATCCATATAAATAATAATACACTTTCCCATGATATCCTTAAAGACAATATCCATCATCCTCTGGAATGTGGCCCCTGCATTGATCAACCCGAAGGACATTCTCCTATAAGAAAATGTGCACAACATGGTGGTGAAGGTAGTCTTATGTTTGTCTTCATATTGGACCATGACCTAATTATAGCCAGAGTAGCCATCTAGGAAGGACATCATTTGGGATTCGTTTACAATATGCAAAACCTCATCCAATGAAGGGACCAAATAGTTATTTTTTTTGGAAGCTCGATTAAGGTTCTTGAAATCCACACATAATCTTATCTCCCTATTCTTCTTATGGACCAGAACTAAATTGGCTACCCATGTAGAGTGTCTAACTAAAAAGATGATTCGAGCAGTGCATTAATAGGCCTATGTCTCTATTGAAAAGGTCTTGCTCTAGGCTTCAAGGGAATGGTGTGTAATAATCAAGGTTTCATAAGTCTTCAGATCATCATAACTCCATGCTATGACATCTTGATAAGCACGTAATGCATCTATCAGGCCTTTCCTTTCCTCGAGTATGTGCAGGATCATGATGGGCCAAAAAGTGGCGATATAATGGGTATGTGTAGGGTATGTGGTTGATGATTTTTCTTTTACACAAAATTGATTAAATGAAAAGGGTTTTTAAAGGAGATTCTTAACTCTCCACCAATATAAATTATGATTTACTTTGAATTTAATAAATAATTATTATTCATTTTCCATTTGAATTACGACTAAAGTCCTAATTGATAGGTTGATTGAAAACATCTATAGCTTTCAAACATTATCACATTTTTGAATCAAACATGTGTCACATTCTATACTCACATACTATAGGATTAAAAAACAAAATTGAATTTCATGAAGTTTTGACCAAGTTAAGGTGGTCGGATATTTTTTTATATTTTTAAAGTTGTAATAAAAAATTATAATTAATTATTTACTTGGAAAAAAATTACAAAAATATATCATCATCGGGACATGAGTCCTCTACTTATATATAAAATCTTATAAAAACATTATCATTTTATTGTGTTTATGGCCATCAGATAGACACCTTATTTTTTCCCTAAAATTTAAGTACTATTGCATTGAAATTTCAAATTTTCCCCAAACAAATTTAAAAATAAAAATGAACCTAGTAGTTTAGAAACTACATTCAATTTTCTACAGATTCTATTCTTGCATATTTTTAAAATAATATAGATAACTTATTCAAATTTTTATGTCAAGTTTCCTAACTTTGATTTTTCAGAAATTTTCACCACTTAAGGGCCTACTTTTCCATGATGATCCTACACATACCCCCTCTGAATTACACACCTTTCCTATGAACAAATTCTTGACATCATCAAGAATACCCATATTGTATGCTTCACACTGACTATCTATTGAATCCTTCTTGACCTATCAATCTTGGCATTTTATCCTATCAAGGTCAAAGATCCTCTCCAGCTACACCATCCCTCTTGGTATTGTGTTCATTTTTAGGTTGAGGACTCCTTCCTTATCTAGCTCAACTTCTTGGGGCTCCATTTCAAGAATTACTTGGGAAGTAAACACATCAAATATGGTTATGAAGTCCAGGATATTTTTTTCATCCTCAAACACTTGGAAATTCATAACATTATCTAGTACAGAAGGGACTGGTGTAAGCTCTACTGTGAATTTCTTCAATCTAGACAAGGATAATGGCTCCAATGTACTGGAAGCTTGTGCAAGAGCATTTGCAGTGTGATTCTTACTCATGGGGATTAACTAAATGTTGAATGCATCAAAACACTCAATCAAATCCCACACTCTATGTTTGCAGTTAGTCATCCTCCTTTCATGGTAGGAGTATTGCCTCCTTACCTATTTGACTACTAGTTGAGAATCTCCAAACACTTGCAACATCTTAGCTTTCTTCTTCAAAGACAAGTAATTTGTGGACTATTGCTTCATATTTTGCAACATTATTAGTTACGAGAATTACAATCTATGTGTTGCAAAGAAGGTTTTACCCATTGGGCTTATGAGCTCAAGTCTAGCACCTGCCCCTTGCTTAGACTTAGAACCGTCAAAGCATAAAGTGAAAAACTTGTTAGAAGGCCTACAAGTCTGAAACTTCTAGTACCCTTACTTTAGGAAGGATCTTGTTGAGCCATCAGTTGTTTCCCCTTATCATCTCTTGGAATTTCGTATATCTTGAATTTAACTACTTGAGGTGGAGTGATGCATCTCTTGATCTACTCTATAATAGTCTGGCAGAGACAATAATCAAGCTCGGGATGGGAGGCATTGTGTATTCTGCACCAGTTGGTGGTGCAAGAGCACCTACACCACAACATTTATTTTTGATCATTTGAAAACATGATGGGTTAATGTTGATGTTCTTAGGTTTATGTTTGTCTAATAAGGTCTAAAAAGACCAGTCCTAACATAAAAAGGAGGAAGCTTAAGTTTTCTATGGGTGAAATGCTAAATTTGCACTTAGAGAATCGTTGTAGCCTTGAAGGAAAAACATGTAAAATGTAAGGGGAATGCAAGAATAGAGTCTAGAAGCCATATTAGGGGTACATTAAAGGTGTCTAATTGGTTCTAGGTGTTATAAAGCAACAAACTTGCATAATAATGTGTATTTAGTAAACAATGGTCTTTTAAGTCAAATGGAGGGTAAAGTAGTTAAGAGGTAGTTGTAGGCATTGAAGGAGAAATTATATTGGTTTGTAAATATTTAAAAGCCTTGGAAAGGCACAAGGGAGGACTGTTGAACAAAGTGGTGAAGAGCATTCATCGAATAAAGGAGCAGATTTCAATTTTTCTTTCATTATCACTATTTTTTGAGTTTTCCTTCCTTTTGTACAGGCCGTACAAATAGTTGTGTTTTAAATCCTTTGTATTTTGGTGGAAGATGGTGAAATCATTCTTTTGAATTCATATTTGGGCTCAAACAATAAACTTGATTTGTATTTTGTTGATTTCATGTGGTCTACCTGTGACAGGGTTGTAGGGTCTCATTCTGAGTTTGTGATCATGTTTTGATGCCTCCCACCTACTGTTTGTGTTGTTTCTCGGTGGGGTGGCATGGATAGAATAGGGATTTCACATGTATTGGAGGAAGAATAAAGGCAGTCCTTGGTACAGTGTGAGAAAACCATGGTTGAAAGTGTCCATTTTCTTGTGAAAACGAAGGTTTTAAGTTGAGTTTTGGTGAACTCTGAATCTAGGGATGAGTTTCTAGTGGCATAAAAGGTCTGTGCAGACCCCAAAAAATTTTTTTGATGCTTTGAATTTGTCTGGAAGGGATCTATGTGGTGAATCTTGAAAAACCCTAGTTTATGTAGGGAAAAGGAGGGTTTTGTTGTACAACGGTCTAGAGGCCTCTAATCTGAGTAAAGATCATGAAATCTGAGGTTAGGAATGACAATAAAACTCTTTCCAAGGAGGTTTTGTGAAAACAAGAAGGTCTAATGGTACTTTTTTTGGAAAAGAGGGTTAATTTTGTAGCCTTTTGAGCAGGGTCACTTAATGAAGCTCTACAAAGTTGCAAAAGAACCTTGTGTGAATGATTGGGAATTGTATCTAATGTTGAGTGGATGCTATTTTGATTTTGTGTTAGTATTTTTGTAGACTTCTTGAAAAGATATGCTCTTTTGTTGATTTTTGGTGACTTTGAAGCTATAGTGTTGATATTTGAGAGAAGTTGTGTCAATTTGTTTCTTGGATTACCACCATCTCTGCATTAGTTGGGCAGCAACAATTCCTCAAAATTCATTTGCCTACCCAGATTTATCTGATCTTCAACACACTTTTGGATGAATTCTTGAAAGTTGTCAAACAATCCAAGATTACCATCACCCAATTCAAAATCCTCATCAGTTTCTATGAGTGCCTTAGTATTGTTGGAAGACTGAGTCAAGTGCTTAGGTATATCATGCATCATAAGAACTTTCCCTTCTCCTGATTCATCCATAACAACTGCTAGGATATCATTTCCTAAGCTTGCTTAAGAAATTAACACTTCATTAGAGGTATTCTGATATTTAGTAATTAAATACCTCAATTTGGGTTCTCTCTCAATCCTAATCTGATTTTGGATTCCCTTCCATGGTAGCCACATATGAGAGTGATCTATTGAAGTATATCCATTGAGGACTCTCATGAAATCTCTTCCAAGGATCATTTTGTAGGCATCAGGTATGTTGGCCACCTAGATATTAATAACTTGTTCCACACACAGGTCTAATGCTACTTGCATTGGGATCATGTTTAATTCTCCCACTACACTCACCTCAGCTTTATCCAACTAAATCACTTTATTCCGGGAGGAAGCAGGAGTAATTCCTAGAGGTTTATAGATTGATAATGGCATTACATTCGTTGAGGCTCCAAAATCCAATAAACAGTTATGCATACTTTTTCCAAATATATGAACAAAAATCAGAAAAGGAGGAGTATCCTACTTTTCTTGGAATAAACTCACTAGAGAATCAACCTAAACCACCTGAATTTTATCCTTTTCTTTGATCCTATCCCTTTCCTACACCTGAGGTCGATCCTTAGCAGGTTAGGTTGGTTGGCTCTAAAATTGTTGAAAGTTTTGACCCTTAGATTGTTGGGAATTCTATGCTTTTCCAACTACCTCCTGGACCACTAGCTCAGTAAAACCAACTTTCTTGATTGCAGATTCTTGTGAAAACTTTGCAATGGTTTGGTCACTCAAAGAACCTAACATAGCACTCCAAATAGCTGAACCCTTAACAACTCAAAAGATGAGAGGCTCACCTTCACTTTCTTGAGTTCCCTTGCTACATATTCTCCCATTTGGGACACAATCATCTTAGATTGGGTTCCCCTTGATGGTGTTCCTTGTTGATCCTTAACAACTTCTCCTTTTGAAGCATCATGAGATCCCCCTCTAGAGAAATGTTGCTTTGGAACATGTGGATATGAAGGGTTATTGCTAGCATTGGGATCAGGTGGAGTGTTGAAATTGTTTGGAGGTTTGGATGTGGTAAATGGTCCACCAGCTTGCCTGTTCCTTAAATCATACGGCCTAGTTCTTTGGTGAAACATCTGGACTTCATCTATTCTCTTCTCTTCTTCATCCAAAGGGCCATTGTCAATAGTTCCATCATTTTCAAATAGTTTTGATAGTGACTCTTCATTGTATATGTGTTCCAGTTTTGCACTTTCTCCATGGACTCTTCTTTAGGCCCATTCTCCTCACCTCTAGGAAAAGGAGCATGATTCAACACTAGCATTGGTGAATCATAAGGGTCTAGTGGCACAATTTATTGACCATATGTAGAACTTCCTACAACATATTGAACCTCCATGTAGAATATGGTTGTAGCTGTCTAGAATTGAAGACACTTTAATTTAGAATGTTGATTTTTCTTGTGAAGTTAGAAATATCTTTTTAAAGTAGCTTCTGCTAGAAGGACTATGTTGGTTGACTTTTTTGGATTGTTGGGCTGATCCAAGGGTGTAGGGACTCCATCGTTGTTAGGTTTTGTGTTCCAAGCCTTGTTTTGTCTCAATGGTGGTATCCTATCAAAATTTTGTCTTGATAATTGGCCTCTATCATAGATTTTTCCATGACCCCACATAGATTCCCTAGTATCTTGGCTATAACCAGACTTTCTATTGTCTCTATTGTCTCTATTATCTCTATTATAGGTAAATTATATACTTCTCTTAGCAGCTTGCAATTGGCTATTCTAGTTCCTCAAGTAGCTGACCTTTGTAGAAAACTTCTTAACTTGTTTTTTCAGCTTATCAAATCTATCCTTATCTAGATTACTTGGAACTGGCACTAAATTTGCAGAATTTTACAAATAGACTGCATGAGAACCCTAATTCAAAGAGAAATTTAGCACTTCATAATTCTACAAATAGCTTGGGATATTAGCCTACTGCTGAGGAAAAGCTGCTTGACCCACATTGTGTGAATAATTTGGTGCAGGGGATGCTTCATTCAATGGGGGTCCCAAATGAGAAACTATAGGCAGTTGTGGGACTGGATTCATGATCAGAGTCAAATTGGTTAAGGCTTAATTAATTGCCTGGACTTGTCCTAGATGAGAAATTGGTCCTAATGATGGCAAAGGTCCTGATAAATGTTTCCTTAAATATGTTCTTTCCTTAACTACCTCTATATATGCATCAAAAGAAGTAGCAGGGGGATTATGTTTCCACTTAATGAAAGTAGATGTAAGGCTATCCAATGCATCGTAATAAACTTCTTTGGCTATGGCATCATCCACAACATTAGGTGCATGCAACTGAGAGTAAGCATGATGGAACCTATTGTTGAAAGACCCTATTGGCTCATTTACTTCTCCTTTGACCTTAGTGAATTGAAGGTACAACTCATTAGTACTGATGGGAATCTCAAACTTAAGCAAGAAAGCATTCTCCAACTAAACCAAACTAGTTATAAAACCAGTTGATAAGTGATTGTACTAGTAAAAAGCCTCTTCACCTAGGGAATATGGGAAAATTCTACATGCAACATACTCATGATTAATTCCTCTATCCCTAAGGGCAGTCTGGAAAATCCTAATATGCTCCTCAGTCATTCTATTGGGATCACCAACATGGAACTTGGTGCAATTTTTTTTTTTTTTGGCATAGCATTGTAATTGTTAAAGAGTAGGGGTGAGGGATTATTTTTTAGAAAATCCATTGGTGGAGGTAGAGGTGGAAGTGGTTGATTAACCAGTATTTGATTCTACTAAATGGGTGAAGGGTTAGGCTCAATGGGAGTGGATTCAGTGGGAAAAGGCTCAAAATTATATGATGAAGAGGAAAATGATGGCTAAATGGGTGAAGATGATGATGCCTCTCCCTTTTTGGTCCTCCTTGACTGATTAGGGACTCCTAACTCCTGAAAATATCCTTCTGCTATAGACCTTGTTTGTCTCCTGGAACTCTATGGAGATATTGATGATAAAAAATGCTCTATCTTGTTGAAACATCCCTCCTTCTAGCACCAATCTATTGATGGTGTCTTCTACACAGCAACAACTTAGACATAATATGATATTGTATCTCTCTTGAAAGGTAAATCTCTATCAGCAAGCCTCAAGAGATGACCCCAAGGTCCCTAATGTCAGGTCTTGACAATGCATAAACAACTTAGTGATAAATGTGAAAATGTTGGTAATCACAAGGGGCCTTACAAATAAATGTTGGAAGTTCTCAAGTTCATCAAATATGACAATGTAATGATGCTCATGAGTCTTAAAAACTAATCCAATTTCAAAAGACATAGCAAAAGATAAGGGTTTTGGAGAGAGATTCTAAACTATCTCCTAAGATCAGTCATGAAAAACAACATAGCATTCAAAATGGACCAACCCTTCAAACCAATTACTGCTAAACCCATATTAAATCTACAATATCACAGAAACAGTGCAATCTCCTAAGGCATAAATATTTTTAGATCATGAATCATTCACACATCAAACCAAATTTTGTATTGAAATGAATAAATACCCACAATTGAACTCAACACAATAAGATACAAGCCCAGGATAACTTTACACAACAACTCACAAGATCAGTAAGCTACTAAAAGTATGGACCAAGGGTTGCTCAAACACTTCAAATACTATATCATCAACACAATTGAACTGCAACTATTTCTAAGATCATTTATAAATAAATTACTTAGAGCAATATATCAAAATATGAAACACAAGAACCATGCATAGATGAATAACACGGGTATGTGTAGGATCATGATGGGCCAAAAAGTGGCGATATGATGGGTATGTGGCTGACAACTTTTTTTTAACCCAAAATTAATGAAACGAAAAGAGTTTTTAAAGGAGATTCTCAACTTTTCACCAATATAAATTATTCTTTACTTTGAACTTAATAAATAATTATTATTCACTTTCTATTTGAATTACAACTAAAGTCTTGATTGATAGGCTGATTGAAAAATATCTATAGCTTTCAAATAGTATCACATTTTTTAAATCTAAAACATGTGTCACATTCTATGCTTCACATACTATAGGATTAAAAAAAAAATGAATTTCATGAAGTTTTGACCAAGTTAAGATGGTCAGACATACGAGTTTTTATATATTTTTTAAAAGTTGTAATAAAAAATTCATAATTAATTATTAACATGGAAAATAATTACAAAAAAATATGCATCACATCGGGACATGAGTCCTCTACTTATATCTAAAATATTATAAAAAAATATTATCATTTTATTGTGGTTATGGTGGTCAGACAGACACCTACTTATTTTTTCCTTGAAATTTAAGTACTACTGCATTGAAATTTCAAATTTTCACCAAATAGATTTTTTTTTTTAAATAAACCTAGGCCTTTAGAAACTACATTTAATTTTCTACAAATTCTCTTCTTACATATTTTTGAAATAATATAGATAACTTATTCAAATTTTTACGTCAAGTTGCCTAACTCTGATTTTTCTTAATTTTTTACCACTTAAGGGCCTATTTTTTCCATGATCCTGCACACACCCACACAAAGGAAACCAAAGAAAAATGTCTCCAATTGTATTTTCTTCACCAAAATTTTCAAGAATCCAAGTATCTCAAGTATGATCTAGCACTTTTCCAAAGCTCTAGCTAAAACTCTAACTTTTTTCTAACTGTATAACCCTTACAAATGAGGAGAAAACCTTCATTTATAACATCACATCATTAGGTCAGCCCAAATTAGGGTTTACAACTTAGGTCAGCAAGGGAGGTCGACCCTAACATATTTTAAATTTCCCTAATTCAAATTTACAATAAAATATTAGAGGTCAGCCTCAAAAGTCAACTTTTACAATAAATACTCCTGGCATGGAATTCAAGGTGTAGTTGATTCATATCTCCTTACAAGCTTGAAGTAGTGGGAACACATCTCAATATTTTCTAGCTTGGCATTCTTCCTT
The DNA here is from genome assembly GCA_007258455.2 of Sequoia sempervirens. Taxonomy (NCBI): domain Eukaryota; kingdom Viridiplantae; phylum Streptophyta; class Pinopsida; order Cupressales; family Cupressaceae; genus Sequoia; species Sequoia sempervirens. The sequence goes on from VDFB02047230.1 coordinate 467,592,322, forward strand.
ATCCTTTTCTCCATCTTTTCTACTAGAAATTTCCTTAACTTTATCAAGAACTAGGTCTAGGTCAACTTGGGTTGGGATTGAGATTAAATTAATCATGCCTTAATTGAATTTAATTATCTAGTATAGTTAGTCCCTCTCCCAATCAGAATAAAAACCCTAATATCTATCCAAGATGGGTATGTAAATTGCAACATCTTCCAGGTGGTCTTTTACTATTGGGCCATTTTCTCTAGGTGAATAGATTGCATGCCACCACTTTTGTAGCTATGCAACATTCAAATTCTTCTTTCCATACTTCTTTCTTCCAACAACTATCACCATGAGAGTGATGCAACTATCAGAAATTTCTTTCACTTTGCTTTGAGCGTTGGAGATCTTCTTTAGTGCCTTCATCTTGAGTTCATTCCTAAAGTTAAAGGACTATATCCACTCCATGACCTTATGAGTATTTTCCATTGTGATGGCACCTTATTTAACCAATACATCTATAGGGACCTAGAGTATCCTTTCTAATTCTTTAACAATGTCATCATATAGGTTCTTACAATCAAGGAGAAATTGTGTGATGTCTTCTCATACATTTGTAGTACCTTCTCAATCATGGCATCACCCCTCTTACTCACATCGTGCAACCATTCCTATGTATTCCTTATAGATGACTTTAATCTTTCAATCTCTAAGATAGTCTCCTTTGACAACAATCCTTCAGAGAATGAAGACCCCTCACTTCTTTGTGCTTGCAATGGATTGACAAGATGCTAAACATATTTATACACTTCTTTGAGTTGCTACTACAAATTCTCCTTTTATTCAGTTTCCTTGTCCAATCTCCTCAAAATTTCCTAAGATGACTCCTGAAATTCTTCCTTTCCTTGCTCCTTTGTGGTGGGACCCAAATTGATTGTTTGAACTTTATAATCCGAGGGCCTCACTATTGGCAACACAAGGGTAGACAACTAAGAGGTGGGGTGAATTAGTTGTCAAAGAATTTCAAACTTATTCAACTTGTTATACTTTATTCTCAGATCTTATCAATAACCATGAAAGCATAAATCAACAACACATTAGAAAATCACATAATACCAAGATTTTTTACATGGAAACCCTGTTAGGGGAATAACCATGGTGGAGGTCAGTTCACAAGATTATACCCTATTAAAAGTATAAAGAAATATGAATGGGGAATGCACATGCATTCAAGCACATTGTCTAGATCTCACTGCTCAATTACACAAAGGAAGACACATTGTCTTACAAAATATTTACATCCATAGGATTTGAACTGAGAGAATAGCATCTACTAATGCCTAATTACAATTTTGGTTAAGCACATGAACACTTCTTCACACTCTGCTCAATCTTCTTCACACTTTGCTTCTACCTTCAAAAAATCTAAACATTATTCACCCAAGACTCACACACTTCACATACTCATTCATTCAAATGATAAAACAATCACTCTTATATATCCGCAACATGAAATTACATCGCTACATGTCGGCCTCAATAAAATAATAAAATGAATACAAACTATCGACCCAAAACAATAAAGATTATTAATGTGAATCAACCATTTGGTTGGCCACAACATAGTGAAGACCCAAAATAAAATTCTCAAACATGAACCACCTTTAAAAATTAATCCTTGAAGACCACAACATGCTTCAACACCCTGTCGACCAAGAACATGAAAAACATGAACACACAAGAGAAGATCTTGAATCATGAGCACAACAATCAATGCAGACGTGCAACATAGATAAAGCATGATCTAGAAACATCCAAAAACATCATGAATCACCAGAGAAGAATCACAAAACAAATGAAATAACTATAATCACATCATCTTCATTCAGGAACATCAACTAAAGCAATAGAAAAATTGTCAGAATACAAATCCTTATAACTCAATCAAATCTTCACACAGATCTCTAAAACTCAACATGGATAAACAAGATATACTAAAAAAGAAACCCTTTAATCCACAACAACTGATCATCAATGTACTAAACTCACTGAAAGACTGAACTTCACTTCACCATTGACAACCTGCAACTTATTTCATTACAATTTTCTCAATATCCTCGACATATACAACATCTAAGACATTAATTTCAATAGTGTTGGCATCAATGAAAACCACATATCAACAACACAACCACAACATCCAACAATCTCCCCCTTTGGAATTGATGGTAACACATGATGCAAAAAACACCATCAACACAACTATCTTCAGCACTTACTCCCCCTTACGTTCTGACTCTTTTCTCCTCAACAAATCTTCTCCCACATGACTCTTCTCCTTAGATAATTCACAATTTTTCACATGACTCTTCTCCCCCTTTGACATCAATGAAAAAGATCTATTTTCTCCACAAAAGCTCTGAACCACATATATCAACATCTAACTACTCCCCCTAAGTAGCAGCCACCACAACATCAATCCGGCTCAAGATATGACTATGAAATGCACAGATTGATGCACAAGACAATGCATCTTAGTTCTGATTTAGAGGGGTAATCACCCCTAGCTTCCCTTTGAGATACTCAAAAGTATCCTTAGGCAACGAATTTGTAAAGATATCTACAATTTGTTCCTTAGTAGGCACATACTCCAATCTGACTTCCTTTTCACACACCTTCTCTCTCAAAAAGTGAAACTTGATAGATATATGCTTGGTCTTTTAATGCAATTCTGGATTCTTATAAATTCTAATTGCACTTGAATTATCACAAAATATAGCAACCGGCTCATCATACACAAATCTGATATCTTTCAACATTTGCTTCATCCATAATACTTGAGTACAATTGTTAGCAACAACAATGTATTCTTCCTTTGCAGTAGATAAAGAAATGACATTTTGTTTCTTACTTAACCATGAAATCAAATTCTTACCTAAGAAAAATGCATCACCACTAGTACTCTTTTTGTCATCCACATCACCTTCCCAATCAACATCAGTAAAGGAACTTAAGGTAAGATCATCATCTTTTGGATACCACATTCCAAAATCAACTATTCCCTTCAAGTATCTGAAAATCCTCTTCACAACTATTACATGAAATTCCTTAGGATCAACTTGAAATCTTGGAACAATACATACAATGTTCATGATATTTGGTCTAGTTTGAGTCAAATAAAGAAATCCACCAATCATCGATTTGTATCTAGTTTGATTTTCTTTAGAAGAATCATCATTTTGTGTCAGCTTGCATTTGGTCACCATAGGTGTACCAACTGGCTTTGAATCTTCCATACCAAACTTCTTTAGCAATTCTTTCACATACTTGGACTGAGATATGAAGATCGCTTTACTTAATTGAGTAATTTGCAATCCCAAAAATAATTTCATCTCACCAATTATATGCATCTCAAACTCATTCTACATCTCATCAATAAACTTCATGAAAAAACTATCATCTCCTCCAAAAATGATATCATCAACCACTACTAAATTTGACTCCATTTTCCAACAAATGTTCGTCGGTCTTTCGACAAACATTTGTTGGATAATCGATGAACTAATGGAATAATTTTTGTCGCCAATTTTTCGTCGAAATTTTGATGAAGAATTAAATGTCGAAATAATGGCCTAGATTCGTCGGTCATCAGTATCATAAAATGGCTATGTTGTTCATCGGAATATCAACGAAAAATTCATGTATCCACCAACGAATTATAGCCAAAATGCAATTGCAATGCCTCTTTCAAAGCATTTAAACAACACCAGAAGTTCATCACCATTTCGACGAAATGGGAAAGCATTTACGATGAATCCTTCGTCACAGCTATAGAAACTTTGTTAGACCTTTTTAGTGGTTCATCGGTTGCCTTCGTCAAAATTGTGACGAAACAATGCAATTTAAAAAAAAAATCGTTGAAATGTACCATCGTAGAGACTCTTGTCGATGACCTCTAAAGCCAACCCATCGGTGAGAAATCAATCATCAGCACATGATAGAAAACTCACTCTGATAGTCCATGTCTTGTCGATGACTTCCATTGGAAAGAAAAATCCAATGTCATGCCAATCTAACCTCTTTAGGATTTTAAAATAGACCTACACCATGTCATCGCAGAGACTCTTGGTGATGACCACTGAAGCCAACCCATCGGTGAGAGATCAATCATTGGCATAGGATAGAAAACTCACTCGGATAGTCCATGTCTTGTCGATGACTTTCGTTAGCAAGATAGATCCAATGTCACACCGATTTGACCTCTTCAGGAGTTTTGAACACTGCTGGTTATTAGCAAGACATTCTGAGGGTCTCGCCGATTAAACAAGTTTCTAAGAGCAATTAAATAGATGAAACATATTAATTTTCTTATTTTGGGGTTCTTTAAATCATAGAATAGATACATCTTCTTATGTAATGTACTTATATTCATATTTGAATTCGAGACCAATTGTCATTGCACATTCCATTTTACTTGCATAGAGTATTCTATAAGCAATATATTGATAATGCCAAATGATTTATGGTGTTGTACAACTCTACCTATCATCACAGTTATACTATCCCCCCTAGAGAATCCTGTAAAGAAAAGTTTACAATACCAAGTCAAATAATATGAAAAAGACTTACTTCCATACAAATTAAATGATTATTCTCACAATGGCAATTGTCTAATCGCAACAACAATTCCATGAAAGGTTATCCATGCTTCATAAAAGATGACTGATCATACATACAAATTGCAATATGCATAGAAAAATCAGTACACTTGAGAACAACCAAGGGCTAACAAGGGAAGGAGTTAAGAAATGTTTGAATTGAAGAGAAAATGTGTAGGGAAAATGTTGAGCAATGTCAGGAGAACAAAGCTTGTAGAACATATTCTTGACCTAATCAAGCTCTTGAGCAACTTAAACAAAATTAAAATACTAACACATATATGAGACATGTAATGAACTTCCAATATCTTCTATCATTTTCAATAATGGAGAGGTAGGTAAAGGAGAAATAATTATAATTGTAACACTATTCATAGTCCAGTAAATTATGTTCGTAATTTTTGTTCAGTGAACCTCAGTTTTATCATTATACTGCCCATCTAATACCATATTTTAATCCAGGGTTCAACTATCTGAGATCTAAAGAAGCACCTTCAATTAACCATTTAAAGTACTATAAAATAAGGTAAGACTTTTACTTGAGAAAGATTGGGTACACTTGTAGGATTAAAGTTCTCACAATCATCAGGATTTATTGGTACACAGACACAACCTGCAACATATGAAGTAATGGATGACTACAGGTTAGCAAAATGGTCCTTAATATGTGTTGTGTTTGCAAATTGATTGGTAGAAAGTAAGGTTACAAACA
>VDFB02047230.1:467597758-467843117 GCA_007258455.2 Sequoia sempervirens
GATCAAACCACCTTCAAACAAGCCCCCTTGGATAGAACCCCATTAGTTTTAAACCATACCTATAATGGAGTCTCCTTTACACCTATCAAAATGCTGATAAAAAACCACTTTTGATTTACCTTTTGGGGGATCAAATGAATTCATTTAAAATTTATTTCTTTTAAGTATCTAGTCCTTATTATAAGAAGCTTCTAGAAAAGTATAACTTTAATTAAATTTAATTTTATTATTATATTTATTTTTTATTTCTTCTGAATGTAGGTTTTTCACCAAAAATTAGGCTCTCTATTCTGCACATGTGAAAAAATAGCAGATTATCAAAACAAAAATTTGAAAAATATGAGTGCAACAGATATTGAAGTCCTTGATCCAACGAAAAAAATAAAATTGAATTTTGATACATACAAAAAAAGTTACACGTTATACGGTTGCGATGTGTCTGAATTATAATTGGTTTGACTTCAAAACTTGATTAAAGAAAAAATAATAAATAAAAAAATATTTAACCAAGTGGAAGCACTAGATATCAGAGTTAAAAATTTAAATTCGAAAGAATTAGTATTTTATCCTTCATCAAAAAAAATTTGTGCATTATACGGTGAGCGTCACTTTTTAAAAATGTTGTTTTATGAAAAAAACTAGTTTTTGAGGGAGATGGTAAAAGAAGTGCAATATAATTCCAAAATTTTTGAAAAAAATATATTTAGAATCTATAGACAAAATTTCACGAAACTCTAGTTTGTATCATCTACAAATTCTTCATGGTTTAGCTGCTATAGGTGCCCGAAAGTGAAGATTTAGTTATAAATAATAATTTTAGTGTTCAGTTTGGCCAAAAATTGTAAACCACTATTGTGGGATCACCGCCTCTTCGACATCATCAACTAACTGTTGATCCTGATCATCATCTATATCATCTTCTAGTTCTTTAGTATCTTCTTCTTCCATGACATTATACTTTACCAGCCTTCCTCTTGGATCATGTCTAACAACATATGACCAAACTAGTTTACCTGGAACCTTTGAGTAAAATACCTACTCACATTGGCTTAGAAGAACATAGGGTTCATTTCTAGCTCGCTCGATCGACCTTGTATTCACCATGGTAAATCCATTATCATGTTCAATAATAGTTCTCTTGGGATCATTTTCATTCAATCATAGCTTGTACCATAGGATGACAAACATAATTAATATGAAGGACTTAAAGTCACACTCAAGTATATCATCCAAAATCCCATAGTATCAATTTTTTGAGACTTTTGAATGTATGTCACTTCTAGATGAAACATTAGTCACCTAAAAGACTACAGTTATACCAGAATCACAAGTTTTCTTTGTGTCATCAAACTTTTTGATTCAAAATTTACGAACATTGCACCACATAGCCTTGTGGTGTTTCACCTGCAATATGTCAAACATGTAAAAATTATTGCAATATCATCAGTTGATAAACATATTCATTCTTGGCTGAATGTATGCAAATAAAACAATCTCAACATATATATACATCAATATAATTGAAAATAATTAAATAATATGGGTGATTAATATATTTATACGTACATGTTTATCTCTTAAACCATATGCTAGATCAATTTCCCTTTGTGTAACATTGGAATCTCCATTACGATGAGCTTCTTTAACCAATGAAGCCACACCTTCCCATGTTAATGTGTGACCAGATTGTTGACATCGTTCAATCCATACTGTCATCCAATCAATATTTTTTGCGACGTACAAATGTAGTCAATCCCACTCTCAACCAACTGTATCAAAAAAATTGAAATTCACAAAGATGTATAATTAGTTAAATACCATAGTATACGACCTTAATTTATAATTGATGTATATTGAAGATTAATAATTAAATAAGTACAATATACATAAAAACCATATGTAAAATGTATTCCAATTAATCCCCATGACCATCTTATAATTACCTCACTTTCCTCAATCTAGCTTTCCCCATCAGGTACTCCCCTTCGAATTTTTTAATGGAGTTGGGATCCCAAATGTGATTTACATGGATCTTTGTTGCAAACTTAAGAATATATTCATTAATGTACACCATGGTCTGGTATACCATATATCCCTCCACCATAGAACCCTCAGGATGTGCTCTTTTTCTAACCAAAGCCTTCAAAAATTTGAAGTTCCTCTCAACCATCCACATTGACCTTGTGTGTACAGGTCCACAATTCAATCTCCTCAACTTGGTGTATGAGGTAGTGTTCTTGTGCATTGAAAAATGTTGAAGGTAGACACTTTTACATTTCACACATTAGACGAGAAATTTTTCTCTTCCAATAATTTATATCTTCTTTATGGATTTCTTTAGATGATAACCATCTACAAGTGATTCAAGGCGCAAATATATTAACAATATTTAACAAAAATATATAGTATATTACATACCAAGTAAAAAAAATGGCAATTATAAGATATATACAATGAATTGAACAAATATCGCTACTTCATGTATTTTCCAAGATCATATATAACTTGCTTGACATTGTTGTCGAAGTTGTCTAGGAGAGATACAGGTAGAACATACTGCAACAATTATAAAATGATATTTTCATTATTTTTCCAAAAGTAGTAAACATAATACACTGAAAAATACATGCATTATACAAGTGTATAGAATATACTAGAATAATTACTTTAATGAAGGTATGTCAATCATGTGTTTTCATCCCTAACCCAAATTCACCTTTCTTTGTTATTATATTGTTTATGTTCACAATAAATCCTGTGGGAAATCAAAATTTTTGTATGACTTCTTTTATAGCATTGCATTGCTGCTCCATTAATAACCAAGGAAGGGAACTTATATTAATTTGGTCTCCTTCACTATATAATTGAATGATATTTTTCATTGCATGATTGGCTTCTTGAATGCCACTACAAATTTTGACAATTTTTTCTTTGTCATGCCTTCCATCCAATATTTCCCATAACGTTTCTATTTTATTCTTTCTGATATGCATTGTATCAAACAAATGCCTAATTTGTAGTTGTCACAGTAGGGAAACCTACTAAATTGTTTGGGATAACTTTTCAGTCCTTGTGGAAGTCGGCCATTAATGCCTTGATGACCTTCATGAAGCATATAAGTTAAACAAATTAACAACAATAAATATCATTGTCAATTACAACATGAGTAAACACACCACAATATAAAAATATAAATTCAAAACATATCATATATGATAGATAAACAATTTGATCTGATGTATAACCTTGACGATTAATTCTATTATATTCCAACTTCCATAGGTGAGGTGTCATTCTTCATGGTTTTGATGTAGTCTTCTTTCCCATTGAAAAAGATGTTTTTAGTAGTTCAATACTTCATTTATCGGAGAGGTGCTAACCATCAAACAACCCTTAAACCTGTTGAATGACGAGATCCCAAATTTTACCAAAATTGACATGAAATTTCCCTTTGTTTGAAGACCTGCAAGATCATATATAATTGGATTAAATATGTCAATTTTTATAATTATATATAATGAATAGATTATTTAAAAAACATGCATGATATCTACTTCATAAAATTAAATATTGTTAAAGTGCAGTTGAACATTATAACATACCACAAAAAATGTGTTAGCCCTTGGGCATCATGAATTGTCCATAAAAGCATTGCATGGAATTGAAATTTTCTTTGTCCTATTGGTCTAGAGACATCATACATAGTGACACCATTCCATAAATTTAGCAACTCGTTGATAAGTGGCTCAATATATACATTCATATCTTTAACTTGGTACTTACCTAGTTGAATGAACATAAACATTACATAATTATTATAACCATTTTACTAAAATATGTATAAATTAATGTACATGACTATTGAATGAAGAAAATATAAGTCATTATGCAACAAATAAGACAAATGAGACGTTACTACGTTAAAAAAAAATGATGTAAACAAATACCTAGAACAATCATTGACAACATTATGTGCTTCCTCTTTATTGACATCCATGGAGGATTGTTATTGTTGATAACAAAAATAGGCCACATCGAGTAAATAGATCTCAACTCTCCAAATGGATTGACACCATTCACTACCAATGAAAGCCTCAGATTACGAGGTTCTTCTTTAAAGTGTGGCCATTTTTCTTCCATGTCCCTAAATGTAAAACCATCCGCATGAATTTGAAGAATGTCATCTCCACTTCTATTATGTGCATGGTAATCCATAAATTTTGCTAAGCTTTCACACCTAAATAATTGTTGCATACGTGGAATAATGATAAATTAACAAAGAACCTTGCGAGACACCTTTTTTGTTAGTTGGTCTGTTTGATATCTACTAATATGACATTCTGGACATTCTGATGCAAATTCATGTTGTTTATGATATATAATATGATCATTGGGACATGCATCTATTGCTTGATACTTCATTCCAATATCTTTCATAATGCCAGATAAATATCGGTATGATTGAGGTAAAATATTTGATGGTTGTAAAAAAAATTCACCAATCAATCTACAACAAAAAATAATTTGTTAATATAAAGAATATTAATGGTACATATTTCATCCTTTATTTACTAGTGATGAACTAACAACAATTAAAATAGATGAAAAAAAGACATATATGACATACCTTAACATCCGTGAGATTGCTATGTTTGATAAACCATTCATAACCTTCAAGTTCAACAACAACAATACAACAAAGAGAAGAATTGTTTGGGAACCTTCATAAAGGGGCTCGTATGCCTTCTCAATTACAGGTAAATCATGAACATCATCAAATTCATCTTGATCATCATGATCAGCTTTGCCACTAAATGTGTCATGGATCAATGTATTTGTACCATCATCTTCAACTGTGTTTTCTGGCGCATGATCATCTTCTTCCATAGGATCATTAACTTCATCTTCGATATTCACAGCTCCATGTTCGTCCACTTGCAAAAATACATTCTTCAGGCCGTGATAATCCATATCATGTGCACTAGGGCGCCCCACCTTTCTAATAATGATAGAAAAAAATAAGCCATGATCATGATCAAGTGATTTTATATATATATATATATATAATGTTAAAATGATATAAACATTTACAAATTCAATCAATATAAACACATATAATGAACAACTTACCAATGGACGATAATCATGCCCCCCTTCAACGTGACCATGCTACCTACAATGTTTCTCAAATAAGCAGATTAAAAGTCATCTTGTCTTTAAGCCCTTACAATTATTGCAAGGATAATAGCATTTCCCATCACCCTTTCTTTTCAATCTATCCCACAATCTATCAAGTGTCTCTTGATTTTATTCTGGACTAATATTATCTGACATGATTTTTCTTTACCAAGCTTGAATATTTAGATCTTCAAAAAATATTAAACTCACTCTCCAATAATTTTTATTCATAGACAGGTAACAAAATCTAATAATTCTGATATTTTACACCAAAAAAATTCGGCATGCAACCACCCCTGCAAAAGAGAAGATAGTCTGAAGTTAATAACCCCAAAAAAAACTTGTAAAATGCTAATTCCAAAACTTATTAAATTCTGATTTTACTATGATTTCCAACCGTTAGACTCCTAAAATCAGAATATTGAACTTGCACAACAAAATCTGAAAATGCGCAAGTCTAAAAATGAAATCTGATGAGATGTTGCTTTAAAATATGATTTTCAAACTTGGAAGTACAAATCTGACTTCACAAATGAATTCTGGGAAATGACAATGACTACCCTCAACCTGGCAATAGCTTCTTGAATTTTTTCTCATTTTTCCCAAGAAAATTGTCCTTAGTTCTCCACAAACTATAGTAAGTATAGCAAAACGTTGTCACAATAAATAGTTGAGCTCACTTTTTATTTATGTCGGCCTCAATTTTGACTTCACATGTTTGTCAAAATTTCAAGAAAACTCTTTGTCACAATTTCGAAGAAATAATAGGTTTGTCAAAATTTCGATGAACGTCGGGGATAATTTTTTTTTTTTTGAAAATTACACATTAAATATCACTAGTACCTGACAATACATCTAATTATCCATCTTTCGTCGAAAATTGTCATCAGATTTTGCAGTCAAATGAGTTAGTGAACAAAGACTTCAACAATCAAATCTTTATTATGATCAATCTTGAAATACATATTACTATAAGTAGTTCATTTGTTAAATGCAAGCTTCAACAAATACTTTTCCAATCTGGCATACCATGCTCTTCGGGCTTGCTTAATTCCATACAATACTTTCTTCAACCGAAAAACCATATCTCCCTAATCATTCAAATGAAATCCATTAGGTTGCTCAACATACACTGACTTGACATCCATTTGATAAACCTTGTATTTTTTATAAGTAGCATACGCAAGAAATAATCTCACAGATTCAATCCCAGCAATAGGGGATAATGTTTTTTCAAAGTCAATTCCTTCCATTTGTGAATATCCTTTACACACCAATCTTGCTTTATTTCTAACAACTTCACCTTTTTCATTTAGCTTGTTTCTAAAGACTCATTTAGTTCCAATTACATTTTTTTCTTTAGGTCTAGGAACAAGAATCCATGTATTATTTTTCTCAATTTGATGTAACTCTTCTTTCATTGCTTCCACGCAATGTTCATCTTTGCATGCTTCATTCACATTATTAGGCTTAGTCTTTGAAACCAGACAGTATTCTTCTGCAATCCTTCTCCTAGTTTGAACAGCTTTGTTCTTATTATCTATAATATGATCTTCTAAATGATTTAGTCTTACATACCTTGGAGTCTTAGGACGTTCTTGAACTTCTAGCTCTTGTGATCTCTCTTCTACACTTTCACTAGTTTCTTCCTCTTGATTTTCTTGATTCACTGTTATTCTGATCATTTGAATCATATCCACAGGTTCCAGATGGTCTAGCTATGTCTTCATCAACCTTGACATTTTCACTTTCAACTATTTTCCTCAATCTCTTGTTGTAGCATCGGTAGGCCTTGCTCTTAGTAGAATAACCAAGAAAAATTCCTTCATCACTCCTAGCATCAAACTTTCATATCTCTTCATCTCTTCTGATATAGCATTTACTCCCAAATATTTTGAAATATCTAACAGTAGGCTTATGACCAGTCCATAGCTCAAAAGGGGTCTTACCAATATCACCTTTGACTTGTACCCAGTTGAGGATGTAAATAGCAGTACTTACAACTTCTCTCCAATAGATATGAGGAACATTTCCTTCCAACATCATAGTTATAGCAGCATCTTGAACTGTCTTGTTCTTCCTTTCCACAACTCCATTTTACTAAGGGGTCCATGGGGTAGATAATTGACTCTTTATCCCATGAACTTCAAAAAAATAATTAAACTCATGGGAAGTGAATTCACCACCTCTATCTGATCTCAAACATTTAATCTTTAGACCCATCTCTATCTCAACCATAGCCTTCAAAATTTGGAATTTCTCCAAGGCTTTAGATTTCTCCCTTAAGAAAGTAACCCACATCAATCTAGAGTAATCATCAATAAGTAATATGAAGTACTTGTCTCCTTGTAAGATTCTAATTCTAGAAGGACCACACAAATTAGTATGAACAAGCTCCAACACTTCTTTTGAACAATGTTGTTTGCTCTGAAATGAAATTCTAGTTTGCTTCCCTAACTGACATTCCTTGCATATAGTATTAGTAGGCTTTACCAACTTAGGAAGATCTCTCACTCCTTCAGTAGAACTTATCTTGATAATATTGTCAAAGTTTACATGACATATTCTCCTTTGTGACAACCAACTTTCATCAACTTGATCAATTAGACAACTTTTACTAGTAGTATGTTGGACTATTGTTGTCATTGATGTCAAAAGTGCAAATCATGTAAGGGAGATTGTTGGCATATTGAATGGGTTTCTCGAGAGCTTCTTAGACAAGTATTGGGTAGGTCATGATTTCAATGAAAATATCCTCATTCATTGGTTCATTCTCTCAATCTAAAGCCAAAGTTGTAAGGAGTCACAAAGTTCCAAGTTTTCCTAACCTATGTCACAGGGTTTGCAAGTTTCGTAACCTCCCGACTTCAGGACTTAGCTAATGGAGTGATAAGAACGGTGAAAATGAATGGAGTTGCGGAGTTCCAATATTTTATAATCTATGTCACAGGGTTCTCTAGTTTGGAAACCTTCTGAATTAGTGATCTCCTTGTTGTCAGTGAAAGTAAATGGTATCATGGGGTTCTAAGTTTTCCTAACCTTGTCACAAGGTTCTCAAGTTTTGAAACTTCCCAACTTGGAAACTAAGTGATGAAGTGATAAGGAGTAAGGAAGCACTCCATGTGGGACCCAACCTTAATGATGATGCAGACACGTGGCATGATGGGTTGGAGTTGTGACATGGTGATGACATGGACATGTGATGATAGCATGTGGACCCCACATTGGAATGATGCATTCAATGTTGGGAGTTAATATTTAAGTATTATCCAAGAGAACTGTTGAGAATATTGTATATTCATTTTTGATGCTCTGGAATTGCACAAGCGATGGATGCTTGTCTTGGTGGGACCTTATCTGCGTGGATGGTGAAGTCAGTTGTATGGAAGTGACATGGATATCACGTTGATGGTGGGGACCACTTGAGAAATGAGTATGATATTGACTGCGGGACCTATTGTGATGATGGTTAATAGATGGCAATGAATGATTGCATCAAGGCCATCAGTAATGGTGCATGATCAAAATTTGCGATTAAGAACATCTGATAGTGCCCATCAATTTTGCTAAGCTTTTGGAGGATACTGGCTATGTCCCATGGGGTCAACAAAGAATGGCGGAGATTAATCCACGGTGGATGGATATTGACCATCGATGAAGATGGTGAGACCCAACAAAGAAAGAAGCAAAGGTGATGATATGAAAGATTGACGATGGTGGTTTAAGTGATCGATTATCCAATGGTCAGGGTTTAAAGTGACAATAGTGAATGATAATCATAGGATCAAGGCACAAAGGAGTTGATCAATGGCCAGAGTTCAAATGTAGAGATCTGAAATGAATATGTCAAGTGTAAACAAGGGTTTGGTTTGAAAAATGACACAGGAGAAAGAATTAATTTGTCCAACTATCTCAGCGACCATGTAAATGAAGATTTGATCTATTAAGCGGTGGCACAATTTGCAAAATATTTAAAGATCGAATCAGATTGAATGATTGCAAGAATGCATTAAATTCATATTAGATTCTAAGGTATGATAGAATTTTATTCTTAGAAAATTCTCTATTATAGAATAAAATGTTGTACGACTCGATGCAAAGGTATGGCAATTTTTGAAGAGCTACACAGTATGTGTTGGGCACGATGCTCTGACAATGATGGAAGTAGGTGAAAAACCCTAGCAGTGATTCCAATGTATATGAATTGAATGAGGGGAATTATTGAGACATGGATAATGAAGAGATTTTATGAATGTTGAGGAAGGTGAACTATAACAGAAAGAAAATTTTGAAAATTCATGTAGCTGGTTATAGTGGAGTAAGGGAGAACTGAGAGAGAGAGAAAGAGCTTATGTGTTGTATTGATGCATCTTAGGCTTTGTAGAACCATTTTATGCATAGTATATTGCAAAAATTTGTACGAGGTTCTAGCCTCCATTTTTCATTGAGTTGTAGCTCAGAATAGGGTGTAGTAACATCCTTGAAGTTGTTGCTTCCTTGGGTTGCAGCCCTAAACATTGTAACTAAACTTTGAAGCTTGTGAGGATGGATTAGGATAGTAGATCCCAACAACATTTCTCACCGTGGTTTTTCCCATCTTGGGTTTTCCATGTACATACTTTTTTATGTGTTGATCTCTCTTGTGCTTGTGGCTATTATATTTGTTAGTATTTCAATCTTCACATTTGAAGTTAAGGTTGAATATGTAAAAGGGCTAAAAATTTGAATATCTATTGATTCACCCCCTCTTAGTAGATCATTGTGTTCTAACAATTGGTATCAGAGCACCAGGTTCCCTAGGAGAAGCTTAACTAACTCAAATAGATCTTGGATAGGTGAACATAATGGCATTTCAGGAAGGCTTAAACAATCCACCTAAGTTTGATTGAACAAACTATGCTAAATGGAGCTCATTAATGGAAGGATACTTAGTCTCTCTTGGAACTGAAGTTTGGGCATGTGTTGAGACTTAATATAGTATTCCTACTTATCATGTAGAAAAGAAGATTCATGAGGACAATATTAAAGCATGGTTTGTTATTATGAACAATTTTCCTGACTCTATACATAGAAAAGTTATGCATTGTAAAACTGCTTATGATGTCTAGGAAAAACTTAAGAAAATCTATGAAGGTGACACCAAAGTGAAGTTGGAAAAGTTACAAGTGCTGAGAGAAAAATTTAAAGGCTTGACGATGAACAAAGAAGAGAAGATTGCAAACTATCTTTAGAGAGTTCATGATGTGGTAAATGAAATTAAAGGATATGGTGTAGATCTAAAAGAAGAAGATGTTGTGTTGAAAGTTCTCAAGTCCATGACAACTAAATATGATGCCAAGATTTCTGCTATTGAAGAGGGAAGATAAATCAATAAACTTACTCTTGATGAGGTGCATGGCATAATTGTTGCATATGAGATGAGAATGCCAAGTGTTGAATCATCCACAAGAGAAGTTGCATTTAAGGTTGTCAAGAAAGACAAAGATGAAGATGATAAGAAAGAAAAAGTTGTCATTGCATCTGATTATGAAGAAACTAATGAGAAAGAAGAAAATTTCATAAGAAGGCTAAGAAGAGGATCCAACAAGTATAAATGTATGCTCCCTCTTAAGTGTTTTAATTGTGGTAGAATAGGTTATTTTGATTCAAAGTGTCCATATGGTAAAGAAGACATTTCCTAGAAAGAATTTGATAGTAGAAAGAAGAAATAATTCTACCCTGAAATAAAGAACTTTGGAAAGAATAAGAAGAGCTTGTACATCAATGAAGAAAGTGAAGTTTTTGATGCTAGTGATTGTTTAGAAGAGGATCAAGGCCATGCCCTTATAATGAGAGATGATAGAAGATAATTTCTATTCATGGCTAAAGAAACTAAGGATCAGGAAGATGCACAAATTGAGGACTCATATGAAGGAGAAGAGGAGGTAGTTGTTGATCTTGAAGGAGAACTAATTAGTGCTCTTGAAGATATTAATGAACTAAGAGACAAATATGATGATCTTAAGAGAGAAAACAAGAAGCTAAAAAGGAATGCTCAAAAGGAGACTAACAGACTAACACAAGAACTTGAAGAGTTCAATAAGGTGTTAGTAGGACTAAAAGTTCATCTAGAAGAGCTTAAAAGAATTGAGGATGTCATGAAATCTAAATTACAATATGAGATAGATAGATGCTCGAAACTTGAGGCAGAAATAGTTTCCTTAAGGAAAGAATTGGAGAAGGCCAATGAGCATATCAAAAATGGACTAAAGTTGAAAGGTGGTACATATATTCTGAATGAATTGATAAGTACACAAAAGCCTGCAAATAAAGAGAAATCTGGTTTAGGTTTGGAAAAAGGGAAGAATTCATTTATGGATGTCTCTAAAAAAATTTATGAAATATTTAGAGCAGGAGAAAAATAAGTCCCAAGTGAAGAAAAATCTAACAAGGAGTAAGCTTCTAAAGATGAACAAAAATCTGATAAAGAAAAGAAACCGATCGAAGTCAAGGAGGACAACCAGACAATTCTTGATCAACAAAAGAAGATGCAAAATGTAAAAAGAGCAAACAATGATGGATTCACAAGAGTACACTATCCAAGGAGGCCTAGAAAATGAAGATCACCTCATCCAGCCGAAGGAAACTACATGACTAGGTACTCATCGTATTTCAATAGGTATTGCTATACCTATAACAATTTTGGTCATAGGGCTAGAGAATGTAGAATCATTCTAAGGAAGAATACAAATTTTGCAAGCAAGAATCCATTTGCTCCCTTGGTTGGTATGGATATAATTTGTTATAGTTGCAACAACTTTGGTCATATAGCTAGAAACTATAGAGCAAGATTTACAGGACCAAGTGTGAAATCTGAGAAGAAGAAATCCTCACCTGCTAATAAAGAGAAAGGAAATAAGACTTCTGAGATAGAAGAAAACAAAACTAAGAAGAATCCCAAGAAGATATGGAAGGAGAAAGAGTAGGGATCTTGTGTCACTTAGTCTATGATTGCCCAAATGTCTTAACATGCAAAGGAACAAGATCTATGGATTTTTGATAGTGGTTTCTCCAAGCACATGACTGATAAAAATAAATTCATTAAGCTTGAAATTAAAAAAGGAGGTTCAGTAAGTATAGGTGATAATATTGCTATCAACATCCATGGTAAAGGAATTTTGAGCATAGATGGAAAGAACAAAACTAAAGATGTGCTCTATGTGGAAGGTCTAAAATACAATCTTCTTAGCATCAGCCAAATATGTGATAATGGATACAAAGTTGTATTTGATTTTGAAGGCTACAAGATAATATTGAATGGTAAAATAATTGCTCACGAGATAAGGACTAATAGTAATCTCTACAATCTCTATGAAGTGGAAGGCCAAACATGTCTAATCAGTCAAGTAGATGAAAGTTGGATGTGGCATAGAAGACTAGGAAATGTAAATTTTGACAACCTAGTGAAAATAAGTTCAAAAGGTCTAGTTAGAAATATGCCTAAGATTGCAAAGCCTGATAACATCATTTGTCAAGGTTGTCAGCAAGGAAAGAAAACAAAGTCTAAATTTCCCACAAAGGATTACTATACTATGAAATCCTTGGAAATAATCCATGTTGATCTATGTGGTCCAATGAGGACAAGAGCATCTCAAGGAGAAAGATGTTCCATGCTATTGATTGATGACTATACTAGAATGGCATATGTTACATTTTTGAGGGAGAAGGGTAAGGCTTTTAAAGCATTTAAAAGTGATAAGAAGCTGGTAGAAAATATGACTGATAGAAGAATTAAATATCTCAGGTCAAATAGAGGTGGAGAATTCATGTCAAGATAATTCATGGAATATTGTGAAGATCATGGAATCAAGTGCCAGTATTCAGCCCTAAGAACACCACAACAAAATGGTGTGGTAGAGAGAAGAAATAGAATTGTGAAGGATATGGCTAGGGCTATGTTGAATGAGGAAAACTTGGTATATGCATTTTGGAAAGAAGCAGTACAAACTGTTGTATACATTCAAAACATAGCACTTATAAGATCTAACAGTGGTAGAATGCCATATGAATTATGGTGTTGTTGGCCTGCTTCAGTCAATCATTTCAAGATATTTGACAGTAAGTGCTATATTAAAAGAGAAGATGAAAACTTAGCAAGTTTTGAGTCAAGATGTGATGAGGGGATATTCTTGGGGTATTCCAACCAAGGCAAAGCTTATAAGTGTTATAATAAAATATTGCATAGAATTATAGAGAGTGTACATGTCAGGGTTGATGAAAGTGAAAATCGAGGTTAGCCTAGCAGAAACAATCTTGAAAGTGAGTTAGATGAAGATGACATAAGTGCATGAGTTGAATATGAGGAACAAGAAGAAGAGAATGAGCAAGAGGTTGAACGTGCTCCTACAAAATATGTGCAAAAAGATCATCTTGATGATTAGATAATCGGTGAAAAGAATACAGGAATGTAGACTAGAAGGAGACTTACAAAGGACAAGGAACAAGTAAACTTTCCTCTCTTGTCTCAAATTGAACCAATAAGTTTTGATGAAGTTTATAAGGATGAAAGCTGTTTAAGAGCAATTGAAGAGGAATTTAATCAAATTAAAAAGAACAAAACTTGGGAATTGGTTCCTAGACCATCAAGCAAGAATATAATTGGCACAAAATGGGTATTCAGAAACAAGTTGAATGAAGATGGAGTTGTGGTCAGAAACAAAGCAAGATTAGTATGCAAAGGATATGCACAAGTAGAAGGAATTTATTTTGAAGAAACATTTGCTCCAATTGCATGATTAGAAGCTATTAGAATGTTTCTCGCATTTTTTGTGTATAGATGTTTTAAGGTATATCAAATGGATGTCAAATCTACATTTTTAAATGGAAACCTTGAAGAGGAAGTATATATTGAGAAGCCAAAAGGTTTTCGGCTGTCAGAGGATGATGATTATGTCTAAAAATTGAGGAAAGCACTATATGGTTTGAAGCAAGCACCAAGGGCTTGGTATTCAAGATTAGATCAATATCTACAACAAGGATTCAAGAAAGGTTGTGCTGATAGCAATTTGTATCTCAAATCTAAGGATAAGCAAATGATCATTATTGTAGTTTATGTAGATGATATTATATTTGGTGTTAGCAGTGATGTAATGTGCAAAATATTTTCCACAAACATGCAAGATGAGTTTGAAATGTCCATGTTAGGAGAACTCATATTTTTTCTTGGTTTGCAAATTAAACAAACTAATAAAGGTATTTTTATATTGCAAACCATATATGTAAAAGAAATGCTTAAAAAGTTTGGCATGGAGGATTGTAAACTAGTCAGTACTCCCATGATTACTTGCTGCAAGTTGAGTAAATTAGATGAGTCACCTAATGTAAATCATACTTTGTATAGATCAATGATTTGAAGTCTACCATATCTAACTGCATCAAGGTCTGATATAATGCAAGCAGTTTGTATGGTAGTTTAGTTTCAGGCATAACTAAAAGAATCACATGCCAATGCAGTAAAGAGAATCTTTAAATACATCAAAATTATTGTTGACTATGGTTTATGGTATTCCAAATGTAAAGATTTCACATTAACAACATATACAGATGCATATTAGGTAGGTAGTGTGGATGATAGGAAGAGTGCCAGTGGAGGTGCATTCTTCATGGGGAACAAATTGGTTTCCTGGATGAGAAAAAAGAAAGAATCTATTACTCTTTCTACTACAAAAGCATAATATGTTGCAGCAGTTGCTTGTTACACTCAAGTCTTATGGATGAAGCAAACTTTAAAGGACATCAATGTAGAGTATAATGACCCCATTTCAATTCTTTTTGACAATTCAAGTGCCATTAATATCTCAAAGAATCCAATGATGCACTCTAGAACAAAGCATATATCAATCAAGTATCACTTCATCAGAGAAAAAGTTGTAGATAAAGAAGTCAGCGTGGAGTATATTCCCACCAAGGTACAAGTGGTTGATATATTTACAAAAACCCTTCCTACATAGCAATTTGAATACCTGAAGCAGAAGTTGGGAGTAGTTTCTCCCACTTCATATCACTAATCTCTAGTGATAGGGCATGTATCTAGGGGGAGCTTCATTGATTAGTTATCCAACCCTAGTTAAGACTAATGTGATCAAGTCATGAAAATTGCAGAATTCAAAATTGGAGCATTTCTAATGACTTGATGGTTGTAGCATTCAAAATTGAAGCTTTTCTTTAGGAGGAGTGTACCCTTTTCCATTGATGTCAAAGGGGGAGAAATGTGTTGCTAAACAAATGAGATGAGATGTATTTCATAGGGGGAGTTGTAGTGTTACAGTGTGTTAATCAAATTAGCGTTGAGTTTCAATGGTGCCTGCTTGAATAGTTAGAGTTTTTCCATCAATTCCAAAGGGGGAGATTGTTGGATTATTGTTTTCATTGATGTAAAAAGTGTAAATCATGTAAGGGAGATTGTTGGCATATTGACTAGGTTTCTTGAGAGCTTTTCAGAAAAGTATTGGGCAGGTCATGATGTCAATGAAAATGTCCTCATTCATTGGTTCATGATCTCAATCTAAGGCCAAATTTGTAAGGATTCATAGAGTTCCAAGTTTTCATAACCTATGTCGTGGTATTATCAAGTTTCATAACCTCCTAGCTTGGTGACTTAGCTAATGGAGTGATAAGGATGGCAAAAATGAATGGAGTCGCAGAGTTCCAATATTTTCTAATCTATGTCGCGGAGTTCTCAAGTTTGGAAACCTTGTGACTTAGCGATATCCTTGTTGGTGAAAGTGAATGGTATTGTGGGGTTCTAAGTTTTACTAACCTTGTTGTGGGGTTCTCAAGGTTTGAAACTTCCCAACTTGGCAACTAAGCGATGAAGCGATAAGGAGTAAGGAAACACTCCATGTGTGACCTAGCCTTAATGACGATGTAGACATGTGACATGATGGGTTTGAGCTGTGACATGGTGATGACAAGGACATGTGACAATTGCATGTGGACCCCACATTAGAATGATGCATTGAGTGTTGGGAGTTAATATTTAAGTCCTTTCTAGGAAACTTATTGAGAATATTGTAGATTCCCTTTTGATGCTCCAGAATTTTACAAGCAGTAGATGCGTGTCTTGGTGGGACCTTATCTATGTGGATGGTGACGTCAATTGTATGAAAATGACATGGATATTGTGTGGATGGTGGGAACAACTTGAGAAATTCCATAGGAGTATGATGCCGACTATGGAACCTAGTGTGATTATGGTTAATAGATGGTAGTGAATGACTGCATCAAGGCCATCAGTAATGGTGCATGATCAACACTTGTGATTAAGAACATTTGATGGTTCCCATCAGTTTTGCTAAGCTTTTGGAGGATACTGGCTCTATCCCATGGGGTCAACGGAGAATGGTGGAGATTAATCCATGGTGGATGGATATTGACCATCGATGAAGATGGTAAGACCCAACAAAGAAAGCAGCAAAGGTGATGATATGAAAGATTGACAATGGTGGTTTAAGCAACCGATTATCCAACAGTCAAGGTTTAAAGTCATAGTAGTGAATGTTGATCACAGGATCAAGGCACAAAGGAGTTGATCAATGACCAGAGTTCAATTGCAGAGATCTGAAATGACTATGTCAAGTGTAAAAAAGGGTTTGGTCTGAAAACTAACACAGGAGAAAGAATTAATTTGTCCAACTATCTTAGTGACCATGTTTAAATGAAGATTTGATCTATTAAGCAGTGGAACAGTTTGCAAAATATTTAAAGATCGAATTAGAACAAATGATCGAAAGAATGTATTAAATGCATATCATATTCTAGGGTCTGACAGAATGTTATTCTTAGCAAATTCTCTATTACATAATAAAATTTTGTGTGACTCGATGTAGAGGTATGGTGATTTCTGAAAAGCTGGAAAATATGTGTTGGGCACGATGCTTTGACAATTATGGAAGTAGGTAAAAAACCCTAACAGTGATTCCAATTTATATGAATTGAATGAGGGGAATTATTGACACATGGAAAATGAATATAGTGTCTGAATGCAAAGGAAGGAGAACTGTAACAGAAAGAAAAATCTAAAAATTCATGTAGCTAGTTGTAGTTAAGGGAGAACAGAGAGAGACAGAAAGAGCTTATGTGTTATATTAATGCATCTCAGGCTTTGTAGAACCATTTTATGCATAGTATATTGCAAAAAATTTTATGAGGTTGTAACCTCCATTTTGCACTGAGTTGTAGCTCAGAATAGGGTGTAGTAGCATCCTTGAAGTCATAGCTTCTAAACAGGGAGTTGTTGCTTCCTTGGGTTGTAGCCCTAAACATTGTAACTGAACTTTGAAGCTTGTGAGGTTGGATTAGGATAGTATATCCTAGCAGCATTTCTCACCGTGGTTTTTCCCATCTTGGCTTTTGCATGTACATATTGTGTTATGTGTTGATATCTCTTGTGCTTGTGGCTATTATATCTATTAGTATTTTAATCTGCACATTTGAAGTTAAGGTTAAATCTACAAAAGGGTTGAAGAACTAATTTTTTTAATATCTACTTATTCAAAAGCCTCTCAGTAGATCATTGTGTTCTAACACAACATTTAGGTGAAAAATGTTACCTTTTGTTTTTGTACCTAAAGCAATCACATTTCTAGAACTCCCTAATATTCTACACTTACCATTATTGAATTGAAGATTGTATCCCTTGTTAGCCATTTGTCCAACACTTAAGAGATTATTCTTCAAACCTTCCACATAAAGAACATTGTTGTTCCCTTAGCACACACACCCCATTTGGAACAGGGACTCTCTCTTTCCTTCGCCTTGCCAAGTCATATTGTTCGCTGCCTCATTTTGTGTGCCCCTATTTTGGTGTCCCAAATGGTCAGTGAGCCTCAAAGTGTCATATCAAGTTGACCATGTTTCCCCCCCTTAAATTTTCTAAGTCAAGTACCCTTCCAAGGATCCCTTGGCAATTTTTCTCTTCCAGCGTCCCTAGGTCCAGGCGGATCTGCCCTGTAGAATTTCCCTTGGCAAATTTCCCTACTGCATTCATTGTTTCTAATGACCAAAATACCTCAGCCTTCCGTAGCCCAGGACCCACCATCTTGATTGTCATTTCCTGTGCTTTCAATGACAAGTATAACCTACCATCCATGAGGCTCATCAGGCCCAGTCTACCAGATCTCCCTTCCCGGATTTTTATTATTCACTTGCCTTTCCCAAATAGCCATCCTCCATCGAAGTTCCACCCATCGGACCCCAGGATCCTCTTCACTGGTGGTTTTCTACTAAACACTTCAAATGTCCACTAGCTCACGGCCTTCTGATCTCTAGGTTCTGGACCTATCATGACCATTTTTGAATTTCAAACTCACCAACTTTTTGGCCTCCATACGTGCATTCATAGATGGAATTTAATGCCATAAAATTCTATAAATAGGCCAATTTGACCTATCATTTTCACATGTGAGGATAGCCAGACCAAATCAAAGTGATCCAAAGCAGTCACCGTGCACCACCTCCGAGCTTGAAGCCTCCCATTATGGGTCCTTTGCATTTATTAGCAGTTTCATCATCTTCCTTCATCGGGTTCTAGTGGTAAGTTGGCCTTCCACCCTCCTGTTGTTTTTTTATATGATTTTGCACAAGAGAAATGAATAAAATGAATGAAAAACACATAAAATAGATAGAAAAGAGCCTTGTGCACAAAACCCATGTGGTGGAAAATTTGAGAACCATTCAAAATCACCTGATAAACAAGTGTGGAACCTCACTCCCTTGGCGTCATTCTTTAGCCAGGGAATTTATTACCCTTGGACCTACTAACTCCCAACACCATCACCTACATAGAAAGTGAAACAAACTGTTGAGCGGCAAACCCACCTCGCAGGCCCGCCATGGTGGGGAGACTTCCCTCTCTCGCCCTTGGAGTATTAATCTTTCGAACTAAAATGAAACAGATTCCTTCACATTGCCCGAATCCCTTCCTGCGAGATTTTGTCCCTAGGATGCCACCTATCATTCACCTTTTCATGTGGCATTATGGCTTCATCCATCTGGCCTTTAGGATCCGCTCGTTCCTTCTCCACGTGACATTGAAGTTGAAACTGCTACACTCTAAATGCCCTCTAGGTCCCAGTCCATGGACTTCCATTCATAGACCACCATGGTGACATCATCATTTCTCACAGCTTTCAGGTGGCTTCCTTCTAGCCTACAAACCTCATTCATCCTACGGCCGCATGAGTAAAATGATAGATTACAAGTGCCCAAGCCTTCGGTGGGTCATTCCTGCTAACCTTCCATCACCGGGACTCCGTTCCATCCCGGTCATTGCCAAAGAGTGAATTGTATGCATCCTTCCGGCCTTCGTGGTACAATCCTTCAATTTCCTATAAACTCCAATAATAAAAGCAAAGTAAACATGGAACCCAAGTCCTAGATCAGATATAGTCCTTCGGGTTGCTCTCGTCAGAATTTTTCCCTCTGTTTGCCATTTCAAACGACAATTATCAAGTGGCTACTCACCTCCTCTGACTCGAATGCTTAAGAGACTAATCTCTGTTGCCAACCACCATCTGAGCTCACAGGTCTCGCCTGATAGAACTATGCCCCTGGAATTTTGTTTCACCAAAGCCATTCTAAATAGCTAACCTCAAATGATGAAGTTCCATCCTGGTTCCAATTGCCCAAATGATGACCCAAATTCCTTCTAATATGAAAATGAACTCTAACCCATGTGCCAAAATGACTCGTTCTTCATGGTGGACTCCACAATTTGACCAAATCCTAGGGCGGGTGAAACCATGTGGGCCACCTTGCCCTATTTACCCTTCAAAATAGCCATCCTGATAGGGAAGTCTAGCCTCTAGGGCCCGGATTGTCCAAACTCCCTCCCGTGAGCCACTAACAACAATTTGGATTAAGAGTTAGATTTCTTGAATGATGAATTATCCAATCTAACTCCATTTTCATGGATTTGGCTAACATTTCATGCTTTCGTGCTTTATTTTACTCACCTCTCATTTGTTTGTAGAATATATATGGAATCAAGTGCAGGACCCTTGGGGGAAATCACAGAGAAGGACAAATGGAAGAAAACAGGAAAAGCTCCTCATGAAAAGGAAGACAAAGACTAAATGAAATACCAGTTCCAAGGGGAACCACTATAATCTAAGGTCTCCACAGCATGGAAAGAGGTCACAGAAACCAACATAGGGCATGTGGACATTGATGAATTCATGCAAAGGGTTAGGATCAGCCCTAAAATAAAGAATTCTATATTAATCAGAGGCAATGGAATAGCCAAAGCTACTAGCTTCCCCCTTTCTCTTATCACCCCCGAGCTAGTAATAGATTGCAGGGAGGCGTACCAACTAGAGACCCAAACAATAGTGGTCAAGGACAGGAATATATTAGCTAATATGTCTACCAAGGCAATAACAAAGACCTTTCACATCCCTACCTTTGAGGAGATGGAGCTAACAACTATAAAGGATTGCAAGGAAATGTGGGACAAAGATCCAAAAAAATGTAAGAAACTTATAAATCAACATTAGCTAAATGAAAATAGGGGCAGTGCTACAAAATTTCCCCAAGAGCTCTTTCATAGCAATTTTTATGAGGATTATCATGATCTGGTGACCCTACTAAGCAGAGTAATGGGTCATCCTACTATTGCTTATTTACAAGAGTTGATGGTCTACTTTGTTGAATAGATTCTCCATGGAGAAGATACCACATTCTATTGGGGAGGGATAATTAGTGATTTCTTTCATCAACAGTTCATGGTTGTCAAAAAGACCTCCAAATTCTACATGGCATCCTATTTGGTCTACTCATTGGCCAAGTGGAGGCAATACAATGGATTTTTCAGAGCTCCAAATGAAGAACATAGTAGGGAGCTCAAGGTCTATGGAAGGTACCCTTAGCTGCAATTCAGAAACTTTAAGAAAGATTATTGCAAGGTCAATGAAGCTTTCATAGGTCATATCATTAGATTGCTTGGCAGTGACTTCTAGAGGTGAGTCTCCCACAGTGCCAACACTTATTTGAAGCAGTATGCCTTTCTATTTATCTAGTATCCAAAGTTTACATACATTCACATAGAAGGTTTCTTAGAAGACCAAACAAGCTACCTCGGTATCCTAATGACTGGATAATATTGTTGGAACTCTCACAGTAGCTGCGGCATGTGCACACCATCTTGAGCACCAAACATTTGGCAAGAATTTCTTAGACCCTATCCTTTGGCCAAGGGATGTATGAGCTCCATACCTCGCAATGTGCCCACAACTCAGAGGAGCTGGTAGAGTACCATCTGATACTTCACACTACCCGACCACAGATGTATCCATATGGCCATATCAGGAAAATGCTTGGACCCAAATATGCCCATCTGCACAACGTTGAGGATTTCTGGGCTAACTATAAAGATGATAATGAGGTGTAGATGAGGCACTATATGTGGATGACTGCATACTTTGTAAAGGGGATGAACCTATTCCCAGTACCCGAACAAGTAGAGGAAGATGAGAGCACAATAATAGACCCCCGATATGGTGTAGTTGCTAATCTGTCATTTCCATTAATCGACTAGGATGAGCAAGAGGTCGATGACCTCAATATCTTAACCAAGCCCATTGAGGCTCAAAAAAAAGAATGGATTCATGGGAAAGTTTCTTGACTGAAATAGTAAGGGGTCACTCTAACCTAAGAAGGGCTTGAAAGTGATCCAAGTGGAATGGATGGCAGGGTAGCTACTACCTAAACAAGGGGAACTTTAACATCCCCTCCACACACCTGGTCAAGGAAGAGAAAATAAACTGATGAAGAACAACCTAATCCAAAAGTGTACACTAGAAAGGCCTCAGAAGGTGAGCCTTCCAAGAAACATAAGAAATCGGGCAACGTCACTAAGGTTCCAGTTATTCAAGAAGATCTTCTCCATGAGGGAGAAGAAATGGAGACCGAGTAGAAAAATATCCACCGACTGTCTCCACTACAGTTGTCCCTCCACCTACTTCTCAAGCCATGGTGGCTACTTCCCCACCTGTGATGGAAATCTCAGTTCACCTTGCCTCTTCTTCGCCCACTAGACCAATCGTAATGATTGACTCTCCCTCCACTACCACCTCTCCACTTTTTTCTACTTCCATGTCTTTGACTACGCCCCTATCACTAGCAACTAAAGCAATACCCATTCCAACACTCTCGCTTCTAGAGGAATTTTTGTGACATATGCAGAATGTCCCTTCTAAGATCTTTGAGGTATTGATGAATTCAACCATCTAGGTTTCCATAGCACAGGTTCTCGCTAGCGTTCCTCCTTCAAAACCTCCAATTGAACCACCAAAGATGAAAACCATAGTGCAAATATCTGAGGAGTTGGAGTGGAGAGAGAACGAAGCCACTAGGGCATTGGAGGAAGAATCAGATGAGTACCAAAAACATCCAAAGCACTAGCACCTACAAATTGATAAGGTAGTTTGTGAGGGAGAAGAAACAAAATCCTCTGAGAGTGACAGGGAAGAAGATGCCGACAATAAATATATTATAGAAACCTTCGATGCCTATCTTGAGTAAGAGCTAGCTTGATAACTGAAATATGTTGGAGAAGAAATGGAAAAACCACTTCCCAAAGAAGGAGGGTAGGAAGATGATAAAATGGAAGAAATCACTAAACTTCCAATAGGTAAACAAGAAGAAGGCCCTAGGAATGGTGAAGAGGTACTCAGAAGGGAGAGAAGAACAAGGAAAGAAAGAGTAGGAAGATATTCCCCCTCAACATGATGAAGGGAAAAGTAGAAAAGAATATAAGTCTGAAAAAGAGGCTAAAACCCATAAGAGTCCAAAAATTGAGTAGCTTGAGAAACATTGGCACGAAGAAGAAGAAAAGGATACTGAAGGGGAAGACAGCCCCAAGGAACACCTTCCCACCAAATCTCCCATCAAATGTACAGTGTCCATCCAGACTCCGATGAAGAACAAGAGGACACAAGGACAGAGAAAGAAGCTCCCAGGGATAAGGAGATTGAAATCAAAAGGGATGAAGAGGAAGGTGACTAGGAATCACCCAAGGAGAAAGCCTAGATGCCTGAGTGGCTAGAAAATCAATTAGATAAGATAGCTCCTACTCTAAGGGATCTAAGAGCTAGGTTGGAGGCCATCTTGGCTTGAGCTAAGATCAGTGCTAAGAAGGAGAAGAAGCCTAAAGTTAGATAAAAGGTGACAATGGATGCCTCTGGATCTAGAACAATGCAAGTAGCTACACCAATGGTGGGAGAAGAAGGGATAAGTTACAATCTCTCCACCATCGGCTTGGGGAAAACCACCAGGGAGCAGAATGTAGACCATCTTCAAGAATATGTTGCCACTGTGGTGCACTTGATATAGCAGGATAAGGTTTCCAAGGAAGAACTTAAGGCGCAACTAGTTGATTTGATAGCCTATATTCAACAATGGTTATCTGTAGAAGATCTTCCTACCACATCCTTGGCTTTGCCACAGTTGTTGTCTAAAGAGAAAATTGACAAGCTTGAGAAAAGGACGAACTTGGCTAAGACCATGAAAGACTGGTTCTGACAGGTCTTATATGTTGGAAACATGGGAATTAGCCAAGTTATTAGGACAACAAACAAGTTCTTAGAGGTGCAAAATTCTCTTGGGGGCACAAGGAATTTTTGCACTGACTTCTCGAGAATGTACGGGTCTACTTACCCCAAAATTGTGGCCATTCTCAAACTACCAAAGAAAACTTGGGAAACGGAGCTTGCATTCAAGGAGGAGGATCATTGGCTGGTGGAAATGTGGAAGTTGGAATTTGAGCACTGAAAGGAAATATTGGAGCAGGTACATTATAAGGTGGATCCAAATATTGATCGGGCCAAGGATGTTAGGGCAGATTGCATGTAGTATTTGAAACTAATGACAGGATATGATATGCCTATCATTCAAATTGAACAAAAGAAGATAAAGCCTCATTTCCGTAAGAAGATGAAGGATGGAATGTCAAGTGAGATCACCACATATTTCATGAGTTTTGCTGCCCAATCCTTCTCCCAATCCAAACAGTTTAGGGACCATGCTGCCAAATACAATGAAGACTAGGAAAAGCTCACCGATAGGTCCAAGCAATGTAGTTACCAAGTGCTACAATATGAAATTATGGAAGTTGATAAGCTCCAACCATTAATCTTGAAGTTCATGGAGTATGCTACTTTGAAGAATTAGGAAGGGAACCCTATTATTGATGATGAAATACTTACAGAATAGTTGCAACAAAGGCAATTAGCAAAAAGACAAAATGCTACAGTGTTGCCACTAGAAGACAATTCTTGACTATTTTCATAAGATCTCGCATTATGAAAACTCATTGTGCATAACACATCACTTTTTACCAAATCCTCTATAAATCCTCACAAATTCATGACCTCATTTAAGCATTTAATCAATTCTTTGAACCAAAGCATAAATAAAGACATGCATTCAAATGAAGCATTTGAAGATGAACATAACATGCTGGATATTGTGTTCAAAATTTGCAAGATGAATTACAGAGAAGAGTATATTAATTATGCATGAAATTTTCTCCGATATCAATAATTTCTATAAAACTATTTAAGATTTACATATTCACAGTTCAAAAACCAAGACAATTCGACCATTCCATTTACTGGTATTCTTCTAATTTCTACCCTTTCGTATATTGAACCTAAAGACTCAAAATATTAGAACCCCTACAAAAAATGCCCTAAGTTCCCTTTTATAGAATAAGGGAGCAAACAAGCTTCCAGATCGAAATGCATACCACATGGTAAAATTTCATTTTGAACTTCAAATTTCATCTGCATTTCAAAATTACCCTCATGCTGATTTTGTTGTAACACGTTGAAATGGGGAAACTACAACTACAGTAGCCACCAAAGGGGGAAAAGTAAAGTTTCGCTGAAATTTCCCTTGGCCACCAAGTAAGCAACAAGTCTGATGTTCATATTTCCATGAGAGTGCATAGTTAGCATCCAACACCTCAAAAATACCAGCCACATATGTAGAGAAAAAGAAACCACCACATAAATTATCAAACAACACAAAAAAATTCATTCCACACACCACCTTTTCAGCAACCCAAAGACTTATTACCACTAGCACATGATCCACGATACACGCACCCACTTCACATTGTCATGAGAGATGGAGAAGAAGCCTCAACTTCTTCCTCATCCTTGTCCTATTTCAACATAGCACCATCTCACTCCAAGGGATGGAACTTGACCCAGGGTCTTGAGATACTGGCAATAGAAAAAGTCCATCTTGGTTTCAGTTTCAGACTAGTTGTCCATGACATCAATAGGAGAGTTATGTTGTCCAAAAGAACCATGACCATATTGAATTTTCCTCTGAATTTTGCTAGAAGGCCCAACAGATTTTGTTTCTTTAGTTCCCATTGCCTTTGAGCTTGTGGCTTGGCCCTTCAGATGGTGACAACATTTGGTAACAATGGGTGTAGACTCCTCACCATGTATTTCTTTATGAGTTCCCTATGTATGATTTGGTTCTTTGGCATGAGACCTTTGCAAATTAAGCTGAGGATACCTCCATAGTGGAACAAATGAAGCGCTTGACTTATGCATCCTGCAACTTGAAGAATTTGTACTTGTAATCTTGGCTTTCCTACAAACACTCAAAAGTCTTGACTACCAATTGCGATGGTGAATATAGTAGCTCTCAACCTATATTTATCGAACAATGTGATGATAGAAATCATCAATGCTCAATGAAAACAAACATGCAAACTGGGAAATTCATTGGCATGTGTATTATCGCCATTTAATTCCCAAGTGCATGGAAATCTACATATCATACTTCATGATTACTGGTCATTAAGTCTCCACACAAACAAAGATCAATTTGATCACACTTGCAAAGAGTAGTCCATTAATTCTCAATGGTTGCAGAATTAAATGGATATTACATGCCTATTTATCAACTTTGAATGTCATCCATTGATCCCTTGATGAGATGGTAGATCAAACGGCTTATACTAGGTTGAACGGGTTTGACTTCCAACAATGCTTTGTTCATTTTTCTTAGCCAATGGCATCGATCCACCTTAGATGGCAACTCATTCGTCAACAAGCTTCATCTATCTCACGAACTTGGTTAATTAATCCACGTGTTGGGATCTCGCTGCTCTCACAACCTTTAATGAGCATTCACCTTTTCCTTGTGAGCTGGTGGGGAACGACAAAGATTGATTCCCAACATTTAATCTTTTTTCGTCAGTTCCAAACCATGTGTAGTGGGCCAAATAGTGGAGAATGGGCCCCACATTTGTATGAGGACACACGTCTTCATCTCACCATCCTCACATTGCATAACCGACCGACATTTATCGTCTACGAGTTGGTAGGGTACGACGAGGATAATTTCCCATGGTCTCAAATCACTAAAACTGCATACACGACAAAGTTAGCATTAAATAAGGGGCCATTGTTAGGCTAATGAAAATTTGACCCTCATGGATACATGACTTAAGCCATTTGGGAAAATTTAAAACCCAACTTTAGAAAACAATTAAAGTTGACAACCAACTAGGTGACTGCCACTCTAAAGCAAAGGGGTCAATGACCAAATGCACATGATGGCTCAAGTAATGACTTAAGGAATTGGAAATTGGTAGGGCAAGTCAACGTGACTTTAGAAAAATAGAGGGATTTCAAAGGAAAAACCCTATCTAGACCATGGGAATAAGGGTTTGATGTGGAGACTAAAACCATGGGATCCTTAGAAATTACAAATTTTTGGGGAGCTCCATAAAGATATATCATCATCTTCAATGTCAATATGTGGTTGATCAATGTGTTCCTTTTGTGGAAGCTGAGATGGCATTTCTACTGAACCTCAAAGTTTGCTTCCTTATTTTGTACTTCCTACTCTTCGATTTTCTTTTCAAAATCACCATGTTGTCCACCTTTTGGTGTAGGAACCTCTTCATCTGATATCTCTTCTCATGTATTATTGGGAGGATTTCCTTCTCCTTGTGGTTGATTAGGGGCACTAGAAACATTGCCTTTCAGTACATTGTGAATTGGAGATGGAATCGGAGAATTATCCCCTGTAGCTTCCTTCTCCATATTTCCTATAAGATCATCAATAGGTGCCTCTTTAGTAGTCACCTCCTTCTCTTTATCCACATTCTTTACTGGAGTTGTCTTGTGTTTAGGAGAATTTCTCCTTAAATAGACTTGTTGTTTCTCTCCAGGGATTTCAACATCAACCACCTTAGGCTGAGTGGCCTCTTCTTCAGACACTTTGGCCCTTTTGGCATCTACTAATTTTTGGCCCTCAGTCATTATATTTCTCTTCTTAGAGGGTGGGGCTCTCTCAACCACTTCTTCAGTAATCTCCTTTGAGGGATTTCTTGCCTTGGCCATTGGCTACCTCTTTTCTTTACTTTTGACCTGGCTTCTTGTTCTTCTTTTGATGATAAATTGTGACTTTTCCCCTTCCTCTTTTGAGGGAAGATTTGCTATATCATTCTTGGTTATTTTTATTTCCTCATTTAAGTGGGATTCAAGATCACACATCAGGTCATATGTGAACTTTGTTCCATCCGCTTCTAGCTCCAAAATCTTGTGTTTCACCCACAACATAGAGTATCTCAAAATAGGGGCATTAATTACATTAAGGTCTACTACCTCTTCCTCAAACCAATTGACTAGAGGTAGTGGCCTATCCTTGTGTTTCCCATAATCATGATGTTGTAGGAATTCCCCATCATCATCCACCCGGTCTAGAACTTGAGCAATTATGTGCATTCTAATCATTTTTAAGGATAACCTTGAGCACCTTCTTCTGATTACTTCAAATTCATCTCTACAATTGGCCCAATAGTCTTCTATGTGGATCTTATTCATATATTATCTATTTGCTTTCCTCTGAGCAACATGTCCCTATTTGTATGTGAGTAAAAATTGTTATGCACCATTTCCTTCTCACTATATTGAGCACTCTGAATTGAGGGACAAGCCTTCAAGACTTCAATTCTCAAGGGGAATTTAGATCCAAGTGCTAGTTTATGCATATCCTTTATTACTACATCAAAGACCACCATTTTCCTTGCCACTTCCAACAAAATGAGTTTGTATGTTGGATATCTTGGTAGCCTCAATGGTACTGTTGGTGATCCTTGTATCCTAATATAAGAAAACTTCTAAAATTGGATGAACCATTGGCCATATTTCCTTATTAACTCCATGGCTTCAGCTAAGATTCTTACATGCAATGCATCTTGTAATATACTTGTAATATACATAAATAAAGCATCATTTACCCTCCTATAGTTGGTTGTGTTGAATTGAAGCTGAGGGAAAATATCACAATTTTTTTCCTAACCAAGGGCTCCTTTGGAACTCAAGCCTTTGTACTTATTCTTCCTAGCAAGAATATACACCAAATAAGATGTCATAGTGACCTTCTTGGTATCTTGCACACTCCTTAATTGGTCATATAGATTATCACTTATTATTCCTGCCCAATGGTAATGTGTCCCTTTCAAAATATAAGAAATGATGTACACCATCCAATTCCTAAATATAAAGGAATTATCTAGCCCCATTACTCTACCCAGAAGAGTTATCATATCATTATACTCTATTTTAAAATCAACTTTGTATAGTTTTTTGAGAAGTTTTGAGTAGTGTGATTTGGGTTTGGCAATCCAATTGTTGTTCATCATTACCAAGGCCTTTTCAAGGTCCTTTGCATAGAAATCCTCAACCTCCTTGATATTAATCTTCACTAGCTTATGATGTGACCCAATGTTGAAGGTCTCTGCTATGGACTCTTCTATCAAATTAGCCATGATCCTGCCTTGATGTCCAACAATAACTCTTCTATCCAAATCATAATGGTTTGCACACTCAAAAAGTAGCTTTAGATACAACAAGGTGGGAGGAAATCCTACTACTTGGGCTAATCTTGTATTAGTGATGATTTGGGCCAGCTCAAATGGTGCATCCCCAAACATCCTCTTTTTGAAGTCATCATAGTCTATATGCCCCATGTTTGTGTCACCAATCTTACTCCATGTAGAAATGATTTTAGTCTCTGACCAGACTCCCTTGAAGTCATATTTCATCTTTTATGCTCTATTTTTGGGTTCCTTAGGACCAACATATGATAATTTTGCTTTGGAACCCTTTGCTAGACTAACTTCACCTTACATCTGTTAGAAACAAACAACAATCACTAAGGCATTGAGCACAATTATATTTCATCAAATCATGTTACCAAAACTATCATGAGAACGCATGAACATCATGTAATCAATATTTAGGGCATTATAGAATGCCATCATAAAATGAAGCATTACAATATTTTGGTATTTTCACATGTTCGAGGATTTTGGCCATAAAGGGATTTCAGGGAATTTGCCCCTAGGCGGATTCTTCGAAGGTTCAAACACTTGGGGAATCCACGAGGAAACAAATTCTTCGAAAAGGGACTAATTTAGCACAACTTTGAGTAAAAATTTAATCATAATCACAATGCAATAATTTCCATTACCATGCAAATATTAAGTTGAAGCATTCATCGCTATCTAAGAAAGTTCAGAATTTTAGATAATCTGAACGGGGGTAGATTCTTTGAATGCCTAGATGTTCAGGGAATGTGGAGCCAGAAGGATTTCCTAAAGTTATCAGTTTAACCCCAAACCTAAGTCACTATTTCATTGCCAACTTTGTACAATTGCCTTACTCAGAGGGTGAAGTTAGATTTGTGCATGTGTGCTCCTTAATCAAGAGTTATGGTTTTTAAGCCTTCAGAGGATTTCAAAGAATTTGTGGAGGGATGGATTTTTTGACTGTCAAGACACTTAGGGAGCCCATGACCTAATGAAAATTCCCAAGAATCCCAACTCACTAAGATCTAGCTTAAGACATTCAATTTGCACCTTGAAACCACTCCTAAGCTACACTTAAAGTATTTTTGATGCACTAACACAAACCAAGCACCTCTCATAATTTTGGAAGACAAAAGGACTTGGGGAATCCACAAAGGTGTGGATTTTTCGAAGGGACTTACCTTTGAAGAATATTCCTAGGGATGAATTTTCTGAAGCTCACAATTAACACCTTATTCTTCAGTTTTTGAAAACCCAAGTCTCAAAGTACCTTCATGGGTTGGGATTCAAGCACAAACTCATAATGCCAAGTGATTTCTTCTGCTAAACTCATCATGCAAACTCAATTATTAAATCCCCAATAAATCATACTAGGGAAAACAAATATAGCTAGGGTTTAGCATTGTGCACACTAGATTAATCATTTGAAACATAATTTCCACCAAACACATCAAAGTAACCCTAGGCAAGATTCTGGGTACAAGCTTGCAAAAGTATTCCACCTCCACCCATCACAACATGCCACCTCAATCATCAAACCAGTAAAACCATAATTAAGACACACAAATATGATTAAGGTTCATAACAACTTCATCAAATCAACCTCAAAACTATTTTAACTGTAGACTCGAGTAGCTTGAAGATTCCTAGTTCAAACCCTAGCTTGATAAAAATGTTGCTCTCTAGTGACCTCAGAAACCCTAAAATCCCAATGCCCTAGCTCAAGAAAATCCACATGAATGTACAAAATGTTCAAAGGAAACCACAAGCCAATCCACCACAGCTACCAGGATTCAAGCAAAATAAATGCATGCAAACAAACTAAAGCAGAAGTGGCATCTTCAAGATCAAAGTGAAGACAAAAGATAGACTATGAATGCATCCATCACTTGAACAATTCAAACCATATGAAATCAAATAGGAATCACGAACAATTACAATGCTCATACCTTTAAATGAGGAAAAATCAGAGCCAACAAGTGAAAAACACCTAAAAACTCGATCAAATCCCCAAATGTCACTGTTCAAATTGCCAATACCAACAGTAGAGGGAGAATGGAGGTTTCCTAACTCAAAGTACAGTGCACAAATGAGGAATGAAAGTGAAAAAAATACTTAAAAGACCCCCAAAATGATCATAAATAAACCCCAAGTATGGTGATTGACTCATCATAAATGAAGTGATATGATCTCTTCAGACCTCAAAAATGTGAAGGGAAAATGGATTTCAGAAAATCTGGCAAGGGTCAAATTCTTTGAAAGAACTAAACTTCAGAAATTTTGGAGCACCTTGGATTCACCACAAAGATGCAGACCTCAGAAAATCATCTGCAGGTGGAATCTTCAAAGGTCAATCCCTTAAGAAAATCCACCATGAGAAATCTCTGAGACCCTTCCTGACTTAGTCAATTTCATCCCAAAGTGGAATTTTGATAAAAGCACTGGGTCCTAGGAATACTTTGAGACCAAAACATCGCAACTAAAGGCATGTCAAGTGTGGATAAAGCCTTAGTTCAATCAGGTGAAGAAAATGCAAGGAACCTATCCCTTAAGGGGAAAATGTCAAACCTAAAGCAAAACTAGGGAATGGAAACAAGCAAAAGAGGGTCCCTGAAGTGGGGCATGTGTGTAGAAAGTGCACAATATTACCTTCCTTAGGCAAGTAGAGTGACAATGGAGGATAAAATCACTTAGGAAACAAGTCATTAGGCTTGGCTTGATGGCTAGTTGCATCTCCCCATCCTAGAATCCATCATGATTCACCATAGACAACCATGATCAACCCTTGACAATGCTAGATCTTGAATGAAAGTGAGCTTGAAGACCTAAATAACACTTTAATGTTGCTCCAAACTTTCAACTTTACTTGCTTTTGAAACTTGAATGCTCTTGTGAATGAATGCTTGAAGATTCTTGATGCTTCTCTCTTGAAATTTCTCTTGAATATGCTTTCTTAGATGATAAAAATGACTTAGAAACTTGCTTATATAGGAATTAACACCTGATTTGCCATTATTTAGATCTCAAAGGTTGACAACAACCAAACAATTGAATTAAAAAGGTGATTTTCCCACTCAAATTTGAAAATGGTACCAAATGGGTCTCGTTCTCCCAAGGTGGCGAATGGGTCCCACCTAGGGGGCTCATTCGTCCAAGGTGGCGAATGAGTCCCACCCTAGATTTTTTAGGTGGATTTTTAGTATTTTTAATGTTTTAGATGATCTTGTTGGGTTTTAAGTTGAAATAAGCCTTGAGATTCAAAATAATGGGTCTTAGGGGCCTATTAATGATGGATTAAAAGGATAATTAATGCAAGGGTGCCAAAATAGGTCCAAATTAAGTGTGAAATTGCCTCTCTTTCAAGAGAATACAATTTTCTACACTACATTTAACCCCCACTTTAGTGCCCATATGACTTTACATGCATATACAAGCTAAATGACTCTAACAATACTCTTTGTTTCATAAAAGGACACACATAAGTTTAATCATAGTACGAGAGAATGAAGCCCCCACTATAGCTATCTACAAAACCATAATGTTAGGAATCGCAGCTTATGACATGAATTTGTTAGTTGCTCAAAAATGATCTTATCTAACTTCTAGAAATAAAATTCAAGGGTAGATGTATGCCCCCCCTTGATTTCACTTGCCTTACAGAGGTGGAATCAAGGTAATAGTCTAACCACATTGAATAAGGTGGGTCATATCATAGGGTATTTTCAAGTACCATACCACATGATGATAGACATTTGATGAGAACACAAGCAGAATCATGATTCTAATGCAACAAATGACATCGAAAAGTGAGCTCTCTAGATCTTGTTATGTTGATTTGAATAAAAGGCACTTTTTAACCCTAATATAGTAAAAACCCTAATTTTAGCTTATATAAGAGTAAAAAGTGAAGTAAATTCTAACTATTTTGTCATTTACCTTCTTGTAGCTTGAGTGTGGTGAAGAGTGATTGAAGATGGCGACCCAACAATGCTACGTGCCTTCTAGACTAGACATCCTATGGGATCAGGTGGCCCATGATGAGCATTACCATTAGGTGAGTTGATTTTTCTACCTTATCTTTGTCCTTATGAATTTATTTTATGATTTATATGCATTTTTGGGTTAATTTATGGCCTTGGAAGAAAAGTTCGCAAAGTGTCCCTTTTTTTTTTGCAAAGTGTCTCCTTTTTTCACAAAGTGTCCCTTTTGTTCACGAAGTGTCCCACTTTTTCACAAAGTGTCTCGTTTCTTTGTGAAGTGTCTCAAAAGGGATCTAAAGTGTCTAGGATGTCTAGAAAAGCACAGTAGAACAACTTTAGTACACATTTTTTATTGTTGATGTAAAGATTGAAGATTTTAGAATGTTTATAGGACATATTTTTACTTTTTTGTTAGATTCCTACCCACTTGTGGCAGTGTCTAGGTGGTAGATATAGATTAGTCACTTTCAAGACCTAGCCCCCACTCTTTTAATAGAGGAGACATAGATCTTGTAGACCATGGCATTATACTAGGCATACCTCATGCTCCCATGAGGTACCATGATCCTATGTTGATGGCATTAGCAGAACGATGGAACACAAATACATGCAAGTTTCATCTTCCTAATGGTGAGATGACCATTATGCTAGAGGACATACATCGCATACTCTGAGTTCCAATCCAAGGGGAGAGGGTATATTTTCTAGTGGAGTGGTCATTTCGGGTGATGAAATATGATATGAAGTACTACCTTCGAGGTCTAGTGCATGATGGTATGGTGAGGCCATGAATCGATCTAGCGATGCTATTATACTCGTAGGCTCCACTAGTTGTGTGGATTATGATGTTCAAAGTTGCACTAGTGCTCATCCCTGACGGCCAAGGAGCACACTTAGAGGGAGGACTAGTACACATGATTTGAGGGATGCTCGAGCATAGGACCGTGTACGCCTTGGGGTGTAGCATCCTAGCACATCTATATTATGATCTTGGAAGATTTTTTATTTCAAGAGATCGAAAGTATGGTACATTGTATGCTGTTGTAGGTGTGATGCCTAAATCATATCACATGTACCAGACCAACAAGGTTTCCATGCATGACAATCCTAGGGTATCCTCAAGCCTTTAGCTATCCATTGTGGTGACTATGGTAATATGGTGACTTAAATTTTTGGAGATTTTGATTTGACCAACTAGATGAGGATGAGATCCTATGGATACCTTACTAGCTTGTTCCATAATGGCTAGATGAGATTCATCAGATGAGGAGGTTGCAGATGGATAGGTTCATAATAGGTAGACACAATTACATAGTACAACCTTTCTACTATGATCACATCATGTGACATTTTGGATAGCTTCAGATAGCGCCTAGGGCATGATCCTTTTTTAGGAGATCAATACGGAGTGCTCAAAGACCCGATGATTCTAGACGGTTCACTGCCAAGGATGTTATCTACAATGAATCTAAGTACTCAGATCATGATATGCCTCCAGTCTTTGATGCTAATGATGTTGGTACCATAGATTCCTATGAGGAGTGGTGGGTAGTATCATGACCAACTCCCATATTTATGATGGATGAGCCAATAAGTGATGCAGGGCCACTCCCAGATCAAGGAGAGGAGGACAGGGCTGAGGAGACATTCTACAAGGCTGCAAACATATTCACAAATGTGATAGATGAGGAGTATGATGAGGTTGTAGATCCTGACTATGATGGCCATGAAGAGGAGGATGAGGAGGAGAAGCAATCAATGAGTGAGGGTGATGAGGCAGAAGATGAGGATCCAGTGGGGCACAAGTGGGGACACTCATCTCCCGTTCATGTTACTAGATCATGATCAGTAGCTGCAGCAAGCACCAACACCCACAACCATAGAGAGGCTAGCACATCCTCCATTCCCCTTACACACAATGAGGTTATCTTCACATAGCCTACCAAAGAGCTAGGTGATGATATTTTATTTACTATCATGCATTATGCTTATACTTTATGTTTTAATTTTATGTCTATATATATCAAAGTTTTGTGTACATGTAATCAATATATAAAATGCTAGTGAGGTCTGTGACTGCTAGATCCCTTAGGATCTGGTGGTCACATCATGTTGGGTTCACCAAAATGAAAGGTGGAAAATTGTATGCTTTTCTAGGGTTTAGGACCTAGAATGACAATCTTCACTCTCTCTCATTCAAGAACAAACCCTTGAGATCTCAATGCAAAGGAGAAAGAGATCTTGTAAGAGGCCTATACTAAGGGATAAATATAAACTAATGAGGGGTTCACCACCAAGTAAGAACTTGGAAAGATTAATGCAATGCAAGTTGAAATGTAAGATGCAACACCCTAGTTCAATGCAACCCTTAACTAAATGGCCTAGAAATGTAAATGAAACAAAATAGAAAGCTATAGAAAGGAATGTGTGCACTTGGAAATCTAAAGAGAACTTGGGTAGACTTGGAAATGCTAAAAAAATTGAACTTTTAACCTACTAGGACTCATTCACCAATCTGGGAAAATCAATCCTAGATCTGGATTTCTGCGCAAGAACTAGTTCTGAGGAAAACAGTATCTAAATCTGCAAACAGTTCTGGAAAACACCTGTAGTGGGACTCATTCACCACTTTTGGTGAATTTTTCCTGCTCTACTTTTTCAAGAATTCAAGATTCAGATATGTGCTCCAATCTGTGTCCTTCCCTTCCAAACTAATTTTTGGATCCGAATATGAGAAAATACCTACAAAATAGAACATAGACTTGATTTTCTTATGGGGGGTTTTCCTTGGTCAAACCCCTAGTTTGGTTATTAAACCTTGATAGAATCAATGGAACTTGAATATAAATATGAACATAAACCCTAGCCTTAAGTGTGTCTAAGACTAGGAAATCTGAAACATAATGCAACCTTATTCTAATGTGTAAGAATGAGATGCATGAATGAAATATAACAATGAAAGACTCACTTTGAGAGACCTCGAATCACCCAAATGAGCCTTAATAATGCTTCTACCTTCCTTAGGCTGAAAGTAGAGTGATAATGGAGGATGGAATCACTTAGGAAACAAGTCATTATCCTTGGCTTAATGTATAGTTGCATCTCCCCAACCTAGAATCCATCATGATTCACCATAAACAACCATGATCAACCCTTGACAATGTTATATCTTGAATGAAATTGAGCTTGAATACCTACAAAAATAGTTTAATGATGCTCCAAAACTTCAACTTTGCTTGCTTTTGAAACTTGAAGATTCTTGATGCTTCTTGTAGTGTAGGAAAATGCATACCCTTGCATTTTCACACTTGTTTGAGCCTGCCTTGCTTTATTTATTCTTTATTTGTGTCTTAATTGGTCCTATTTTGCATCAACAAGCCTAATAAATTATATATTTTTATGGCTAATCTCGAATAACATCAAAGGATAAATGATAATTTAATGATCTTGGTTGTGTGTCCTTGATTTTTGGACCGAGACTAAGATGCCACCTAGGGAATATTTTTCCTCCAAAGGTCTTGGGACCCTCTTTTTAAATATGCATTAAAGAGGCCCCTTTTTGGAGTTTTTGCCCCGAGTTTCAAGCCTCGGGACTAAGATGCCACCTACAGTGTCTTAGTCCCCCTCGAAGTTATTTTTGGGATTTAATTTCAAATCTTAGTAGGATTTAGTTTTTACTTTAATTAATGAATTAATATGTTAGCCTATTGTGGTGTAATTTTTAAATATTAAGCATGGATAAGTATAAATACAAGGTTTTTTTACTCATTCTATCATCCAAGAAGCTAAGATTTTTGCGAAATTATTCCTAATAGCATAATTGAGTTCACAGGACCATTCAAGAGAAATTCATCACGAATTTGGAGCCATCATCAAGATTCAAGCATCATGTCAAATATATTCTTGAATCATGTGTGTTTTTGAGCTAACATTTGTGATGTAGGATTTTAGTTCAAGCAAGCAACTCAAGTCAAGATCTATCAAGCATTCCTTTGATTCAAGATGTACATTCAAGCTAGCCACTTCACACAAGTTTGCAGATTTCACAACAAGGGTTTGGTG
Organism: Sequoia sempervirens; assembly: GCA_007258455.2. Lineage (NCBI taxonomy): Eukaryota > Viridiplantae > Streptophyta > Pinopsida > Cupressales > Cupressaceae > Sequoia > Sequoia sempervirens. The sequence continues at coordinate 467,634,860 of VDFB02047230.1, forward strand.
AGTTGCAACATAACACTTTGTTCATTCATCATTTCACTCCATTATTTAATTTCATTCTAAGGTTTAATTACCAAAAAGAGGTTTGACCAAGGAAAACACCCATTTACTAACAATCAACAAGTTTTTCTTCTTTTATGTGTTTATGTTTGTAGATTTAGGTTGAAGATCATTTGAAGAGAAAATTTGTAAAGTTGCAAAGTTGTATTGTAAAGTTGTCATCTTCACGGAAAGTCACCTATAGGTCAGATCTAGAGGTTTCAAGACCTGAGATCTGAGAAGAAGGAAGTGTGAACATTGAACCTTAGGATCACATTTTGAAGTTGCAGAAATTCAAATCAAGACTAAATCGGCAGCAAGGGCATCTTAGTCTTCCAAGTGGTATTTTGTATAGATTCTTTCAAATTTTATTCTAACATCTGAATATTCTACATTTTCCTCAAAAAATAGCAATGGGACTAAGACAAAAGTATGGGAATCTTAGTCCTCCCTAGCATATTTTGATATCATTTTTTCATTTCTAAAATCCTTATCACATTTCAAAGTTCTCAGGTACATACATCCTAACTTGTTGTTGCTTAATTTTGTCATTTTCACTCATTATTTGGCTTGCATTACTAGGTTTTGTGAGTTAAATATCAATTTGTCTTTTCCAAGCCTTTGCTTGGTGGTGAACTCCTTAAAATCCTTCTCAGGTCTCCCTTATTGAGAATTGACTCACCTTTGGGTTGATAATCAATCCAATTTGGGATCCTAGGACATCCTTGAATGATAATTGGAGAACAGTGTTCTATGACCTAGGCTATAAAGCATCCATTCCCCTATTATTCATTTTGGTGAACCTAACATTTTGGAAATTCATTTTTTTGATTTGGATTTCATTAAGGTCCTAGATCTAGGTTTCATTCATTCTTGCATTACATCTTGCATTAGTGAAAGTGCATCTAGGGTTTCAAATATTTGAATTAGTGAAAGTGCATATAGGTTGCATTTTTTGCATTTGTTTCTAAACATTAGGTCCTTGGGTAGGCAACCTGGGAGCACTGTTATCAATCCATACTTTTCTATTTTTTTGAAAATAACTTTTAGTGGGACTCAAATTCCCTTACTGGCGTCTTAGTCCCTCTATGGGATTTTTGCTCAGAACCCTATCTGTATTGTTTTCTTTCTATTCCAGATTTTGGAACTTAAGAATTTCATCAATAGGACAAAGACACCCTTGCTAGTTTCTTAATCCCTATGGACCCTAAAGTTGTAGTTTTTAGGGTTTAAATCTACTTTTCTATGCTTTTGTTTGTTGCATTCATTTTTTTGTTATAGTTTGCAGAATTACCATTATTTTAATTGTAATTGTAAGCATATGATATTGCATTCATTGCACTTTCTTTGGTTTATCGCTTGCATGAACTATACTACTTGGTGTCCTATTTATAGTACTATGGTGAGATGAAGTGCAAGACTCATGGGATCCCACGATAAAACACTCATTTTACATCTTGGGTTATCTAGCTCTCTTACTCCTAGTGTCTATATTAGTTCACTAGGTATCAACTGTACCTTTCATAACTCTTTCTCTATGCCTACCTTACCTACAAATGCTATGCTAAGTGCTCAAACAATGTTTGATCATATCCCTCAAGAAAACATAATGAAAATTCATGAAGACTTAGCCCATTTACAAGATAGCGTGAGTACTAAAAATATTTCCAACACTGTTATACCTACCATAGATAGTATTCACTGCATGATGGAAAGTGATGAAGAACTAGAAGTTGTACATAATATAGCTCAAATGTTTGGAAATCATCTTCCTTCCACCACCAATGGTTCTCAAACTTCAAACAATGTGCAAAGCCAAGGAGGAATTTAAATTCCTCCCCCTTCAACCATAACCTCAATTCCCACCTATACCAATCCTCAAGTGACAAAAATGATGCAACCAAATAGCAATGTCCTTCCTACCTCAAACATTTCCACTAGTGCTCCTTATACCTATGTGGCATCTAACCTTGTATCTCCTCCCACAAGCAATAGATTCACTTGTTCTTCCAACACATACACACCACCACCATATTCACTTCCATCTCAAACCAAAAACAATTACCCTATCATTAACCACCTCTTACAAAGCCTTCCATCCATTCAATGCAAAATTTCCACCATAAATCAAAATCAAAATGGTCCACCTTCATACTATGTCAAAAGTAACCCACTATCTTTAGAGATATTGAGAACTTCGGTGCCACAAGGTATATATATCCCTAGATTTGAGAAATATGGAGGAAAGGGAGATCTTGCTAATCCTGTTAATTCCTTTACTGCTTTGTGTAGTGACTTTATCCTTGAGGAAAAAATTTTGGCTAAGCTTTTTCCCTGATCCTGGAAAGATGTTCCCTTGGATTGGTTTTCTACATTACCAAATAACTCAATTCGTTCATTTAATGAACTTGTTGAAGCCTTTATTAACCATTTCCAAGTGCATATGGTTCCTGAAATGACATTAGCTGATTTGATGAGATGTAAGCAATATGAGGGTGAAAAAGCCATTGACTTTATTTCCCATTACCAATCGCTTTATTCCCAAATTAGTGTGAAGATTCTTGATTCTCACCTTCAAAAGATGTTCATAGAAAATTTACAAAGAAAGATACAAGACAAGCTTATCATGATGAAAATCCCTTCCTTCATGCACTTATGCATTGCCCTTCGAGATTATCAAAATTTTGTAGGTAGTTGTGAACCGAAAACCACCTTTTCCCATCCTTAAAAGTCTAAATCTTCAAACCAAAACACCTACCAGCCTTTCAAAAGACAAAATAAAAGTTTCCTTCAACTAAATTCTACCTCTCAAGCTACCCAACAGGTTGATACCCAAGTAGATTCTATAAAGAAGAGTAATCCTTAGATCTTTGGGGATCTGTAAAGACAATTTACCCCATTACCCGACACATTTCAAAACATCATGACTCGGTTATTAAACAAAAACATGCTTACCTTACCTCCCATTCGACCTATTGACCCTCTTAAGCCATTACCTTTGAGCTTTAGACACAATGCCTATTGTGCTTATCACCAATAAAAAGGACATGATACAAAACATTACAAGTGTCTTAAACATCTTATGCAAGACCTCACTGATTCTAATCATAGCCAAATTGGAGGTGCAAATGACAATGGTAATAAATTTGTAGCTCCTCCTAACCAAAACTTGCAAATATTTACCAATCCCATGCCTAACCATAATATTTCATTTGTTAAGGCTAGTGAAACTAAGCCTGATGTGATGAACGTTGACATGGATGATGATAACATGAACAATAACGAACAAAATCCTATGGATACTAATGACCAAAGTCCTATTAATACAATGATAGGATTAATTGAAATCGATCCTCATAAAAAAAAAAAAATGCCTATTGACATTACTTTCTCTTAAGAAGAAATACTAAAAAATGCACCTAATGGTCTTCTTTACATAGCTAGTAGAATCAATGAAAGGCCCACTCTTGTGATTTTAATTGATCCCATATGTGCAGAGAATGTGATCACAAAGGAACTCTTATATGTGCATGAACTCACTTAAGATAGATATGATAAACCAAATGCATGGATTAAAATGCATGATGGTTTTGCTCATGCTACGATAGGCTCAATCACACTCGCTTTACAAGTAGGACTGAAGAAATCAAATGCATCATTCTCTATCATCTCTAATTCAGATCATTTTTTTGTGAAGTTAGGCTACAAATGGATTTGCTCCATGAATGTGGTCCTATTCGTTGTCCATAAGTGCTTAAAGTTTCCAGTCGGCAATGAAATATTCATTGTGTTCAAACCATAGTGGCTTTAGACCTCTACCTTCTCATGGAAATTTTCCCTTGGACTATTTTTGGCCTCATCCCATCGAACCCTCCATGAGGACTTCCTTTTCCTATCCTACCAAAAGTTCAAAGCAAAATGCATAGCTAAGTTATCCCTTGAAAACTTTCCTCCACCTATGATCGAACCTCCACCCCTTAAAGAAAATAGTATTGAGCTTAAATCCATTTCAACTAACCAAGACCCATCCACAAAAAATCCCTTGCCTATTTCCTACAAAATACTAAGAGAAAACCAAACAAATCCTAATCTACCTCTTAAGAAAATTTATAAAGACAAAGAGAAAGTGGTTGAACAATCATCCATGGTTTCTTCTGTTCTTCCCTCATAAGAAGAAAAGGAACCTATGGTTGACAAACCCACTCCTACATAAATGCAACTTGAAAATCGTAATAAAAGAAACTAAAATTATAGAGAGTGTAGGTGTAAATGTCATGCTATTGCTCAAAAACTAAATGAAGAGAACATATAAAATCTAAATCTAAATTTGATAGAAGAAATAAATGATAAGCCTCCTCCATTACCAAAACCAATAGATCCTATGTCTCCAACACAACAAGGAGCAACACCTTCTATGGATATTATCATTCGTCCTCCTATTCTGGTTAATTTGGATGACAATGGGGAAACCACTAAAATTGATGACCAAGTGCATAATGAGTTGAATTTTCTATTTTCCTCTTCCATGAGCTTAGACAATAACAACCGTGATGATCCTCCTAAACCGAGTGATCTACCAGATGTTGAACCTAATGATTCTCCTAGTACAACACTTGATGTTGTCCCTCTAGCTAGTGATCTACATTCCGCATATACTGAACAAGACTAGGATGTGGATGACCTATTGGATGGTTGAATCACATGTGCTTTACTAGTCTTTTTGCTTTCCCTTTTGCTTTCTTTTTGGTTGATTGCATGTGTGTAATGTGATCCCCCATATTGTTTGATGTTTCTTCTCTATGTGCATTCCTCTATTTGTACCTTCATTCTTCTATATGTCATAAGCTTTTTCCTTTTCATTGGTCTTTACCTTTCATTTGCATTTTTGTCTTGTGTTTTCCTTTTGTGGATGGCGCATAGCGTCGAGACACCCTATGTCTCTTCCATGTTGACCCAACATACTTTTCATTATCTTTTCTTTTTCATTTCATTTTTTCTTATATTTTCCTTTTGGGGATGACGCAAGGTGCCGAGAGACCTTATGTCTCTTCCATGTTGACCCAAAATATTTTTCATTATCTTTTCCTTTTCATTTCATTTTTTCTTGTGTTTTCCTTTTGGGGATGGCACAAGGCGTCAAGACACCCTATGTCTCTTCCATGTTGACTCAATAAGTTTTTCATTTTGTTTTTTCTCTATTTGTGTCATTCTTCCAATTCTATGTACATTTGGGGAATGATGAAAGTTTTGAGCTCTCTAATATAAACCCTTAACAATGCTAGATATTGAATGAAAGTGAGCTTGAAGTCCTACAAAAACACTTTAATGTTGCTCCAAAACTTCAACTTTTCTTGCTTTTGAAACTTGAATGCTCTTGTGAATGAATTCTTGAAGATTCTTGATGCTTCTTGTAGTGTAGGAAAATGCATACCCTTGCATTTTCACATTTTTTTGGGCCTACCTTGTGTTATTTATTCTTTATTTATGTCTTAATTGGTCCTATTTTGCATCCACAAGCCTAATAAATTATATCTTTTTATGGCTAATCCTGACAAACATCAAAGGATAAATGATAATTTAATGATCTTAGTTTTGTGTCCTTGATTTTTAGACCAGGACTGAGATGCCACCTAGGGAATCTTTGTCCTCCAAAGGTCTTGGGACCCTCTTTTTAAATGTTTTTTAAAGAGGCCCCTTTTTGGAGTCTGTGCCTCGAGTTTCAAACCTCGAGACTAAGACGCCACCTAGGGTGTCTTAGTCCACCTCAAGTTATTTTTAGGATTCAATTTCAAATCTTGGCAAGACTTAGTCTCCTTTAATTAATGAATTCATATGTTGGCTTATTGTGGTGTAATTTTGAGATATTAAGCATGGATAAGTATAAATACAAGGTTCTTTCACTCATTTTATCATCCAAGAAGCTAAAAATTTTGTGAAAGCATTCCTGATAGCATAATTAAGTTTACAAAATCATTCAAGAGCAATTCATCAAGCATTTGGATCCATCATCAAGATTAAAGCATCATCTCGAAGATATTCTTACATCATGTGTATTTTTGAGCTAACATTTGTGATGTAGGATTTTGGTTCAAGAAAGCAACTCAAGTCAAGATCTATCAAGAATTCATTTGATTCAAGATCTACATTCAAGCTATCCACTTCACACAAGTTTTCAAATTTCACAACAAGGGTTGGGTGAGTTGCAAAATATCACTTTTTTCATTTATCATTTCTCTCCATTATTTCATTTCATTCCAAAGTTTAATTACCAACAAGGGTTTTGACCAAGGAAAACACCCATTTACTAACAATTAACAATTTTTTCTTCCTTTATGTGTTTATGTTTGCATATTTAGGTTGAAGATCATTTGAAGTGCAAGGTTGTAAAGTTGCAAAGTTTTCATCTTCACAAAAAGTCACCTAAAGGCTAGATCTAGAGGTTTCAAGACCTGAGATTTGAGAAGAAGTGAAAACATTGAACCTCAAGATCACATTTCAAAGTGTTAGAAATTCAGATCAAGACTAAGTCAACAACAAGGGTGTCTTAGTCCTCCAAGTGGTATTTTACAAAGATTCTTTTAGATTTTGTTTAGACATTTGAAGATTTTGCATTTGCCCTGAAAAATAGCAACGAGACTAAGACAACAGTAAGGGCATCTTAGTCCTCCCTAGCATATTTTGATAGAATTTTTGTATTTCCAGAATCCTCATCACATTTCCAGACTTCCTAGGTACATACATCATAACTTTCTATTGCTTAATTTTGTCATTGGCACTCATTATTTGGCTTGCATTACTAGGTTTTATGAGTTAAATATCAAGTTGTCTTTTCCAAGCCTTTTCTTGGTGGTGAACCCCTTAAAAGCCTTCCTAGGTCTCCCTTGTTGAGAATTGAATCACCTTTGTGTTGATAATCAATCCAATTTGGGATCCTAGGACATCCTTGAATGATAATTGGATAAAAGTGGTGTTCTATGACCTAGGTTATAAAGCATCCATTCCCCTATTATTCACTTATCTCTTGAAATTGCTCTTGAATATGCTTTCTTAGATGATAAAAATGACTTAGAAACTTGCTTATATAGGAATTAACCCCTGATTTACTGTTATTAAGACCTTAGAGGCTTACAACAACCAAAAAATTGAATTAAAAAGGTGATTTTCCTACTCAAATTTGAAAAAATACCCAAATGGGACTCATTCGCCCAAGGTGGCGAATGGGTCCTACCAAGGGGTCTCATTCGCCCAAAGTGGCGAATGAGTCCCACCCTAGATTTTTGAGGTGGGCTTTCAGGACTTTCGATGTTTTAGATTATTTTCTCGAGTTGTAGTTGAAATAAGCCTTGAGATCCAAAATAATGGGTCTTAGGGGCATATTAATGATGATTTTAAAAGGGTAATTAATGAAAGGGTGCCAAAATATGTCCAAATTAAGTGTGAAATTTCCTTGCTTTCAAGAGCATACAATTTCTATACTACAACAACCTTATAGGAGACTATTTAATTTGCATGACCCTCAAAAGAAAATTCGTGTTTGTAGTATAAACCAATGAAATTAAATCATGATTGAGTTAAATATGATACAGACATGCAAAATCTAATCTCCAAAAGAGGAATACCCTCTATAATTAATTATATCAAAACATAATCTTTCCCCACACAAAAATAAATTGGGCTAATTAGGAACCAGATTCCTAGGATCCTCCATTTTTACTTATAGGTGGCCAGGGCTGAAGGAAATAGGCCAAGAAGCCTTTCGTCATTGGTGGAAGTGCCCTCGAAAGTGAACCAGCTTATGGATTTGATATATGGAATTTTCTCTTTATACGCATATATATTTTGAACATATTTATGTTTTCTATATTGAAATATAATTAAATATTTTTTATTTCAAATCAATTTTTTATAATATGTAATGTTGTTTATTGTTATTGAAATAACAATAGAATATTTGTTACTAATATCGAATTTTCACAATCCATAATGTTAGTTGTTGTTATTGAGAAGTAGTAGAATATGTGTTACTGAAATCAAGTTTCCATAATTCATAATGTTTGTTGTGATTGAAATAAGAGTAAGATATATGTTAATGATATCAGGTTTCCACAATCCATGATGTTGTTTGCTACTATATCATATTTTTACATATCCATAATGAAACATATCAAGAATAGTATAATATGTGTTTTTTATTTGAAGCACAAATAGATACCTTTGTATTTGAAGTGCAATTAGATTCCTCCTACATACTTAAAATATGTGTATTTTGTATTAAAAAACACAGATGCCTCTTACATATTTACAATTTAAAATAACTCTGAATACTAGCATATATATATATATACAAAAAACATTGAGAGATATCTTTCTCGAGGTGTGTGTTTTTTACAATTTTTCACATAAAAGTACATAGGCACCTTGAGAAGGAGATCTCTCAATGTTTATATATATATATATGTGTGTGTGTGTGTGTGTGTGTGTGTGTGTGTGTGTGTTAGTTGTTATTATCTCTCAATCTCCCTATTCCTCTCTCTCCCCTATTTCTCTCTATATTTGTTGAGGTCAAAAAAATTCATCCATCATATTTGACACTTCACTTCATGAACAACTTTAGAAACTTTTGGACACATCAACACTTTAAACCTAGACAATTATCAAACCAATCCCCTAACTTAGCTACTTTGTGTGTGAAATGAATCCCTTTTCATACACTTAGTTGAGTTAGTCATCATTTTGTGGACTAGTTTATCTTAAAGGTCACAAGTCTACCTTAAATATTTACAAATTCATTAACACCTTTATCCATGACATGAAAACAATCAAACCTATAGTCAAAAGTGTTGTCCAAAAGTTTAGAAAGTTGATCCCCAATATCATTCACCCTTTTCATCATCCATTCACATCATTGGTTCAAAACAACTTAGAGGGTCCCTTTTACCAAAATTTGAGCCAAGTAGAGAGTTTCAACACTATAAATCTCAACATACCTCTCCCATAGGCACGACCCACAATTTATGGTTACAACAAGATCACAACACAAGAGAATCATGGAAAAAATCAAAGGAACATCTACCACAAGTGATACTATCCCACATGAATTTGATCCAAGGAGCAATTCTACCCCTTTACAACAACCATGAAATCCTTTAGGGTATGAGGTAGAAGATGTCACAAACAACCCACTTGAGCTCACTAAGGAGGAACTCCTCAAGTATAAACAAGATCATCAAACCTTAAAAAATGTGGCTCCAAATTTTCTCACACAAACCTTGACACAATTGTTAACCCAATCTACAAATCAACCAACTCCACCCCTTGTGCCAAGTCAAACATTAACTCCTAGTCTTGCAACTAAGATTGCCACAGATTTTGATCACACTCTCCCTTTAGGAGGCAACACACTTTTGGGTACCCAAAACACCAATTTTCCCCAAGACGCAACTTGGACACCAACATTTGGAGCCCCATCTCATTCTTCCACCACCATTCCTGAGCATCCCCTCCATCCATACGAACCATGCTCACATTCCATAACACCATGACGACCTCAAAATTTTGAGTGCAACCATCTCCATCCATCATCACAAATACCCAAAGTGTGCCCAACACTACACAAGTTAATGTGAACCAAGTGCCTCTATTAGGACAACAAGGGAAAGATAACACCATCAAGTAAGGGCAATCCTTAGCAAGTGGTTTCAACAACCACATTGACACATCGAAACAAGTGGTTACCTAGACTACTCAAGTCAATCCACCATCCACATTAGCCCCATCTATCATCAATCCAAATCAAAGCAACACATTGTTCACAAACCCCATCAACCAAGGTAATTCCTTGGTCCCACATCAAACATGACAAGGGAAACCTCAACATATCGGTCAAGGGAACCCTTCTAATCAATTGATCCAAGGTTAGAATGTTCCATTGACATCGCACTACCAAATGGCATCGTCATCATCTTTACCATTGGGCTCCCAAGTCATGCAAAATCAGATGGGGTCCCAAATCTACATTCCTCCCACACAATCGATAATCTTACAAGGAATGATAGCACAAAACAACCCACAATTCACTCACACCATGATCAACTAAAACCCATCTCATGTATCCCAATAACAAAGCACCTCCATGTTGCAAGCACAACAAGCTCACACTCTAGCTTTGCAACAAGTACAACAAGCTTACCATCAAGCATTGCAACAACAACAAGCCCAAGATCAATCCCTACTAGCACAACAAGCTCAAGCTCAAGCTTTGAAACAACAACAAACTTATCAACAAGCCTTGCAACAATAGAAAGCTCAACAACAAGCCTTGGTCGCACAACAACAAAAAACACAACAAAAAGAATTGCTAGCATAAAAAAACTCTCAACAACAACACATCTTGATTCTGCAACAATAACAACAACAACAACAAGGCTTGTATTACAATCCCCAACAATACATCAACACATAACAAGATGTCATGAATCCAATATCACAAGGAGCATATATACCTCCACCTATACCACCATCACCTTCACAATATCAAAATCCACCCTACACACCATATAACACCCCATCATATCAAAATCCCACTTATACTTCATCCACCATGCCACAATACACAACATATGCTCCTCCACCAAATCCACAAGACAATGTGTCATCACAGCTCAAGGTGCTCATGCAACAAATTCACAACATTCAAATGGGAAAAACAAAGAAGCCACATACACAACAAAACTTGTGTCCATACCCATTCGATAGAAACATCACGATGGTACCTTTTCCACCAGGATTTGAAGTCCCTTAAATAAATAAATTAAATGATTCTCATTATTTGATTAATTTAAATAATAACATGATTACATATTAAAAAAGAGATGCATTGTGCTTAGTTCTTGTTATTGATTAGTTTGCGTATTTAATGGAGATAAATATTTGAGATTGTAATTGTTTTTGTCAAGAAGGACAATAGACTTGTTAGAGTACATTTGGTTGTGAACTAAAATAGCTCCAAATTAAAATCATAGTAGCATATTTTTGGATCAATAATGTGGTTGACCATATTGTGTTTAGTTCATATCGATGATTTGATAGTTGAAATGAAGATTAGTGATTATTATCATGCATTAGATCAAATTTAATGATGTAATTATTAACACTCACCTATTATATCATTAATAATTTTGAAATATTATAACAAGTATCTATACCTCCTTTTTATATCTTTTAAAATCATAACATATTAAACTTCATATTTATTAATACCTATAAAAAATCATTTAAAATTTGTAAATATTTGAAATTAATTACTTGAATAAAATTTAATATTTAAATAATTATATATAAATAGATAATTATTTTGTAATCCTTCTAAATTAATAATTCATACAAACGTTCAACTCAATTAATCTCAAGGGGGTGAAGAATTTATCCTCAACTTTTTCAATGGAGTTTTTATATAATGACAATGTGCGAAGAGATCCTATACAAAAAGCCCTACTTTGTGCGATGAACATATTATCAATCTTTTTCTTGGGCAGTAAAATACTTTCAAAGATGTGTAGGAATATATATTTGAGAAGCTCTACTTAAACTGTGTTGTGTGTTGACTGAAAGAACAGAAGCTCTTCAAAGGAAGGAAATCATATGTGTTTCTTGTGTGTTGAGTCTACAGATGTGGGTGGCAATTAAGACTCTGTTGGCTGCGTTGAACAGGAAGAAAGAAGAAATTCATTCGTTGAATTTTTTTTTATTAGTTAAAAACAGGAATAATGGAGATGAAACTTGAATTCTGCGTTGGAACGTGCAAAGTCAAGTGGTAGCTGAGTAACAGGAAGAAAGATTATAGATTTTTTTTTTCTTCGATCCCGACTTGGCTGCCACGGGGCACACAGTAATTGAATGGGTGTGATGTTCAACAAGGTGGTCAACTCACAACGGTGGTCAAATCCATTTAATTGATAATCTCTTACATTTAATATTAATGGATAAAGAAAATATGCATGTAATACATATAATCTACTAATTAATAAATAGGCTACATATAGTGTGATATTTGAGTCTGAAATAAGTTTCACACCTGCAAACTACTTTTGAGTCATTGAAAAACAAGTTTTAACTATCATTTAATGGTAAACTAATTGTCATTCAATGGTAAAAGCTTCCAAAATCTCACTTATCATGTAGAAGCTAGATAAATATTGATTTTCCAACTAGATGGGAACTTTATATTTCCGTTTGCAATTTTTTTTGTCAATTTGATGGCAACTAAATCTATTTCAGTTGCATTGCTTTATGTTTTAAATCTATAAGCAAATATTTCAAAATAAGATAATACTTAATTTCTTTAAGGAAAAAATCTAGATTTGTCAAAGTTTATTTCATTCCATTATTTAATGCTTAATATTATTGTTTAATCCAACCACATACAACTAGAATTTGTAGCACATGACATCCATATGCACCCATGCACATACACATACTCTCTATCATGGAGAAGAACTTATAATATGAATATGTAAGAATTAAGGCATTGAAATAGAGTCCAACAAATTGAGGAAGAAGCTAGTTGAGGTACAATCTTGTATGGGAGAAACCTAAAATGATGTTTTCTATTATAATTGGTGAAATGAAACAATTTTAAGCTAAAAGTAGGAAACAAGATCAATGAAATAAAATAAAGTTAAGAGACAATGAGGAAAAGTAGGAAGCCTCTAGGAAAGGTAGTCTCTATTAACCTTATAAAAGATGTTTAAAAGTATTTTTGGGATAAAATATTCAATATTATGGTAGGCAGAAGGAATATGATATTTTAAGTTAACGGATTATGTAGACACTCCAATCTTGTTAATGCCATCACACCTAACAAACATCCATTAAATAAAATAATTCATCTAATCATTAATTAATCCATAAAATCAAATCATTAATCATTCCACATAAATAAATAAATTAAACGATTCTTATTATTTGACTAATTTAAATAACACGATTACATATTAAAAAAAAAGATGCATTGTGCTTAGTTCTTGTTGTTGATTAGTTTGTGTATTTAATGGAAATAAATATTTGAGATCATAATTGGTTTGTCAAGGACAATAGAATCGTTAAAGTACATTTGGTTGTGAACTAAAATAGTTCCAAATTAAAATCATGGTAGCATATTTTTGGATCGATAATGTGGTTGACCATATTGTGTTTAGTTCATATCGGTGATTTGATAATTGAAATGAAGATTAGTGTTTATTAGATTGCATAAATAGTGCACTATTGTAGTGATTGTGAGTCATTAATTGTAGATTTAAATTCTTGCAAGTTATGTTTTGCACCAAAATAATAAAATGATATTTGATAATATTTAAGTATTTCAATGAGTAAGAACATTTTTTTCAAACATATAGCTAAGTATATTTATTGCATAGTTATATTTATTATAAGTCTTTTTTCCAAAATATGAATGATTTAAAAATCAAAAACACAATTTTATAGAAAAAATTTCACTACAGACATAATTATTTCTCATAATAATTTACCATACCATTTCACAATACAAAAAGGATTATTGTGATAGTTATAATTGTATTCAATGTCATTCAATCAATATCAAAACATTAATAGAGTTGAAATTTGAGTCTAGAATTAATATTTGAATAAGACTTGTTATTGATATACTTGAAATTTTATCACAATACATCAAAAATGTATTTATTTATGCATTGACTTTTCTCAACATAAACCAAAAAAAATTATGCATCACAAATGTATTTGAATTTGAGTCAATGCATGAAAAATGTATTTATCTATGCATTGACTTTTCTCAATATAAACAAACAAAAAAATCATAATAATTACTCAAATTTCTTAGATAATTAACATCCAATAGATATATTAATATCAATTAAAAAAATATTATTATTTATTCTTGGATAATCATAATTAAATAGAAAATCATTCAAGTAAATTAAAATTGATTATTAAGTGAGGCTAATATAGGAATAAACTATTGTTCTTAACCATTAACTTTGTAATATCTAAATAAATTCATATTTTACAGAATAACTAAACAAAAGAGTCCATGATACGGACATCTGGATTGTTTGCCTTGATTTTATTCCAAACTTCCCCGCCTTTTCTCAATGCCTCTCTAAATTTATCGGTTCCTAACCCGCTGAAGCAGAACTCTCTTAGTGTTCTCAACCGTTCCAATCCCTTTGGGAATTTCTTCACTCTTGGACACCACTCTAAATACAATATCTGCAGGAAGGCCATCGCTCCATCCTCAAAATCAGGAAACTCCTCTAAAAGAGGAAAGTCTGATATAATTAGAAAGCGTAGATTGGGAAACCCGCATGACTTTCCAAACCCTTTTGGTATTTCTCTGCAACTCTCATTTGTCACTAATGTTAACTCTACCAAGTTAGGCATGGTTTCTAATGCTGGATAAATGCTACATTCACAATGCCATAATGTAAGCATCCTGAGATTTCCTAGCATACATACCCAACTCGGTATGGCAAAATTCCCCGCCTTAAGGGTTTGCAGATCCTGCAGGGCAGTCATATTCTGGGGTAAATGAAATTCTCCAGAGAAATCAGATGTTATAGATAGATGGCGCATCTGTAGTAGCTGCGCAAGGGTTCCATCTTGGAAACTCTTCAACTCCTTTTCATGCTTAAGAACCACGCTTAATTCTTGGAGGCGGGTTAATTTGCTAAGATCCTCAAACTTTAACAATCCATCCTCTTCAACAGAGAGGCTCAATTCATCTGATCTGAGTATCCGCAGACACTCCAGCTCTGATATTCCCTTCGGCATGTGACAGCGCAACCCATAATGGCAATCCTGTATGTTGAGGTGCTGAAGACATTTTAATTCACTTATCCACTCAGGCAGCCTTTGCAGACGTCGGCACCCAGATAGATCTATCAAGGAGATAAGATGTTGAATTTTTGGCTCAATAGCCACAGGGTGTGAATAGCTAGGCAGGACACTATTTCCCTTCCATGCTGATCTCCCCTCTGCAATGCTTGATGGCTGTTCAGAGTGCACTAAATCACGGAAAAGCTTGAGCTGCTCTCCATCTTTCGTAATGGAATTGATTCTTTCTTTCACTTTTTCAATTCTTTTCCCCATTTTATAGCGGAAAAGTATTTCATTCGGATTGCAAACACAAGACTGAGTTACACATCTAGTGTAAAGAGGGCGAACAGAGCACTCTTCCACAATGTCCTCTGCATCCCAAGCAACGTCCCTCACGTTGTGCAGCCATTCTTTGACGTCCTCGTCTTGTGTAGAAAGTGAATCCACATATTTCAGACCACCGCTTATAGTTCTGAGTCTCTTCTTCAGCCAGTCAAAGTCCCGGGTGAAGTTGCAAACCAGCGCTGCCTCTTCAGCTGCTTGTTGGACTATCATCTCAGTTAGTTTGCAAATAACACCTTGTGCAATTGCCCCTGCCATCCTTAATCTGTTATTATTAATACTGAGAGTGGAGATAAAAGACCTCTTTAGTTCGTATACACGAACTACAGCAGATCGAACATGCGTTCAACAACTTTAGAACTCTTTGTTCTATCTGAGAACAGCCATGAAACTTCAAAGAGCAAAAAATCTTTGCAGTTTTTTTGTTGAATCAAAGAAGATAAAATATGGGTAACAGTTAACAAGCTGTTGAATTCCTAGAGTTGGTCTTCAAGTCTCTTATGGGGAGTTAATAGATGAATAATGGAGATAACTAAAGTCAAGTCTTTTATGAGACGCAGGAACAGATATTTTGTGGCAGGTATATTTTGGTGTCTTCCATGTTCAAAGGTAATAAATCCTGTCATTTCGTTGCTCTGACTTGGCCAGGGACGTGGTCAACTCACTAGGGTGGTCAAATTCACGTGGGTGGTTAAGTCAACTTAATTGATAAGATTTATTTAAAAGTAGTATGAACGGTATTTTATTAAATGGATTTAAATAGTTAGATAATATAAGATGTAAATTCATTTTAAAGAGTTTGGAGTGTATTCAATTTGTCTCATATAATAATTATTTGTATCTTTTTTGGGAAAATTTAATATGTATTTTTAATTAAATTTTCTTCATTTTTCTATTGTGATCATTATTGTGTTGTTATATAAGTACAAGTATGTGTGTTTCTATGAACCGTCTTTTGGAACAATGTGTATCAATATAAAAAGGTCATAAAATGAAGAAGGCTTGATGAATATTAATTGATCTCCAAAGTTTGTGCACACATGGGTTGTTTTGCAAATAAGACATGCATGAAAATACTTATCTCAGTCTTAATGTGTAATACAATAGTTTTAATAGATTAAAGCCTACAACAATACTACAAAAGCAAGCACTAAAGTGGCATCAAAGCAAACAACTACTTATATATTATCACTTAATATGATACTCACACAAATAAAATCTCAACTCCAAGGTTTCACAAATTGGGATAACAAAATTCTACAGAATTGGAACTTTATTCATCCCCCTCTAGTGAATGGTTCCATGTACCTCCCAACATCAAAGTTGGTTCATATTTTGGCCAAGTGGGAAGTCCCTTCTACACTATTCATTCAACTCAACTTTTATGGGGTCTCTATAGGAAATCTAGGGCCATGAGGAATTAGATGTGTTAAAGTGGTCTAAAAATTCTACTAGCAATCTCAAAAAAGATCCTTGATCGCACCAACAATGAGGCTAAAGTCCATATTTTTTTTAATTAGTCTAACTACAAGAAGAAGAGAATGATATCCAAAAATATAGAGAGTGAGATTCAATGTTAGCAATAAATGCTCTCAAAGAAAAAAAATACCGAGGCTTGGAAAATGAACATCTTTCAAATGATGTAGCCTTTGTTGGAAGATTTTGTTGATTTCAAATGCAACCATGATTACAAGGACACAAATAAGCTAGTAGATGAATTTTCCAACATGAGCATTGATCAAAAGGGAGACATCATCAAATTCAACATTTGTAGGTTGTTGAGTAAATCTAGTCTCTTAGGATAATAGCTTAGGAAGACCATCATCATGCCACCTCACAGGTCTTCTTTAGTCATTCACACTTTTAAACTATATTTTCACCCTCAATTTGTTAATGTACTATGTAAATCTAGTGGATTTTAGTCTCACGTGGTCATTTATACATCATTTATGGCAATGATGTATGTTGATGGATTGCAAGATTTGGATGGGAGCATACTATGTACTTTTCCTTATTAAGGTGACTAATTTTAATTTTGGCAGACTTCTCCTATTATGCCACCTTAATCATTTAATCCCTCATCAGAGATTTTTGATAACAAATCCAAATTTAATACCTAGATGCATGACAAGCGAAATCAACTTGGAATAACATTTGTTACTTCTCTCTTAAGGCATTGTTTGAGTAGTTATTTGCTCATTCAAAGGTGTATTTCCTAGCACTTCTTTTGTCGTAAATATTAAAATTCTCCCTATCAAAAAGAATATTTGGATCTTTATTGCCACCCTAAATGAGAGTCGAAGGAATTGGGGTCTTATAACTCATAAAGCTTAGCTTCATCTTTTCCTTTGACTACAATTGAATGGAGGTGGCTATGAGTTATACCATAGGTAAAGGCCTACTACTCAATTATGTTGCTCTCTATTTTCTAATATAATGTCATAGACTTGCTCCTTGATCTAGAATTTTTGCATTGATTTGGGTTCAAGTTTTTTTCAACCTTGCTATCAAAGCAAAGGCTTCATTCTAGTTAGTTGCTAGGAATGTGATACATTGCTTAGTTTGGTTCCACTACCTAAATTGGGGTAATTTTCTTGCATAACCAATGTTCAAGGTTTTACCTAGTCATCTATGTTCACAAAATTTTCTGGTTGTAGGCCTACTACACATCAAGAATAAGGATTTCAAGGTTTCTCTACAAGAACATACCATCACATGCTCTAGATGATCCATTTGTTCCCCCTAATATTTTTTCTCCTACTCTATGCAAATCACAGCCTGATATAACCTCATTCGATGATGATTAGGTGAATGTTGCTATTTTGACCTCTAATTATATATTTTTGTATCATTGTTGTATTCACTTTTGTTAATTTTATCTATGTCCTTCATGTAAAACCTCTTATAGCTTAATATATAAGTTGTCTACCACCTTTTATCAATAAAAAAATAATTAATGAAAAAAAATTATTATAAATTTATAAAATACAAAATCACAAAATTATGTATCTTTTACTATCTTATATATTTTCACTAATCCATGAATTATGAAAAGAATAAGAACTAATGATTTGTTATTATTGGATGACATGAAATTCTAAGATGTTCACGAGTATTTTTCCTTTGATTTTATTCAAAAACTCCTTGCCTTTATTTAGCTAAAAACTCATTATTTGCTAAGTATCAATACTAGAACTCCCTTAGTGTTCTCAACAATTCAAATCCCTTTGTAAAAATTTTCACTCTTTATTGATCAAATAAATTGATTGGGAGGTTTGTGTGCACATGTGCATGTGCATGTGGACATACATGGGCATGCACATGTGCATGCAAGCATAGTTAGGTGCATGTGTGGGCACATGCATGCATGTGTGTGGGTGCATGTGTGTGCATGCATAAGTGTGTGTATCAATGAGCATATGTATGTGTGTCTATGAGAATGTGCATGTGTGTGAGAGAGATTTAGAGAGAGAGAGAGAGTGACATAGAGAGAGAGATAAATGTTATCTTTTATGGATTAAGGCAATGACGCCTCTTTATTTTTGAGTGAATATTCATAACTTTTCGTATGATTAGAAGTGGTTGAGTGTGGTATTTTTAAGAGTGATGATAAGACTTGTATGTTAGCATGCATTGCACAATGTTTAATGATGTAATTGTTAATATGAAAATTATGTTACTCTTATTTTCACCTATTGCTTACCTTCTTAATAATTTTCAAATTATAAAACAAATATCTGAAAATCCTCTTTTAAAATGCTTGAAACCATAAAATATTAAAATTCAATTTAATTAATAAGTTTATAAAATATCAATTAAAAGTTCTTAATTTTCCAAACTGATTACCAAAATAAAATTTAACAGTTGACTCTTTTCTAATATTCTTGACATCTTATTATTTGTAATCTTTTTATTTTGTTCAATACAAAAAAAAATACTTATAAAAGATTAATTAAAATTTCTTAATATTTGAAACTATTTAATGTAAATTTATTATTTAAATAATTATGTATAAATAAATTACCGAAAAAAAAAATTATGTATAAATAAATTATTTTCATTATTTATTCCTTCTATATATAATAGTTTTTAGAAAAATTTAAACTCAAATAATTTTAAAAATAAATATATTTAATAATAAATTATGTTATTTATTATTCAATTTAATAAATAAGTTTTTCTTTTTATTAAAAATATTTAATCTTATGCACGAAGGAAGAATGATGTCTTCTCTGAAATCTTCCGCTTCTACTCTGACTCCTAGCGTGTGTCATTCTGCGAAAATCCATGGCGAAGGTGCCCTTAGGGGGGCGACATTGGCGAAGGCATTTGCAGCCTTTGGCTCTTCCTTAGTGTCTCCATCTGTGCACACTCCGGTGGGTGGCAGGGAAGGCATTCTCGAACGTAACCCTAGGTCTCCAGAAGCTATTAATCAGGGTCTGATAGATGACAATGCAGGGATTGGTATGCACACGAAGGTTGGATCGCCTGGTCCATGCCATGATGGCGGTGATTGCAAGCGAAAAATCTTCGCTAATGCCCTTGATGCCCGCCCTTCATCCCCGCATAAGGGTCTCCATGGGTTGGGCTCGCAATCTACTGGTTTTTCCCCTACCAATAAAAAATTTGAGCCTCTTTGGCTTCACAACGGGGCCTCTATGCGTTCTCCATTTGATGTCCATCAAGCATCTGCCCTTGAGATCAATCTAGATAGCCTTGTCAGTGACAGAGAAGAATACTTGCAGTATCACACCTTGATATGTAGATTTACTAAAGTTTGGCCAAAATTATGTGACCTACATTTGTGGATTGAAGAAAATTGGAAGGATTATCTAGAAGATGAAATCAACATTTACCCGTGTGCAAAAGGGTTTTTTATCCTAGAATTTGAAGCTATGGAGGACAAAGAAATGGTGCTAAAAATTGGACCTTGGTTCTTCCAGGGGGATATTTTGTACATTAAACCTTGGTCCCCCTCTTTTGATCCACGCACAAAGTTAGTTTCTTCAGCATTTTTATGGGTTCGTTTACCTTACCTCCCACTTCAGTTTTGGGAAATTAACTGTCTGAAAGCAATTGGGAATAGTCTAGGGAAATACCATGGTCTCTTCGAAGAAACAATCAACTATGAAAATTCAACTTTTTCTCACCTCTGTGGCGAAATGGATGTTTCAAAAGGCCTCCCAACAAAAATCCTTCTCAAAGTTGGAAATAGGCATTTGTGCCAACCAATAGATTATGAAAAGATAACATTCAAATGTAGAATTTTCTTTGCGACAAAACATGTTACGGCATAGTGCGATAAAAAGTGTTTTGGGGAGAATGCCAGTGTTGTCCTAATCAACAGCCCCTCATGGTGGGTTGGGGATGAGTCCAGACATTATGTTGTTTCTCCCTCCAGCAAAGAATGCTAGTGCCTTCACTTCTTCAACTCAAAAAGTTGATCCTGCTCTGGTCCCCACCCACTCAGTTATGGATGAACGCCACGTCTTGGGGTCCATGCCAAAACCAATGCAAGACGATGCTTGAATTACCTCTCCATCTTTGGAGGTCTCCAATAGTGTTTCCTCTTCCCTTTTGGCTGCTACTACTACGGATTGCAACCCTAGTTCTTTCATGCTGGCAGATTCGTGCTTGGGCCAACATCCTGCCTCGGATGACCAACAGGCTTGGACGGAGGTGAAGAAAATAAATCTCCATCTTTAAAACAAAAAAATCCAATATCCCTAAGATCCTCAAAGACAGAAGGAATACTGGAGGTATAATTGGTGGTCACTCTCATTTTTGGGTTGATGCATGTTCTATTAGGTTAGAAGGAAAGTACAAATTTATGTTGGGGCACCCCTAGTGGATAGGGCATGCATCTATTTTCTTTTAGAATTATATATTTTGGGAGTTGTCCCCTTGACAGGACTTACCTATAAAAAAAATAAAAATAAAAATATTTAATCTTTAAAAAAATCACTTTTTACCTAATTGTATATACATATATATATATAAATTTAGATAAAATAGATAATATATCGATGAACTATGAAAAACATAACTAAAATAAAATTCTATGATTTTAGTATTGAAAAACATAAAAATTAATATAAAATTTTGTATCCCCTAGGGGAGAGGGGCTAGTAGTCATGTAGGGTAACTTTGTCAACATGTAGTGATTGACTAGAATATCGTAGAAACTTCATTTTTTTCTTTTTGAAATGTGGAATGGCTTTTTATCTATCTATAACTAAGGTCTAGAGGTGTGACTCATCATTCAACTCGCCACATCAGCACATCTATTAAGAAGTGTCAAAAAATTGACTTTTAAAAGATTCGACCAAATCTTAATCATGGAACCCCCAATAGTTGAACAAAAATTTACAATTTGTTGCCTGTAAAATATCATATTTTTATTTAAAATAAAATTAATGTGCAACCTAAATGGACCTAATACCTATTGGTAATCATAAATATTTGATATCTCTATCTTTTATATTCAACACATATGGACCAATAGTTGAACACAAAAAAAACTCTTTGATGTTATAAAAAACAACACATAATTATTTAAAATACAACTTATATCAAACAAAAATGGACCAATAGTTGAACACTAATTTTTTTTAAAAATCTTTCATATTTAGTGGAAAAATACATGGTATTTACTCTGCTCACCTTTTATATTTGTGATACGACAAACTATTAATATAAAATACTCCAATGCTTGTACATTGCTACCCCAATAGTTGTACACATAAGAACAATATTTTTTCACTATGATAACAATACTTGTTTAAATGAGTGTCTTATTTTATTAAATGAGTATTTTATTTTTTAAATGACACACTTATAGTGGATAGTTATGATATTTTATTTGAGACAAAAAAATACTTTTTTCACTTCTTCATGAATGTATTTATGTTTTTTTTTATATAACATTCAAAGGTTCTCATGTGTTCAAGTATGGGTCCTCTTTTGATCAACATTTTGTTTTTTTTAATTTACATTTGGACTATTTATTTACAATATATAGTATAAATGTGTGGCAAGATTAAGTATTATAATCACAATTGACTTCACGACTATTAGACTCGCACAACTACCCTAACATGCGGATTTTTTGCTTTGATTATATTCCAGACTTCCCCACCTTCACTCAACCTCTCTCTAAATTTATCGGTACCTGACAAATAGTAGCACAACTCCCTCAGTCTTCTCAACCGTTCCAATCCCTCTGGAACTCTCTTTACTCTTGGAAACTCGAGTATACCGAATATCTCCAGGACAGCCATCGCTCCATCCTCCAAATCCGGCAACTCCTCCAAAAGAGGGAAGTCCGATATTTCCAGTAAGCGTAGCTTTGGAAACCCGAGTGACCTTCCAAACGCCTTTGGTACTTGTCTACAATTCTCATTACCATATAATCTCAACTCTATCAAGTTAGGCATTGCTTCTAGTGCCGGATAATCGCTACAAACACAATTACATAATATGAGCTGCCTCAGATTTGGTGGCATACAGACCCAACTCGGGAACGCAAAATTCTGGAAACACAGTGTTTGGAGATCTTGCAGGGCAGTGATATTCTGCGGTAGATACGATTCTGTAGAGAAACCAGATGCTATTGACAGATGGCGCATCTTGAGTAGATGACCAAGGATTCCATCTTGGATATTCTTCAACTCCTTTTCATGCTTAACAATTAAGCTGAATTCTTGGAGGCAGGTTAATTTGGCAACATCCTCCAACTTTAACAATCCATCCTCTTCAATAGAGAGCATTAAATGATCTGATCTCAGTACCCGCAAATACGCTAACTCTGATATTCCCTTCGGAATATGAATTGGTAGCTCATCATGGCAATCATGTATATTGAGATGTTGGAGACATTTCAATTCACTTATCCACAGAGGCAGCCTTTGCAGCTGTTTGCAGAAAGACATATCGAGTAAGACAAGACTCCTAAGACTTCTCATACAGATTGGTACCTCCTCAATATTTGTCCGTGATAAATTTAAAAGCTTGAGAAGTTTCTGCTTACCAACACAGTGGGGCAATGTTGAGATCTTAGTTTGGCTTAAGTCGAGAACCCTTAATAATCTCATAGGGCTCAAGAAATTTGCCTCAATTTTTTCAAGGGGATTTTTATAAAATGACAGAGTAAGAAGAGACCTGGGACAAGAAGCCCTGCTCTGCGCGATGACAATATCATTTATCTTTTTTTTGGCCAGTAAAATTCTTTTCACAGATGTGAAGTCACCTTCAACCGCAAATACACATCTGTTTTCTTTAGATAGATCAATTGCCAAATCAAGCAGCAAGTCATGGATCTTGCAATATTTTATTAGGCCCGACCCTTTATCCCATACTTCAAGCAAGCACAGATTGGTCAACTGATGTAAATAACCCCAAGCAACATCCCACTGATCTTCTCCTTGGGGAATGAATCCTTCAGCTATCCAGAGATTTATGAGATACTCGCAATCTATTGTCTCATCTTCAGGAAAGGAGGACAAATAAGAAAAACAGGGCTTAAGACATGCAGGCAAAGAGTCATAACTCAATCTGAGAATCTCTATGATGTGGTAGTCGGGATCAGTTACCTCCTTTTGAGGATGCAATTCCGATTCTTTGAGTCGAGACAATTTGGAGTTCTACTCGCTTGATTCTGTGCAGCCGGAGAGTGACCCTCCTATTGTCTTCAGTGCCAATGGTAATCTCCCGCACTGCTTTTCAATTTCATGAGCCAACACTTTAAGGTGATGTGGCGGAAGATTTCTGTCATAATTAGAAAAGGCATATGCACAGAACAACTGCCAACTCTCTTCCTCGGATAAAAGCTCCATTTCATATATACAAGCTTCAAAGTTCTGGCCAACCCCTCTGTTTCTGGTAGTAACCACAACTTTACATTAGCTGTCACGGCCGATTGGAAGACCAAGGCTCATAATGATATTATCTTCTCTGTCTGCTCTCCAGACGTCATCCAGCACGATGAGAGACTTCTTTCCTTGTAAACCGGAATGAATCAGCTCCGCGGCTCGCTCGTCACTTACATCCTTCACCCTAACCTCTAAATCTCCCATGTGTGACGCTAAATCGCACTGTAATTTATGAACAGAATATGACTGAGATATGGAAAGCCAGATTGAATGATCATACCTTTCTTTGATTCTGTCAAAAAGGTTTTGGAGAAGAAATGTCTTCCCTGCTCCTCCCATCCCCACCACGGTAATGACTGGAACAGTTGATTGATCTTTCAAGGAGATGATGTGCTGAAGCTTGGGCTCAATCGCCACAGAGTGTGAATCGCTGGGCAGGAGAGTATTTCCCTTCCACGCTCTCCCCCCTGCACTGCTTGATGGCTGTTCGGAGGCAGACAGCACCAAATCACGGAAAAGCTTCAGCTGCTTTCCACCTTCCGTGATGAATCTGATTCGTTCTTTCACTTCCTGAATTCTTTTTCCCATTCTATAGCGGAGAATTAATTCATGAGGATTGCAAACACAAGACTCAGTTACAATGCTAGTGTAAAGAGGGCGAGCAACACACTCTTCCACAATGTCCTCTGCATCCCAGGCAACGTCCCTAACATTTTGCAGCCATTCTTTGACGTCCTCATCTTGTGTAGAAAATGAATCCACATATTTCAGACCACCGCTTACAGTTTTGAGTCTCTTCTTCAGCCAGTCAAAGTCCCGGGTGAAGTTGCAAACTAGCGTTGCCTCTTCAGCTGCTTGTTGAACTATCATCTCAGTTATTTTGCGAAAAACACTTTGTGCAATTGCACCTGCCATCCTTAATCTGTTATTACTAATACTGATAAAAGAGCTCTTAAATTCTTATACACACCCAACTACAACAGATCGACGTTGCTTAAGGATGCGTTAAAACAACTTAAACTTTAGAATTCTGTGTTCTATGTGAGAATAGCCCCGAGACTTAAAAAAGCAAAAACGTCTTTCAGTGTCTGTGTTGAACCAGAGAAGGAAAATTTTGGGTAGCAGTTAGCAAGCTGTTGACTTTCTAGAGGCGGTATTTCAGGGGCAGTTGAGAGATATTAATGGAGATGAGCAAAGTCAAATGGTTGATGTGTCACAGGAAGAAATTTTTTGTGTAGGTATAGAAAAAAGTTTCTAGCTGTCGTTTCGTTGGTGCGACTTGGCAACGGGTAATGGGCATGAGATGTTCAAAGGGAGGTGAACTCACGAGGTTGGTCAAGTCCATTTAATCGATAAGATTATTTTAAAACTAGCAATTGCACCCCAACGAGCTGCAATGGTTAAGCTGATAGCATGATATACTCTGCTAATATATTGAAGGGCACATTTGTGCACTTGTCACAAATGTAATATAAGCGAAACATGACACAATTAATATTATGACAATTATTTGTAAAATCAAAATTAATAGAGAAAACTTAAATACAACAATATTAAAAATATTTATAAACAATTATCATCACAATTAAAATAAATCCATTATAACTTGAAATAATAGTTAATAATAATTGTCACCATAATAATAAATTATAAGTTATGAAAAACAAATATATATATCAGTAATTTAATGCTATATTTTGAATAATTTTGATCAAAGGCCAAATCCAAGTATTGGGCCTACCATTTTACTATTTTACTGCCATTAACATGAATATCAAACAGACTATTCTCGTTTAACTCAACACACTACAAACATAATCGCATATAATAGCTCCTATGTTTTAATTTTAGGAAGAGGTCATATAATTTTAAGAGGAAAATATATGTATATAAAGAGAACGTTTGAAGAGGAATATACATATATAAAAAAACACTTACATAATTTTCAAGCGAATGCAATTTACAAGTGTACAGCCAGACCCCACAACTCGTCCAACGTCCTATCTGCCTACACCAAAATGGGCACTTTAGAATTGGGTGTGAAATCCTTTAAAGAATTATGGAAAGAGGGTTTCTGGTAGATCTTATAGTTGCAATGCTCTGGTAGACATGTATGCAAAATGCAGATGCATAGACAAGGCACGCGAACTGTTTGACCGAATTCCTTGAAGGAATGTGATCTCGGGAATTGCAATAATTGCAGGATATGCACAAAATGGATTTGTTGGAAAGGCTTCAAAACTCTCAAGAAAATGCAACTGGCCGGTATAAGGCCAATCTCCTAACGCTTTCCAGAATGGGAGCTTCGAAACAGGGTACGGACATCCATCAACACATGATAGAAGGGGGAGGGGGTGCCATATATAGATTTCCAATTTCCATTTTTTTATTTTTTTCTTAGGCCAAAATCATGGCAAGCGACCTACCTCACATTTCTACGCAGTTGAGATTCCACAACCTTTTCCAGCACCCACTTTATCCTAGTAGATATATATGATGATGTGGACGCATGGACAGGGCTTGTGAACTGTTTTTCAAAAGATTTCCCCACTTTGCATTCGTTGGAACAACTTAGCAACGGGCATCTGCCTCCTCTGCAGCTTCATTGACTGAGATGCTGAGAACAGACACCTTTGCAGTCCTTGAAATAGACTTGAAAATCACATTGGGTTCGATGTCCTGATGTGGACTTACTTTGTGAAACTGAAATCCTAGGAAACATCTTGACTGAACTGGACATAGGGAGTTTCAAGAAAGAATCTTGTCCTTCATCACCTCTCCATTCTCAATCTGTTCATTTCATCTAGAAAGCTCTCAAAACAATAGAGATAAATCACGATTCACCTCAAGATGCAACGACCCTTTGAGATATGCATTTGTGTATCCCACGCTTGGGAGCAGGGAGAGTAGCCTCCTCAGTGACAAGATTTGCCTATCCGCTCTTGTCATCGAATCCCTCTGCCTATTTTTCTTCTCTGTATTATCTACCTTCTCTTCTTCTTTTTCCCTCCTTGCAACATAATCGATACCTCTTTTTTCATTTTCCCCAACTTCTACGTATCCCCCAAGCATTTCGTATCAAGAATCCTCAGCACCCCCACCAGGACTCAAGATTTTTTTTTTGTTTTCCTTGTGCAAAATCATCATCCTTATATGCAGAGATCGAGGGGGTCCATCCTTGTTTTAGGGCACCCATACCTGCGCCCTCTGCCAATCCGATGACTTTGGTGGTCCTCCCACCTACACCACCTAATTTCCATAATGAGAATCGACCTCGTTAGGCAGATTCTACATCTACCCAAATGTCTTTTCCCCCGCCCCCACCATTATTATCATTGCAGACGTTTTTAAATGTTTTAGCCCCGAAAAGGAGTCATCCTGCCCGTCGTACGAGGACATCGGAGCACCCACAAACCAGCAGTGGAAAATCGGACATCAGACGAATCCGGTGGGATTTCCCACCCAGAATAGCGTATCGGCTAATAATATTACTTGGTATTTTATTAAATGGATTTAAATAATTAGACAATATAAGGTGTAGATACATTTTTAAAGAGCTTGAATGGATTTAAATAGTCAAATCATATAAGATGTAGATTCATTTCAAAAAGTTTGAAATATGTATTTTATTCTATATAATAATTATCTAAGTCTTATTAGGAAAATTTCATATTTATTCTTAATTTTTTTTTCATTAGTTCTCTAATTTGATCATTACTGTGTTGCTATATAAGCATGTATGTTCATATGAGCAACCTTTTGGAACAATGTGGATCAATATAAAAAAGTTATAGAATAAAGAAAACTTGATAAATGTTGATTGATCTTCAAAGTTATTAAATCCATGAATTGTTTTGCAAATAAGATATGCATGAAAATATTTATCTTTGTCTTAAGATGTAATTCACTAGCTCTAATAGATTGAAGAATACAACAATACTATAAAAAGCAAGCACTAAAGTGGCACCAAAGAAAATAACTACTTATAGATTATTAATCAATATGATCCTTAGGATGAAATAATGCATTATGAAATCTTGTTCTCATATGTCAAAAAGTATGTGGACAAAATAAAACTTCATAATAACATCTAGTTTACCTCAGCTGGTTTCAAGGGAATGACACATGAGGCTAAATTTTAACACCATGAAGACAACAATAGAACAATATAGTTAAACCTAAAAATGTCATCTTAGAATGCCTTCAAGGATGAAGAAACACTAGAATGGGTGGATATAAAATGATATACAAGAACTAAGACACTCAAACAAGGACAACCATCAAAAGAAGAAGCTATTTGAAGTATAATCTTGTATGGGAACAACCTAAACTGATATCTACTACTATGACATGGTGAAATTAAAAATTATCAAACTAAAAGAAGTAGGAAACAAGGTCAATGAAATGAAAAAAAATTAAAAAGATACCATGGAAAAATAGGAAGTCTGCAAAAAGATACTGTCTACCAACCTCATAAAAGATGTTTAGAAGTCTTTTTAGACAATATAGTCAATATCATAGTAGGTAGAATAAATATGTTATTTTCAGCCTAGGGACTCAATAGACACTCCAATCTTGCTAATGCCATGATGCCTAACGAACACCCATTAATTAAAATATTTCATTTAATCATTAATTAATCCACTTAACTAAACTAATTGAATGATTATTATTATTTAATCAATTTAAATATTCCATTAGTCACAACTTCTAAATTTTAATAAATAAAATATATTTTAAATCAATCATCCACAAATTAATTTAATAAATAATGATAACATCAAATAAAATAAAATAGTTAGTAAATTAAGTAATTAAAATGAGCAATAAATCTTTAAAGAGGAAAAATAATATCAAACCAGTCAACTATTTGTGAAAAAAATAAAAAAATAAATTAAACCATTAAATCAATTTATTGACTAACAATAATTACCTTATTCTTATCAAGTTTATTGATCCTCATCCATATTCTTGAAAATATCTATAAATTGAGATCAATCCTTCATTTTTTAAATCCACATTTTTTGAGTAGGTATATGCTATAAAAATATATGAGCAATAAACATACCAATAAAGAGCTTATCAAGAATGCCCTACCAAAGATTTGCATTTTTTCATTTGGTTGATTTGTTTTAACATTGTTTTAAATCTTATATATTTTCATTCTGGTCTTCCATGCTCTATTAAAGGTTTTCATATTTTCTTTTGGATATTTTGGTTCTTGATGATGTGGTACCTAGTCTTGGCTTTCACCTAAGGTTGGGGACATGACCAACTATCAATGCTTTATCCCCTTTTTGGATTAATCATATAATATGTCAATTATTTAATTACCTTCATAATGATCTTTTAATTACTAATCAAATAATTTAAACCATTTATTTAATTAATTAATCCTTTGTCCATTTTTCCTCTATAGTCTATCCCAACATTTATTTACTTAAGTTCACCCCTCATATCCCTATCCTCCGAGAATTTAATAAATACAACTATTTATTTAATTCCTTATTTCTCTAGATCAAGTCATTAGCTTACAAAAATAAATTAGTTAACTAATAAATTTTGACTTACACATTAAGTATGCTTAGGAATGTGTACATAGCCCATGCTTCCCACTTCCACACAAAATTATCTTATCAATCTCATCCATTAATTTTTATAAGAAAAATTTGACCCTTCACATGTGTTGATGGGTATTTTAGCACTTTCTCAACACAAACAGTGCATAGATGCACTACCTCTCTTGGAAGGTAATCTCCAACAACAAGTTGTTGAAAATCACCCCAACGTCTCTCGGGTGTCAGGTCATGACTTGCATGAAATTTCTCAGTTGGTTCAATGTGATTTTGTTGGTAATCACAGGGAAGACTTACAAAGTTAAGCTGGAGGGAAGTTGGATCTTAAAATGGAGTTCTTGAGGTGGAGAAATTGGTGTGCAATTGTTGCAAGTTCAAACAACAGTCTTGAACTCCCTATTTTAGTTTCAGATTTGGATTTACAATGTGCAATGAACCTTAGCATAGGTTACTTATTAAAAAAAAGTAAAAAGAGCAAGGAGGAGAAGTTCCTAGATCTGAAACTAACAGTGAACAATTATCATGAAGGACCCTACTACAAACAGCTTTCCTAAAACATAATTTCACTTAACCAGATTACCTCACAGTCTCATGAAATTTTTGGAAGCTTCTAAGGAATGTAGATATTCAATCGTTCATTCACCATAAGCATGAATAAAAGATAGAAGTTTAGCGCAACTTTTAGTTTATGCCCAGACTAACTTTACATAGTTGTTTATCATCAACAAACAACCAAAAGTATGGACCAAGAAGGTATCAACACAATAGACTTCTTCAAAACTAGTGAACAACATTAACTAATCTACCAATAACATGAGAAACTCATAAAAAAAAGTAAATCTACTCAAATTAACTAATTATGGGAGAGGAACCATGTAACATGCAACTCAAACTGAAGAGTTCACGAAAATCCAATGAACTTCTATTAAAATTTTAGCAGCATTCCTTTACAATAACTCAACTCTCTCTTGAAAATGACA
This sequence comes from Sequoia sempervirens, assembly GCA_007258455.2. Taxonomy (NCBI): domain Eukaryota; kingdom Viridiplantae; phylum Streptophyta; class Pinopsida; order Cupressales; family Cupressaceae; genus Sequoia; species Sequoia sempervirens. The sequence continues at coordinate 467,665,517 of VDFB02047230.1, forward strand.
GGAGACCCCCTATTTATAGTGTTCAAAAAGAAAAATGAATGGCCAAGATTGATTTGCATTATGTGGTCAAGATTCACTACAAACTAGGGTTTCACCTACCCCCAAATATATTACAATTTAAAATTGCATTCTTGTCCTCTAGCCTATTTTGTCTTCTTGTGGCAACACTGTAGCTTTTTGTCTTTTGCTAATTTCTTTGTTTTTGTAGCTACTTTGTGAGGAACTCAACATTAATAACTAGGTTGCCCTCATTCTTCTTTACAGTGGCATATTCTATAAACTTTAGGATCAATGCCTGGAGCTTGTTCCATTCCAATATATCATATTGGATTACTTGAAAATTCAGCCTCCTAGATTTATTTGTGATGGCATCCTAGTCCTTGTCATATTTTTGTGTGTTCTTCACTACTTGCACTTACTGAAAGAAGCCTCATGCAGCAAAACCCATGAAATCAGGTGTTAGTGCATCCATGGTTCCATTCTCCATTTTCTTGTGGAAATGTGGCTTCAATTTCTTTGCATCCAACTCACTCGTAGGCATATCAAGATTTGTCAGCATCTTCTGGTAGTCCACACAGTCTACCCTGATCTCCCTGACCCAGTCAATATCCAACTCCACTTCATAGAGCACTCGTTCCAACACCTTCTTTCAGTGATCCAATCCTAGCTTCCATGTTTCTATGAGCCAGTGGTCATCTTTTACCAAGCTAAGCTCCTTCTCCTAGGATTTATTAAGTATCTTGAGAATAGCCTCATTTTTGGGGCACGTGATCCTATACATATTCAGGAAGTCAGTGCAAAATTTCCTTATACCCTCGAGTATCCTTTGCACTTCTAAGAACTTGTTTGTTGTCCTGAAAGCATGACCTATGCCCATGTCACTATTGTAGAGGACTTTCTTGAACTAATCCTCTATGGCCTTTGTCCAATTCTTCCTTTTCTCAAACTTATCAATTTGTTCCTTGGACAGCAGTTGCGGTGGTACTGAGGACGTGGTGGGGAGCTCTTCCACTAATGACCATTACTGAATATAAGCAATTAGATCAACCACTTGTGCTTTTAATTCCTCCTTAGAGGTTTTATCTTTGTTCATCTAATGCTTGATAGTGGCAACGAATCCCTAGAGATAGTCAATTTTCTGCTCTCATGTGATTGTCCTAGATCAAGAGTAGAGATATTGTAGCTTACCCTTGCTTCGCTCACCACTGGGGTGGCTATTTGCATAGTTCTGGATCCAAAAACATCCATTTTCAATTGAGACCTCACCTTAGGCTTCTCTTTCTTTGTGCTTATCTGGGCTCAAGCAAAGATGGCCTCCATCCTTTCTCTTGGGTCCTTTGAGACTAGGGTTTTCTTTTCTAGCTATTTCTCAAGCCATTCAGGGTTTCTAAGATTCTCCCCTAGGTGATTCATGATCACGCTCCTCTTCATGGGTGTGTTCAATTTACAACACCCTATCACCTGGGGCTTCTTGTTCTATTCTTCCTTCCTCCTCATCAGAATCCTAAATGAATACAGTTTCATTTTGTAGGGACTCAAAGGTTGTGTGCTCTTTGGGGTTGTCCTCCCCTTTAGTAGTTTTATTTTCTTCTTCTTCATCATGTCCATGCTCCTCATGCTATTTTGTTTCTAGACTCTTATGAGCTTCAGACTCTTCTTCAGGCTTATCTTCTTCTTCACGTTGAGGCAACATCCTTTCATCATGCTCGAGGCTCTCTTCTTGCTCCTCTTTCTCTTTCTCTTCTTGTTCTTCTGAAAGAGGCATTTCTTCATCATGTTTGGGGCTTTTTTCATGCTCCCTAGTTGGAGGTTCAGTATCCTCCTCCATCTTCTCACTTGATTCTTTTTCTTCCTCAGAAGGCTACCTCTCTATCTCCTCTTCGACACTCTTGAGCTACTGAGCCAGCTCCTCCTCGAGGTTAGGATCAAATGTTTCCACAATGTACTTGGCACTTGGTTCATCTGTGTCTTCCTCTAATGATTGTGTTTATTCTCCCTCGTGCACCACTTTGTCAATTGTTAAAATTTGATACTCAAGGATCTCATGGTAATCATCTGCTTCCTCTTCCATCCCTTTTGTAGCTTCCCTTTCTTGCCTCTCCAATTCTTCTGATATTTCCATGGTAGCCTTTATCTCTGGTGGCTCAGTTGGAGGGGTACAGATAGGAAGACTGGCAGCAATTTGTGCCAAGGAAACTTGTGTAGTTGGGTCCATTAATGCTCTAGATAGCTTTGTCGAAAGGTTTTGTATGTGGAGATTGAAGGCCTTTGGGAGTGAAAGATTAGGAATTAGCATTGTTGTTATTGCTAGTGGGAGGGACGTTGTCAGAGACATGGAAGAAAAGGAGAGTGGAGAGGTGGTGGTAGAAGAAGAGTTTATTATCATGACTTGTGTTGCAGGCAAAGTGGAAGCAAGGTGGAAAAACATATCCACTGTAGGCGGGTAAGTGGAAACCATTTCCTAAGAAGTAAGCAGAGGGGTAGCAGTAGTACCAATAGTGGAGGCAGCGGTTAGGGATTTTGGCTGCTCGGCCTCTAGTTCTTCTCCCTCACAGAGGGGGTCTTCCTGAATGGTGGCATGATCACTCAATGTTTTTAGCCTTTTGGAGGATTCACCCTTTGAAGCTTTCCTTGTGTATACCTATGGCTTAGGCTGCCTTTCAGCTATTTCTTTTCTCTTTCTTGACCTAGTGACTGAAGCGGATTGAGAAACTTCTTCTGTTGGAGTAGAAGTTGTCCCACTATCAGTTTTGCTTGTTGGCCCTTCTTCAAGATTCCCATAGGTCAAGGTGATCCCTTGTTGCCTTAATTGGGAAATCTTCCCATCAATCCATTCCTTTGTTCTAGCCTCAACGGGCTTTATCAGAATTGTGAGGTCATCAACCTCTTGCTTGTTCCAATCAATTAGTGGCAACAAGAGATTTTCAACTATATTGTACTGAGGATTAATTACCATATTCCCATCTTCCACTATCTGGTATGGCATAGGGAACAAGTTGACCCTCTTCACAAAATACACAGTCATGCGCATGTAGTGCCTCATTCGCACTTCTTTATTGTCTTTGTAGTTGGCCCAGAAGTCCTCAACATTATGCATATGAGTGTATTCAACTACTACAATCTTCTTTAGTTTACCATAGGGGTCCATTCATGGCCGAATAGTGTGGAAACTCAGGTTATACTCCACGATTTTTTTATCTGGATTTTTTGCGCATTGAGATGTGTGGAGTTCATACAACCCTTGGCCAAAAGAGAGGGGATAGGGAATCCCTACCTTATGTTTGTTGCTTAAGAGGGCATGTTCCTCCCGCAACTACTGAGAGAGCTCTAGCAATATTATCTAGTCATTTGGATACTAGGGCAGCTTGTATGGTTTCTCCAAGAAACCTTCAGCTCAGATGTAGGCAAACTTAGGGAATTGTATGAACAAGAAGGTGAATTGGTAGAGGAAGGAATTATCACTATGGGAGACTCTTCTTTCAAAATCACCCCTGAGTAATCTAATAATATGACCTATAAAAGTGTCATTGACTATAATAATCCCTCTTGAAATTCCTATACTATAGTTGAGGGTACCTGTCGTAAACTTTCAATTCCTTGCTAGGAGCTTCATCAGGAGCCCTAAACAAGCATATATATTGTGTCTTATCAGCTAGCAAATAAACAAGGTACGAGGTCATGTAAAACCTTGCTCAGTCTTCTTAACAGCCACAAATTGCTCATGTAAGCAATTGCTGATGATTCTTGCCCAGTATAATTTAGTTTTTCCTTTGAGGATCTCCTCCACGAAGTACAACATCCACTCTTGGAAGTAGGCTATAGTTGGAAGGCCCATGACTCTACTAAGTAGGGTTACCAAGTCATTGTAATTTTCATAGAAGTCATTATGGTAGAGTTCCTGGGCTACCTTAGCAGCATTGCCCCTTTTTTCTTTCAACCAGTACTAGTTGATAATCTTTTTACACCTAAGGGGGTCTGCATCCCACATTTCCTTAGCATCTTTTGTAGTAGCTTCTTCCATTTATTTGAATGTAGGGATGTGAAAAGCTCTCCCTATTGACTTGGTGGATAGATCAGCCAAATACGTTCCCATCCCTATCTACAATGGTTCTTGAACCTTCTTGATATGCCTCTCTGCAATCCCTTATGATTTTAGGAGCAACAAGAGCAGGCGAGAAGCCTGTAGCTTTATCCAACCCACTACTTCTAATCTTTCTATCATTTTTTATTGCGGAGCTAATCTGGACCCTTTACTTGAATTCATCAATGTCTATGTGCTCGATGTTTGTGTCTAAGATTTTCTTCCAATGTGTGGTGACCTTGGAGTTGAGAGGTTCCCCTTATAACTTATACTTCATTTGGTCTTTGTCTTCTTTTCCATGGGCTACTCTGGCTGAATTTTTTTCCCTTAACTTTCTCCATGGCCGCCTCTGAAGGTCCTGCACCTGATTCCATATATCCTATGAGCGAGAGAGAGGTAAGCACATTCAAATATGAAAACACGGGGAAAGTTAGCCAAAATCCTATGAAATGATATTAAATTGGATAATTCATCATGTAAGAGTCCTAACATCTCTTTCATATTGCTTTTATCCTTCCATAAGAGGGGGTTTCAATAATTCAGGCCTAGGGGCACAGACTTCCCTAGGCTGATGGCCATTTTGGGGTAGCTGTAGGATGGATGACAATCAAGGCATGATGACCACCTTCTCCCGACCCGCCTTAGGATTTGGTCTATACGTGCGGCTACCAAGGAGGTTGCCCTATTTTTGCACGTGGATCAAGGTCATTTGAAGATTGTAGGGCATTAAGATCATCATTTTGTCAAGAGGAATCATAGGGAATCTTGGTTGTTTGAGTTCTTTCATTGAAATGATACTAGCAAGATAGCAGCCCAAGGGTGGAGTTCCACCGAGCGGGACTCGCGACTTCAAAAGGCAGTAAACATGGTTCATTTGGAATTCAGGCCCTTTGGGTTTGAGGGAGTGGATGGATATTAGGTCGTTGTCATTTGAAATGGAAAAAGTAATATGGCAGCCCAATGAGAGAGACCCATGACATCGGGTCCGTGGAAGGCCTAGGTTTCATTCATTTATAGCTTGAGAGTTCAATGGAAAAGCGGAGGCCAAATTCCAGGTAGCGGGTAGACGAGGATAGTTTTGGTTTGAGAAGAAACCACCCTAAGGCTAAGCACTTAACAATTTCATCTATGCCTACCAGTAGCTACGGCGGAGCTGGGACCTGGAAGGCAGAAAGCAGACCATCATGAGTCATTCGAGACAGCGAGTTCACCATGGCAGCCCACAAACAAAAGTCCGCTAGGCAGGGCCCAAATAGATGTTAACACTTGGTCATTCAGGAGAAAATGAAGTTGGCCAACAAAGGAAAATATAGGACCCAATGGTCGAGAGGATGGGCAATGAAAGCCATTTAGGATGGTCGTTTATGCATAGGAAAAATGAGGACAAAAGTCCATGGTGTTTAGTCCACGCACTTAGACTGAGTTTGTTCTCTTGGCTATCAAAGACAAGGGCGGGGCCTGAGAGTTAGAAGGATGCACTGCAAGAGCCATTCAAAATGATGAATTGTAGACAAACATCCCTATCCCTAAGCAGAAGTCCACAGGGAGGGGACTCGTGGTGGATCATCACCTAAAGATTTTGCAAGAGTTTGAGCTCATGAGTGATCAAAGGGGTAGGGTATGTGCACCGTACAATCATGGTCAGAAAGCCATTCGAAATGGCAAAGCATGAAAGGTGCCCCAAAGATGAAATCCCATGGGGGCGGACCTAAAAAGGCCAACAAATTGCTTCATTTTAGTTTGTAAATTCAAATGGACTCAAGGTGGCGAAGCGGTAAAATTCTTCTGCCAGGGTAGACCCTGTGATGACACTTGTCATACTCAAGTTTAAACATATGTTTCGATGGAAGTGACGACAATAAAGGGACGTGGGCTTGTATAACATGAACGCTCTAGTTGATGAACAGCGACAGAGAGTGTGAGTTCCACGGATGGTGTGTGGATCTAGTTTAAAGTTTATCAAGATTTCATGATGTTAGTTTTCTCTGACAGTCCATTTTAGTTAACTATCAAGTTTTCTCCCCTTTAGATTCATCAATTTTGCAAGGAATCAAAGAAAACACAAATCAGGGTGCTCTGCAGAAAACCTACCTCAAAGATCCGATGAAGGAGGCTGAGGAACAGTCAGCAAAGGCTTTGAATCATCGTTGGAACTTATTAGGCATGGAGGCAGTGCTGGAGGTTGGCTCTGACTCTTCTCTAATCGACTGATAAGTGAAAATGATAGTTGAAAGTTGGCTATTTATAGAAAATATGTAAGGGAAATTTAGGGCATCTCAGAGAAACCTCCAAGAATAGTAGTGCCTTCGGTAACTTTAATTCTGATTAGATTGCCTCAAAGACACATACAACTATTTCCTAAAGCGAAAACAGACACAGTTCATTACCAACATTAATCCTTCTAAGAGAAGCACATGTAAATTCAATAGCAAGCAATAAAAAATTCTAGAAACATAACCAACACAGATGAAAGATAAGACAAAAAATTAGAACACAAAGATTTACGTGGGGAAAACACTTTCAGGTAAAAAACCCCACCCTCCAAAGTTTGAGCCATTGTATTATTCAGCAACAAAAGGTTACAATACAATTTCAGGCTCTTAGCCTTTTCAGAGATTACATCTTGTTCATTCTGGAAATAATCCTAGTAGAAAACTCTCCGTCTGTACATTTCCTGATCAACCTCTCAAACCAAACAATCTTCACACTATTGCAATACCCTCAACAATATACAGTACAAATCGACACGAGAGATGGACCATGGCATTCGATTCTTGATCAGGAGAGCTTTTGGCAGCATAACCCTACCTCTCTCTTTTCTTTGTTTCAGCCTCATGACCTCGACCTTCCATCCAGCCACTCGGCCTTCACTCTATCATTCTCCTATTCCAAACACAACAATTCACTAGAACATAGTTGTTTTCATTTCCCCACAAATAGTTCATCTTCCACGCAGAAACAGTCACAACAAATGGTTCACATTCTACCCCCTATGATAGGTCCAAGTGACACCACATAGGACAGTCTTCCAATCGGTCAAAAATGTTCACCCTATCTCACATGTCGATGAGACACTAACCGTGTCTCCCTGATCCCACAAATCCCAACCGTCGATATCACCAAGAGTCATCACTATTGGCAATTTGAGGTTACACTGAGTTCAAAAGTAGTTGGAGAGACAAACCACATTGCTAAGACGTCATACCGATGACCACCATATGTAGCGCTATTCGACAAGACCATCGCTATTCAGTGAGAGGTCATACCGATGTTCAAAATTCACATCAACATTAGCATTCCCATCGACGAGACTATCACTATTCGGTTAGAGTCATAATGAGTTAAGGAGTCATATTGATGTCCAATACAACCGTCAGTGAGACTTCCACATTCGCTAAGAGTTCCAACAAGCCTTCATGTTACTCTAATCTGTCTTTTGCCTTGAGTCACCCTAATGTAGATCATCGACTAGAGTCACATCAACAATCAATGGGGGCACCAACTCACATCTTATGGGCAAGACAATATACATTGAAGAAAGGTTTCACCGAAGTCCCAACTCACACTGAAAGCAAACCCGTCAGCCAGACAAACACTCTCAGGAGAGGGTCACACCGAACACAAGTCACACAGATGACATCCCTCGCTAAGAGTCTCCCCAATATCCAATAAGAGTATCCTATTGGCCAGACATCTCCCATCGCCAGGACACATTCTGATAGGAACAAGTCATATCGATTACTGCATCGGCCAGATAGACCAAGGGTCACACTGATATCGGCCAGAATTTCTACCGTCACCGAAACATCATTTCGATTGTCCAAGGTTACACCAAATATTTAGGTTATACCTATAGCCAAGACATTCTAGAGGTCACAGCGATAGTTTAGGATCAACTAGCAGATTGGCCAGACATCTCAATAGTCACAATGACCATGCTTACTTAGAGGTTTTAGCTTGTGAGATTGAGGCACACAATTCCAAAAATCTCCCACTTGACGAAGATCACATAGGCACCTCCAAAGCACTCAGAAACTAAGATCACACAAGCTCCACCAGTTTAGACCCCATAGCACTCAAGACACCCGACCAACAAGTTTCCACAGATAACAGTCCACCAGACAATCTGCAACAAAGACCAAGTATCCAACTACAATTCACTATCCAACAAAGCAACCAAAATGCAACCAATCACACTCTTCTAGGAAACCATATAGACCCCAAACATGCTCTCATGCTCCATCAAGAATTTTGCACCAACATCCAAGATGTCCATCATTCAGGAAACAAACCCTGTCATCTTCCGACATGCCACCTGTGGAAGAAAGATACAAGCCAAGGTGAATAAGCACCAGTCCAATGAACACAAGAAAAAGATCCCAATGATATCATCAATAGGATACTGCTACCACTTCACTGTGCTCAAATGCTATACAGAAGCAATATCAACTTCAAAGCCTCAAACAGAACACAACCGTGAAGTCATTCTATAGAAACAAGACAAAAAACACCAGCTAGAACAACAATCAGACTGACTGCTTCCATCCAATTGATAAACCCACGCAACTAAAAAATAGCACCCATAGCTTGTGCTATTCCATCCAATCCCACATACCTCAAAGGTATCAACATTAGTAAACTCATGCCGCTCCAAAACCAACCTATTAACAACAAATGCAAGCTCCAAGTGCCAATCAGTCTAAGAAGACAAAACACATAGAGGAACTCCCACTGCCTGAGTAATTCCAAATCTAAAAGATCAAAGGCATCGCAAGTCTCCCAATGAAAACACATAGAGAGTGTAACCATGTAGTACCAAGGAAATATCCACAATGATACGCACAACCTACAACAAACCGCTACAAGAAACATTTCTCTCACCACAAGTCTTCATGGCTCTCCCAAGATCTCCACATGCAACAAAAGAATAAGGATTAAGAACCTCCATGCCATCACCCATGAATATGATTGAAAAACACATGACCACAAGCAAGTGATCACTATAGCTCCAACCAAACCTCAAACCAATGTAATGTGAGACCAAACATCTAGAAGGTAAACCAAGACCAAAGAGAGAAACTTTGCACATCATATTCCTATGGAACATCCTCCTACATACACTTCTAATAGCCAGCTGTGTCAAGAATGATCTCCTTCACATCCCAAAAGAAAAGCCTTAACAACATCCAACCGTTGAATCACCAAGATCAAACCAACTTTAAAAACATGTAATCAACATGGATGTAAGCCTCTCAAAGAAGACCAAACTACTTCATTCCCCATTTCAGCAAATTAGCCCATACATCATCTCCTACCAATTCTCATTAGTAAATAACATAACACAAAAGCTCAAGGAGATAAACTAGTTGTACATCTTCCACTATGAATCTTCCAGAACCATTAAATAGTAATTCAAGATCCATATCATGAAAGTGAACATAAAAGACATCTGAAAGATATAATGGGCCAAATACCTCTCAAATAAACTACTGAGCAGACCAAGAGTGGGAATGAGAATACTCCTTCAAGATATGCAAGACATCATGACTAATCCAAGAGCAATCTCCTCATAGGTCTCTTATTGAACTCACGTTCAACCAAGGTGTAGGCTTCTCGAACTTTCTGACCACTGTCAAAGCTCCAATCATTTGAATCAGGAACTTATCATGACACCATGATCTACATATCCCCTTAGGAGATACCATGCTTCAAGTGACTTCACCATGGTCTCAAGTACAATTTACAATGCCAAAACTTCAGTGTACAAACAAGAGTATACCATGACATAAAGAAAATAGACTCAAAACCAACATCACCTGTCAAGCACCACCAACACCTCAGCCAAAGAATCCAAGCATCCTCTATGGATCCAAGATGTTGCACATCTTCAAATAATGTCCATGCAAATGTGAAAGAACCCTTCTACAGCAACAGGATCTAAAAGCTCCCCCTTGAAACATTTGCAACACTAAAGAAGACCATTCACCACCATGTGATGAACCCATAGTTACTGCTAAAGCTCCCACTAAAATGTGACATCAAAGCTCTCCAAGCATCATGACCACCTACTTCAAGTTCCCATAACTGACTATTCAGGTACTCAACAATATCCATCTTCTCATCTCAAAGTAATCACACCAATGTACAAGTGACCACAGACAAGGCCAACTAACAAGTTTGCACTAGCAATGAATCAACCTCATTGATAAATATAGTCTGCATCCAAGTTATCTCACTAGAGCCAATGGGTAGATAATCCACCAACTGCATAACTCGTAGACCACAAACATCGAACATGCAAACCCATCATCACATTGGAAACTGCAACACTGAGATTTCAAAGAGAATAACCATGTAGAAAACATGACTCAAACACTAGATCACGCCAAACCTAACTTTCCAAATACGTCCACAATGAGTACCATAATCAAGGAACCCACAAGCACCACTACAAGAATCCTAAGTGACAAATCACATACCAACACTCCCATGCAGAGAAGAAATCACACCTCCTCAAACCATGCATAAAGCATGCATACAGAACTACAACTATCTCATCTAGCAACTCCACATAACCACAAGTTTTGCTTAACCATTTAAAACATGTACATGCATCCGAGAAAGAGATAGGCTATTTCAGAAGCTTGCAAATCAACTAATGATTAAATCCATAGCCTTTATGTATTCAAGGTTAATAGGAAACAGTTCCTTCCAACACCAGGAAACACCACCTAGCATAAGCACTCTCTTCCATGGCTGAGAAACAACCTAGGCTTCTCCATATCATCAAAGAGCCTTTCACACAGACACCCAATATGAAAGCTTTACTGCTACACAACCATGGAGCAAGAAAATCCACCTCATACACCAAGGTTATACCGCTACTAACCAAGAGACACAAATCACAACAAAACAACACGATCAACTCCCTTTTCTCCATCTTCACCATCCTTCAAGCTGTGTTCTATCTCTAAATATCACAAGAATTCCACTAACCAAAGGATTAATAAATCAGACGATTCCTCCAGATTTCCTCCAGCCTAACAAATTGAGAAATCTTCATACGAGAAATACCCAAAACCAGCAACCAAAAGAAGGCTTTGATACCACTTGTAAGGGAAATTTAGGGAATCTTAGAGAAAGCTCCAAGAACAGTAGTGCCTTCAGTAACTTTAATTTTGATTAGATTGCCTCAAAGACACGTACAACTATGTCCTAAAGAAGAAATAGACACAGTTCATTTCCCACATTAATCCTTCTGAGAGAAGCACATGTAAATTCAACAGCAAGCAATAACAGATTCTAAAAACAGAACCAACACAGATGAAAGATAAGACATAAAATTAGAACACACAAATTTATGTGGGGAAAACCCTTTAGGGTAAAAAACCCCACCCTCCAAAGTTCGAGCCATTGTATTATTCAACAACAAAAGGTTACAATACAATTTCAAGTTCTTAGCCTTTTCAGAGATTACATCTTGTTCATTCTAGAAACAATCCTAGCAGGAAAATCTCCCTCTGTACATTTCCTGATCAACCTCTCAAACCAAACAATCTTCGCACTATTGCAATACCCTCAACAATATATAGTACAGATCGACACGAGAGATGGACCATGGCATTTGATTTTTTATCAAGAGAGCTTTTGGCAGCATAACCCTACGTCTCTCTTTTCTCTATTTCGGCCTCATGACCTCGACCTTCCAACCAGCCACTCGGCCTTCACTCTATCACTCTCCTATTCCGAACACAACAATTCACCAGAACATAGTTGTTTTCATTTCCTCACAAATAGTTCATCTTCCATGTAGAAATGGTCGCAACAAAATGATTCACATTATGCCCCCTATGATACGTCCAAGTCACACCACGTAGGATAGTCTTCCAATCAGTCAACAACATTCACCCTATGTTGCATGTTGGTGAGACACTAACCGTGTCTCCCTGATGCCACAAAGCCCAACCATCGATATCGCCAAGAGTTATCACTATCGGCAAGAGGTTACATCGAGTTCAAAAGTAGTCGGCGAGACAAACCACATCACTGAGATGTCATACTGATGACCACCACATGTAGCGCTATTTGGTGAGAGGTCATATCATTGTTCAAAACTCACATCGACATCAGCATTCTTGTCGGTGAGACTATCGCTATTCTGTGAGAGTCATAACGAGTTAAGGAGTCATATCAATGTCCAATGCACCCATTGGCGAGACTTCCACATTCGCTAAGAGTTCCAACGAGCCTTCATGTTACTCCGATCTGTCTTTCACATTGAGTTACCCCGATGCAGATCATCGGCTAGAGTCACATTGACAATCAACGGGGGCACCAACTCACATCTTATTGGCAAGACAATATACATCAGAGAAAGGTTTCATCGAAGTCCCAACTCACACTGAAAGCAGACCCATTGGCCAGACCAACACTCTTGGCAGAGGGTCACACCAAACACAACAAGTCACACCGATGACATCCCTCACCAAGAGTCTCCCCGACATCCAATGAGAGTATCCTGTCGGCCAGACATTTCCCATTGCTAGAACACATTCTGATAGGAACAAGTCATACTGATTACTGCATCGGCCAGACAAACCAAGGGTCACGTTGATATCGGCCAAACTTTCTACCTTTGCCAAAAAATCATTCTGATTGTCCAAGGTTACACTGAAGATTCAGGTTATACTGATTGCCAAGACATTCCAAAGGTCACAGTGATAGTTTAGGATCAACTAGCAGATCGGCCAAACATCTCAACAGTCACAGTGACCATGCTTACTGAGAGGTTTTAGCTTGTGAGATTGAGGCACACAATTCCAACAAAATAGCGTATTAAATGCACTGCATTAATGATCATACGGTGGCCTAGAAGTTGGTGAATGGTCACTTGAAAATGGCCACAAGAAGCTCAAAATTCGACAAGTGGAAGGTAGTCAGTGCTTGGCCATTTAGTCATTCAGTCATGGCAAACGAGTCAAGAGGCTTTGAGTTCCGTGAGGTAGAAAGCTGTTGGGAAAAGGCTATTTGAAACAGTTGCAAGGTGTCCTGATAGGGTGGACTTGACCAACTCCTTGAATGTCAGCTTTGAAAGGAAAAGGTAAATAGCCAATGGGAACTTCATGAAAGCCTAGAGCCTTGAAAATTTGAGGGGGGGGAAACAGGGTCAACTTGAGATGACTTCCCTAAAATTCATTGACCACTTAAAATACCAAAATAGGGGGGCATGTAAAATGAGGCAGCAAAAAAAGTGACCCGACGAAGTGAAAAGAAAGAGGGTCCCCATTCCAAATGGGGCGTGTGTGCTGAGGGAACAACAAATGGCAACTTTGTTGGGGAATGCTCTTGTGTGTTCTAAGGATATGTATCCACTCAGAATCCAGAATCTCTGGTTTCATGGAGTAGGGGAAATTTTCCAAAAGTGAACTAGGAGAACAAGAGCCTTAGCTAAATCAACCCATAAAACATCTCAAAAGTGTGTGCATTTGGAAAATCCATTCCTTTCCCTTAGAAACTGAGATGAGCAACAACTAATCTAACTGAGCAAGCTACATGAATCGTCCAACCCCAAAAGTAACCTAGACATTTCCCCGCCACTAGTTAGGTGTCCATAGCCCCGACAGAGTTGTTGCTATGACCTCACGAACATTGCCCTACTATCAGCCAGACATCCATAGCCCTGGTAGAGTTATTTGTACGCCCATACGGTTGCTTAATTTCAACATTTTCTTTTCTTTTCCTTTTTTTTTCAATACTTCTTTTGATACTTTCTTCTTTTTCTCAAGTGTGTAAGCATCGAAGCCTACTATGGGTTTGGGAACCGCAACGGTCACTGGAGTGAACTTAAGATATTTATCTTGCTAATTCATCATAACAGTCGCTATACAGCTCTTTGGGAACAATTAATATGCATTTTGTGTAGGATTTGAGATGAATTTATTAAAGGAAGATTCAGCCAAGGGTCATGTTCTAAGTCAAATTTCAAATGAGGAAACCATTTCATGGTAGCTATCAGAGACCGATAGTTGAGAGTGAATATTTAGCTAAAGAAAACCGAGAGTGGGAAATAAAGTGAACCATTCATTGAATGAGCACAACCACTGCAACAGAAATTAAGAACACCGTTATCAAGGAAAAACAACTAGGAAACAAACAAAACAAAAGTGACACAAAGCAACAAAACAAAGCAAACCAAAAGAAACCTAACCTAACCTATATATAGGTATTTATAGGAATAACTCCAAAAGAGCTCAAGCTTAGAAATAATCCTTTAGGTGCTTCCCAGTGATAGGAAATGGGACATCTTCACTAGTTAGGGTCTTGAGGAAAAAAGCATTATCTTCGAGGATTTCAACAATTTGAAAGGGGCCAAGCTAGAGCTTGTCAAATTTGTCATGTCCCCCTTTCTTCTCATGGGCCTTGTCCTAACATAGGACTAGATCGAAAATTCTAGAGGCCTTGACTTTGGCTTGGTGGTTGAACCATCTCTTGAGCATGCCCTAATGTTTGGTGAAATTTTCAATGGCTCAATCACACACTTCTTCTAAGTGCAACAGCTTAGATAAACGAGCTTCTCTTCGGTCCCCTTCTTCATAAAATTAATTGATGAATTGGAGGGTGGGGATTTTTAAGTGAATTGGGAATATAGGCTCTAAGTTTTAGACAAGATGGAATTAGGAATCACCAAGGGAAGCCTTGTGGCATGTACAATCTTCCTAAAGGGAAAAGCGGAGCTGGGTATGCTAGTCCTTTGGATTCCTATCAAGCAATTTTTTTATCACCGTAATGAGGTTCTTGTTAGTAGATTCTACCAAACCATTGCCCTGAGGATAGTAGTTGGATTAGAACTTAAAGGAAATCCCATAATTGAAGGCCCGACTAGAGAATTTAAGTGAGGAAAAGGCAAGGCCATTAAATCACACACTAATGCATATGGGCAACCAAAGCGATTCAAAATGAAGCTTTCAAGAAAATTCATAACTACCTCTGTTGTACATTTCCTAAATGCAATGGATTCTATTCACCTAGTGCAATAATTAGAAGCATTTAGAATGTACCTGTGTCCTACAAATGATGGTGGGCTTACTAGACCAATGAAGTCAAGACCCCATTGTGTGAATGGCCTCACCTCCAAAACTAGTTGCAATGGGACAAGGATGTTATATTCTCTTGTTGTGGAAGCTTGGAAGACTTGGTACATATGAACATGGTTATGAGCATCCTTGAAAACCATCGACTAGTAATAAATTGCTCATAAGATTTGGTGAGCAGTGGAAGGACCAAATCCATGACCAATGCCAAACTTGTCATGAAATTATTTCAAGACCCAGTCTACTTCTTCTTTGCCAAGGCATTTCATATATACACCTTTGTGGTTCTTCTTGTAGAGTATGGATCCTTGCAGTATGTAGTTGTTAATTTTCAGTTTGGGGACACGTTTTTGAACTCCCTATTAGCGAGGTGGGCACTTGTTGTTCAGTAAATAATAGACGATGTCATCATACCATTCCCCTAGGGAAATGTCTTCAAGTTGATATTGTTGTACTGTAAGCTCAGGTCCTACCTTAGCTGTTGTCTCAGCTATTATTCGGGTGAGTGCCTTTCCCCTTACCAACTTCATTGGTTGAATTTCCATGTTGTACTCCTACAGTAAGGTAACCCACTTAGCTCTTCTTTCTCCCAACTCATTTTGCATATAAGTAACATCTTCACTGTTGGGTCAAGGACAATAAAAAACACCTTATTTTGTAAGATGTAATGCCTGAAATTCTTAACTCCTCTGACAAGAGCATATGCTTTCTTTTCTACATTGTGATATCTTAGTTCAACATCTTTCAAGGGAGCACTTATGAAGGCAATCGGGTGCTCATTTCCTTTGTCATCCTTTTGGGTTAAAATGCTAGCACATGAGTGATCTAAAGAAAATGAATAAATGTACAATGGCTTTAGATAATCTAGGCTGACTAACACTAGTTCTTCAACAATTGCTTTCTTGATTTCTTCGAAGGCTTGCTTTGCTTCCATATTTCACTCAATCTTGGCATATTTCTTTAACATGGCGTTGAGCAGCTTAACAATTTCATCAAAGCCTCTGATGAATTTCCTGACAAAATTTATCTTTCCGAAGAAATATTTTAGTTATTTTTTGCTGCCTGGCAGTTGAATCTTTAGCATATATTGGATGCATTCAGGGTCTATATAAATTCCCCATTCTGAAAAAACATGCCTAAGCAATTTACCTTTAGTGACTCCGAAGATACATTTCCTCGGATTAAGGGAAACCCCAAAATTTTGGAACCTCTAGCAAAATTTGCATAGGTCAAAGACATGATAACTTCGCTTCTTTGAAAACACTATCAAATCATCCATGTAGATGATTATGCACTTTCCAATAAGATCTTTGAAGGCAATGTCCATTGCACGCTGGAAAGTGGTGCCAGTGTTGATGAGTCTGAATGACATTCTTCTATATGCAAAGGTTCCCCACTTGGTCATGAATGTTGTCTTGTGTCGATCTTCATACTGCACCATCACTTGATGGTACCCAGAGTACCCATCAAGGAAGGACATCATCTGTGATCCATTAACAATCTTCAATACCTCATCCAATGAAGGCACTGGATAGTTGTCCTTCTCTGAAGCTTTATTTAGATTGCGGAAGTCCACACACAATTTGATTTCTCCATTCTTCTTTCTAACCAGGACCAAATTGGCCACCCACGTGGAGTGCCTTACTGGAAAGATGATTCTGGCTGAAAGTAGTTTCTACACTTCCTTATAAATGATAGGCTCCAACAAGGCATTGATGGGACGTTGTCTTTGCTGGAATGGTCCCACATTAGGCAAGAGAGAGATAGTGTGCATGATGATGGAGGTATTATATGTCTTTAAATCTTCATAGCTCCATGCCACCACGTCATAGTATATTTGTAGAGCATCAATAATCCCTTTTCTTTCTTTTAACGTGCATACTTTTCCAATGAACACATTCTTGACCTCCTCGATTTTTCCAAGGTTGTGGATGTCACACTGGTTGTTTATGGATTCCTTCTTTGCTTGTTGATCTTGATCTTGAAGCAGATCCAAGTCAAATATGTGCTCAAGCTGAACCATACCTCTGGGGATCGTATTGGTTTTAAGGTTAATGATGCCCTCTATATCTAATTCATCTTCCTCAGGCTCAATTTCATCAATTATTTGGGTTGCAATCATGTCAGAGCTTGTGATGAACTTCAAAATGAGCTTATCATCATTGAATACCTAGAAATGAGTGAAATTATCTGGTACAGAAGGGGTCGAGGTCAACTCAATAGTGAACTTTTTGAGGCCAAACAAAGAGAGGGGTTGTAGTGTGTTGGCTGCTTGTGCCAAGGTATCAAGAATATGATTCTTAGAGTGAGGGATCAGTTGGATATTAAATGTATCTAGACTTTCTAAGAGATCCCAGACTCTATTCCTATAGTTTGCAAGCCTTCTGTCATGACAGGAGTATAATTTTTTTACTTGCTTCACCACCAGTTCAGAATCACCAAAAACTTGTAGCATTTTAACATTTTTTCTTAGAGCCATTAAAAGATCATGGACCAAAGCTTCATATTCTACTACATTATTGGTACAATAAAATTGAAGTATATAGGCAATAAATTAGGTCTTACCCATGGGGCTGATGAGTTCAAACCCAGCTCTAGCTCCTTGTTTGGACTTGCATCCATCAAAGCATAGTGTCCATAACTTGGAGGGCTCTTTGACTTCAGGACCAATCATGTGTTTATTCCTTTTGGGTTGCATGTTTGCATCCACAACCTTCAAAGTAGGTATTGGTTCAGTATGATTGGGGGCAGGATGCCCTATTGGCATCTCCTTCTGAGGAGTAACTAATCCTTTGACATGTTCCACTATTGTTTGACACAAGTAACACTCAAACTCGAAGTGGGCAGCATTGTGAACTCTGCACCATCTTGGCAGCAACAAGTCCCAAAAGTCCATCCTTTCCCCTAGGTTGAGTTGATCTTGTACGCATTTCTCCATGAAGTCTTGGAATTCATCCAATAGTCCTAAATTACTATCTTCCTAAGGCTCATCATCCTTTGATTCTAGTAACATTTCTATACTTTGAGGTGCATAGGTCAAGTTGGTTGGAGGACTACACATTGTACCAAGAAGACCTTCACAGGAAAAAATTTCGTCTTGAGACTCGACTTCTTCCTAATAAGAAAAGGGACAAAAATTTCCCAATTCTACTTCAGCAAACAACACCTCATTAGTATTTTTGTATTCTGTAATCATAAATTTCATGTATGGCTCCTAATCTATTTGAATTTGGTTTGGCAGCCCCTTCCATGGAAGCCACATGTGAGAGAAATAAGTTGCGACATACCCATTCAATGCATGGGTGAAGCCACATCCCAGGATAATTTTGTAAGTATCTGGAATATTAGCAACCTAGATGTCAATAACCTACTGCACCCTTAGGTCTGCAACAATATGCATTGGTATACAATTGATTTCCCTAACAATGTTAACCTCTGTTTTGTCTAGTTGAGTCACTTTTCTTCTGGAAGGTGTGGGGACAATCCCAAGAGCCTTGCACACAACCAAATGAATGACATTGGCTGATGCTCCATAGTCAATCAGAAAATTGTGCAAATTCTTCCCAAATATTCTAGTTGTGGTGAGGAAGGGTGGCATTTTGAACTTTCCTTGGAAGAGACCCATAGACATTGACCTAGGCCACTTGACCCTTGTCCTTTTTATTTTTCTTTTCCTTGGATTTCCCTAGAGTTTTCTCTTTAGCAGGTTTTTTTTTGGCTTGTTGGTTGGTGGGGGCATCCTTCCTTTTGTTTATGATTTCTTGGATTACGGGCTCTTGTTGAGGCTCTTCAAAGGTGACTCTCTTGGCGGGTGTTTCTTTTGTCATCTTAGAGGAGGAAATTCCATTAATTATCCTAAAGAAGGCATGCCTAATTGTAGGAACCTTGAGCAACTCAAAGGCAAACATGCTGATTTTAACTTTCTTAAATTCCTCAGCAACATATTCCCCCATTTGCTCGATTTCAACCTCAAAAGACCTACCTATGAAAGAGCTAGCTAGTTGGCCTTGCATTTGATTTTTTCATTTGTTGTGATTCACATGTTGTTTAGGCACATGAGGATAGCCTGGGTTGTTGCTAGCATTGGGGTCAGGTGGGGTACTAAAGTTGTTAGGTAGAGTAGAGGTAGTAAACGATCCCCCTATTTGCCTATTTCTTAAGTTATATGAAGAAGTTCTTTGATGAAACATTTGAAATTCATCTACATGAGACTCTTCTTCATCTATTGGACCATTATCTATTGAATTAAAGAGTTAAGATAGAGCATCTTTGTTACTTACCTCTTTGACTTCTTCATTCTTCAGGGAGGTTGCCACGCTCTCAAGCGCATTACCCACCTGCCTCTGAATCTACCTCGTCAATGAATCAGTGCCCTACAATTCTATGGGCTCATTGGAATAAAATGAAGAAACTTGCTTCCCCCCCTTGCAAATAGTAGGGCAAATGGGCCCTACTATTCTAAGGGGCAAGTGGCATTAATCCTAAGCTAGAATAAGCTAGAATAAGGGGGGCCCGGTGGGGTGCACAAATATTAGTGGGGTCTTGCCCCGGCTAATTATGTTACGTGCCTTTCTTTCCACTAAACTATCTAAGCTATAATTCCCTATAATAAGGTTGACCACAAGCATAGAGGAATCATAAGGTTTGGATGGAACTCTCTCCAATTGGAACTATACACGACATTCTATACCTCCACTTGAAAGATCTCAGTGGTGGTATGAAACTCAGGGCTGTCCAACTTAGAATGCCTGCTTGTTTTATAAATCCTGCACCATCTAGACAAGGCCACTTCTGCAAAGTACACTCCACTGGATGTATTTTCCATGTTAGTAGGCTGATCAAGAGGAGTGGGAACACCCCTATTGTTTAGCCTTGTATTGCATGTTTGGTTCTGTCTTTGTAAGGGTCTCCTCTCGAAGTTCTAATTAGAATTATGCCCTCATTCATAATTATGTCTAGAGGAGGTACTTGCCTCGCAGTTATCCCTATAATCTCGGCTAAGGTTTGCCTAAATGTTGCATTGGGAAGCTTGTAGCTAGTTGTTCTGATTTATCAAGTGTGTCATCTCTGTGGACATCTTTCAAATCATTTCTATCATCTCACCTAGTTGATCCTTCTCTGTATTGCCTAGTTATAATGCTTGATTTTGGAGAAAGATATGTTGCACTGCCGGTTGATTTTTTTGAGTAGGAAGAAATTCAGGCCCTTGTAAGTATGTTGGTAGTTGCGGTGGCTGTGCATAGGTTTGTTGTTGTTGAGGCTACAAGTAATGAGGCACTAGAGGTGCCTGGTTTATGGGTTTCCCAGAATGAGGCAGTATAAGTAGCTGCGACACTTGATTCATCAAGGGTGTCTAATGTTGTAATGCTTGAGTAAGTCCTTGAATCTGTAGAGGATGGCCAGCTTTCCCCAAGGAAGGCAGTGGGCCAAAAATATTTTTTCCTAGATTAGTGTTGGCAATAACTGCCTCAACATACACATCCACCAATCTGGCTGGTGGTGGGTTCATTCTTTTCATCAATGCTATGGTAAGGTTGTCCAATGTTGCATAGTAGATAGGCAAGCCAATGACATTGTTAAGTACATAGGGAGCCTACAACCTCATGTATGCTCAATGAAACCTATCATTAAAGGATCCAATTGGTTTGTTAGCCTCCCTATGGATTGACATGAATTGTTGATATAATTTCATAGGGTTGATTGGAACTTTATACTTCCTCAAGAATGCGTTCTTCAATAGATCCCAAGTAGTAATCAATCTCATTGGAAAATTGATGTACTAGTAGAAGGCTTATTCTCCCAAGGAATAAGGGAAAATTCTACATGCCACATCCTCATGATCGATCTACATGTCCTTCAACGTTGTTTGGAATATCTTGATGTGTTCCTCAGCTATCCTTTACAGATCCCGAGGATAGAACTTCATGCAAAATATATTCGGGTTCTTAGCAATGTCATGATAAGCATTGAACAACAATGGAGAGGGTTTATTTCCTAGCCAAGCCATGAGGGGAGTTAGGGGTGGTTATTTCTATTGAGCAACAACCTGGGGCTGCATAGGAGTAGTGGAAATTGGAACTATGCCTTGGACTTGGAGGGGAGGGACAGGGGCAACACACTGGCTGTGGGAAGCAAGCGGTGGGAAAGCACTATGGTACAACTGAATGGAAGGAAGAGAGGTGGAAGAATTCCACTGAGCATGAGGCAAATGGAAGGAGAAAGGAGGAAAAGGTGGGGGTGAAGTGGGTGGAATGGAGGAGGAACAAGAGGTTGTGTCCCCTCTTTTAGTTCTTCTAGCCCTTGTAGGAGGCTACAATTCCTGAAATTCCCCTTTGTTTGAGTAGACCTTAAGATTCTTTGAGACCTTTTAGGGGAGAATGAATCACTTCGATCCAACTTAACTCAGATGGCCCTCCTTCTATCGCTAGTTCTATTGATGGGTGTTTTAGCACTTTCTCAACACAGGCAGTGCATAGATGCACTACCTCTCTTGAAAGGTAATCTCCAACAACAAGTTACTAAAAATCACCCCAACGTCTCTTGGGTGTTAGTTCATTACTTGCATGGAATTTCTTAGTTGGTTCAATGTGATATTATTGGTAATCACAATGCATACTTATGGAGTTAAGCTAGAGGGAATTTGGATCTTAAAATGAAGTTCTTGAGGTGGAGAAATTGGTGTGCAATTGTTGCAGGTTCACACAGCAGTCTTGAACTCCCTATTTCAATTTTAGATTTGGCTTTACAATGTGCAATGAACCCTAGCATAGGTTACTTATAAAAAGAAAGGAAACATAGCAGGGAGGAGAAGAAGTTCCTGGATTTGAAACTAACAGTAAACAGTGATCATGGAGGACCCTGTTGCAAACAACTTTCCTAAAATAGAATTTCACTTAACCAAATTACCTCATACTCTCATGAAATTTGTGCAAGCTTCTAAGGACTATAGATATTCAATTGTTCATTCACCATAAGCATGAATAAAAGATAGAATTTTAGAGCAACTTTTAGTTTATGCCCATACTAACTTTACATAGTTGTTTATCATCAACAAACAACCAAAAGTATGGACCAAGAAGTCATCAAAATAGGAGAATTATTCAAAACCAGTGAACAACATTAACTAATATACCAATAACATGAGAAAATCATTAAAAAAAAGTAAATCTACTCAAATTAACTATGGGAGAAAAACCATGTAACATGCAACTCAAACTCAAGAGTTCATGAAAATCCAATGAACTTCTATTAAAATTTCAGCAGCATTCCTTTACAACAACTCAAATATCTCTTAAAAATGAGAGGAGACCCCCTATTTGTAGTGTTCAAAAATAAAAATGAATGGATAAGATTGATTTGTATTGTGTGGCCAAGATTCACTACAAACTAGGGTTTCACCTACCCCCAAATATATTACAATTTAAAATTACATTCTTGTCCTCTAGCCTATTTTGTCTTCTTGTGGAAACATTGTAGCTTTTTTTCTTTTTTTGATTTCCTTTTTTTTGTAGCTACTTTGTGAGGAACTCATCATCAATAACTGGGTTTCCCTCATTCTTCTTTATGGTGGCATATTCTATAAACTTTAGGATTAGTGCCTTGAGCTTGTTCCATTCCAATATATTAGATTGGATTACTTAAAAATTTAGCCTCCTAGATTTATTTGTGATGGTATCCTAGTCCTTGTCATATTTCTACATGTTCTTCACTACTTGTTGGACTGAGAAAAGGCTCGTGCAACAAAACCCATGAAATCAGGCATCAATCCAACCGTAGTTCCATTCTCCATTTCTTTTGGAAATGTGGCTTCAATTTTTTTGCATCCAACTCACTGGCAAGCATATCAAGATTTGTTAGCATCTTAAGGTAGTCTACATAGTCCGCCCTGATCTACCTGACCCAGTCAATATCTAGCTCTACTTCATAGAGCACTCGTTCCAACACCTCCTTTCAGTGATCCATGCCTCACTTCCATGTTTCCAAGAGAAAGTGGTCATCTTTTACCAATCTAAGCTCCTTCTCCCAGGATCTATCAGGTATCTTGATAATAGCCTCAAGTTTGGGGTACGTGATCTTGTATAAGTCCGAGAAGTTAGTGCAAAATTTCCTTATACCCCGGAGTATCCTTTTCACTTCTAGGAACTTGTTTGTTGTCCTGATAGTATGACCAATGCCCATGTCATTGTTGTAGAGGACTTGCCTGAACCAATCCTCTGTGGCCTTTGTCTAGTTCTTCCTTTTCTCAAGTTTATTAATTTGTTCCTTGGATAGTAGTTGCAATGGTGTTGAAGACATGGTGCAGAGCTCTTCCACTAATGACCATTACTGAATATAAGTGGTTAGATCAGCCACTTGTACTTTTAGTTCCTCCTTAGAGTTCTTATCTTTGTTCATCTGATGTACAATAGTGGCGACGAATCCCTGTAGATGGTCAATTTTCTACTCTCGTGTGGTTGTCCCTAGATCAAGGGTAGAGATATTGTATCTTACCCCTACTTCACTCACCATTGGGGTGGCTATTTGCATAGTTCTGGATCCAGACACATCCATATTGAGTTGAGACCTGACCTTAGGCTTCTTCTCTTTCTTCATTCTTATATGGGCTAAGGCCAAGATGGCCTCCAGCCTTGGTCTTGGGTCCTTTGAGACTGGGGTTTCATTTTCCAGCTGTTTCTGGAGCCATTCAAGAATTTGAGATTTTCCCCTAGGTGATTCATGATCACGCTCCTCTTCACGTGTTTGTTCAATTTCCAATACCCTATCACCTAGGGCTTCTTGTTATGTTCTTCCTTCCTCCTCATCAGAATCCTAAATGAATACAGTTTCCTTTTGCGGGGACTTGGAGGTTGTTTTCTCTCTAGGGTTGTCCTCCCTTTTAGTAGATTTCTTGTCTTCTTCTTCATCATGTCCATTCTCCTTAGGCTGTTCCATTTTTTGGCTTTTATGAGCTTCAGACTCTTTTTCAGGCTTATCTTCTTCTTCACATTGAGGTAGCATATTTTCATCACACTCGAGGCTCTCTTCTCACTCCTCTTTCTCTTTATCTTCTTGTTCTTTTGAAAGAGGCATTTCTTTGTCATGTTTGGGGCTTTTTCATGCTCCCCAATTGGAGGTTCAGTACCCTCCATCTTCTCACTTGATCCCTTTTCCTCCTTAGAAGGTTGCCTCTCTATCTCCTCTCCAACACTCTTGAGCTACTGAGATAGCTCCTCCTCATGGTCAAGATCAAATGTTCCCACACTATACTTGGCACCTAGCCCATCTGTGTCTTCCTTCGATGATTTTTTTTCTTCTCCCTCACACACCACTTTTTCAATTGTTAAATGATGATACTCAGGTTGCTCATGGTAATCATTTGCTTCCTCTTCCATCCCTTTTGTAGCTTCCCTTTCTTGCCTCTCTAATTCTTTTGATATCTCCATGGTAGCCTTCATCTCTAGTGGCTTAGATGGAGGAGTACGGATAGGAAGACTGGCAATAATTTGTGCCAAGGCATCTTTTATATTTGGGTCCATTAATGCTCCAAATAGCTTCATTAGAATATTTTGCATGCATCGAGTGAAGGCCTCCAGGAGTGTAAGAGTAGGCATTGGAATTGTTTTTATTGATTGTGGGAGGGATGTTGTCGAAGACATGGAGGAAGAGAAGAGTGGAGAGGTGGTGGTAGAAGAAGAGTCTATTATCATGACTTGTGTTGTGGGTGGAGTGGAAGCAAGGTGGATAGAGATATCCACTACAAGCAAGAAAGTGGCAACCACTTCTTGAGAATTAGGTAGAGGGGCAACAATAGTAGCAATAGTGGAGGTAGCAGGTGGGGATTTTGGCTACTTGACCTCCAGTTCTTCTCCCTCGTGGAGGGGGCCCTCCTAAATGATGTCAAGAAAACTTGATTTTTTCTGTCTTTTGGAGGATTCACCCTCCAAAGCTTTCCTTGCATATACCCAGGGCTTAGGCTGCCTTTCAACTATTTCTTTTCCCTTTCTTGACCTAGTGACTAGAAGGGATTGAGAAGCTTCTTCTGTTTGGGCAACAACTATCCCACTATCAGTTTCATTTGCCAACTCTTCTTCAAGCTTCCCATAGGTTAGGGAGATCCCTTGTTCCTTGAATTGGGAAATCTTCCCATCAATCCATTCCTTTGTTCTAGCTGCAATGCTCTTTGTCAGAATGTTGAGTTCATCAACCTCTTTCTCATTCCAATCAATCATCAGCAACGAGAGATTTGCAATTGCATTGTACCGAGGATCAATTAATATATTCTCATCTTCCACTATTTGGTCTAGCACAGGGGACAATTTGACCCTCTTCACAAAATACACAATCATGTGCATGTAGTACCTCATTCGCACTTCTTTATCATCTTTGCAATTGGCCTAGATGTCCTAAACATTATGCACATGAGCTTATTCAACCACAACCATCTTCTTTAGTTTACCATAGGGGTCATTTCGTGGCCGAGCAGTGTGGAACCTCAGGTTATACTCCATGGTTTCTTTATCTGAATTGTTTGCACATTGAGATGTGTGGAGTTCATACAACCCTTGGCCGAAAGAGAGGGGATAGGGAATCCTTGCCTTATGTTTGCTACTTAAGAGGCCATGTGCCTGCTGCAGCTATCGAGAGATCTCTATTAATATTATCTAGTCATTTCAATACCAGGACAACTTGTATGGTTTCTCCAAGAAACCTTCGACTCAGATGTAGGTAAACTTAGGGAACTGTATGAATAAGAAGGTAAATTGATGAAGGAAGGAATTATCACTATGGGAGACTCTTCTTTCAAAAACACCCTCGAGCAATCTGATAATATGACCTATGAAAGTGTCATTGACTCTACAATAATCCATCTTGAAATTCCTGTACTATAGCTGAGGGTACCTATCGTAGACTTTCAGTTCCCTACCAGGAGCTTCATCATGAACACTGAACAAGCCTTTGTATTGTTTCTTGTCAACTAGCAAATAAACAAGGTATGAGATCATGTAAAACCTTGAGGTCTTCTTGATAGCCACAAATTGCTCATGTAAGCAATTGTTGATGATTCTTGCCTAGTAGAATTTAGTTTTTCCTCTAAGGATATCCTCCATGAAGTACACATCCACTCCTGGAAGTAGGCTATAGTTGGAAGGCCCATGAATCTACTCAGTAGGGTTACCAAGTCATGGTAATCCTCATAGAGGTCACTATGGTAGAGTTCCTAGGGTCCCTTAATAGCACTACCCCTTTTTTCTTTCAACCAGTATTGGTTGATAATATTTTTATACCCGAGAGGGTCTACATCCCACATTTCCTTGGAATATTTTGTAGTAGCTTCTTCCATTTCTCTGAATGTAGGGATGGGAAAATCTCCCCCTATTGACTTGGTGGATAGATCAACCAATATGTTCCCATCCCTATCTACAATGGTTCTTAACTTACCTTCTTGATATGCCTCTTTGCATGCCATTACGAGCTCAGGAGCAACAAAAGCAGGTGGGAAGCCTACAGCTTTAGCAAACTCACTACTTCTAAACTTTCTAGCTTTTTCTATTAGAGGGATAATCCAAACCCTTTGCTTGAATTCATCAATGTCTATGTGCCTGATGTTTGTGTCTGAGATTTCATTCCAATGTGTGGTGACCTTGGAGTTGAGAGGTTGTCCTTGGAAATTATACTTCATTTAGTCTTTGCCTTCTTTTCCAAGAGCTACTTTGGTTGGCTTCTTTCCCTTATCTTTCTCCACAACTGCCTCTAAAGGTCCTACACCTGATTCCATATATCATATGAATGAGAGAGAGGTAAGCACATTCAAACATGAAAACACAAGGAAAGTTAGCCAAAATCCTATGAAATGACATTAAATTGGATAATTCATCATGTAAGAGTCCTAACATCTCTTTCATATTGCTTTTGTCCTTCCACAGGAGGGGGTTTTAGTAATTCAAGCCTAGGGGCATAGACTTCCCTAGGCTGATGGCCGTTTTGGGGTAGCTATAAGAGGGATGATAATTAGGGCATGGCAGCTTGCTTGTCTTGCCTTGCCTTAGTATTTGGTCTATATGTGGGGTCCACCAAGGAGGTTGCCCTATTTTTGCATGTGGTTCAAAGTCATTTGAAGATTGGAGGGCATTAAGATCATCATTTGGTCAAGCAGAATCACAAGGAAGCTTGGTTGCTTGAGGTTTGCCATTGAAATAGTACTGGCAAGATGGCGGCCTAGGGGCGGAGTTCCACCAGGTGAGACCCACAACTTGAAAAGGCGGTCATCATGGTTCATTTTGAATTCGGGCCCTTCAGGTCAGAGGGAGTGGATAGACATTAGGTCATTGTCATTTGAAATGGTGAAAGTCATACGACGGCCCGACAAGAGAGACCAGCGACATCAGGTCTATGGAAGGCCTAGGTTTCATTCATTTATTACTTGAGAGTTCAATAGGAAAGGGGAGGCATGGTTATAGGTAGTGGGAAGATGGGGCTAGTTTTTGTTTGAGAATGACAAGGCTAGGACAAACTTCTGAGGGTAGCTACCCAACAAAAGAAACTTGCCTAAGGCTAGGCACTTAACAATTTCATCTCGGCGTACCAGCAACTACGGTGGAGTCAGGACCCAGAAGGAGAAAATTTGACCATTATGAGTCATTTGACATAATGGGTTCACCAGGACAACCTACGGACTGAAGGCTGCTAGGAGAGGCCCGAAAAG
The DNA here is from genome assembly GCA_007258455.2 of Sequoia sempervirens. Taxonomy (NCBI): domain Eukaryota; kingdom Viridiplantae; phylum Streptophyta; class Pinopsida; order Cupressales; family Cupressaceae; genus Sequoia; species Sequoia sempervirens. The sequence goes on from VDFB02047230.1 coordinate 467,693,370, forward strand.
ATGTTAACGCTTGGTCATTCAAGAGAAAATGAAGTTGGACAGCAAAGGAAAGTTCGAGACCTGATGGGTAGGAGGGTGGGCGAAGAAAGCCATTTAGGATGGTCGTTTATGCATAGGTGAAATGGAGACAAAAATTCATGGTGGTTGGTCTGCATGCTCAGACTGATTTTTTTCTCTCAGCCGGCAAAGACAAGGGCAGGGCCCAAGAGTCGGAAGGATAGGTTGCAAGAGTCATTCAAAATGATGAAGTGCAGACGAACATCCCTAAGCAGAAGTTCGCAGGCAAGGGACTTGTGATGGATAAGGACCTAAATATTTTGTAAGATTTTGACCTCATGGGCGATCAAATGGGTAGGCTCTGTGCACCAGACAGTCGTGGTCGAAAATCCATTCAGAACAGGAAAGCATGAAAGGTACCCCAGAGATGGAATCCCGCAGGGGTAGACCCAGAAAGGTCGACAGATTGCTTCGTTTTAGTTTGTAAATTCAAATGAACTCAAGGCGATAAATCAGTAAGAGTCTTCTGCCAAGGTAGACTCAGTGAGGGCACCCGCCATTACCAAGTATAATCATAGACAAAAATAAAGGGTCACAGGCCCATAGAGCATGAACGCTCTGGTCGATGAACGGTGGCAGAGCGTGTGAGTTTTGCGGATGGCGTGTGGATTTAGTTTGAAGTTTATCAAGATTTCATGATGTGGTTTTTGTGAGCCTTAGTCCATTTTAGTTAACTATCAAGTTTTCTCCGATTTAGATTCATCAATTTTGCAAGGAATCGAGGAAAACACAAAGTAGGGCATGCAATAGAAAACCTACCTCGAAGATCTGATGAAGGAAGCTGAGGAATAGTCAGCAAAGGATTTGAATTGTAAGTGGAACTCATCATGCATGAAGCTGGCACTGGAGGTTGGCTCTGACTCTTCTTTGATTGATTGACTAGTAAAAATGATAGTTAAAAGTTGGCTATTTATAGAAAATAGCATATTAAATGCACTGCATTAATGATTGTACAACGACCTAGAAGTTGGTGAATGGTCATTTGAAAATGGCCATGGGAAGCTCAAAATCTGATGAGTGGAAGGCAGTTAGTTCTTGGCCATTTAGTTGTTCAGTCATGGAAAGTGGTGTCAGAGGCTTCAGGTTCTACGGGGTGGAAAGCTATTAGGGAAAGGCTATTTGGAATGGTTGTGGGGTGAAGGAAACCTACATGGGCTATCCCGATAGGGTGGACCCAACTGGCTCGTTGGACATTATCTTTGAAAGTAAAAGGAAAACAGCCAATGGGAACTTCGTGAAGGCATAGAGCCCTGAAAATTTGAGGGGGGAAAAACATGGTCAACATGAGACAACTTCACTAAAACTCATTGACCAGTTAGAACACAAAAATAGGGGGAACAAAAAATGAGGCGATGACAAAAGTGACCCGACAAAGCAAAAAGAAAGAGGGTCCCTTTTCTGAATGGGGCATGTGTGTTGAGGGCACAACAACATGTTTCTAAAAATGGAATTTTTGGGTTTCCAAAAAGGCTCTTTTCAACCCTCACCCTTCATCCTTTCCCAAGAAATTCCTAACAATCTTATCACTTTAAGATTTTCCCTCTTCAAGTGCACCAATTACAAGGTGAGACTCAAAGGCTTCTACTTCTCTCAATCCTCTCAATCATCTGCAACTAATGATCTTTCAGTTCAATCTCAATCCTTGATCAATTATCCATCCATTTTATAAATAGATTATCTTGGAACCAATACACATAAATATCTCAATCACAACCCATTTGAGCACAAACAAACACATCTTGTGTGTACAATAAATATTTGTGTGTGACAGAACACTTGTTCTCTTCTTTTAGGTAAATATTTTTCACTTAAAATGAGGTTTCAATTAGATGCAAAATAAGATTTGAATTCTATAGCTTAATTCCTCGTTTTAGTTTTTACATATTTATTGATCACATTTTGGCATTGCCCAATGGGACCCACATCCATATTCTAACTTTCTTGTGCACATGAATTTTATTGAAAGTTGCTAGTTTGAAATATTTTCCCATGTTTTTTGATGTGTTTTATGTACAAATTGATGTTTTCACTTATAGAGTGACATTTCTAATATGGATTTGTACCTCTTTTCTAGATTGGGATTTATGTATGTAGATTGATTCATCTTCTTCCTACTATGACTTTCTACTTCTATATGCTAGGAAATCTTTCCCCTAACAAACCTTATTGCACCATGTTGTCATTAGTGTTTTTGTTGATGTCAACATTTGGTATGGATATGTTGAGAAGGTGTGTATGGTGTTGAGAAGGTGTTGCAGATGTAGTAGGGTTTCTTGGTTTCCAAGTGCTTTTGAGAAAATTTGCATTATGAATGTACAAGGTGATTGGGAAGTGTTCTATATTTTGCTCCATATTTCTTCATTCTTAAATATGTGCTTGTGTGGTTTTAAATTTATTATTAGAGGTATTTGAAGGTGTTATATCCAAATTTTTAGGTGTTGGATTGTGCGGTAGTAGAAGATATGTTTGCTAGTGTGTTGGATTGTCTTTGGCTTGTGAGGAGCATATTTGAGAGGAATGGAATTGCTCTGTATTTCTTTGCATTGAATTTTATTGTCTTGTGGATTTGGGAATGTGCTAATATTTCTTGTACCTACTGTTCCTTAGTCTGTTTAGTGTTCATCTATTCTACAAGCTTGGTTCATGAGTTGTATCTCGATGGTAGTTTGACTAGTTGCACATGATGATAGTAATCTGAATTTCATCTATTTGCACCAAGGTTTTTGTTTATTTATTATTGTTGGAATATTCTAGGATGCTGTGTAATGTTGCTACATAGTTCACAGGATGTAGTTGATTATGGTGAAGTGTGAATATGGTTGCTTGTTAGTGTTAATGTTGGTATGGCCAATCTAGTGTGTTATCGTTGATTGCAGATGAGCTTCATGATTTGTAGAAGCCTAGTGTAGCATGTCATTGTAGATTTGGGTCCTAGTTAACACTTTATGTGATCCACCCTCACTTCTTTGCATCATAGAGGTGTTTGGTGCTGACCTATTTGGTGGTCACATGTTTGGGGTACATACGTTTCATTGAAGCCAACCTAGAGAAGGTTATTCGAGGTTGCAGAAGATATATATAAAAGGTCAATGTTTTGGGGAAGAATGTGGTGTGGAATAATGAATATTTGATCATGTGTTTCAAGAAGGTTATTTGAGGTTGGAAAAGATATATATGCAAGGTAAAAGTTTTAGCTTTCCCCAAGGAAATTTTAGGAATCCCTATTTAGTACATGGGATTGGAGATAGAAGCTAGACTGGTAGGAAACCATCTCGGGCTAGCATTCCCATATCTCATCCTAAGGCACACTTCTCCTATTATGCCATTTTAATCATTTAATCCCTCATTGGATATTTTTTGATAAGAAATCCTAAATTTATTACCTAGATGCATGACAAGTGAAATGAACTTGGGAAAACATTTGTTACTTCTATCTCAAGACAATTTTTTAGTAGTTATTTGTTCATTCAAAGGTGTATTTCCTAACATTCCTTTTTTTGTAAATATTAAAATGCTCCCCATCAAGAATAATATTTGGATCTTCATTGCCACCCTAAATGAGAGCCTAAGGAATTGGGGCCTTATAACTCATAAAGCATGGCTTCATCTTTTTCTTTGACTACAATTTAATGGAGGTGACTGAATTCTGTCATAGGTAAAGGCCCACTACTCAATTGCATTTGCAACATCATCTTGACAAAAAATTAGCAACAAAAAGTTCCTAAGCCTGAGCCTAGGAAGGAAGAAACTCCAAAACCCATCTAGCCTACTAGACAACTCTTAAAACCTAAACCCCAAGTCCCCAAGCAAGCTGATCCCAAAGCAATATTAGCAAAAGGGTGCTGCTAGAGAGCCTAAAAGAGAGTTACCCATACCTCCTCCTCCTCCTCCTCCTATAGATGCTATCAAGCATCCCCCCTACTCCTCCTCAACTAGTGAAATTATCCCTCAAAAAGCAACAAAAATAAGGAGTTGAGCATTGTTCCTACAAATTAGGATAAGACCATGTGAAAGGTTCAAACCTTGAACCAAATAAATCTCTTTAACAAGGAATAAAGGAAGATATAACCAATCTTATTCGTAGGCTGGAAGAGCTCCAAGCACAACATAGCTCCTCAATTTAGACAAAAGGAAAAGAAGGTAAGCTAAGATAGGTGTTGGTATGATCACTCTAGCAAGAGAAAATAGAGGAGCCACCATGGATTTAGGGCCTAATTACTAAAAAATTGATAGCTTTAACTTTGAAGGAAAAAAGGCACATGGTGGGTCAGGATGAAAAGAACGAGGAGGAAGATACAAAAGGCAAAGGAAGCCCTACCTCTTCCAAGGTAATCCCTGCCAATGCTTTTGTTAATATCAATGTGTAGGTTGCTAACAATTCCATTTTGTATAACAACACTTGTCCTCATAGAGACTCTGGTGTTCGTTTGGTTATTTCCAACAATCATGCATACATGCCAAAAAGATTACCCCTCCTTCATCAAAGGAATCTCATCTAAAAGCTACCAAGAATTTTGCTGCATTATAAGTTCATTTTAGTGTGGATTTGATGATAGAATCCACATTCACCTTATAATGTATGCCCAAAACCAACTAATAGTGTATGCAAGATTAGTGTAGAATGGATAGTAATTAAGTGAAATTATTTATAGTAGCGTTGTGGAGTGTGAAAGCACATCATATTAATGAAAATAATCCACATATCATCTCTGATATTGTTACATTGTTGCCACTTAGTGAGCTCATGTCAAGTAGAATTTCCACTGAAATAAAAATTTCCCCTATGTGATCATCATTCATATTTTGCATTCAAAATTCTTACATTCTATTCAAATTTCATGTTTGAATGTCTAAGTTGATGTTATTGGATTGAATTTTTTCATATAAAATTTATGAATCTCTAGGTTTATTGATTTTTTCTATTTTCTTGTATAAGTTTTTTATTCAAAATAAAAACAATAATTGTTGAAATAATTATCTTAATGATAGATCTCCATAAAAAATCATGTTTTCATTTTCCTGAATAGATGGAAAAGAACATTCATCGATGAAAAATAGAAAAATAGGTAGGGTTTATCGAAATGAATTAATGATAAACCACTAGTTTTTTCTAAGGTTTCACTCAATTATGAGGGCTAAAAATGCATAAACAACAATCAAATATCAATCCTAACTATTATAACAACAACAAGGAAGGTTTTAAGATGCTGAAACAGTGTGTACCTTGCTGAAAAAGTGTTGTTTTGGGGGTCACTAATGACTCATTCACCCAAGGTGGAAAATGGGTACCTATTAGGATTTCTGAAAGCTAATTTTTGGGTTATGTTCTTCAATTTTTGCACTTCCATCTCCTAGGTGACTAGCTCCTGCAAGTTGGAAATAAATTATGTAGAGCTCTTTTTGTGATCTTGCAATATATACGAAAACTTTGCTTCAATCTTGTTCTCCACTTGATCTTCAACTTAGAAACATACGATCACACATCAAAGGCGAAGGAAAACTTGTTGATTGTTAGGTAATATGAGTTTACCTTGGTCAAACCCCATTTAGGTAATTAAACCTTGTGATGAAATAATGAAATATGAAAATGAAACATGAAAAAATGATACCTTGGATGAAGTCTTGGAATGCAAAACAATAATCTAGCATGGAGTGGCCATGAATAATGTAGATCTTGATCTTGAATTGGATATGAAACAATGCTTAACTTGGATCTTAAATGCTACATCAACACATTAGCTCAACAACATGCTTCATGCACTATGCCTTTGACATGATGATATGACCTTGGATTTTTGCAATAAAACCTTGATAATCTACCCTTGAATGTCTTTGAAATGCTCTTGTAAACTCTATAATGCTCCTATGAAAGTGCTCTTGGTTATTTATGAAGATATAGGATGAAAATAAGTGAAATAGCCTTGTATTTATACTTAACTTAAGATTTAATCCCAAAAATCAAATAACACAAGCTGACATAAAATCTAGGATTCAAAATCATTAAAATCCCACCACAAATAAGTTTAAAAAGGGTGTCCTAAGTAAGGAGGACCCATTCACCACCTTGGGCGAATGGGTCCTAGGATAGTTTTCTAGGACCAAGTTTTAGGGAGGTGAAATAATATGCCAAAAGGGGGTCCTAGGACATAGTGGGGACCTATTTTCTAGGTGGTGAATGGGTCCTAGGTCACTAAGCTAGGACTCAAACCTTGCCAAATTAAATGTTACATGCAATAGTATTAATGAGTGTTGGGATTATCCTTCAGAAAATGCAATAAATAAGGCTTGGATTTGAATTTACGGGGCCAACTAAGCTCTAATTAACCTCAATTAATTAATAAATCTCTAGATTAGTGTTAAAGTGTAAGAAAATACTTCACAACACCCTAAATAAGGAACAATTAATTCCATTTAATCATTAATTAGTCATTCCCAAACTAAGCGTGAAAAAGGGTTACTTTTTTCGACACTACAATCAATATTTATCCTCTTCCTGATGATGAATCATTTAGTGTAATTTGAAATATCGATTCAAAAAAGTACACACAATTTAAACCAAAAATGCTTATACTAAAGTTTATTTTTTCAATTAATATGAATTTTACATGGAAATATGTCCACTTTAATCTATTAAATTCAATACTAGGAGTAAAATTAATGTTATAACTCCAATGAGTTTAAGCAATAAAAGGAATATTATGGTGACATTTATGTGTTTTAGCCAATTAGAATTTAGTTTTGAATATATTTTGATTAATATAATTATATATTAAAAAATAATAGGTATTTTTGGTAAGTGGTTTATTTTTGTGATAATTATTTATTTTTTATAAGTATATTCATTTTCATACATTCAACCTTATTTCATTTTATTTATATTTTTATATATTTGTCATTTATACAACATTTATTACCCTTTTTAATTAGTAATTATGAGCTGACTTTGTACAAGCTTGTGTGACATGTCATTATGTTTTAATGTTTAAACATTCATTTGTACAATTAATACACACAAAAAGCAAGGGACTAAAAATTAAAAATATGTAGAGCACATAATTTTGATTTTTTAAGGGATAAAAAACACATCTATATATAGGAAATCTAAATTCTCAAGAGTGTTGCCTTCAAATAATTGTCTAAGGCCATAAAGTCCATCCATCAAGGGGTTGACTTAGGAGAACTCGACCCTAGAGATCCTACAAGTTTGAAATAGTTAATTATACATATAGTTGTCTTTATGTGCATTCGAATATCATGACTAGAATGAATTAGGTTAAAGAAGTATGTTGTCTACAAGACAGGGTTTATGTACTAAATGATAGATCAACATTTTTTGGGGTCGACCCTAATTGACTTGTACAAAAATTTGAGTATATTTTTATTCTAAAATAAGAGAATAAAATTAAGATCTAAGCATATAATATTAGAAATATGATAATATAGAAGATAGATAAAAAATAACACAAGATGTTTATGGGTCAGGACACCCTAACATTAAAAATACTTAGAGATAGAATAAACCCTTAAGATAGGGAACATGTAATTCTTCTCATCGAAAAAAGTCATTCCATGCTATATATCTAAAGTATTTCAAATCCATACCATACTCTTCACATCTTCTTACAATAATATTTACATTGTACTATCTTATCTTAGGTAAATAACATGACATCCCTTGACATTTTTCATCTCTAAAACATGGGAAGAAACCAAATAGTAAGGTTTTTGCTAGTCAATTTACAAAAATGATGCTACGGCCTATCAACTAACTATCCATTGGTTATCTTTAATTCAATTTTTTCTTAATGTACACAAATCCCATCCTTCATCCACATCTAACTTTTCCACTCTAATTCCATTTTTCATCATAGTAAGTCTTTATTTTTTCATTGGACAACCATTTATTTTGCAATGTCATTGGTTGTTGTGATTGTTCCTTTGGTTCCATGTATATCCATAATGATTGGCCTACTAATTCCATTTTGTACCATTCGTCCATAATTTTTGCTTCTCACAATGATGTGGATCCCTATATGTTGTGCACACCCTTTGCTATCTCTAAAACCCTTTTTTATTATTCACCCCTTTTTACTACTTGTTTAGTCGGCTCATGAAGGGAACTATAATTTTCCTTTGTTTTATTTATTTATCTTGTCTCTTGTTATTTCTTTAATTATTTGTTGCACTACTTAGTAGATTCTTGAACTTGTGCCATGACTTTTCTTTGGTCTCCATTATGTATAATATCCTACAATGTGACTTGTTTTTTATATTCCAAAGTTTGATGAATTTCTTCTACACATTAATTTTAATTGTTCCTAAAGATTCTAACCAAGAATATATCTAAAGCATAAAAATTGAATCTAATACATATTTTTCTATATAGATATTTAGACCTTCATTTTTTTCTAATATCCTTACCCTCTATATGATTGTACTTTATTTTTTTTACTTCTATATGTAGTTTCCTGTATAAGTCAATGCTAGTATATAGTTATACTTGTTACTAGGGTTTAAAAAAAAAAACCTCAATCCATACATGAAATTGAAGGATTGAATCTTAATTGGATCCTTACTTTCTAGTTTCTCATACTTAAATAAACTATTATTTCCTTTTGTACCCATGTATCTAGGATAAGTTATTAAATTTTTTCAAAAGAGTATTTATTATAATGTAATAAAAAAATACTATGAAATAATTGTAGCTTTAGAGTTACTCTAAAATAGTAAGTCCAAAATTTATTTTATTAATAAGAACTTTTGAATTGAATACACAATTCTACTGCATTGTCACTTCCATAAAAAAAGGGAAACTCCATTGAGACTAGGCTTTTGATTCTTGTTCAATAGATCAAATTTATAACATAAATATGAAAATAAAATAATAAAAATAGGTATATTTAATTATTTCCTTCCACTTGCAAAAAAAGTGTTCATTACCTAGTTTGACAGGTATCACAACTTACACAAAAGTTGTATATATTGTAAAGAACTAGAATTTCACAACCAACTTCAAGTTATCATATATCCATTCATAATCCTCTAAATCCCTTTAATGTGAGACTTTTCAAAAATCTATTGGAGCTATATTAAATATATGTTTTTAAGACATGTGAGAAAGTGAACCTCTATAATAAATTTGGCCTTTCATTAAAAAATTGGTAGGTAATTTCCTCCATTTTTTTCCAAATTGAATCTCTAATACCAATTGTTTAGATCCAAGTATATAATAATTGAAAAAATGATAATATCACTCATATTGTATGCTTATGATGTGGAAAAAGAGATTGTAGACCCGATGAATAGATTACTTGGATCAATCTTTCTTTACATCAACATTAGAAACCAAGCCAAAAAGGTGATAAGATTGGCTAATGACCTAAAAGGAGAAGTAATCTACCTTGAATTTGGTTCTTTTGTTGAATTGAAAATTTATTGAATTGAATTTATATTTTATTGAAATAATTAAATATGAAACCTAATTTGAAAAGACAATTTATTCACATAGATGAAACTAAAAATTCATAAAATGAAGTTAGATCTGAGAAGGGTGGAATTTTGTGCATTTTTCCTACAATTATAAAGTTAAATTGGTAGGACAAGGGTGGTAGCTCCCCTATCCAAGAAGTTTTAATCAAGATCCATAACTTTTTGGCATGCTATATACATGCCTGCACTATACCTTTACTCTATGTAATATGTTGTCTTCAAATCTAAACCTTCAAAATCATAATGAAGGGAGAGAAAGGGGTGGCTATATAGGAGTTTTCCTTGGTCAAACCCCCATTTTTCTATTTCTACCTCCACAAATAGCTAATTGATTGATCGATAAAATTTGTGTTCTTAGGTAAACTAAGTTTGTTTAAGGCTATTTTGAGCTAAAGTGATAAAAAAAACTACTCAAATTTGTTTAATAAGGATTCCTAAATGACACAAGAAAGATCAACCCAAGATAAACTCAAATAACCTCAGGAGAATCCAAATACATAAATGACTTGCTTAGGGAAACAAGGAGATCAAATTCTACATATGAGAACATGTTGAAAACAAGTCATTAGGTGCTTGAAGGGAGACAAATCTATCTCCATGACCTATATTCCATCATGCCCTTCTATTGGCATCAAACCCCAATCATTGTGCTAACTTGATCAATTCTAAAATTCGCTTTGTAATTTTATAAAAATGGATGTATTTTCATAGAGCTTTGTTATAGTTGTAATTGCTTTTATTTTTAATTTGAAATAATTTAAATTCATGTTTGAACAGTGGAAAATAGGAATAAATTAAAGCATAGGTCAAATCATTTAATTTTGATTTTTGAGATTAATTTATTGCCAAGTCCTAATTTTGAATTCACATGTCAAAAGTTAAAGATTGATATAAATGGAAAATAAAATTTGTTGGGAAACACACCTAAACTAGGGAAGTACCACCCCTATCTATCCCTTTTTTCACACATTTGAATTTGATTTATATGTTTAGGGTTTTCTTAATCAAGACTCATTCAAAGAACGAGAACTTATTGAGGTTAATTTGGTTAAATATGATTGATAAGGAACTTCTTAAGGTAGCACTGACACATTCTCATAGGTTGAAAGGAAAGGTCAAGGCTAGGACTTGTTTCTAAAATGCACAAATGGATTAAATATTAAAGCAAGTTCCAAATAAATCATGAGATTATACTTTCACCTTTAGGGAGTAATTTTTTTTATGCTATAGTTAGCCCCCACTTTAGCAACCATAAGACACTATGTGCATATACAAGATAAATTATTGAAAGAAAATTATATCATAAAAAGGATACCTAAAAGGATATTTTAGAAGACATATAACATTCACCAAGCATTTGAACAAAGCCCCCATCATAGTAGCTTGTAAACTATAAAATTAAGAACCACATCCTATAAAACCAACTTGTTAGAAAATAAAAATCATCCTAGACAAAAATCAAATGAGTTAGTCAAAAAAACACTATAGAGAATAAAATTCAAGGCTAGATGTATGCTCATCAAAAAAAATTCAAATCCTATAGTGAGTTCGATGTATGTTCACCTTCCCCTCCACCATTTCAAAATTTATGCATTTTTTTTACTATTGAAGCTTGGGAAGGAGGTGCAAATGGATTCAACTTGATAAACCAAGTTGGATGATTGTAGTGATCGAAACATGCTTTCCAAAAACTATAAATTTAATATATGTTGTTTTTATTTTATATTTTATTTTTTAGTTTTGTTGTACATAGGTTTTTCGCCGAACGTCAAGTTTGATGAAAAATCATTGTGGAAAAATAGTGAATTTGAGGAATTTTTTTTTGAAAAATATATATCCACTAGGTATTGATGTCCTCATTCTAACAAAAAAATAAAAATTTAATTTCAATAAATACCAAAAAAGTTATGCGAGTCGAAGTGCACCTATGTCTAAGTTATAAATGTTTTGACTTCAAAACTTAATTAAAAGAAAAATATTCAAAAAAATGCTATGAAACAAAATGAAAGATCTAACTAGATACTTGTGTTACCAACCTAAATTCAAAAGAATTAGAATTTTATCCTTTGTAGAAAAAAAGTTATGCGAGCTGAAGTATTCACCACTTTTTAAAAATGTTGTTTACTATTAAAAACTAGTTATCAAAAGAGACGCAAAAAAAATTACAATTTAATTAATTTATTTATTTTAAAAAAATACATTTAAAATCTACACACAAAATCTCACAAATCACTAGTTTACATCATTTTCAAATTCCAAATAGTTTACCTACTATAAGTGTCAGAAAGTGAAGTTTTCTCTGAAAATGTTGATTTCAATGTCAAGTTTGGCCAAAAAGTGTAACCCATTATTGTGGGATGACCCCATTGGAGCATTTGGAGCATTTAGAGTTTGAGCTTAGAGAATTTACCATTTATCATTTGAGCACTGTAGTATCATGTTAATCTAGAATCATGTCTTAGTTTATAGTTGCATTTTAGTTATCATCTTAGCTTTCATACAACATCTCTACCATAGAATTTAGCAACATTATCCATTGTAACCATTATCATTTTCAGCAACATTTAATATCATGGCTTCAATCACATAGTTTATACTTCATGTAGGAAGTAGATTCTTGTATTTATAGCGTCTCGTTTCTTAGGTTGTCATCCTCACCATTCATAGTGCATATACAAATGTGAGAGAACTAATGATTTGAAGGATCCTTGAGAATAGAGAACAATGGAATGATTTTAGAGATTTGTTTTGTTTTAACTTGGTTAAATATATGATTCAAATCTTAATTAATGCAATACATCTCATTGAGTTTGTGTATTTATTACTAGTCCCCACAATTCACACATACATAAATTGGCGCCCACCATGGGGCTCAACCCTCTTTTTTATTAACGTTTTCTAGAAAAGTTGTCTTGCAGATTTTGGACGTGATCTTTTAGCGTGACCATGATTTATTTCAGTGCATATGACAAATCATTTAGTGCATTTGATTTCTATTATGGCGCATACGACAAATCTTTCAGCACATCTGATATATGCTATGGCGCATATGATATTTCTTTCAGCAGATAGAACAATTGTTTTAGCGCATACAAGGAGTCTTTTAGTGCATATGTTGAACACTTTAGCGCATTCAGTATCTATTATAGTGCATTGAGATGTTATTTTAGAGCATTCATTAGTTATTCTAGTGCATATATTAGTTCTTTTAGCGCATTGATAGTTTAGTGCATTCGATGATTATTTTAGTCCATCTGTCTAATTTGGAAATTTAAAAAAAAATCTGAGAACTAGTTGGTGTTTTCTACTTGCATGTACTTTTATACACTGGTCAAAGACAATCTTATCAAACTACTGATGATGTATGTAGGGGATAGAGTTGTTTTATTGCTTTCTTTTGATTAAGATGGGCATCTAGCTTAATTAAAAGGTTAATTGAACCCCTTGTCTTTTGTGCTTGAAGTGATAGGCCTATGCTCTCCCCGTAATTAGGTGATCAGAATGCTAAACTCACTATTTATGCTTTATTAACACCTTTAGAAGGCCTATTGTAGTGGTAAAAAGTACTCACCCTACGGAAACGACCTAAGTGGGAACAACCAAAGCCGGGTTTTCCAACCCACTATAATCAAAAGTGAATTTGAGGAAAGTCCATAATTCGATGATAGTGTGCAAGATAACCATCCCCAAAGCCTCTATTTTAAAGGTTGGGAGGTATCCTAAGGGAGTTTATCTATTGATGTACTAAATGGAAACCCTTACTATGAACTCTAGTGGAAACCCTTACTATGAACTCTAGTGTAGAAACCAACCGAGTCATTTTCCACACACTTTCTATATCACAGTGCAAGGGGAGGGAAGAATCTACCCCCAAGACACTCACCATATAACTATTAGAGATCCCTAGCAAAAAGTAGAGGATTCGGCTTTGGTTAAGACTTGGGAAAGGAAAAAACATGGGTGCCCTCTAGGGGGTGACACGACTATGTGAGATGACATAGTTCCAAGATGTGGGTTGTGATATTTTAAGTGACCTTTGAGAATAGAAAAGTGCTTGAATTGTCTTCTCTTGTGTTATACTTGTGGAAATAAAATGAATCAGACCATATTCTTGAATACACACTCAATGTTTAGTTACTAGGCTTAACATAATTGTTTGACAACTTGTTGCTATGTTGGGAGCCATAATTCAAAAATCATCCATTTCAACACTTGATTCTCACAACTTGCAAACTAGAAACCAAGTAAAAATCACTGTCCATTTGATCATACCTTGAAAACATTTAGATTTGTGGATTAAAAACCAGATAGACTATCAAAAACATTGAAAACTTCCATATTAGTGCATTTATGGGTATGTGCAGGATCATCATGGAAAAAATAGGCCCTTAAGTGGCAAAAAATTCAGAAAAATCTGAGTTAGGCAACTTGACGTAAAAAATTGAATAAGTTATCTATATCATTTCAAAAATATGTAAGAATAGAATCTGTAGCAAATTGAATGTAGTTTCTAAACTACTAGGTATGTTTAAAAAAATGATCTATTTGGTGAAAATTTAAAATTTCAATGCAGTAGTACTTAAATTTCAAGGAAAAAATAAGTAGGTGTCTTTCTGACCACCCTAACCACAATAAAATGATAATATTTTTTTATAAGATTTTAGATATAAGTAGAGGACTCATGTCCCGATGTGATGCATATTTTTTTGTAATTTTTTCAAGTAAATAATTAATTATGAATTTTTATCACAAATTTAAAAAAAAAAAAAAACTCGTATGTCTAACCACCTTAACTTGGTCAAAACTTCATGAAATTCAATTTTTCATTTTTTAATCCTATAGTATGTGAAGCATAGAATGCAATGCATGTTTTGGATTCAAAAAATGTGATATCGTTTGAAAGCTATTTTTTTTTTCAATTAGCCTATCAATCAAGACTTTAGTCATAATTCGAATAGAAAATGAATAATAATTACTTATTAAATTCAAAGTAAAGCATAATTTATATTGATGAAAAGTTAAGAATCTCCTTTAAAAACTCTTTTTCGTTTCATCAATTTTGGGTAAAAAAAAAGTTGTCAGCTACATACCCATCATATTGCCACTTTTTGGCCCATCATGATCCTGCACATACCCTTATCCTATGTTCTAGCACATTCATTCCATTTTCTAGTGCATTTATGCAATTTAGTAGCACATACATTCACTATTTTGGCACATCCAAGTAGTCCTATAGCACGTCTAAGCAATCTTATAGCATCCATTCACTATTTTAGAGCATCTAAGTAGTATTTTAGCACATTGGAGTAGTCTTTTGGTGCATCCAAGTAGTCCTATAGCACATCTGAGTAGTCTTATAACATATGTATTCAATTTTATAACACATATGTGCAGTCATTTAGAGCATACAGGCTCTATTTTAGTGCGTCGATTAAATGTAAAACCTGAGAGTTAAATGTATCCCCCGTTTCATAGTTTGAACCATAATTCAAAATCTTTTCCAGCCCATAATCATTCCTCGGGTACCACAAAGTCTAAACTTGTTAAAAATGACCTCTACAAGTGGAATTCTTCAAACTAAACCAAGATCTAACATCTTAAAGTTCCTAAATCATCAAACCTATCACATCTCTTGATTGTTAAGCTAAGTTTCATCATCAGGGTTTGTGATCATTTCATCATGAAACAAAGTTGCACAATCAAATTAAACTTAGTCTCAACAATATAATTTTTCATTCTATTTGACTTAGTTTTCATCCTTGGCACTCTTCCAAACAAAGATCAAAGTTTATTTAAAGTGTAACACTTGCATGCCCGTTCAAAAAAGATTACAAAAGTAGAAACTCAAGGAAAAATAACTTGAAATTTCAAACATCAAAACTCAAAACATCGCAACCCCAAACATTGAAACTCAAAACACCATGGCTAAACCTAAAGAGAATCCTTTCCATGGAAACCACAACACTGAAAGTGAAGAAATAATTGGGGAAGACATCCAACATGTTGAACAAGATCCAAATTTCCACAAGTGCTTAGAAAATATTTTTGAAAGAAATGGGGAAAAATACCTCCTAATGTTGTCTAATCAAGGTGTCAAACTTCCACCCGACTTTGATGTTAATAAATTGAAAGAAACTACTAAAAAACCTAAAAATGAGTCACAAGATATAGAACAATTGGTTTCCTTAACTCATCAAATGAAAGACCTCCAACAACAAATTCTTGACATGTAAAGGGGAACCTCAAAATGATACTTGATACAAGACATTTTCCCATATCCTTTTGGTCAAAATATCAGCATGATTCCTTTTCCCAAACATTGTGAATTCCCAAATTATAATAAATACAATGGTAAAACATTTACAATAGATCATGTGAGGGAATTTATAACCATGAGCCTTGAATTTTCACATGAAGAAACTTACTTGATGAGATTATTTCCATGTAGCCTAGGGGGACAATGCCTTGAATGGTCCTCCAAACTTGCACCACCAATTAAAACCTTTGAAGAATTGGTTAACAAGTTCATCACCCAATACTCTTATAACATCCAACATGGTATAACAATGAAAGATCTTTGCAACTTGAAATAGAAAAAGGGTGAATCATTCCTCATATTTTTGCAAAAATGGAGAAGGTTGTTTGCAAGATATTCTCATCCCATACTTGAAAAGGAAAATATGGGAATCTTAATCGACAACCTAAATGATGAAATGAGCTAGATTGGAATTACAATGTCCACCTACCTTTGAAAAATTGATTGAAAATGGAATCAAAATTGAAGAGGCTTTGGTCAAAAGAGGAGTCATAAAAATTTACAATGAAAAAAATCCATCAAGCTCATCCAATAATTACAATATTAGTGATAAACCAAATTTTTGGCAATGAAACAAGAATGTTGGAAACAATGATGGTGCAGTTGAAACCCAAAATGCAAAACCTATATTCAACTTAACTGCAACTACCACCAAAACGAATCAAAACAACAATCCACCCAATAACCAAAACAACAACCAAAATGTCAATCAAAACAACAATCCAAGCAATGTTGAATCTAAACCATCACCATATCAAACAGCCTCAAATCAAAAATGATTTACACCTAGGTTAATAATTAGAATTAGCATTAAAGGAGCTGCTTACAACCAAGGTTATAACATTACCAGAGGCAAGAAATTGGGAACCACAAGTTAAAACTTCATGGTGGAATGATGTAAATTATTGTGACTTTCATAGAAATAAGGGACATAAAACCAATGACTGCATGCAATTGAAGCACTTGATACAAGACTTGATCGACAACAAGACAATATTTGTAGAAGGACCCCAAACAAACAATGATCATGGTGCATTCAAGAACACCTACTACCAAATTATGAAAAAGGGGAATCTTCTTCATCAAATACCAAAGGAAAAAATGTGAATTATGTTTATGATTCTACCATTCATTATGTTGAGGTAGTTGTGATTCCAACCAAGGAAATCAAAAGCAAGATCCAAAGAAACATTGTTACAACTGAAAATCATCACCACGATATCAACACCACCTCACATCAAATCAATGACCTTGTGCCAATAAATTTGATCACCAACATTGCTGCAAATGCCAATCAAATTAATGTCATCAAAATTAGAGAAGAACAATAAAATTCACCAATCAATGCAATCACAAGAGCACGAGCCAAGGTAACATTGAAAGGAGCTACCCCTTCCACGTCCAAAACAACTATAACCCCTGCAACTCAATATAAAATAGTTGATCAATTACATAAAATTCCTACCCAAATATTCATATTAGAACTTCTCAAGATTTCACCTATGCACAAAGAGATCCTAGAACAAGCTCTAGTTGCCACCACAGTACCAAATAATCTAGAGGTTTTCCAATTTCAAGCTATGGTGGGACACTTGACCGCATCTCATTGCTTATCTTTTTTTGAACATGATGATGTATCAATCACCCATCCACATAACGTTGCCCTCCACATTGAGGTTCTAATTCACAAACATTGTGTCAAGTTTTTTGTAATAGATGGTGAAGTTGGCCTAAATATTTGTACTCTAAAACTTGTTTGTGCACTTGGATACTCAGAAAATGCTATTGATCCTAGAAGGAAAATCACAATAAAAGCATATGTTGATGAAGAGAGATCTTCCCAAGGGTTGATAGTGCTACCTATTCAAGTGGGACCAGTTGTCAAAGATATAGTTGTCAAAGAAGAGTTAACATACAACATTCTCTTGGGATGTCCTTGGATTCATGACATGCAAGCAATGCCCTCCACATATCACTAGTGTTTGAAGTTCCCTTTCAATGGGAAAAAAATCACTATTACAGCTGATTCCAATAATCCCCAATATTACAACACACTTAAAATGACCCAAGACACTTTTGTGCCACACAATAGGGAAGCTCCACACATGGCTCATCGAACAATGAAAAACAACTAAATGCCTTGTCAAAGTGGGTTGTGAAAAAGGACCAGTCAAAAGATAAGGGTATCAGTGATTCTACTCCATCTAATGATGAGAGTCAATCAAATTCATTGACAAATCAACTTGAAGAAAATGTTCAGTCAAGAGACAAAGGTGTTGGTGATTCTATTCCATCAAATCAGGAAAGTCATCTTGGTGCCTTACTGAAACAAGTTGAAAAGATCCAATTAAAAGACAAAGTCCTAGGGGAATACTCATTTGAGCAATCTTTGTGTCTATCACAACTCTTATCTTCTCCTAAGTCATATGGTCAACCATCAACATCAAGAAAACAATCATCATAGCCAACCACACTCTTTGATGGCACCTTTGTAAAAGTAAGCACATTAGTGGATGAATCAAATGAAAAGGATGTTTTGAATTGGTTGTATAACATGGATGAAGAATCATCACAAGAATCAACTTCCAATATACAAATAGAGAAATATGGCAAAGCAGAGACAATCCTAGAAAAGATGGGATATGAGGGAAAATGTCCTATTGGTAAAAGAAAAGAAGGCATCATAGAACCAATACAACCTATCACAATGCATGCCAAGGATAAAATAGGACTAGGATACAAGGAAGAATCAAAAGAAGAAACTATAAAGTAGGTTGTTGAAGAATCCTTTAGTTGCAAGATAGTTCTGAAATGGATTCCTATGAATATGAATGGGATTCCTTCTCTGAAGAGTCTTGCCACGATAAGGAAATTTATGTGGTACAAAATTATAAACCAACACGTATGGAGGGACAAAGCTTGAGTTCTAGACCACTTGAAATTAGATCACAACATATTGATGACTCAAGTGAAAATGATTAGACTCTGAGCGAGATAGATATTTCGGAAGAGAGTAACATCATAGACCTCAATATTGCTATCAAAAACTTTGACAACATTTCCATTGACACTCACCCCTTCTGACCTTATCCCATCTAATGATTCCTTGCCATTGGTACACCCTAAACTAATTGATTGGGACCAATCTGAGTTGCTTGACATACCTACCTTTTCGAACGATGACACCATTTTGAATTTCCTTTGTTCTCATAACCCTGAAACATGTTCCATCATCAAATCTCATAACGAAGCTTCAGACAAGGGGAGTGTCAAATCTCTTAACTACAAAACAATGAATATTAAAAATGGATCTAATGGTGAAAACCATTCAATGCCAGTATTAGATCAAGAAAAAATCAAAATAAAGAGTGCATCTGATGGTGAAAAACTCTTTGAGGCACCAAAAGATTGGATATTTGACACTCTTCCTAAGTACGGTCATGAGAGCTCTTCAGTGTTGATCAAACCTACGCAATCCATCAATTTTGGTACAAATGAAATAGTCAAAACTCTTCATTTGGCAGCATCCATGACAGACAAAGAGAAACCAAACTTCACTAAGTTCTTTGAAGAGATACAAATCAAATTTGCATGGTCCTACACTAACATTCTAGGTATAGATCCAGAGCTCATCATGCATCATTTATCTCTACCACTTGGAGTAAAACCAATGAGAAAAAAGTTGAGGAAACTACATCCACACATCACCTTCCTAGTAAAAGCTAAATTGAAGAAACTGTTGGATGCAGGATTTATCAGACCTATTGACTATGCTGAGTGGATATCAAATATTGTGTGAGTTTCAAAACCAGAAAAAAGCATTAGGATATGCACGAATTTTAGAGATCTCGACAAGGCTTGCCTAAAAGATGATTTTCCTCTACCTAACATTGGCATCTTTGTAGACTTGACTGTAGGACATGAAATTTGATCGCTTATGGATGGATTTTTTGGTTACAATTAGATAAAGATAGCACTCAAACATCAAGATAAGATATCCTTCACATGTCCTTGGGGGCACTTTCTACTGGAACATAATGCCTTTTGGGTTGAAAAATGTTGGAGTTGCATATCAACGAGCAATGACCACCATATTCCATGACATGATGCAAACCTTCATGGAAGACTATGTAGATGACTTGTTGGCCAAATCATTCACTAGAGAGGGACACCTAGAAATTTTAGACAAGATCTTCACCAGACTGGAGAAATTCAATATAAGGTTAAATCCCAAGAAATGTGTATTTGGTATGACATCAGCTAAAGGCATTGAGGTGGAACCTACAAAATTTAAAGCTATCATGAAGATGACTCAACCCAAAATTATCAGTCAACTTAGATCATTACAGGGACGATTCCAGTCCATCAGGAGGTTCATCGTACAACTGGCTGATAAAACTCATTCATTCAACCACTTACTGCATAAGAATATTTCTTTCAAATGGGACAAAAAGTGTGAAGCATCCTTTTATCAACTAAAATAGTATCTGATGTCACCACCCATACTAATACCACCAATCGAAGGAAAACCATTGCTACTCTACATTGAAACAACAGAGATATCTTTGGGCGCTTTACTCGCATAGGAATATTTTGCAAGAAAGGAAAGGGCTACTTATTATATCAGCAGGACCTTGAATGGTTATGAGATCAACTACACCTTTATTGAAAAATCTAGACAGGCAGTAGTATTCACTACTCAACAACTAAGGCATTACATGCTGACCCATACCATCAAACTCATAGCTAAAATTGATCCATTAAAGTATTTACTCCACAAAGCTACCCTAATAGGAAGATTAGCCAAATGGGTAATGATATTGAGCGAGTTTCACATCCAATATGTAGATAGGAAAGCAATCAAGGGTCAAGCTATAATGGATCAACTAGCTGAAGCACAATTACAAGATGACCATCCAATGAGCATTGAATTTCTAGATGCAAATGTCCTGATAGTGTCAACACAACAATGGATGTTATATTTTGATGGCTTTTACACAAAACATGGATTATATGCAAGAATCTTGTTTATCACACCTCAAAGGCACACCATTCTGAAGTCCTATAGACTAATGTTTCCTTGCACCAACAACACAACCAAGTATGAAGCATTGATCATTGGAATCAAAGTAGTAGTTGAGTGAAAGATCATAGAACTGCATGTCTATGGTGATTCACAACTAGTCATAAACTAGGTGAATGATGATTACCAAAAAGAGGATGATAAATTAATGCCATATAAAAGAATGGTTGATGATTTTAAAAAGTATTTTGTGGAGATTAAATTTGAGAAAATTCCAAGAGGTGACAAAAAATTTGTTAATGTTATGGCTACAATTGCCTCTCTCTTATAGATACCTAAAAATCGAGCCCGTTATGAATTCATGGTGGAACAATTGTTTAACCCCACATATGATAACCCTAAATCCCAAGTCATATACCATCTAGTCGAAGATGATGCTTCTATATATGGGAAAATATACATCTATCTAAAAGATAATACCCTCCCACCCAATTTATCCTGAAACCAAAACTGAA
Organism: Sequoia sempervirens; assembly: GCA_007258455.2. Classification (NCBI taxonomy): domain Eukaryota; kingdom Viridiplantae; phylum Streptophyta; class Pinopsida; order Cupressales; family Cupressaceae; genus Sequoia; species Sequoia sempervirens. Next base: position 467,714,770 of record VDFB02047230.1, read on the forward strand.
ACTTTTTTTGACAAGCAACTCAACATACCCTGATAGCTGAGGTACTTTATTGACGAGGTCTTGATGGTACTCTCCTTCAGTGTCTTGAATGCAATGAAGTTGAAACCGCTTTACATGAGGTTCATGAAGGTATTTGTGGCACACATTCAAGTGGACTAACTTTAGCTAAGAAACTCCTATGTTTGAGGTATTACTGGGCGAATATCAAGGAGTCTTTCCAATATGTCAAGAAATGCCAAAAAATCCAAATCCATGGGAACTTAATACATGCACCAACACAAGAGTTGCAACCTTTTGCATCAATATGGCCTTTTTGTCAGTGGGTACTAGATCTTGTAGGTAAAATGCATCCATCATCTTCCAATGGGCACAAGTTCATCATCACAGTCACAGAGTACTTCACAAAGTGGATTGAAGTTGTTCCTCTAACCACCATCATAGGAAAAAAAAATTGCATCCTTCATCCTGAATTATATCATTTTTCAGTATGGAATTCCCCAATCCATTATCACGGATAACAACAAACCTTTCAAGAATCAATATGTCCAAGAACTTTGTGAGAGATTTCATATCCAACATTAGTTTTCTACAACTTACTATCCTTAAGGAAATTTCCAAGCAGAGGCCTCCAATAAAACCATCCTAAAAATCTTAAAGAAAATCATCAACAATGATGGATGTGACTGACACGTTCAACTTAACCCTGCTTTTTGGGCTTACCGAACCAGTATCTACACCTTGATAGAAGCCACACCCTATGCTCTAGTCTATGGATCAGAGGCCATTTTACCTATTGAGGTTGAACTACCATCACTCTAGGTGTCACTAAAGGGGATCATATCAAATGAAGATTATCGAGTGTCTAGGCTACAAGAGTTAGAACTATTGGATGAAAATCATCAGCATGTCGTGAAAATTTTAGGTAGGTGACTTAGTCTTGAAAGAAAACCCTCGTAATCAACAGGATCGAGAAAAGAAGGGGAAATTTGAACCAAAATGCCTAGGTCCCTTTGTCATTATATCAATCTTCAGATCAAGAGAATATCAGTTATCCACACTGGAAGGGGATTTTTTTGATTAACCTCTCAACAACCTGCATCTCAAGAAGTTCTACACCTGATTCATCCAATGCATAAAAAAAATCTTGAAAATATACAAAAATATTAGAAAATGTCATGAAAAAATGGTTACCTTGATGAAAACTTGGCAAACAGGCGTCTTGGTAACAACAAAAAAATTAGAAAAAGAGAAAAATACAAAAAAAGTGAAAAATAAAAAAATAAAAAACAATCATAAAATATGAAAAAGTGCAATCAAACAAGTAGTGAAAACCTGGAAACAGGTGCTATTTGTGATAGGTTAGCTTTTCCATCTATTTGAGCATGCTAACTATTCGTTTTCTCCATCATTCTACATATCATCGGAAAGCTTCATGTACATATCCTGGCATCATGGTCGTATCTCACCCTAGACTAGGGGCAAAATCCTAAACATGCTATGGGCAATAAACTTGGAACTTAAACCAACAGAAAAACAACAGTTAGACTATGCAATAATCATAGTGCAAATCAACATTGAATAACAATCATGAATCAGTAACACATCAACCATCCAAATCAAATGACCAAATCAATCAAACCAAAAAAAAACTTTAAATGGATGATGTTTTGTTTGAATCATGGCTTTATCATGTCAAGCATAAATGTTCAACTATTGTACTTTAATTTTTTTTATCATATCTCTGGAGTAACTCGATGACGTATTGAACTAGAGGAGCCAGGAAGGAGTATTATTTTTCTTTTTATGTTGTCTATGATTTGATCATTATTATTGTACAAATGGTCACGAGATGTGCTCTAAAGTATCACTAATGACATTCCAAATTTGCATAGGAAAACGGTTAACTCTTGTCTGTTTATGCAAGCAATACTCAAGTCATCTCAGTTCAATTATACCTAGATGCTTGTGTTACCTTGCAATATCAAAAATCATGGAAGTTGTACTTAGTTCATCATGGTCTAATTATACCATCGATTTTTGTACTCACTTTCAAAATTTTAAAGGCTCAATGATGATAAAAAGCAAGACAAATCGATTGTTACAATGACAACATATGCATATTAGATCTACATTGTTAAGTTAGATTGCATACATGTTAGTTTTTGCATCTATATTTATGGGATTTCCAAGGTTAGAACAATTTCACAATGAGGTTATCTCTCTTATTAATGGATTGAGTACATTTGGCATTAACCAAAAACACATCAATTGCATCATCATTTGCATACATTAGAAAACACCTCAATTGCATCATCATTTGCATTCATCCATCTATGCATCACATCATAATATCCACATCAGAAAACACAAAACCAAGTGCATTGCATATCACTTGCATAATCAAAATCATTTAATCTATTATTAATGGATTAAGAAAATGGTCCATTAAGATGATTGAAATACATGTCCAGCAATGTAAGATTTCCAAGAAGAAATAGTTGTTGAAGAACATGACATGGCATAAGATGATTGAAAGACATGTCCAACAGTGTAAGAGTTCCAAGAAGAAAAAAATGTTGAGAAACATGAATGGACATGAAAGATATAATTCCATTGTTATGAACATCTAAAACTAATAGCAAAGATATAATGCCATTGTTATGAACATCTAAAACCAGTCTAGTGAAGATGAATTTGTTATTACTCAAATCCAATACTGACAAAGGACTAATTGGATCTGCATAATCATCACGTAAAAATCACACATCATTTGCATAATCAAATCCATCTCACATAGCATAAAACATCATCCATAAATCATATAGAATCATCAATCATGCATTGTCATATCATCATTGTATAATCATCATAATCATCATCATCATCATCATATAAGCATCATAAACACATAGAATTATGCACCATCATATGATCACTCCATACATACATTCATTACATCATTTATTTGCATTAGAAAAGTACAAAAAAATAAAATGTATCACATTTCATTGACATAATTGGATCCATCACATACATCATATATACATCATTCATAAAACATCATAGAATCATAATCATCATGATCATCATCATATAGAACATCACATAGCATATGTAATAGAAATTAAATGCATCCACCATAATCATCATGATCATCATCATATAAACATCATAAACACATAGAAATATTTACCATCATATGATCACTCCATACATACATTCATTACATCATTTATTTGCATTAGAAAAGTACAAAAACATAAAATGCATCACATTTCATTGACATAATAGTATCCATCACATACATCATATAAACATCATTCATAAAGCATCATAGAATCATAATCATCATGACCATCACCATATAGAACATCACATAGCATATGTAATAGAAAGTAAATGCATCCACCATAATCATCATGATCATCATCATATAAACATCATAAACACATAGGTCATTCATCATCATTTGCTACATGTTATATATAACTCAAAATGATGTCAAATGTACAAGGATATCCAAATATCGAGAGATACATTAATATCAAAAAAATGGTAGTATATCATAGTGTTTGAACTGAACCAAGAAGTATACATCATGTCCCAAAATATAACTATTATAACCTAATTTTTAGCTTTCAACTAAAATTAGGTAACTTAGTTTTTATTCTTTTTGTGTTGTTCGTTTAAACATTTAAAAGATAAACCATAGTCTACTAAGTCATCAATATGCATGAAAGACATTTTCAAATGAAACTGATTACATTTTATTCTAATGTTGCAATTACAACAAATGAGAAAGAGAACCATATGTGTTACAAATGTAATATTTATTGATAATCATGTAAGTGTAAATGTCCCTCACAAACCAAGAGACTAACTTTACTTATTCAATAAAAATAAAGAGGAGCATATACATGAATAAGTAAACAAATATAAATGTGCATATAAGGAATGAAACCAGTCATTTCCTGAGAATTACTGGTTCTGGATGTGTCATCTTGTACTGTTGCTACCCCAAGTTGCTTGTGTCTTTCCTAGCTCCATAGTGCTCATAGCTCCTGCATCAACAATGGCGTTAAAGAAATGCTCTAAGCAATGAAAGATCTCAAACCTTACATGAACATTCACCTATGCATGTATAAACTAATCTCTAAATGAATTGAATAAGCAACATACCATAAGTGTCCCTGAAAACAAGAAAGAAGTGATAAAAAAAACCTATGATATGCTTTGTTTATCTAACTATTTGTTCCTTGTGCAAATACATGACAAGTTTTGTTACTATTCTGATTCAACTAATTACAACATGGGTAAATGTGGCTCCCACAAGGGTAGAGCTCAACATGCTTCCCTCTAATGTTTTAAGAGGAATAGAAAATTTAGTAACTTGATCAAAGATATACATGATATTAATGCATTAAATCAATATGGAATCACACCAGTTGATCAACTTTCATTATCAGATTCAAAAGATGCATCAAGTTCAATTATGCATCTCTTAAATAAAGAGGGAGCAATCCAATGTATTGTCAAATCCCTCTCACCTTAACCATATTGGACAACCACACATCACATAGGATGGTGAGCTTTTAGGTCAGCAACATAGGTGACATGTATCTTCCCACTAGGATCAAAGTGAGGAGATAGTGTTATGTATTGAACATGATCAAAAGGGTAAGCATTGTTGTGGAAACCAGTAGCAACCATGTGGAGAAGCAAGCATTGTTGTGGAAGCCATGAAGGTTGGGACATTCCTAAAGAAAAAATGCATGCTAAATGTCATGAACAGGACAACAACAATGGATAAAATCATGATCTCATGCGCATATGGGTGGCAATCATGAATGTATGCTACATGCTAGCAAGGGTAGTCACTACATCCATTAAGGGAGTGATTGAACCATGTTTTCACTTTGGTAGTGAATGATAAACTATGAATACGCCATACAATGAAAAGTGCAATCAATAAACAACAAGAAGCACCCTCACATGCATCAATCAAATCACACTAGATAGGAGATCATGAATAGGACAGTGTTACATAATGACAGCCTTGGAGATGGTGACAAAATTTAGGCAACCATTTGATCATTTTTGAAATCACTTTACAAGATGGCATTGTCTCCTCATGTAGAAGTAGAAGCATCCAAATTCCTTCAGAAGTTGATATAGGAATCAAAAGATGAGCATGTCAAACTAGCAACCAAAATTTTTGTGATGTTCCACCACATGAAACTAAGTGGAAAAGAGAACTCCTTACCTTATCAAGTAATATCTAGGGCTATGGAGATAGTTCTTGCTTATCATGGCCTTGATCGAAATGTTCTAAGATCATCAAGTCTTATATTTTCCAAAGGCTCCCTTTCTACAGATGTGAATTCAGAATCTACAAAGCCTGGGAAAGAAAGCAGAATGTCTTTAGATACTTGCAGTGTTGAAGTGCAAAAGGAAAAAGGAAAAGAAATTCAAGAAACATAAACTCTAGTTGACGCGGATAATGTGCCCATACAAAGCAGAATGGTAATTGGGAAATGCAAATAATCGATGTAGTCTACTCTCAAGACTGGGCCATTAACCAATGTTGTAGGCTTTGCAGGTTGCCAAATGGTTTCCTCTAGATATGATTCCTCTAAGCATGGTCAAAAGGATTCAAAGAAGGATCCTGTCAAAAAATATAATAGAAGCTCAAAAGTATTGCATGCAAATACTTCTTGTTTTGAATTTCTTCTTTTCAAAATTCCAAACTTCTGGAGGCTGAGAGTTCAGATGTGTAAACTCTTGAGTGTGGTAAGAAATTAGATTTGTAAAGGAATGTCTTTTCATTTCATGATTTTAAATGCAACAATTATGAGTGTTGGCCCCAATTTCAAAGTTCTTTGAAAGGTAAAGGACAATCATGAAAGGAGTATAAGATCATGACAATCTTCGTCAAAAGTAAAGTCACAAAGGATAGAGTACAAAAGTGAGGGAAAATATTTATAAGAAAATATTTACCTTTATGGTAATCTCTTTGAAAGAAGTGATCTACAAGTCTACTACCCTACCTTTCATGACTTGATAAGTTTATTATAACATGATAATTGTAGTTGCATACCTTTTCAAGGGTCAAGTCATGGAAAATGTTTTCTAATGACTCATTGGAAGATGAATCTCATGAAATAGCAACGAAAAAGGATAAAGATTTCCTGGTGTTGATGATGATGATTCAAAACATTCATGAAAGTCACTTGAGGACAAAAACATGCATCTCTAAACCAATGGTGTTTTCAGAAGAATGGAGAACATAGATCATTAAAAGGACAAATGGGGTCTTTCCTAGTTTCTTAATATTCCCACCAAATAATAGAGGACCAATGATCAACCATAAGCATAAGGGGTTACCATGAGTAGTTAACAACATCAAGGGATATCAATAAGAGGATAGTAGTCTCATAGAAAGAAGTATGGATAGTCCTCGGGTCCATTGAAGTAATTATCATTTCATTGACAATCCTTCATAATACAAAGTGTACAACCCTTTTGGCTAAGTGATAGTAAATTGTCATTATGAATGGATAGTCATGGAGGTAATTTCAGTATACAGTGACACAACATGGACAACCAATGGATAAAGAAGAAAAACAAGGGAATGCTCTTGATGGGGGTGAAGCCCTTGTAAAAACACTTTAGAATACAAAGTATTCTATCGATGAAAAGCTAGAGCAAAGTTTTATACAACTTTTTAGAGGAAATCCACTGAAAGATGGTAATCATACTAACAAGGAAGAATAATGCTGCAGTGAAGAAGAGAATAATGACAAAGAAATAGAAAATGGGAGAAGCAATGAACTTTTCCATTCCTCAGACAAAAAAATTTCAAATGGAAATGATGGACATGCCATTAGTAGCACCAACTTACTAGATCAAAATCATGGTTAAGACTTACCTGGTAGTGAGGAGGGAAGTGGGAGATCTGCCTCTTTGAAATCAAAGCATGCAACAGGGCAACATGGTTTTAAGGAGCAGTCGACAAATATAGCTCATGTTTTAACTGACCACCTCTCATAGAATCATGTAAAGTCTAAAAACAGATCAATAGAGAAATGTGTATTTCATTAAATTAGTGCAATGAAACAAAGAGTGAGTTTTAAGTTTCTTCTACAAGAAATATTGAACATTGGCAGAGCCACAACATTATGAATTTTATAGAATCCCTATTCAAGGGTAGTGTTCATGAAAGAATGGAAAAGATGCATCAAGCACCTTGAATTGCACCCATACTATGCAATGGCACTAAATCATTTAGCAAGCCCAACTTTTCTTCATAGGGTAGCACTTTTATTGTGGAACAGAGGTAGCTCTGGTTTCAACTTCTAAACCTCATGAGATCTCATTCACATTATAATCTTGCATGTTTTATCAACATAGGAAGGTTTTTCTTAAAAAGGGAAAATACATGAAATTTGCAAAATGCAAAAGTAGAAAGAATCTGGTTTAATTTACATATGTCAAAAACCCATTTGGGGTTATACAAAAAATTGCAAAGCTTCTAGAAAATGGAGAAAAACCCATTTGGGGTTTACCAAAATTGCAAATACAAAAATGTGAAACCTTTTTCGCATTCTTATGGTCTCGGCGAAAGGAACAATTTTTCTCACTGAAACAAAAACTACATTGTCATTTTCTTCATTTAAGAGAATGCAGAAGAAATAAACAACCATGGCTTTCTTTCCACATTAGAGGCTTGAAATGAGCTTTATTTTCCAAAAAATCAGAATGGAATAGGTATTGGTGGAGCTTACTTGGAGCGTTTTTCTCAGTTTTTGCAATATTCAAAACCTTTTCTTTCCTCAGATAGCTTCAAACAAACTTGATCATGGAGGATGAAGGTAGTATGATAACAAAAAAAGAGAAAAATGGCACACAAAATAGTCAAAAATACTCTACAGGTTGCGATAGCATGTTTTTCTCCAAAGTGTTCGATGGTAAAAATGAATGATTTTTTCACCTTTTTATCCATCTTTTGTGATTAGGGTTGAAACCCTATGTTTGGGAGTGGGCCAATGGGATTTTTTCCCATTATTTTAAAAAATGTAATACATATTAATGTGTTAAATGGGCCGATGGTGAGTTTTGAGACTTAGGCATTTTTTCCTTGCATTCATTTCAACATGTAACTTCTTTTTTAAAAAATTGCTAGGTCCTCCAAATTTGGAACATATGAAGCCTTTGAAGCATGTAGGGACTCCAAAATGTTCCTTCCAAGGATGTTGGAATCCTTTTGTGATCATATGGGCCGAATGTTGGGTCTTTTATTTTTTCCTTTGAAAATCAAAGAGTATTGACCATGTGTGGCCTTGAAGTGCAAAATGGAGGTAAAGTATAAATGACAAAATTCCTTGGAGTTTTATTTTGTTAATGCTTTTAGAAGCATTTGGATATAACATTAAATGTTGCATTTTATTTCATAGTATAATGATATCATTTAAGTGATTTTCAAATTACTTTTATTATGTTGTTTTAATGCAAATGTAATATAATTCAAAGAGGTGGTGGGGCCCTCTTGTGTTTTTCTTTTAAATGTAAAATAACTTGATTAAGTGGTGTATTATGAATCACTTAATCAAGTTATTATCTTTAATGATTTTTTGGAGTCTTATATTTTCAAGACACACATGTTGCATGGGTCAAGGTTGGGAGACAAAATGATAACTTGTGGACATGTGGAAAGTGTGAGTTGTGTTTGACTATTTTAGAGGGATTGAGACCACTTTGGAGGCTATTTTGTCACACTTTTGGCATGAATTAGGTCCGAGCTTGACTTTTCAACATTTTGGAGGCCTTTTGGAAGGTTATTTTTGACTTTTGTGCCTCATCCGACAAGAACCTTCTAGATGGGCAGGCATGAGAGTTGTGTGATCTTTTTGATTAAGTAGCTTCATTTTGGAATTTTGGGGGAGTTCTTTCTTTCCAGCAAAGTGATAGCTTTAGCTTTTGGATTTATTTTCAGGATGGAGCAGTATTATAACTGATATGGACTGTTATACAATGAGTGACTTTGAATCAATATAATAGAACATTTTACCTTCTCATTTCATGTTTCATGGTATGTTGTTAGTGATTGAACAATTTATTTTGTGAAATTTATCTTTCCTTGCAAACTTGTCTCATGTTTAGGTATCTGTTTAGCAGAAAATGCATGTTAACAAGTTATAAGTTATGTTAATCAATAGTGTTGTTAGTTGTGAGACTTTTGTTTCCTTCTAAAAGTCATTTTTTAAAAAACCTTCTTATAAATTATTTATGTGTTCAAATGAATATGAAAATGAGTTGTGTAAATAGAGTTTTATGATATTGATTTGAATGTGATAGGCTATTATCAGGTCATAGTTGTTTTTGGTGTATCACCTTAGATATTTTTAGTTTAGGTTCATGTTTCATTCATTTCTTACACTTTACCTTAGAAATTAGTAGTTAGGTGGCATCAAAAGGGGGATCCAGTCCATAATTTGGAGGTCTGATTTTGAATAGGACACCCACAACCTAAAAGCAGTCCCATTTTACATCTAAACTTTCTAAGTTCATTCATAGTTTGGCATTAAGGGTGCATATTTGGATCACTAATAGTTTTGGCACGCCCGATGGGATAGTGAACTGCTTCTTATTCCATTTTACACATTTTATTGTTGTTGTTTGGTGTGTACAATAGTAGTTTCAACCTTTTGGAGGCATTTTCTTTACATACCTGGAGACTCCAAGAAGTTTTACTGGTTTAGTATGATCAAGTGTTGGTTAGCTTCAATTAATCCTAATTTTGTCTCATGTTCTAGCTTCTGAATGAACAAACATGTCTATGTTTCATGGAAACATGTCATATCACCTAGCATATCATGAAAATGCCAATTACCCGTCATTCCATAAAAATTGTGCATGTATGACCTCTTACCAGCCATATCACACCGAATAGCTTGTTGGTTTCATTTCAAAAAACCCCGTGACAACAAGTTACCAAAATTCTCATTATGTTTCCCACCCTCCCACTCCTACTCAATCTCAATATCAGCCAGTATATACACAAAACCAGTCTCAAGAAGGATAGTTTGTTCCAAAATAGTAGTCTTATTCTCATTTGCAGCCCCAAAATGGTGGTGATATGGGGATTAACAATATTGATAGTATATTGCTAGATTTTCATAGGTGGATGGATGAGATCAATAAAGAACAAGAATATCAAATGCAGCAACAGGAGGTTGACATGCATTAAGAGGAATTAACCTACCAGGAATACATTTAAGAGTAGGATATGGAAATTCAAAGGAGACAATATGAGGAGTGTCTTGCAAAGTAGATAGTTGCAGAGGAATGCCAACTAAGGTATGAGACTTAGCCAACCCCTTCCTTTCCTAGCTTCAGCTCAATTCCTCCTACAATGTTGAATCATCTTGTGAGTGAAGAGGTTCCCAAGTACAAGTTCCCTAGCTTTAGACAAGAATAACCTATTGAACCATTGAGTGATCTTACCAATGAGCCTTCTACTCATAGGTTTCCAAGTTGGAAATAGCCATCTACTCTACCCTGTGAGGTTCTTCCATCTATCATGCAATTGGAACCATGCTCTAACATCCAGAAAGCAAAAGAAGAGAAGACTCTTGGCCATCACAACTCACTCAACATGGAGGAGACTAGACATGTAAACTTGCTACATTTGGCTATGGAGGAATATAGGCTACAACTGCAAAAGGATAAATAGGAGAAGGTTTTGCAAGATATGTCTTACAATATTTTAGCTAATGATCCTCCTGTTGTTGTCAAAAATGGTGAAAATGTTCCAAAAAGACAACAAGGTGCAATGGTGAAAAAGGTTAACCAAGAAGAGAAATGTACAGTTTGGAATGATGAAGTTGTGAGTTTTCCCACTCCAAATGTTGTTTCAGAACAACAAGAAGACAGCAAGCAGTTGCAGGTTCAAGAATCAAGACAATAGCCTGAAGAGGCTAAAAAGGGTGATGTGGGCCATGATTTCATACCTTCATTTGATGATCTTCCATGTTTCATTGAGCATGATGAGGAGGGAATAGATCTGGTCATGAATTAGCAACATGAGGTTGAAGGCCTTGAGGTTTTATTTCCTCAAGAGATTTTCCATGGATGCAATATCAATCCTCCCACACAAAAATGCAATGAAGGGTGCATGAAGAGGATCTGTTTCAAGCCGAGATTGAGTTTTTTTTCTCATGTCTGGATGCAATGCCAGCATCTTTGGAGGAGGATTATCAAGAATAACAAGAAAAAGAGGTGGAGGTAACCATGTTCAGCCCCTTTTGTATCAATAAATCAACAAAATCAGACATGGAGCCAAAGGAAGAATGTGGTCTTGGTGGGGATGAGTTTATTCCCTCAAATCAAAAAACTTCCCATGGAGTTGATTTGCATAATCATAGTGAGCAACCTCCTTTATGGTGTACAGAGGAGCTTGAGGATGTTGCATTGATTGAGAGTCTGTTGGAAGAGGCTGTCTCATTGTTTGGACATTTTCCTTCCTCCTTTGAAAAGGAAAATTTTGATTTGGGTATTTATGAGGTTGAGCTACATGCAAGTATTGTTTAAGTTGAACAAGAGCAAAGGCTAGATACTACTCTTCAAGATCTCAATCAGGAGGAAAATAATAAAATTTCAACCTTTGTCATTTCAAGAGGCTTCCCCATTAGATATTTATCTAGTTCAGAGGCCACTGAAGTACTAGAGGTCATGCTTGCACCCAAATATGAGGATGCAATTGAAGAAGAATCTAATTTTGGAGTTGCAACTGAAGATGACCGAATTCAACTCACCTATCTAGTTCAGGACAATAATAGGCATGATCGTTTCCAAAATGCAAGTGAGTTTATTTGCATCTTTCATGAAACATTGCAACAGTCTATTGAATATCTACACGTGTTTCATGTTCTTTCAGCAATACATAATCATGTAATGCTTTAGTTGCTGATTAAAAAGGGAAGTTATTTTGCAAAACCTGTCAATGGTTTTGTTTGACCAGCTCCTTTGTTGGTTAGAGTAGGTTAGTGTAGTTTCATTTCAGATGCATTTTTAGTTTTCCCTAAGTGTTGTTCTGCATAGTTAGGTGGTAGTTTTAATTCTGTAGTGTTTGGTTTTCAATAAGTTTTCAAAGTATCTCTTTTTGGTTTAGTGAGTTACAACAACTTACAAGTGGTGTTAGTTTTTTGAGGGACTCTATGCACAATGGATATAGCAGATGTCGCCAAAAATGTTAACTAATTTTTAGCTTTCGGCTGAAATTAGGTAGCTTAGTGTTTATTCTTTTTGTGTTGTTCGTTTAAACATTTAAAAGATAAACCATAGTCTACTAAGTCATCAATATGCATGAAAGAGATTGTCAAATGAAACATATTACATTTTATTCCAATGTTGCAATTACATCAAATGAGAAAGAGAACCATATGTGTTACAAATGTAATCTTTATTGATAATCATGAAAGTGTACATGTCCCTCACAAGCCAAGGGACTAACCTAACTTATTCAATGAAAATAAAGAAGAGAATATACATGAATAAGTAAAAAAATATAAATGTGCATATAAGGATGGAGACCAGTCATTGCTTGAGAATGATTGGTTCTGGATGTGTCATCTTGTCCTGTTGCTGCCCCAAGCTACTTGTGTCTTTCCTAGCTCCATAGTGCTCCTAGCTTCTGCATCTAGCAATCACAATGATGTTAGAGCAATGCTATAAGCAATGAAAGATCTCAAACCTTACATGAATATTCACCAATGCATGTAGAAATTGATCTCTAAATGCATTGAATAAGCAACATACCACAAGTGTCCCTGAAAACAAGAAAGAAGTAATCAAAAAAACCTATGATATGCTTTGTTTATCTAACTATTTTTTCTTTGTGTAGATACATGACAAGTCATGTTACTATTCTGATTCAACTAATTACAGCATGTGGGGTAAATGTGGCTCCCACAAGGGTAGATCTCAGCATGCTTCCCTCTGATGTTTTAAGAGGAATAGGAAATTGAGAAAATTGATCAAATATATACATGATATTAATGCATTAAATCAATATGGAATCACGTCGATTGATCAACTTTCATTATCAAATTCAAAAGATGCATCAAGTTCAATTATGCATCTCTTAAATAGAAAGGGAGCAATCCAACATATTGTCAAGTCCCTCTCACCTTAACCCTATTGGAAAAACACACATCACATAGGATGGTGAGCTTTCAGGTCACCAACATAGGTGACATGTGTCTGCCCACTAGGATCAAAGTGAGGAGATAGTGTTATGTATTGCACATGATCAAAAGGGTAAGCATTGTTGTGGAAACCAAATAGAAACCATGTGGAGCAACAAGCATTGTTATGGAAGCCATGAAGGTTGGGACAATCCTAAAGAAAAAATGCTTGCTACATGTCATGAACAGGAAAACAACAATGGATAAAATCATGATCTCATATATATGGTGGAAATCATGAATGTACATGCTACATGATAGCAAGGGTAGTCATTGTACATCCATTAAGGGAGCAAGTGAACCATGTTTTCAATTTGGTAGTGAATGATAAACTATGAATAAGCCATGTAATGAAAAGTGTAGTCAATAAACAACAAGGAGCGGCCTCACATGCATCAATCAAATCACACTAGACATGAGATCTTCATGAACAAGACATTGTTATATAATGATAGCCTTAGAGATGGTGACAAAATGCAGGAATCCATTTGATCCTTTTTTAAATCATTTTACAAGATGGCATTCTCTCCTCATGTAGAAGTAGAAGCTGCCAAATTCGTTCAAAAGTTGATACAAGAATCAAAAGATGAACTTGTCAAATTGGAAACCAAACTTTTTGTGATGTACCACTAGATGAAATTGAGTGGAAAAGAGCACTCCTTACCTTATCAACTAATATCTAGGGCTATGGAGATAGTTCTTGCTCATCATGGCCTTGATCGAAATGCTCTAAGATCATCAAGTCTTACATTTTCCAGTGGCTCCCTTTCTGTAGATGTGAATTCACAATCTACAAAGCCTGGGAATGAAAGCAGAATGTCTTTGGATACTAGCAGTGTTGAAGTGCAAAAGGAAAAAGGTAAATACATTCAAGAAACATCAACTCTAGTTGACACAGATAATGTGCCCATACAAAGAAAAATGGTAATTGGGAAAGGAAAAGAATCGGTGTTTTCTACTCTCAAAACTGGGCCATTAACCAATGTTGGAGGCTCTGTAGGTTGCCAAATGTTTCCTCTAGAAATGATTCCTCTAAGCATGGAAAAAAGGATTCAAAGAAGGATCCTGTCATAGATTATAATAGAACCTCAAAATTCTTTCATGAAGATGCTTCTTGTTTTGGATTTCTTCTTTGCAAAATTCCAAACTTCAGGAGGTTGAGGGTTCAGATGTACAAACTCTCGAGTGTGGTAAGAAATTGGATTTGCAAAGGTATGTCCTTTCATTTCATGATTTTAAATGAAGCAATTATGAGTGTCGGTCCCAATTTCAAAGTGCTTTGAAAGGTAAAGGATAGTCATGAAAGGAGTATAAGATAATGACAATCTTCATCAAAAGTAGAGTCACGAAGGACATAGTATGAAAGTGAGGGATAGTCCTTATAAGAAAATATTGACCTTTATGGTAATCTCTTTCAAAGAAGTGATCTACAGGAATGTTTCCCTACCTTTCATGACTTGATAAGTTTATTATAACATGATAATTGTAGCTACATACCTTTTCAAGGGTCAAGTCATGGAAAATGTTTTCTAATGGCTTATTGGAAGATGACTCTCATGAAACAACAACAAAAAGAGGATAAATATTTCCTAGTGTTGATGATGATGATTCAAAACAATCATGAAAGTCACTTGAGGACAAAAACATGCATCTCTGAACCAATGGTGTTTTCAAAAGAATGGAGAACAAATATCATTAAAAGGAAAAATTGGGTCTTTCCTAGCTTCTTAGCATTCCCACCAAATAATAGAGGACCAATGATCAACCATAAGCATAAGGGGTTACCATAAGTATTTAGCAACATGAAGGGCTATCATTAAAATGACAGCATGCTCATAGAAATAAGTAGGGATAGTCCTTAGGTCCATTGAAATAATTATCATTTCATTGACAATCCTTCATAATACAAAGTGTACAACCCTTTTGGCCAAGTGATAGTAAGTTGTCATTGTGACAAGGTAGTCATGGAGGTAATTTTAGTTTACAATGAGACAACATGGAAAAATAATGGATAAAGAAGCAAAACAAGGGAATGCTCCTGATGGGGGTGAAGTCCTTCTAAAATCACTTCAAAATAAAAACTATTCTATCGATGAAAAGCTGGAGCAGAGTTTTATACAACTTTTTGGAGGAAATCCACCGAAAGATGCTAATCATACAAACAAGGAAGAACAATGTAGTAGTGAAGAAGCGAATAATGAAAAGGAAATATAAAATGGGAGAAGCAATGAAATTTACCATTCCTCAGACAAAAATTGCCAAATGGAAATGATGGACATGCCATTGGCAGCACCAACTTACCAAATCAAAATCAGGGTTAAGACTTACCTGGCAGTGAGGAGGGAAGTGGGAGATCTGCCTCTTTGCAATCAAAGAATATGACAAGGTAGCATGGTTTTAAAGAGCAGTCGATAGATATAGCTCTTGTTTTAATTGACCGCCTCTCAGAAAATCATGTAAAGTCCAAAAACATATCAATAGAGAAATGCACATTTCATTAAATCCATGCAATGAAACAAAGAGTGAGTTTTAAGTTTCTTCTACATGAAATATTGAACATGGGTAGAGCCATGACATTATGAATTTTATAGAAGCCCTCTTCAAGGGTAGTGTTCATGAAAGAATGGAAAAGATGCATCGAGCCCCTTGAATTGTACCTGTACTGTGCAATGGCACTGAATCATTTAGGAAGCCCAGTTTTTCTTCATAGGGTAGCATTTTTATGATGGAATATAGGTAGCTCTAGTTTCAACTACTAAACCTCATGAGATCCCATTCACATTATAATCATGCACATTTATCAGTATAGGAAGGTTTTTCTTAAAAAAGGAAAATACATGAAAATTGCAAAATGCAAGAGGCAAAAAGAATCTGGTTTAATTTACATATGTTAAAAACCCATTTAGGGTTTGATAAAAAATTACAAAGCTTCTACAAAATGGAGAAAAACCCATCTGGGGTTTACCAAAATTGCAAATACAAAAATGCGAAACCTTTTTCGCATTCTTATGGCCGCAACCAAAGGAACATTTTTTCTCACCGAAACAACAACTACATTGGCATTTTCTTCATTTAAGAGAATGCAGAAGAAATAAACAACCGTGGCTTTCTTTCCATATTAGAGGCTCGAAATGAGCTTTATTTCCCAAAAAATTAGAATGGAATAGGTATTGGTGGAGCTTACCTAGAGTTTTTTGCTCATTTTTTGCAATATTCAAAACCTTTTTTTTCCATTTAAAGGTCCAAACAAACTTGATCATGGCAGTTGAAGCCAGTATGATATCAACAAAAGCGAAAAATGGCACACAAAATACTCAAAAATACTCTACAGGTTGTGGCCTTTACACATCAAATAGCTCCAAAAAAGTGAAAAAATACATATTTGTGTACCAAAAAACCAATTCACCTGCTATTCCATGTGTTTTCATTAGAAATTTTCCATAAAACTAGTCGAAACCTCCATTTTTTGTGATCTCAAACCCTATGGTGGTAGCATGTTTTTCTCCAGAGTGTTCGATGGTAAAAATGAATGATTTTTTCTCCTTTTTTTCTATCTTTTGTGATTAGGGTTGAAACCCTCTTTTTGGGAGTTGGCCAATGGGATTTTTTCCCATTCTTTTAAAAAATGAAACACATATTAATGTGTTAAATGGGCCGATCGTGAGTTTTGGGACTTAGTCATTTTTTCCTTGAATTGATTTCAACATGTGCCTTCTTTTTCAAAAATTTCTAGGTCCTCCAAATTTGGAACATATGAAGCCTTTGAAGCATGTAGGGACTCCAAAATGTTCCTTACAAGGATGTTGGAATCCTTTTGTGATCATATGGGCTGAATGTTGGGTCTTTTATTTTTCCCTAGTTGAAAATCAGAGAGTATTGACCATGTGTGGCCTTGAAGTGCAGAATGGAGGTAAAGTATAAATTATCAAATGCCTTAGAGTTTGGTTTTTTTAATGATTTTAGAAGCATTTGGATATAACATTACATGTTGCATTTTATTTCAAAGTATAAATATATCATTTAAGTGATTTGCAAATTACTTTTATTATGTCGTTTTAATGCAAATGCAATGTAATTCAAAGAGGTGGTGGGGCCCTCTTGTATTTTGCTTTAAAATGTAAAATAACTTGATTAAGTGGTGTATTATGAATCACTTAATCAAGTTATTATCTTTAATTCTTTTTTGGAGTCTTGTGTTTTCAAAACACACATGTTGCATGGGTCAGGGTTGGGAGACAAAATGATAATTTGCAGACATGTGGAAAGTGTGAGAGCTATGTTAGACTATTTTGGAGGGACTAAGACCACTTTGGAGGCATTTTTGTCACACTTTTGGCATGACTTGGGTCTAAGCTTGAATTTTCACCATTTTGGAGGCCTTTTGGAGTGATTTTGGAAGGTTTTTTTTTGGCTTTTGTGCCTCATCCATCTAGAACCTTCTAGATGGGAAGGCATGAGAGTTGTGTGATCTTTTTGCTTAAGTAGCTTCATTTTGGAATTTTGGGGGAGTTCTTTCTTTCCAACAAAGTGATAGCTTTAGCTTTTGGAGTTATTTTTAGGATGGAGCAGTATTGTAACTCAGATGAACTGTTATACATTGAGTGAATTTGAATAAATATAATAGAAAATTTTATCTTTTCATTTCATGTCTCATGGTATGTTAGTGATTGATCAGTTTTTTTTGTGAAATTTATCTTTCCTTGCAAGCTTGTCTCATATTTAGGCATATGTTTAGTAGAAGATAGATGTTAACAGGTTATAAGTTGTGTTAGTCAATAGTGTTGTTAGTTGTGATACTTTTGTTTCCTTCTAAAACTCTTGTTTTAAAAAACCTTCTTATAAATTATTTATGTGAAATGCATATGAAAATGTGTTGTGTAAATAGAGTTTTATGATATTGATTTGAATGTGATAGGATGTTATTAGGTCTTAGTTGTTTTTGGTGTATCACCTTAGATATTTTTAGTTTAGGTTCATGTTTCATGCATTTCTTACCCTTTACCTCAAAAATCCGTAGTTAGGTGGCATCAAAAGGGGGAGCCAGCCCATAATCTAGAGGTCTACTTTCAAATAGGACACCCACAACCTGAAAGCAGTCCCATGTTACATCCAAACCTACTAAGTTCATTCACAACTTGGCATTACGGGTGAAGATTTGGATCACTAACAATAACAAATCAATCAACACATTGGATCTATGTCTTGCTCCCCCTAGATGGTGCTGACATCAATGGACTAGTGCCTCCCCCACCATACGGACCTACACCAGGATCTCTTGGATCTCTAGGAAGAGGTTGTGTCACACCCCTATTGGTAGTCATGGTGTGTGTGAAACTGCCAAATTGGGTGAAGCTCTCTTAGCGCTATGGCGGAATGACCTCATGATACATTACTCTATAAAACTCTACCTCCCTAGTAGAGTGTCACACCTCTCGAAAGTAATCAGATGTCCCTATGACATTGACAACCCTCTGCAATATCTTTGCAACTCCCTCTGCCTACTCCACCTGTTGTCGCAGAATGTCCTTCTCTGCAGTAAGTGTGGCAATCTGTTCTTGCGGCTAAACCTGTCCCTGAGCCTGGGCCTGGACTTGTGTAAGTTGGGCCTATGCCTACACACACTGTTGTCTCATAGAATCCCTCTCTATCATTAGTACAGTAATTTTTCCTTGGGCTTGTGCTAGTAAAGCCTAAACCTACTCAAGATAACCATGTAATTTCTGAACCTGTACCTGTAATGCAACAATCTAAGTCTGCTATTGTTGTGAGGGAAGTCTAATCTCTACATGTTACTAAGTTGTAGCTACCAATGATTGCCTCTTGTGAGGCACTCTGAACTCTAAAACATCTGGAGCTAGCCCTCCACTATGCCCATCTCCTCCACCACCATCACCTCTGTCATCATCATCTCCATCTCTATCTTCGTCCCCATCATCACTGCTCTCAGACTCCTCCTCCTCCTCTCCCTCATCTCTCCTCTGCCTGCGCCCATGTACTATGGCCCTCTCCTCCTCATCTAACAATGAAACTAGCTCATCTAGGTTGGAGACCCATAGAAATGGATGTAGGAATAGGTATTGGGCATATTCCTCTAATATCGACGCCTCAATAATCTTTGGATGAACATCCCAAATGATGGTTTGTAGACCCTGGAATGTCGCAACTGTTGCATCATATGACAACACATGTCTCCACTCTATCACATCCATCTGATGCCATGCATAATGTGCCATGCTCTAGGGCATCCCCTGCACTTTGGCATACTACCTCAGTACCCTCGACAACAAGAATCTCTCAATAATGAATCATGTCTAGCCAATCAGGTACATGGAATGACACAAAAATGGCATCTTAGTGTCGTCCTCTGGCCACTGCTCACAGTCAAGGTAGGGTCACCATGTCACTGACTCTAAATCATCAAGTATCCTCCTCCAGTACTCTAGTTTTCCTAGCCTGGGTTGAGTAGCTGGACCTACATAAACATGTACATATGGCTCATGATGGATCACTGACTATCTCCAACTAGACGAGTGACCACTATATACTCCCAGGCCTAGATATGAAGTAATGTGACCCCAATTGATAAACTGGCCCCTCAGAGGTAGACTACATAGTGTAAATAATGGTGCAGATGAGCAAGCATGCAACATCTCCAGGCATATCAGGTACCCTGAGCAATCATACTCTCAAGAATCCTACCCCATCCAACTGAAAGTCCCTTTGACTTGCGATCAAGGCAAAGGAACCCTCCAATGAATCTAGCAAGCACAAACGACAATGTGTCATAAGCATCAACCATATCCCTCTAGGGAATCTCATAGCCACATATATGATCATCCTCAAATACTTTGTGTAGTGCATTAGTCCCACCTTGCTCAGTAGAATCATATAATGCTAGCTCTCCAACAACAGGTATCTCACTAGTAGGAAAATGAAAGGTGTTATGCTCACTATGCCACTTCTCTACTAAAGTTGTCAACAAACCCTTGTTAATCCTAATATGGGGCATATCTATCAGTGAGGACAATCTACATCATGCAATAACAACTACCTCAGTCGGTGCCAAGTGTGGAATCAACTCTCATGTCCTAGGGAAACACTCTCAAATTTGTAAATTCATCAAAGGCCCCTATCATCACACAATATTGCAGATCAATAATCTTGTCAATCAATCAAAATCAATAAGCCTATCAATCTAATCAGCTCTGGTGAGACTTTGATCAAATCTCATGAACATCAATCTATCATTCAACCTCGCCTATCATGAGGTTCATCAATCAATTCAACCTCACCTATCATGAGGTTTATCAATCAATCAATGCATCTTGCCTATCATGAGGTCAATCAATCAATCAATCAAATTATCATTGATCCTCGCCTATCATGAGGTCATTTATCAGTATCAATCATTGAATCTCACCTATCATGAGATTAATCATCACCTAATCTATCAACATCATCAATCAACATCAAATCGACGACTAATGCGATAAAAAATCATCAAAATCAGGGAACCTAATCAAAACTTCATCATTCTGACATGTATGAGCTAAAATAGTCTTTATATGCACTACAAGCATGTATGCGCCATAAAAATTCATGAATGTACCATAACAGGGATTCAATGCACTAAATCCATGGATGTGCCATAGAATTCTTTCCATGCGCTATAACATAATTTCTAAGAGCTAAATCACCTTATGTGCTACACTATCTCATCAATGTGCCAATACAATTCACCTAAGCACTAAATCTTTCCATGCGCTACAACAGTTACTCAATGTGCTACTTTAGGCCATCAATGTGCTAAATGCACCTATGCACTAATATTTTAACCCTATCCACTAAATCCCTAACCCTAAGCGCTAGAATAGTTCATCTATGTGCTACATCGACCCTTCAATGCGCTAGAAAATTAACAACCAAATTCAAAACATGAAAAAGAGAGGGAAAATGAATTGCACAATTTACGAGGACATTTTTTGGGGTACATACCAGAGGTCCGTACGATGTCGGGTGGTTGTGACATCTAACACGTTCGAATCGATCTATGTGGTAAGGGATCGCCATTTTGCTCCAAAGTTACTAAATCACTCAATCACTCTCAATTTCAAAATCCAAAATGCACAAATGAACTTTTCATCCATTTTTTTAACCTTTTAAAGGTTAATTAAGTGGGATTTTTATGGGGTTATTTTATTTTATTTTTCAAAAGGGGCTAATTCATTAATTCATCACTTGGCAGGTTTAATATCATTTTTTGTGTAATAAATTGTTTTTGGATTAAAAAAATTGAAATCATCATCAAATCATTGGAAAATCCTAAAAATTTCAAAAATTTCAAAAACTCCTAAAAATTCAAAAATTCATCAATTTATCTCCTGAGGGAGCATATATCCATCATCACTTGAAAATCAATGTTTGGGGCATCGAAAAAAAATTTGACATTAGTAGAAAAAAAATCTTTGAAGCAACATGTAAACACATTACTTCAAAGAGGGGCAAAATGTATACACCTAAAATCGGTCAAGACAATTAATTAATTAAATACTAGTTATTTAATTAATAACCCTTTTTATTTCATCTACTTATAAATAAATTCTCAATTTATTTATATAGTTCACACTTTTCTAAATTTTTCATCTAAAATCACATTCCTCTAATTTAATTAAATAAATAAATTCACATAGTTTGTTTTATTTAATTAATAACCTTCTCACTATATTCAAATGCCCAATTTGAATTTAAGCACATGTCTACAACACTTTTTGGTCACATCATCAAATGTCACATGTAATTAAATATGACTAATATTTAAAAGGCATTATTCTCAACCAATTCCATAACAAACTTTTGACACATGGCTTTCTCACACACTTTATTCCTTCATACATTTGGCATGTTGCCCTTGGTCAAGGGAACATCCTCCATGATTCTTCCATTTCCACCATTCATTCCTCATGTTGAAATCTTGATCATCGATCACTGCCACATAACAAGATGCTTTGGAAATCCTATAAATACAACCCCTTGCTACAATATTTATCATCCCATATTTGAGCAAACTTATTATGCAATAATAGCATTGGAGCGTTTGGAACATTTAGAGTTTGAGTTTAGAGAATTTAGCATTTATCATTTGAGCATTGTAGTATCATGTTAATTTAGAATCATGTATTAGTTTATAGTTGCATTTTAGTTATCATCTTAGCTTTCATACAATATCTCCACCATAGCATTTAGCATCATTATCCATTGTCATATCACCATTATCATTTTCAGCAACATTTAATATCATGGCTTCAATCACATAGTTTATACTTCATGTAGGAAGTAGATTCTTGCATTTACAACATCTCATTTCTTAGGTTGTTATCCTAACCAGTCATAGTGCATATACAAATATGAGAGCAATGATGATTTAAATGATCCTTGAGAATAGAGAACAATGCAACAATTTTAGAGATTTGTTTTGTTTCAACTTGGTTAAATATGTGCTTCAAATCTTTAATGTAATACATCTCATTGAGTTTCTGTGTTTATTACTAACCCCCACAATTCACGCATACACAAACTACCTTATATCAAACCCCCTTGAATAGAACCCCACTAGTTTTAAACCATATGTATAACAAAGTCTCCTTTACACCTATCAAAAAGGTGATAAAAAACCACTTTTGATTTACCTTTTGGGGGATCAAATGAATTCATTTAAAAATAATTTTTTGTAAGTATGTAGTCCTTATTATAAGCTTCCCAAAAAGTATAATTTAAATAAATTTAATTTTATTATTATATTTATTTTTTATTTCTTGTGAATATAGGTTTTTCACAAAAAATCAAGCTCTTTGTTCTACACATGTGGTAAAATAGAAGATTATCAAAAAAAAAATATGAAAAATATGAGTGCACTAGATATTGAAGTCCTTGATCCAACAATTTTTTTTAAAATTTTGATACATACAAAAAAAAAGTTGTGTTATATGGTCCGCCTATGTTTGAATTGTAATTGGTTTGACTTTGAAACTTGATTAAGGAAAAAATATTCAATAAAACACTATGAAACCAATTGGAAGCACTAGATATTGTAGTTACAAATCTAAATTCGAAAAAATTATAATTTTATCCTTCATGGAAAAAATGTTATGTATTATACGGTGAGCGTCACTCCTTCAAAATAGTGTTTACTGAAAAATAATAGTTTTCAAAGGAGATGGAAAAAGAAGTGCAATCTGATTCAAAAAGTTTTGAAAAAAATATGTTTAGAATCTATATACAAAATGTCACAAATCACTAGTTTGCATCATTTTCAAATTTCTCATGTTTTAGCCACTATAGGTGCTCAAAAGTGAAGATTTAGTTAGAAAAAATTAGTTCAGTGTCTAGTTTGGCAAAAAATTGTAAACTACTATTGTGGAATCACCCTTACTATAAGTAACAAAATTTTCACCTTTTTTTTTTGTTCAGTTTTGCTTATGCATCTTGAGATCATTTTGAGCTAGGCCAAGCATTCCTAGCAGAAAAAATGCCACAATAATGTTTGTATCATGCACCGAGACTAGAGCCCTAAGAGAGTGCATTGTACAATGAGTGTCAACACGAGAGGTAAGTTGTGTTATTGTTAGAATTAAGGTGTCATTCACCTTGTCAATACTATGCCATGGTTCTAAAATCCTTGGAAAGTGTCTCTAGGTACTTAGGTTGTATTGTGAAAATATGTTATAATATCAATTCTCACTATTGGTTGTAATATATTCATAAGGGGTGATGGGTTCACTAGCAACGGTAAAGGTGAGTTGTGGACATAAACATTTAATATTGTTTTCCCCACATGTGGATTCCTAGAATGGGATAATAAAAGGTAAGGAAATGGTAAATGAGCAAATATTGGGATTATCCAAGTGGGAGCTTAGAATGAGGCAATAGGTGTCTCTGGGTATAGTCCATTATTTATTGTATTTAATTTAATGTTTATATCTTCCAACTTTGGGAACCCAAGTTGGAAGGAAAGTATTGGAGCCAAAACTGGTCTCCTTTTTTATTCCAAGGAGGTATTCCAAGGGTTGGGTACATTTGGAATGAAGGGTCATCGTTGGGAGCCTTGTTTGGAGCTTAAGACATTTTAACAAGTTTATAAATTCAACCCCTTGGATGTAGAAAATGAATAATAGTTGAATGTAGAGTTTCATTACATGAACAAGGATAGGTTAATGCATAAGAAGGTTGTTCATAGGTGCATATAGGTGTTTCCATATTAGAAGCAAAGAGGAGAATTGAAGTGATTGCATGAGAATGAAAGTGGTTGTAATGTAATCTCATTTGTTTGAAGATAATCCATATGAGAATATAAGTGATTGTATTGTAATATCATTTGTTTGAAGACAATGCATGCTTGGCTTCTCTTCTCCGTGGAGTTTTTTTCTGACAAGGGTTTCTCCATGTAAATCTTGTGATATATGTGTTAAACACTCGAAATAATTAGAGGAGGGGGTGAATCAGTATTCCCTTAAACCATTATGGCATTAGCCATCCAATTACAAAAACATATTCAACTACAATAATGAATTAAAGAATGGAACATCCAAAAAATCACATAACACATGAACACCAAGATTTTTACATGGAAAACCCAAAATGGGAAAAACCACAATGACGGTTAGCTAAATATATTATATCTAGATATAGTATATTATAGAAATGCTCACTGAAGGTGGATTCACTATCTAGTGGACTCACTGCCCATAGAGAATAAGATAGAAGAAAGAAGGTCATGGCTTACAACTTATTGAACTAATACAATAGCATCTATCATATATACTGTATTACAGTTCTAATGAAGTACAAAACCAATCTATGCATTGATCTAGATCAATGCACTACTCTAAGGCACTTACTATACTCTTGATTGATTCCTTTTGAATGACCCCTTCTAGGTTGATTGGTTCTAAGGCACTTACTATACTCTTGATTGATTCCTTCAATCCCTCCACAAATAAGTAGGTAAGTCTTTCTTGAGAGATCTTGGGTATCATGACAACCAATCATTGGAATTCAATGGCATAGTCTTCTATAGTCCCATGTTGTCATAGTAGTGTTAATTCTCTAAAGTATCATTCAGGGTGTTTTTGGTCAAAACTTTTGATAATTTTTTGAGTGAATTCATCATAAGAGGTTATGTCTTGGTGGCCTTTGGTAATAAGGCCATGGTGCCACCACTTGTAAGCCATTCCTATTAAATGGAGTACAAAAAACTTGATGGAATTTTCCTCAGTCATGGCGCTTAGTGATAGACAAGTGTCCAATTTTTGGGCCCATGAGCACACCATGATTTTTCCTACTCCATCAAAACTAGGAAGGGTTATCTTGCTCACCCTCTCCTTAACATCTTTATCATGTTTCCTTTTTCTTTCCTTCCTAGGGGTAGCTTTCATTTTGGTATCACAGTAGACTTTAAAAGGGGCATTCCTCATAAGTTTGGGGTCAAGTGTATTGTATGCTTCCACGATTTCATCCACATTATCAATGGGTGGTTCATTTGTTTCTTCCAGGTGTTCCTCACTGGGTAGGAAGGGAGGTCTTGTTGGCCTAGTTTTGAGGACCTTTGGGGATATGGGATTATTGTTCTCAGAGTGATTAATTCCCTCCCATTATTGTTTCTCATATTTTGAATAGCTTCGAGGAGGAATTGGTTGGTTCTTTCATTCCTCTCATTTTTGTCCATGAGGGCCTGAGTTGTTTGTTCCATGAAGGTTCTCATTTCATTTCCCAATTGTTTGATCATGATGTTGCTTATTGTAAGCTTCCTTCTTTCCCTTTCTAAAGCTCTTTGAGCCCTTTGGCTATTTTGCATCAACTACCTTTCACAGGATGGCAGGAAAGATGCTCTGATACCAATTGTAATGTCCCCTAACTTGATTTTCCCTAGAATTATCCTATTGATAGCTAATTATAACAATTTAGGGTTAGGGTTTCCAACTTACCAAATTGATTTCCTTTTAATGATATGATCTTGGATTGAATCATGCATTCATCACATGAACAACATTCACAACATGTATATATGCTCGTTAGAATTGAATAATTTCATCACATTCATAGATTATCAATAATGCAACAAATTTGGACATTGGGAGAGGGAACATGATGGGTTCAACCCAAGTCATATGCCGAGACTAAGAGGGTGTATACCATAACCTTCCCCCTTGGAAACTTGTACCTGCTTTCCCCAATATGTCCCAAACCCCAAAGACACTTACCAGCCTATGGGATTGGGCGAAGATCACGAGTGGGCTCTTTTGGCTCTTACCACTACACCTCAAGCCCTACCCTTGTGAGGAGTTGGGCGAAGGTTGTAAGTGGGCTTCTGACCCCTACCATTGGCACCTTAGGCCCTTGCACAAGATGGGGTTTAGAAAATCAAAGCAGTCCTGATTCAACTCTAATAATAAAACTCATTTTAAGATTTATAAGCAATATGCATGTATAGATTCCCAATTACTTGTAGAATTCAAACATCTAACATTCCCTTACTATGCAAAATCGGATCTATACATTTATGTAAGATAGCTACTAACAAAGACCAGGTCTCTACAAATACATGAGATAGAAAATAACAGAGTATGCAGAATTAGGTCGATATATAGAGCATTCATAATCAAATCGATATATATGTAAAGTAGCAAATAACAGTGTAGACAGAATCAGATTCGATATTTATGTAAAGGGGCATATAACAGAGATACACCTGATTGTATGAGACGGTCTGGTAATAATAGATGGTGCTAATAATCCTGTTGCTTTCCTTGCAGATATCTAACTTGTTCTTGCTTGGTCGATGATGATCCTCTTTGCCTTGAATAACCCCTCTTTTATGTCATGATGGAACTAAGAGACATAACCTTTCAAGTTATCTGTTTCCTTAAGGGACATGGCTTTTTGTTAATGCTCGTAGTTAAGAGTGACTAATCTTTATTAATGTTATCTTTTATACTGTCCTTGAACCCTTCTACTGTCTGCCTTTAGTTACCTTTCTTTATGCTGAAGGAGGTGTCTTAGCATTTAATAAATTAATCATTTTCCTTCCTAATTGCGTCCTTCCATAATTGTAACCTGCTTGATTATTCATTGCATAAGGAATGTTTGTTGCTTAGTGTGAATTTGATTTTCTTGAGTGCTCAATGATTTGATCTATATTTATGGGGGCATGACAATGATGTTCAATTTCCAAGTGGTAGTATTTTTGTTTTCTTTGAGAGCATTAAGTGTTAACATTGAATCTCATTTTATGTGTATTTTTGGAAATCCTTCTCTTCTTCTTGTAGTTAGACTAGTTAATGAAATATGGGCTTTAGCCTCATTGTTAGTGTCATCGAGGAGATGTTTGGAGATTGTTAGTAGAATTTATACATCATTATTTCTAAAAACACATCTAATTTGTAATGACCCTAGATTTCCTCTAGAGACCCCATAAAAGTTGAGTTGAATGAATGGTGTAGAAGAGACTTCCCACTTGTCTAATAGATGAGCCAACTTCATTGTTGGGAGTTACATGGAGCCATTGACTAGAGGGGGCGAATCAAATTCTAATTCTCTAGAATTTCGTTATCCCAATTTGTGGAAACCTTGGATTTGATAGTTGAGTTGTGTGAGGATCATACTAAGTGATAATCTATAGGTAGATGTTTTCTTTGGTGTTACTTTAGTGCTTGGTTTTATAGTATTATTTTAGGCTTTAATCTATTAGAACTGTTGTGTTATACCTTAAAACTAAGACAAGTATTTCCATGTATTTTTTATTTACAAAACGACTCATGAGTGCACAAACTTCATATATCAATTAGCATTCATCAAGTCTTTTTTATTCTATGACATTTCTATATTAATCCACATTGTTCCAAAAGATGGTTCATAAAAAGACACATACTTATATAACGACACAATAATGATCATATTAATAAAATAATAAAAATTTAACTAAGAATACATGTTAAATTTTCCTAAAAAGACACAAATAACTATTATGTGAGACAAAATACATACTCTTAAACTCTTTGAAATGTAAGTAGGCTTAACCAGCAACGTGAACTTGACCACCCTCGTTAGTTGACCACGCCCCTTTCCAAGACAGAGCAACAAAATGCCACAATTTAGAACCTTTGAATAAGGCAGGCAGCAAACTATACCTACCACAAAAAATCTGTTCCTCTGACTCATAGACCACTTGACTACGCTTATTATTCATCTATTAACTTCCCATAAAAGACCGCCTCTAGAAAGTCAACAGCTTGTTAACTGCTACCAACATTTTATCCTCTTTGATTCACACAAATACTTCAGGGCTGTTCTCACATAGAACAAAGAGTTCTAAAGTTGTTTAAACAGATTGATGATGGCAGGTGCAATTGCACAAGGTGTTATCGGCAAACTTACTGAGATCATAGTCCAACAAGCAGCTGAAGAGGCAGCACTGGTTTGCAACTTCACCCGGGACTTTGACTGGCTCAAGAAGAGGCTCAGAACTATAAGTGGGGGTCTGAAATATGTGGATTCACTTTCTACACAAGATGAGGACGTCAAAGAATGGCTGCACAACGTGAGGAACATTGTGGAAGAGTGCTCTGTTCGCTCTCTTTACACTAGATGTGTAACTAAGTCTTGTGTTTGCAATCCGAATGAATTACTTTTCCGCTATAAAATGGGGAAAAGAATTGAAAAAGTGAAAGAAAGAATCAATTACATTACGAAAGATGGAGAGCAGCTCAAGCTTTTCCGTGATTTAGTGCACTCTGAACAGCCATCAAGCATTGCAGAGGGGAGATCAGCATGGAAAGGAAATACTGTCCTGCCTAGCTATTCACACCCTGTGGCTATTGAGCAAAAAATTCAACAACGTATCTCCCTGATAGATGAGCCAACTAGTCCAGTCATTGCTGTGGTGGGGATGGGCGGATCAGGAAAGACATATCTTCTCCAAAATGTTTTTGACAGAATCAAACAAAGGTATGAGCATTCAATCTGGCTTTCCATATCACAGTCATATTCTGTTGATAAATTGCAAGGTGTTTTGGCGTCGCATATTGGGGATCTAAAGGATGCTGTAAAGGATTTAATGGAGGAGCGAGCGGCGGAGATGATTAATGACCATTTAAAAGGAAGAAAGTGTCTAATTGTGCTGGATGACGTCTGGAGGGCAGCCAGAGAAGATAACGTCATTTCGAGGCTTGGTCTTCCAATAGGCAGTGACAGCCAATGTAAAGTTGTGGTTACAACCAGAAACAGGGAAGTTGGCCAAAATCTTCATACTCCAGTATATGAGTTGGAGCTTTTATCCAAGGAAGAGAGTTGGCAGTTGTTCTGTGCTTATGCCTTCCCAGCTTATGACCAAAATCTCCCGCCATATTACCTTGAGGACATAGCTCTTCAGGCTGAAGAGCGATGCGCGAGATTACCACTGGCTCTAAAGACAATAGGAGCTTCTCTCTCCGGCAGCACAGATCTACGAAATTGGACCTCTAGATTGCATCAACTCAAAGAATCGAAACTGAATCGACGGAAAAAGCCGGCTAATCCGGACTTCCATGTCATAGAGATTCTTAGATTGAGTTATGATTCCTTGCCTCCAGCTCTTAAGCCCTGTTTTTCTTATTTGTCCTTCTTTCCTGAGGATGAGGTAATAAATTGCGAATATCTCATAAATCTCTGGATAGTGGAAGGATTGATTCCCCAAGGAGAAGACCAGTGGGATGTTGCTTGGAGTTACTTATATCAGTTAACCAATCTGTGCATGCTTGAAGTATGGGAGAGTTCGCCGGATCTAATAAAATATTGTAGGATCCATGACTTGCTGCATGATCTGGCAATTGATATATCTAAAGAAAATGGATGTACATTTTCTGTTGAAGATGCCTGCACATCTGTGAAAAGAATTTTACTGCCCAAAAAAGATACAGATGATCTGATCATCGAACAGAGCAGGGCTTCTTGTAACAGGTCTCTTCGCTCTCTGTCATTATATAAAAATCCCATTGAAAAGATTGAGACAAAATTCTTCAGTCCTTCGAGATTATTAAGGGTTCTCGACTTGAAACAAACTAAGATCTCTACATTGCCCCACTCTGTTGGAAAGCTAAAACTTCTTAAGCTCTTAAATTTATCATGGACAAGAATTGATCATCAGGTACCAACCTGTGTGAGGAAGCTTAAGAATCTTGTCTTGCTCGATCTATCTTGGTGCCGACGTCTGCAAAGGCTGCCTGAGTGGATAAGTGAATTGAAATGTCTTCAGCACCTCAACATACAGGATTGCCATTATGGGTTGCGCAGTCACATGCCGAAGGGAAAATCAGAGCTGGACTGTCTGCGGGTACTCAGATCAAATGAATTGAGCCTCTCTGTTGAAGAGGATGGATTGTTAAAGTTGGAGGATCTTGCAAAATTAACCCGCCTCCAAGAATTAAGTGTAGTTCTTAAGCATGAAAAGGAGTTGGAGGGTTTCCAAAATGGAACCCTTGCGCAGCTACCACAGATGCGCCATTTGTCCATAACATCTGAATTCTCTGGAGCATCGCATTTACCGCAGAATATTACTGCCCTGCAGGATCTGCAAACCGTCAATGCGGGGAATTTTGCCATACCGAGTTGGTTATGTATGCTAGGAAATCTTAGGATACTTACGTTATAGCATTGTGAATGTAGCATTTATACGGCATTAGAAACAATGCCTAACCTGGTAGAGTTGATATTAGTGACTAATGAGAGTTGCAGAGAATTACCAAGGGGGTTTGGAAAGTCATGCGGGTTTCCCAATCTACGCTTTCTAGTTATATCAGACTTCCCTCTGCTGGAGGTGTTGCCGGATTTTGAGGATGGAGCGATGGCCGTCCTGCAGATATTGTATTTAGAGTGGTGTCCGAGAGTCAAGAAATTTCCGAAGGGATTGGAAAGGTTGAGAAGACTGAGAGTTCTACTGTAGCGGGTTAGGAACCGATGAATTTAGAGAGACATTGCGTAAAGGCGGAGAAGTTTGGAATAAAGTCAAGGCAAAAAATCCAGATGTCCGCATCATGGACTCTTTCGTCTAGTTATCTAGTAAAATATGAATTTATTTAGTTAAAGTACAAGGTTATAGCTAGAGAACAGTAGTTTATTCTGGCATTCTACTCAATCAATTTTGTTTTTTACAATAGATATTAATTTATTTAAATTTAAATTGTATATATGTTTAAGATTTGGTAAGAATTATGAATGTAGAAGAATAAATAATAATATTTTTTTAGTTGATATTGATGTATGCATTGGACGTCAATTATTAAGAAATTTGAATAATTATAATCATTTTTATTTTTTTTTGTTTATGATGAGAAAAGTCAATGCATAAATAAAATCATTATTTCTGTTTTTATTACATTTTTGATGCATTAAATTCTTTGATAAAATTTCAAGAATATCAAGTGAAATTCCTTTTATAAAATTAGGTTGACTTTTAAAACATTAATATTTTGGAAAAAGACTAATAAATATATTATGCATTAAATAATACTTAATTATAAGTTTGAAAAAAGTGATTCTCACTCATTGAAATAGTGTGATATTATTAATGTAATTTTATTATTTTAGTGTAAAAAAATACTAGGAAGAATTTAAATCGTCTACAATTAATGACTCACAATTATTACAATAGTGTACTATTTTTGCAATCTAATAACCACTAATCTTCACTCCAACTATAATTTCAACTATCACATCATCGATATGAACCAAACACAATATGTTCAACAACATTATTGATCCGAAAATCATGCTACCATGACTTTAATTTGGGGCTATTTTCGTTCACAGCCAAATGTATTCTAACAACTCTATTGTCTTGCTTGACAAAAACAATTAAGATCTCAAATATTTATTTTCATTAAGTACAAAAACCAATTGACAAGAACTAGACACAATGTGTCTCTTGTTTTAATATATAATCGTTTTATTATTTAAATTAATTAAATAATAAAAATCATTCGATTAATTTAATTAAGTGGAATGATTAATGATTTAATTTGTAGATTAATTAATGATTACATGAATTATTTTAATTAATGGATGTTTGTTAGGCATGATGGCATTAACAAGATTGGAGTATCTACATAATACATAAACATACAATACCATATTCCTTCCACCTACCATAATATTGACTATTTTGTCCCACAAAGATTTGTAGTCGTCTTCTATAAGGTTAATAATAACTACCTTTTCTAGAGGCTTCTTATTTTACCTTACCATCTTTTAACTTTATTTTATTTCATTGATCGTGTTTCTGACTTTTAGCTTAAAATTATTTCATATCACCTTTACAATAGTAGAAATAATTTTAGGTTTCGCCCATACAAGATTGTACCTCAACTAGCTTCTTACTCAATTTGTTGGTCTCTATTTTAATGCCTTAGTTCTTGCATATTCATCTTATAAGTTCTTCTCCCACATTCTAGTATTTCTTCATCCTTCAAGACATTCTAGGAGACATTTCATAGGTTTGACAACATCATTATATTAATGTGCTTATGGTGTTTGACTTTAGCCTCATGTGTTATTTCTTTGAAACTAGTTGAGATAAACTAGACATAACCGTCCAGTTTCATTTTGTCCACAAGTTTTTAACTTGTGAGAAAAAGATTCCATAATAGATTGCTTGAACATGAAAATCATATTATGTGATAATCTATAATGATTGTTTGATTTGATACTATTTTAATTTATAAATATATTAAGATAAGTATTACATGCATATTTTCTTTGTCCATTAATAGTAAATTTAAGAGATCTTATCAATCAAATGGATTTGACCACCCTGGAGAGTTGACCACTTTGTTGAACATCACACTCATTCAATTACTAGGTGCCCCGTGGCAGTCAAGTTACGATTGATGAAAATACAAAATCTATGATCTTTCTTCCTGTTACTCAGCTACAACTTGACTTTGCATGTTCAACGCAAAATTTATCTCCATTGTGCATCCGTTTAACTAATAAAAAGCACAAAATTTCAACGAAGAAATAATCAGAAGTTCTCCCAAAAATCACCACATCTAGAAAGCCAACAAAGTCTTAACTGCCACTCACATATATATTGAAGGGCAGGGGGAATTGCAAGAAAATGTAAATTGCTTTTCGTAAGACTAACAATTTATAGGAAAATTCAATTGGCGATGGGATGCAAGAAGATTTGAATATGAACAAACGGAACTTAATTTAACTTGGTATGATTTGCGTGTGACCTCTCTTAGACGGAAATTACTCATGTTCTAATGAAAACATCTCTCAAATTGCCTGAGATTGCACATCCATCTTCCTTTGCACGTCATATCTTTTTCCATGTCATTTTTCTACTCCATATTAGGACACAATAGCAACTGTAGTTAATGTTTCTAAGCTATTATGGTGCCCATCCTGCCTCGACTCATCCTGTTTTAGCTTCCAGCCACCATGTCCTAACTTGGGTATGATGGGAAACCCTCCTAATGGCCATGAATCTCCTTCTTGCTAACTCGTCTTGTCTTTTAAGGCCAAAATGACTCACTTAGGGCCTGTTAGAGTTGCGCCCCAGCATGTAAATCACACGTTTTTTTCCTTTTGTGTCAATATTCACTCATCTCCATTTCGAATCCCATACCATATTGTAGCTTATTGGATATTTCGAATGCCAAGCAAATAACCTTCAGCTAGTCCCTTCAACATTTCTCTGATGGACTTCATCAATATCTCGTGCTTCCTCACATTTTCCTATGTCCCTTCTCTTTCTTGTGTTATTTTCTACGTTCTTTTCCTCCCAACTTGACTTCCATCTAACTAGTCTCTTCTGCCTGCTCCCATGTCATCCTTCTCCCTTCTCTATCTGCATTTTCCTCTCTGTTCTCCCCCTTAGTACATCGCCTGTCTCCCCTCAAGCGGTCATGTGTTTCTTCTTTTTTCCTTGTGACCTGATGAATCCAGAGATAAGGATGCCATTCCTCATGAATGGCACTAACGCCCTCCTCTTTACTTTGACCTTTTCTACATGCTGCAACCTATCCTATTTAATGAAGTTTGTTTCATTCATTAATGCCCATTTCATCCAGCCTAGAAGAATTCCAAGAAAATTCATGACATCGGACAACAGACGAAGCTAGTACTACGTGGTCCATAGACAGGGGTTCCATGCCCTTTGACCATCCCTGCCATACCTACCCCACCGTGCATAGTACAGGGGCCTCACTTCCATCATCCATGGTTGAAATGAATGCGCACCAAACAGACATCAAAGTAGCTACAAATCGGCACCGGAAAATTGAACATCAAATGAATCCGGCTGGATTCCCCACCTAGAATAGCCTATTGGCTAATAAAAAAACACAAAATTTCAATGAAGAAATAATCAGAAGTTCTCCCAAAAATCACCGCATCTAGAAAGCCAACAAAGTCTTAATTGCCACTCATATCTATAAACTCAACACACAAGAAACGCATAATTTTTCCTTCCTTTCAAGAGCTTTCGTTGTTCCAGTTAACACACAACATAGTTTTTTCTGTCGTGAGTTTCATGGCTACTCTCACATAGAACACAAACTTCTAAAGTTGAGCTTCTCATATATATATATATATATATATCCACATCTGTGAAAACAAATTTACTGCCTAAGAAAGAGATTGATAATATGTTCATCGCAGAAAGTAGGGCTTTTTGTACCAGGTCTCTTTGCACTCTATCATTATATAAAAACTCTATTGAAAAAATTGAAGAAAAATTCTTCGGCTCCTTGAGATTATTTGAGCTAAAGGTTTGTATGAATTATTAAATGTAGTAGGAATGGCTCTAAGAAAATTCACCCCTAGCAATTCACCATCCGAAAATTCACCATCAACAGTTCACTTCGGTAAAATTTACCCCATGACAAATTCACCACCATAATTAAAAGTTTACGATTAATTTTCTTTAGCAGTGAATTGTTGGTGGTGAATTTTCCTTGGGGTGAATTTGTCATGACGGTGAATTTTCCTATGGTGAATTGTTAGCAATGAACTTGCCTAATGCTAAAAGGAATATATAAAAATGATCGATCTATATATTAATTATTTAAATATTAAATTTTATTTAATTAATTAATTTCAAATATTTACAACTTTTAAATGATTTTGTATAAGTATTAATAAATATAAAGTTTAATATTTTATTATTTTAAAAGTTATAAAGAGGAGGTATACATACTTGTTATAATATTTCAAAATTATTAATGATATAATAGGTGAACATTAACAATTGCATCATTAAATTTGATCCAATGCATGCTAACATACAAGTATTATCATCATTCGTGACAATACTACACACAACTACTTCTCCCATAAAAGATATGAGTAGACACTTACAAATAGATATGCATCATTATCTCAATCCATGAAAGATAGCACACATACCAATGCATCATACACTCTCACACATGCAATCACTAGAAAAAGAATTAAGTGAAGAAAATTGTTATTAGGGTACACATGAAGAAATAGTAATCCATATCTAATTAAACCTAATGATAAAAGATAGGGGAGATAGGGGAGATAGTGTTTGACCCTACACTAAATGGATAGATAAGTACACCCACCACCTCATGTAAAACAAAAAAACTAAAGAAACTATGGAAATGCATGAACTAAGTGAATAAATAATGAAATGCATAAACTAAGTGAATAATAAGTGAATAAATCTAGCCTGTTTCTAATTCCACGAGTATAGATATGGACAAATGAGATCAACATTTATCATTCTCTAACTTAACTTGATTCTCAAGTAAAAGCAACATGAAGTATTCCATCTATCTTACTAGTATACACAATTATATGCATTCAGCATAAAGGGAGAATATGTGGTAAAAAACAATGGAAGTACACTCAACACTATATATTTTAAACATCTCATGGGTATAAATAAACTATTAGTTGAACTTGAGAAGAAAGCTTTTTTATTTTATGATTTTTGAAAAGTTAATAATTATACACTTTATTTTTATTCACCTATATAGACAACCATTTGTGCCCTTTTCTCATTAGTTTGACTAGGTTAACTACCATTGACCATGGTCAATCACCCTATCTAACATATAAGTTAATTCTAGTATTAAAATCTATAGACACTAAAAATTGTCCTTCGCTCGTGAACTCTATTTTTCTTTGTCAATCACCCTTCTTCTCTAACAATTAAATAATTTTAATTATTTGATTATTGTCTAAAGTTACTTTCTTCTATTAATTAAATAATTTTAATTGGCAATCACACCTTGGTGTGCAATGGGTACATCGAAGAAGTGTGGAAGGTCAATTAGGGATTTTTTGGTCTATTTTTTACATACATTTGTGTAGTATACATGAGCTCAATTGGTAGGCCATTTAGAAAATGATGTTTTTTGTGCAACATAGGTCTCAATGAAAAATGAATAGCTTCAAATCAACTATGCATCTTCTTACATGGATCTGAACACAACTAAATCAAAACCTTTGGACTAGGAAGATAATAAGGCTCCATTACCAATAGGCTCATGTTATGTTTACAATAGGGAGAGAGGGGGGGGTAAGGAGATAGAGATAGAGAGAAATTTAGAGATAGAGATGGAGATGGAAATGGAGATTGAGATGGAGAGGGATATGGAGGGAAAGAGAGGGAGAGATAAAGAGAGAGGAAGAAAGGATGGATAGATGGAACATACAAATATACAAAGAGAGGAAAAGAGAATGAGAGGGAGAGATAGAAACATAAAGATAGAGATACGAAGTGTTATATAAAGAGGGGTAGAGAGAGGGAAAGATATAGGGGTATAGAGAGATGGATAGATAATGAGATAGAGATAGAGGGAGATATGTAAGAATTTAAATATGGAGATATAGAGATAGAGATAGAGCTAGAGATAGGGAGGGAGAAAAAATGAGTCTGTATGACTGTGTGAGTAAGTGAGAAATATGGAGAGAGAGATAGAGATAGGGAGATAGATATGTATAAATAGATAGAGAAAGAGGGAAATGGAGGGAGAGAAATGGAGATAGAAGAGAGAAGCAGAGAGATATAGAAAAAGGAAGTGATAGGGAGAGTGAGAGATGGATGGATAAGGATATAAAGTAGAGATAGAAAGATAAATATAACTTAGGAAATATAAAGAGGGTGTGTGTGAGAGAGACAAAGATAGAGAGAGATATATTTATAAAGAGATAGATGGAAGGAGAGAGGAAGAGGGAGAGAAAGGGAGAGATAGAGATAAAAAGATATAATGAAAGAGGGGAAGATTGAGACAAATATAAACATATAGGAAGTTATACACACACACATATATATAAAGAGACACACAAAGACACATATATAAATAGAGATTAAGAGAGATGGAGGGAGAGATGGAGTAAATAAGAGAGAGACAGAGAGACAGAGAGATAATGAGATATAAATAAAGAGGGAGAGGGAGAGATATAGAGAGGGGGGGAATAGAGAGATAAAGATAGGGAGGGATAAACAATGAGAGTGTATGTGAGTGAAAGAGATACAAAGATAGAGATATGGAAGGAGAAACAAGGAGTGTGGGAGTGTGTGTGTGTGTGTTCGAGTGAGAAAGATATTGAGATAGATATAGAGAGGGAGAGATAAATATAAATATATAGAGTGGGAGGGAGAGATGGAGAGAAATAGAGAGGATAGAGAAGAGGTGATCCCATAATAGTGGTTTACAATTTTTAGCCAAACTGGACATTGAAATATTTTTTTTTAACTAAATCTTCACTTTTGGGCACCTATAGCAGCTAAATCGTGAGGAATTTGAAGATGATGCTAAATAGAGTTTCATGAAATTTTGTCCGTAGATTCTAAATATATTTTTCTCAAAAATTTTGGAATCAGATTGCACTTCTTTTTCCATCTCCCTCAAAAACTAGTTTCAGAAAACAACATTTTAAAAAAGTGGCACTCATCGTATAACACATAACTTTGTTTCCATGAAGGATAAAATTCTAATTCTTTCAAATTTAGATTTATAACTCTGATATCTAGTGCTTCCACTTGGTTAGATAGTTTTTAATTGAATATTTTTTCTTTAATCAAGTTTTGAAGTCAAACCAATTACAATTAAGACATAGCATGACCGTATAACGCATAACTTTTTTTGTATGTATCGAAATTGAATTTTATTTTTTTGTTGGATCAAGGTCTTCAATATCTGGTGCACTCATATTTTTTGAATTTTTTTTATACTCTTCTATTTTCCCACATGTGGAGAATAAAGAGCTTTATTTTTGGTGAAAAACCTACATTCACAAGAAATAAAAAATAAATATAATAATCAAATTTAATTTAATTATAATTATAATTTTTGGGAAGCTTATAATAAGGACTACATACTTGCAAAAAAAAAAAATTAAATGAATTCATTTGATGCCCCAAAAGGTAAATCAAAAGTGGTTTCTTATCAGCATTTTGATAGGTGTAAAAGAGACTTCATTATAGGTATGGTTTAAAACTAGCGGGGTTCTATCCAAGGGGGATTGGTATAAGGTGGTTTGATCAAACCCTCTTCAATTGGAATCCTTTAAATGGAAATTTTCAAGGCTTAAATCATTATATTTTCTGAAAATATGTGATTTCAGCAAAAATCAGGATCTCCCAGAAAGTGTAAACCACTATTGTGGCAGCACCCAAAGTTGAGAGATATAGAAAGAGAGTGATAGGGAGAGACAGATGGATAGAAAGAGGGAGAGATGGAGAGATATATAGTGGGAAAGATAGAGGGGAAATAGAGAAAGAGATGTAAGGATCTAGGTAAGGAGATATATATAGGGAGAGAGATAGAGAGGAATATAGAGATGGAGATGGAGATGGAAATATAGATAGAGAGAGGGAGAGAGAGAAATAGAGATAGAAAGAGGAAGAGACAAAGTGAGAGGGGGAGATGGAAGGATAGAAAGGTAGAGATATGAAGTTGTATAGAGAGAGGTAGAGAGAGGAACATATGGGGAGATATATATATATATATATATATATATATATATATATATATATATATATATATATATATATATATATATGGGAAGAGAAAGAGAGATATATTTATATCTCTGTCTTTGGATCTATATTTATATTTATGTCGAGAGGCATTATATAGTGAGAGAAATGAGTCTGTGTACATTTTTATCATTTGCATTTATTTTGACATGCACTGCTATCAATAAAGATGGAAGTGGAGGAGATTGTAATGGACAAGCTAGGAATGGAAGTGGATGATATTGTAATAAAGAAGGTGGAAGTGGAAGAGAGTAACAGATGCAAGACATGTATCCATTTCTATATTGTTGCACTTATCTCATAGCTTGTCAATATGAAGATTTTGGTTCAACCATATTGATGAATTAGTAATGCCAAGGATCACCATTGCTAATATAAGAGCTAAAGAAGACCTACAATCCAACCATTGAAGCTCAATTAGCTTTCAATTCCAAGTATGAGTCGATGTCCACAAAATTGAGATCAATGTATCTATATGTCTAAAAATTTGAATCCTTTATTTCATACGTATGGAAAATTGTTACTATGGTTGCATGTGATGGCATATAGATTCTCCAAACTCTCTTATAGTTAAATAAAACCATCTAGGCTTGTTTTCCTTTCAATCATCTCTCTTGCAAATCGATTAATATGGTGAGAATATAGTGAAAAGGAGATAGTCTAGGTTTATATCTAAGTCAATAATTAATTATATTTGATAATTTATAGCAATGGTGTCTCCTAAATCTATAATGCCTAGTATCGACCTTTTCAAGGACAAGGATATGTTTGATTTGTACAAATTAAATGAGTGTAGTTGATCAAGTAGAACTTGATTGATTAGTTAAATATATAATACCTTTGTATGTGAATTTGTGAGTTATGCATGGCTCCATTATGATTCTTCAAACTATGTTATTCCTTTCTTTCTTCTATTTCTTTCTCTTCTAGAGATTTAAGCAGCTTAGCTTTTCTTTGCATTGTCAATGTAGTCATTCCTATCTCTAGCATAGTTACATGCAAACACCATTTTCTCAATTTTTTTGTCTCATGGAATACTGTGACTTTAGCATATGATTGAAATCTCCCCCTTTTGAAAATTCCTTTGAATTTTTTTAAACCAAAAGAAACTACCAAGTGGAAAGCCAGATTTCACACCATTCACCAACATGCTGCCACAATATACAAGCATGCAAATCATGGAAGCATTGAGGGAAAATTTGCAATAAAAGAGTATACAATTGAAAGGTGGAAACT
The DNA here is from genome assembly GCA_007258455.2 of Sequoia sempervirens. Lineage (NCBI taxonomy): Eukaryota > Viridiplantae > Streptophyta > Pinopsida > Cupressales > Cupressaceae > Sequoia > Sequoia sempervirens. Next base: position 467,755,300 of record VDFB02047230.1, read on the forward strand.
TGTATGCTTTTCTATGGTTTAGGACCTATAATGACAATCTTCACTCTCTCTCATTCAAGAACAAACCCTTGAGATCTCAATGCAAAGGAGAAAGAGATCTTGCAAGAGGGTTGTCCTAGGGGTTGAATATAAACTAATGAGGGTTTCACCCCCAAGTAAGAACTCAGAAAGACTAATGTAACGCAAGTTGAAATGTAAGATGCAAAACCCCAGTTCAATGCAAGCCTTAATTAAATGGCCAAGAAATGTAAATGAAACAAAATACAAAGCTACAAAAATGAATGTGTGCACCTGGAAATCTGAAGCAGACTTGGATGGACCTAGAAATGCTATTTTTTAAAAAAAATTGACCTTCTAGGACTCATTTTCCAATCTAGGAAAATTAGTCCCATATATGGATTTCTACACAGGAACCGGTTTTAGGGAAAAGGGTATCTAAATCTGCAGATAGTTTTGGAAAACACCCGTAGTGGGACTCATTTGCCACTTCTGGTGACTCATTCCTACTCCATGTTTTTGGGAATTCAAGATTCAGATATGTGCTCCAATCCCTATCCTTCCCTTACAAACTGATTTTCAGATCTAAGTCTAAGAAATTACCTGTAAAGAAAAATATAGACTTGATTTTCTTATGGGTGGTTTGCCTCGGTCAAATCCCTAGTTTGGTAATTAAACCTTGATAGAAACAATAAAACTTGAATGTAAATGTGAACACAAACCCTAGCCTTAAGTGAGTCTAAGACTAGGAAATATGAAACATAGTGTGCAACCCTATTCTAATGTGTAAGAAGGAGATGCATGAATGAAATATGACAATGAAAGACTCACTTTGAGAGACCTTTAATCATCCAAATGATCCTTAATAATGCTTATACCAATTGATGGTGTTTTTTGCACAACAACTCAAATAGAATATGATATCCCATCTCTCTTGAAAGGTAAATCTCTATCATCAAGCCTCAAGATAACCCCAAGGTCTCTGATGTCATGTCTTAACAATGCATAAACAACTCAATGATAAATGTGAAAATGTTGGTAATCACAAGGGGCCTTACAAAAAAATGTTGGAAGTTCGCAAGTTCATCAAATATGACAATGTAATGATGCTCTTTAGTCTTAAAAACTAATCCAATATCAAAAGATAAAGGCTTTGAGGGAGATATTCTAAACTATCTCCTAAGATCAATTAAGAAAAAAAACATAGCATTCAAAATGGACCAACCTTTCAAACCAATTCCGGCTAAGCCTTGATTAAATCTACAATATCATAGAAACAATGCAATCTCCTAAAGAATAAAGATTTTCAGATCATGAAGCATTCACACATCAACCCAAATTTGGTATTGAAATGAATAAATACCCACAATTGAACTTAGCACAATAAGATATAGGCCTAAGATAACTTTACATAGCAACTCACAATCAGGGTATGTGCAAGATCATCATGGAAGAAATAGGCCCTTAAGTGGCAAAAAAATCAGAAAAATCAGAGTTAGGCAATTTGATATAAAAAATTGAATAAGTTATCTATATTATTTCAAAAATATGTAAGAATAGAATTTGTAGCAAATTGAATTTGGTTTCCAAACTACTAGGTTTGTTTAAAAAAAAAAATCTATTTGGTGAAAATTTGAAATTTCAATGTAGTAGTACTTAAATTTCAGGGAAAAAATAAGTAGGTGTCTATCTGACCACCCTAACCACAATAAAATGATAATATTTTTTTATAAGATTTTAGATATAAATAGAGGAATCATGTCCTGATGTGATGCATATTTTTTTGTAATTTTTTTCCAAGTAAATGATTAATAATGAATTTTTTATTACAACTTTAAAAAATATAAAAAACTCGTATGTCTAACCACCTTAACTTGGTCAAAACTTCATGAAATTCAATTTTTCTTTTTCTAATCCTATAGTATGCAAAGCATAGAATGTGATGCATGTTTTGGATTCAAAAAATGTGATACCATTTGAAAGCTATAGATGTTTTTCAATGAGCCTACCAATCAGGACTTTAGTTGTAATTCAAATAGAAAATGAATAATAATTACTTATTAAATTCAAAGTAAGGAATAATTTATATTGGTGGAAAGCTGAGAATCTCCTTTAAAAACCCTTTTCATTTCATCAATTTTGGGTTAAAAAAAAGTCGTCAACCACATACCCATCATGTTGCCACTTTTTGGCCCATCATGATCCTACACATACCCATCAGTAAGCTACTAAAAATATGGACCAAGGGTTGCTCAAACACTTCAAATACTAAATCATAAACATAATTGAACTGAAACTATTTCATGATCATTTATAAATAACTTACTTAGAGCAATATATCAAAATATGAAACACAAAAACCATGCATAGATGAATAACACAAAGAAGGATACCAAAGAATAATGTCTTCAATTGTATTTGCTTCACCAAAATTTGCAAGAATCCAAGTATCTCAAGTATTACAACACTTTTCCAAAGCTCTAGATAAAATTCTAACTTTTTTCTAATTGTCTAACCCTTGCAAATGTGGAGAAAACCTTCCTTTATAGAAACACATCATTAGGTCGGCCTAAATTAGGGTTTACAACTTAGGTCGGCCAGGGAGGTCAGCCCTAACATATTTTAAATTTTGCAATTTAAATTTACATTAAAATATTAGAGGTCATCCTCAAAAGTCAACTTTTACAATAAATACTCCTAGCACAAAATTCAAGGCGCATTGATTTGTTTATCTTTACAAGCTTGATGTAGTGGGCACATATCTCAAGATTTTCCTTCTTAGAGGTCTTCCTTATCCTTTTTTCCTTTTCTATTTGAAATTTCTTTGATTTTATCAAGAACTGGGTCTAGGTTGGCCTAGGTTGGGATTGAGATTAAATTAATCCTTGCCTTAATTGAATTTAATTCTCCAATATACTTAGTTAAGGCCTTCTCCCAATCAAAATAAAAACCATGATATCTATCCAAGCTAGCTATGTAAATTGTAGAATCTTCCGGTTGTTCTTTTACTATTGGGCCATTTTCTCTAGGTGAATAGATTTCATGCCACCACTTCTATAGTTTTTCAACATTCAGATTCTTCTTTCCAGGCTTCTTTCTTCCAGTAACTATCTCCAAGAAAGTGATGCAGCTATTAGAAATTTCTCACTTTGCTTTGAGCCTTGGAGATCTTCTTTGGTGCCTTCATCTTGAGTTCATTCCTGAAGTTAAAGGCCTCTCACTTTGCTTTGAGCCTTGGAGATCTTCTTTGGTGCCTTCATCTTGAGTTCATTCCATGACCTTATGAGTATTTTCCATTGTGATGGAACCTTCTTTAACCAATAAATTTGTAGGGACCTAGAGTATCCTTTCTAATTCTTTAACAATGGCATCATTTAGGTTCTTGCAATCAAGGAGAAATTATGTGATGTCCTCATAAAGGAAAGATTCCTTCTCATACATTTTTAGTAACTTCTCAATCATGGCATGACCCCTCTTACTCACATCATGCAACCATTCCTATGTATCCCAGGTTACAGATGAATTTAATATTTCAATCTCTGAGATAGTGTCCTTTGACAACAATCCTTCAGAGAATGAAGACCTCTCACTACTTTATGCTTGTAGTGGCTTGACAAGATGCTGAACATATTTATACACTTATTTGAGTTTCTTCTACAAATTCTCCTTTTCTTTGGTTTCCTTTCCCAATGTCGTCAAAATTTCCTAAGATGACTCTTGAAATTCTTCCTTTTCCTGCTCCTTTGTGGTGGAATCTAAATTGATTGTTTGAACTTTATAATATGAGGGCCTCACCTCATCTTTACACTAATTTTTTGTAGGAACAGTAACATGCACAATGCTATTATTGAATGCATCCTTGGAGAAATTAGAAACAATTATTTCTCTCTTCCTCTCCTTGGGTTGTCCCCAACTTTCTAGGAACTTTTCCCAGTCTGGAGTCTCATCCTCTACAATTACTACCTTTTACTTCAATCTCTATTCTAACCATTCAAGAGAAGTTGGTTGCTCAATCTCTACATTCTTTTGAGAAGTGTCCTACTCTGATTGATCATGGGAAGGACTTTCCTCAACAAATTTTGCATTCTCCTCACCCTTTTCTTGATTTTGTTGCTCTTTATCTTTATCAATCCTATATTCATCTTCATCAAGATTTTCACCATCTTTATCAAGTTCATCACCATCAAAATTATCATAATCATCAACCTCAATATGTGGTTGATCAATGTGTTCCTTCTGTGGAGGCTGAGATGGCATTTCTACTATAATCTCAAAGGTTGCTTCCTTATTCTATACTTCCTTCTCTTCCAATTGCTTTTCAAAATCACCCATTTTCCCACCTTTTGGTGTAGGAACCACTTCATGTGATATCTCTTCTCCTAGATTATTGGGAAGATTTCCTTCTCCTTCTTGTGGTTGATTAGAGGCACTAGAAACATTGTCTTCAGGTACATTGTGAATTGGAGATTGAATGGGAGAATTATCCCCTGTAGATTCCTTCTCCATATTTCCTATAAGATCATTAGCAGGTGCCTCTATAGTGGTCACCTCCTTCTATTTATCCACATTCTCTGCTCGAGTTGTCTTGTGTGTAGGATAATTTCTCCTTACATAGACTTGGTGTTTCTCTCTAGAGCTTTCAACATTAAACACCTTAGGCTGAGTGGCCTCTTCTTCAGTGACTTTGGCCCTTTTGGCCTTTCCTAATTTCTGGCCCTTAGTCATTATCTTTCTCTTCTTATAGGGTGGGGCTCTCCCAGCCACTTCTTTAGTAATATCCATTGAGGGATTTCTTGCCTTGGCCATTGGCTACCTCCTTTTTTTACTTTTGACATGGCTTGTTTTTCTTCTTTAGATGATAAATTGTAACTTTTCCCCTTCCCCTTCCGAGGGAAGCTCTACTGTATCATCCTTAGTTGTTTATGTTTCCTCCTCTAAGTGGGATTCAAGATCGCCCATCAAGTTGTATGTGAACTTTGTTCCATCCACTTCTAGATCCAAAATCTTGTGCTTCACCTACAACATAGATTATCTCAAAATAGGGGCATTAATTACATTTAGGTTTACTACCCCTTCCTCAAACCAATTGATTGGAGGTAGTGGCCTATCCTTGTATTTCTCATAATCATGATGCTGGAAGAATTCCCCATCATCATCCACTTGGTTAGAACTTGAGAAATTATGTGCAATCTAATCATATTTAAGGATAACCTTGACCAAATTCTTCTTATTACTTCAAATTCATCCCTATAGTTGGCCCAATAGTCTTCTATGTGGATCTTATACCTGTATTCTCTATTTGCTTGCCTCTGACCAACACCATAAGGGTCAATATTGTCCCTATTTGTATGTGAGTACAAATTATAATGCACCATTTCCTTCTTAGCATATTGAGCACTCTGAATCGAGGGACAAGCCTCCAAAACTTCAATTCTCAAGATGAATTTAGATCCAAGTGTTTGTTTATTCATATCCTTTATTACTACATCGAAGGCCACCATTTCCCTTGCCACTTCCATTAGAATGAGTTTGTTTGTTGGATATCTTGGTAGCCTCAATGGTACTGTTGGTGATCGTTGTATCTTGATATAAGAAAACTTTTCAAATTGGATGAACCATTGGCTATATTTCCTTATTAAATCCATGGCTTCAGCTAAAATTCTTACATGCAATGCATCTTGTAACAACCTTGTAATATACATAAAGAAAGCATCATTTACCCTCCTATAATTGGTTTGTTGAATTGAAGCTAAGGGAAAACATCACAAATTCTATCCTGATTGAGGACTCCTCCACAACTAAAGCCTTGGTACTTATTCTTCCTAGCAAGCATATACACCAAATAAGATGTCATGGTGAAATTCTTGGTATGTTGCACACTCCTTAATTGATCATAAATATTATCACTTATTATGCCTGCCCAATGGTAATGTGTCCCTTTTACAATATGAGAAATGATGTAGAACATCCAATTCCTAAATATAAAGGCATCCTCTAGCCACATTACTCTACCTAAAAGAGTTATCATATCATTATAGTACATTTTGAAATCAACTTTATAGAGTTTGGGAAATTTTGAGTAGTGTGATTTTGGTTTGGAAATCCAACTATTGTTCATCATTAACAAGGCCTTGTCAGGGTCTTTTGCATAGAAACCTTAGCCTCCTTGATATTAATCTTCACTAGCTTATGATGTGACCCAATGTTGAAGGTATCTGCTATAGACTCTTCTGTCAAATTAGCCATGATCCTACCTTGAGGTCCAACAATAACTCTTTTGTCCAAATCATAATGTTTTGCACACTCCAAAACAACCTCTTGATACAACAAGGTGGGAGGAAATATCGCTACTTGGCTAATCTTGTATTAGTGATGATCTGGGCTAGCTTGGATGGTGCATCCCCAAACATCCTCTGTTTGAAGTCATCATAGTCTATATGGCCCATGTTTGTGTCACAAATCTTACGCCATGTAGAAATGATTTGTCTCTGCCCAGATTCCCTTGAAGTCATATTTCATCTTTTCTACTCTAGTGTGGGATTCCTAAGGACAAGCATCTGATGATTGTTCTTTGGACCCCTTTGTTGGACTAACTTCAGCCTACATCTATTAGAAATAAACAATAATCACTAAGGCATTAAGCACAATTATATTTTGTTAAATAATGTTACCAAAACTATCATGAGAACCCATAAACATCATGTAATGAATATTCAAAGCATTATAGAATCCCATCATAAAATGAAGCATTACAATATTTTGGGATTTTCACCTATTCAGGGATTTTGGCCATAAAGGGATTTCGGGGAATCAATGGCCAAACAGATTCTCTAAAAAGGGTCCAATTTAGCACAAGCTTGAGTCAAAATTCCATCATAATCACCATGCAAACATTTCCATTACCATGCAAATATTAATTTGAAGCATTCATCCCTATCTAATAAAGTTCAAAATTTCAGAGGCTCGAAGGGTTTCGGATAATTCAGAGGGGGGGATTCTCTGAACACCTAGATGTTCAGGGAATGCAGAGCTAGAATGATTTCCTAAAGTTATCAATTTAACCCCAAACCTAAGTCACTATTCCATCACCAACTTTGTACAATTTCCTTACTCAGAGGGTCAAGTTAGATTCAGGCAAGTGTGCTCCTTAATCAAGAGTTCAGGTTTTTAAGCCTTCAAAGGATTTTGGAGAATCCACAAAGGGACAAATTTTTTGAATGTCAAGACACTCAAGGAATCCATAACCTAATGGAATTTTTGAAGGACACCAACTCGCTAAGATATAGCTTAAGACATTCAATTTTCACCCTAAAACAACTTTTGAGCTACACTTCAAGTATTTTTGATGCACTGACACAAACAAAGCACCTCTCATAATTTTGAAGGATGGACAGACTTGAGGAATCCGCAGAGGTGTGGATTTTCTGAAGGGGCTTACCTTCAAAGAATTCACCTAGGAACAATTTTTTTGAAGCTCATAATTAACACCTCATTTCTTCAGTTTTCAAAAACCCAAGTCTCAAAGCACCTTCAGAGGCTGGGATTCAAGTGAAAACTCATAATGCCAAGTGATTTCTTCTGCTAAACTTGTCATGCAAACTCAATTATTCAATTCCAAAGAAATCATACTAGGGAAAATAAATATAGCTAGGCTTAGCATTGTGCACACTAGATTAATCATTTGAAACATAATTGCCACCAAAGACATTGAAGTAACCCTAGGAAAGAGTCTGGGCACAAGCTTGCAAAATTATTTTGCCTCACCCCATCAGAACATCCCACCTCAATCGTCAAACCAATAAAACTAGAATTAGGACACACAAATATGATTAAGGTTCATAATGGCTTCATCAAATTGACCTCAAAACCATCTCAACTATAGACTTAAGCAGTTTGAAGATTCCTAGATCAAACCCTAGCTTGATAAAACTGTTGTGTCCTAGTGACCTCAGAAACCCTAAACTCCCAATGCGCTAGCTCAAGAAAATCTAGATGAATGCACAAAACATTCAAATGAAACCACAATCCAATCCACCACAGTCGCTAGGACTCAAGAAAAACAAATGCATGCAAACCAACTATAGTAGAAGTGGCATCTTCAAGATCAAAGTGATGACAAAACCTTGAAATGAGGAAAAATTAGAGCCAACAAGCGAAAATCACCTAAAAACTCTATCAAATCCCCAAACATCATTGCTCAAATTTCCAATACCAATAGCAAGGGAGAATGGAGGTTGCTTAACTTAAATTGTAATGAACAAATGAGGAATGAAAGTGAAAGAAAGAATTAAAAGACCCTCAAAATTATCATAAATAAACCCTAGGTACGACAATTGACTAATCATAAATGCAGTGATATGACCTCTTTAGACCTCGAAAACGTGAAGGGTATATGGATTTTGAAAAATATGGCAAGGGCTAGATTCTCTGAAAGAACTGAACTTCAAAAAATCTAGAGCACCCTGAATTCCCTGAAATGATGGATACCTCAAAAAATTCATTTGCAGGAAGAATCTTTGAAGGTCAATCCCTTCAAAAATCCTCCATGAGGAGAAATCTCCAAGACACTTCCTCACTTAGCTAATTTCATCGAAAAGTGGAGTTTTGATAAAAGCTCTGGGTCATAGGAAAACATTGAGACCAAAACATTACAACCAAAGGCACCTCAAGTGTGGATAAAGTGTCAGTTCAATCAGGTGAAGCAAAATCCAAAATTCAAAGGAACTTGTCCCTTAGGGGGAAAAGGTCAAACCTAAAGGAACTTGTGACACTGAATAAAGGACTTCTACCAAGCCATCCAAAAAAATGATACAAGTTTGTAAAATAAATACTTAGAATAATCCCAGATAAATAATCCTTGTGCAATTCTAACACTTCCCTAAACTATAAGATGGAGAAATAGGTCAAAGCCACAGCAAAGAAAACAAACGAAACCACCTAAACTAACCAAAACAAAAAGTAGAAGAAAACCAAACCAGACAAATCGAAAGAAAGAAAACACCTACTCTAACCATTTACAAGGATGAGTTGGAAACAACTCAAGTGAGGAAATAATGCTTCAAATGTTTCCCATTGACTAGAAATGGGACATCTTCTCTAGTGAGAGTAATATGAAAAGCAATATCTCCTAAGATCTTAGATATTTGGTAGGGACCAAGCCACAACTTGTCAAACTTATTGTGCTCCCCTTTCTTTTCATGTGCCTTATCTTAGTACAAGACTAGATTTGAAATCCTAAAGGCCTTAACCTTAGCCTTATTATCAAACCACCTTTTAACAACACCCTAATGTTTAGCAAAGTTTTCCAAGGCTGCATCCCTTTTCTCTTCCAATTGTAGCAATTCAGCCAGGTAGGCTTCTAAACGTTTCCATTCATTGTAATACTCGTTAATGAATTGTAGAGTGGGAATCCTCAGCTAGACAGGGAACACAGGTTCATGTCCATACATAAGGTGATATGAAGATGTTCCTAGAGATGTCTTTGTTCAGGTACGATCAGCCAACAAGGCAAATCTCAGTTGGGTATGCCAATCCTTATGATTCTTATTAAGCAACTTATAGATCACAGTTAGAAGATTCTTGTTTGTGGACTTAGTGAGGCCATTCCTCTAGGGGTAGTAGTATGAGGAAAACTTAATGACAATACCATGATCAAATGCCCACCCCAAAAATTTCAATGAAGCAAATGTAGGACCATTATCACATACCAAAGCAAATGAACAACCAAAGTGGTTAATGATACCTGATTCGATGAAATTGATCACTACCTTTGCAATATATTTTTTGCAAGCAACAGTTTTAGTCCACCTAGTGAAATAATCAGTAATAGTTAGGATATACCTGTGTCCTATAGAAGATGGTGGATTGATCGGATCGATAAAATCCATACCCCACTGTGCAAAGGGTTTTACCATGATGACCGGATGTAGTGGAAGAGAAGAACACTTATCTTTGGTGGTGCAAGTTTGGAAAACATGGCAAGACCTCACATGGTTGTGTGCATCTTTAAACAAAGTGGGCCAGTAATATCCTATCCTTAGGATCTGATGTGTAGTGGAAATTCTAGAACCATGATCTATGCCATATTTGTCATGAAATTCTATCAACTACTTCCTCATTTCCCAAGCACTACAAATAAATTCCCTCATGATTCTTCTTATACAAAATGCCTCCTTACAACATGTAAGTGTCACTTTTCAAGTGTAAAACCTTTCATTGCATCGTATTCAAATGATTAAAGCATTTCTGGATCAACAGATAGTAAACAATGTCATCATACCACTCGTCAGGGGGCACATCCAGAAGATGATACTGGTATGCAACAATCTTTGGTCCTGTTTCAGCCATTGTCTGTGTTAAGGCTTGCCCCCTTACCAGCTTCATTGGCTAAATTTCTATATCATACTCCTGCAATATAGTGACCCACTTGGCCCGTCTTTCTCCCATCCTGTTCTGCATCAGCAAGAGCTTCACAGGAGGGTCAAGTACACTGGTGAATTCTTTATTCATCAAAATGTAATGTCTAATTTTTTTAACTCCTTAGACCAAAGCATAAGCTTGTTTCTCCACATTGGGATACCTCAACTCTGCATCTCTGAGAGGAACACTCGTGAAAGCTATGGGATTCTCATTCCCCTCATCTGATTTCTAGGTCAACATGTTTGCACAAGAATGATCTGATGCAAAAGAGTATATATAAAATGTCTTTAGGTGACTGGGACTAACTAATACTGGTGCAATAGCTCTAGCCCTTTAATTTCATCAAACGCCTAGTTAGATTTAGTAGTCCACTCCACTTTTGCATCTTGCTTCAACATTGCATTTAGTGGCTTTACTATTTCTACAAATCCTATGATAAATTTTTGAACAAAGTTAATCTTTCCAAAGAAAAAATTCAACTACTTTTTATTGGTAGCTAGTTGAATATTCAAGATAGCCTAAATTCTATCAAGATCAGTTGAAATTTTTTTCTTAGAAATGACATGTCCCAGGACCTTCCCTTCGGTTACTCCAAATATGCACTTCATAGGATTAAGGGAGATGCCAAATTCTCTATATCTTTGGAACACTGCATAAATTTGAAATGTGATCACCTTTTGTTCCTAGAGAAAACTGTCATATCATCCATATAAATAATAATACACTTTCCCATGATATCCTTAAAGGAAATATCCATCACCCTCTAGAACGTGGCCCCTGCATTGATCAACACAAAGGGAATTCTCCTGTAAGCAAATGTGCCCCACATGGTGGTGAAGGTAGTCTTATGTTTGTCTTCATATTGGACCATGACCTGATTATAGCCAGAGTAGCCATCTAGGAAGGGCATCATTTGTGATTCATTTACAATATGCAAAACCTCATCCAATGAAGGGACCATATAGTTATCTTTTTCAGAAGCTCAATTGAGGTTCCTAAAATCCACACATAATCTTATCTCCCTATTCTTCTTAAGGACCGGAACCCAAATTGACTACCCATGTAGAGTGTCTAACTAGAAAGATGATTCAAGCAAACAATAATTTATGCACCTCCTTCTGGATAATGAGTTCCAACAGCACATTAATAGGCCTATGTCTCTGCTGGAAAGGTCTTGCTCTAGGCTTCAAGGGAATGGTGTGTGTAATAATTAAGGTGTCATAAGTCTTCAGATTTTCATAACTCCATGCTATGACATCCTGATAAGCACGTAATGCATCTATCAGGGCTTTCCTTTCCTCTAGTATGTGCAAGATCATGATGGGCCAAAAAGTGGTGATATAATGGGTATGTGTAGGGTATGTGGTTGATGACTTTTTATTTACCCAAAATTGATGAAATGAAAAGGGTTTTTAAAGGAGATTCTCAACTTTCCACCAATATAATTTATGCTTTACTTTGAATTTAATAAATAATTATTATTCATTTTCTATTTGAATTACAACTAAAGTCCTGATTGATAGGCTGATTGAAAACATCTATAGCTTTCAAACGGTATCACATTTTTGAATCTGAAACATCCACATTTTATGCTTCACATACTATAGTATTAAAAACAAAATTGAATTTCATGGAGTTTTGACCAAGTTAAGGTGGTCAGACATACGAGTTTTTATATTTTTTTTCAGTTGTAATAAAAATTCATAATTAATTATTTACTTGGAAAAAAATTGCAAAAAAATATGCATCAAAATAGAACATGAGTCCTCTACTTATATATAAAATATTATAAAAAAAAGTATCATTTTATTGTGGTTATGGTGGTTAGATAGACACCTACTTCTTATTTTTCCTTGAAATTTAAGTACTACTGCATTGAAATTTCAACTTTTCCCCAAATATATATATATTTTTTATTTATAAACCTAGTAGTTTAGAAACTACATTCAATTTGCTACAGATTCTATTCTTACATATTTTTAAAATAATATAGATAACTTATTCAATTTTTTATGTCAAGTTTCCTAACTCTAATTTTTTCAAAGTTTTCGCCACTTAAGGGCCTGTTTCTTCCATGATGATCCTGCGCATACCCCCTCTAGAGTATACACCTTTCCTATGAACACATTCTTGACATCATCAAGAGTACCCATATTGTATGCCTCACACTGACTATCTATCGAATCCTTCTTTACCTATTGATCTTGTTATTTTATCCTATCAAGGTCAAAGATCCTCTCCAGCTGCACCATCCCTCTTGGTATTGTATTTGTTTTTAGGTTGAGGACTCCTTCCATATCTAGCTCAGCTTACTAGGGCTCCATTTCATCAATTACTTTGGAAGTAAACACATCAAAGCTAGTTATGAAGTCCAAGATATGCTTGTCATCCTCAAACACTTGGAAATTCATAACATTATCTAGTACGAAAGGGACTGGTGTAAGCTCTACTGTAAATTTCTTCAATCCAGACAAGGATAATGGCTCTAGTGTATTGGAAGCTTATGCAAGAACATCTGCAGTGTGATTCTTACTCCTAGGGATCAACTAAATGTTGAATGCATCAAGACCCTCAATCAAATCCCACACTATATGTATGTAGTTAGTCATCCTCCTTTCATGGTAAGAGTATTTCCTCTTTACCTGTTTGACTACTAGTTGAGAATATCCAAACACTTGCAGCATCTTTGATTTCTTCTTCAAATCCATAAGTAATATGTGGACTAATGCTTCATATTTTACAACATTATTAGTACACTAGAATTTTAGTCTATGTGCTACAAAGAAGGATTTACCCATTGGGCTAATGAGCTCAAATCCAGCACCTTCCCCTTCCTTAGACTTAGAACTATCAAAGCGTAAAGTCCAAAACTTGTTAGAAGGCCTACCTCTAAAACTTCTAGTACCATTACTTTAGGAAGGATCTTGCTGAACCATCAGTTGTTTCCCCTTATCATCTCTTGGAATTCCCTGTATCTTGAATTTAACTACTTGAGGTGGATTGATGCATCTCTTGATCTACTCTACAACAATCTAGTAGAGACAAAATTCAAGCTCAGGATGGGAGGCATTGTGTATTTTGTACTAGTTGGGCAGCAACAATTCCTCAAAATTCATTTGTCTTCCCAGATTTATCTGATCTTCAACACGCTTTTGGATGAATTCTTGAAAGTTGTCAAATTTTCCAAGATTATCATCACCCAATTCAAAATCCTCATCAGTTTCTACGAGTGCCTCAGTATTGTTGGAAGACTAATTCAAGTTTTTGGGTATATCAGGCATCATTAGAACTTCCTCTACTCCTGATTCATCCATAACAATTGCTAGGATATCGTTTCTTAAGCTTGCTTAAGAAATTAACACCTTCAATAGAGGTATTCTGATATTAAGTAATTAAATACCTCAATCTAGGCTCTCTCTCAATCCTAATATGATTTGGGATTCCCTTCCATGGCAGCCACATATGAGAGTGATCCGTTGAAGTATATCCATTGAGGACTCTCATGAAATCTCTTCCAAGGATCATTCCATAGGCATCAGGTATGTTGGCCATGTAGGTATTAATAACTTGTTCCACATGCAGGTCTAATGCTACTTGCATTGGGATCATGTTTAATTCTCCCACTACACTCACCTCAGTTGTATCCAATTGAGTCACTTTATGCTAGGAGGAAGTAGGAGTAATTCCTAAAGGTTTACAAACTAAGAATGGCATTACATTCATTGAGGCTCCAAAATACAATAAATAGTTATGCAAACTTTTTCCAAATATATGAGCATAAATAAAAAAAGGAGGAGTATCCTACTTTTCTTGGAATAAACTCACTAGAGAATCAACCTTAACCACTTGAATTTTATCATTTTATTTTCTCTTGTTTGTTTCCTACACATGAGGTCAATCCTTAGTAGGTTGGGTTGGCTAGTTCTAAACTAGTTGAAAGTTTTGACCCTTAGATTGTTGAGAATTCTATGCTTTTCCAACTACTCCTGAACCACTAGCTCAGTAAAACCAACTTTCTCGACTATAGATTATTGTGAAATCTTTGCAATGGTTTGGTCACTCAAAGAACCTAACACAACACTCCAAATAGTTGGAACCCTTAACAACTCAAAAGATGAGAGGCTCACCTTCACTTTCTTGAGTTCCCTTACTACATATTCTCCCATTTGGGACATAGTCATGTTAGATTGGGTTCCCCTTGATGGTGTGCATTGTTGATCCTTAACAACTTCTCTTTTTGAAGCATCATGAGGTCCCCCTCTAGAGAAATGTTGCTTTGGCACATGTGGATATGAAGGGTTATTGTTGGCATTGGGATCAAGTGGAGTGTTGAAATTGTTCAGAGGTTTGGATGTGGTAAATGGTCTACCAACTTGCCTATTCCTTAAATCATATGGCCTAGTTCTTTGGTGAAACATCTGGACTTTGTCTAATCTCTTCTCTTCTTCATCTAAAGGGCCATTGTCAATAGTTTCATCATTTTCAAATAGTTTTGATACTAACTCTTCATTGTATACTTGTTCTAGTTTTTCAATTTTCTCTATGGATTCTTCTTTAGGCCCATTCTCTTCACCTCTAGGAAAAGGAGCATGATTCAACACTAGTACTAGTGAATCATAAGGGTCTGATGGAACAATTTCTTGGATATATGTAAAAATTCTTGTAGCATCTTGTACCTCCATCTAGAATATGGTTGCAGCTGTCTAGAATTCAAGACACTCGAGTTCAGAATGTTGAGTTGTCTTGTGAAGTTAGAAATATCTTTTTAAAGTAACCTCTGATAGAAGGACTGTGTTGGTTGAATTCTCTAGATTCTTGGGCTGATCCAAGGGTGTAGAGACTCCACCATTGTTAGGTCTAGTGTTCCATGTCATGTTCTATCTCAATGGTGGTCTTCTATCAAAATTTTGTCTTGATGATTGGCCTCTATCATAGCTTTTTCCATGACCTTGCATAGATTCCCTAGTATCTTTGTTATAACTAGACTTTCTATTGTCTTTGTTATCTCTATTATATAGCTAGATTGTATACTTCTTTGAGCAACTTGCAATTGGCTATTCTAGTTCCTCAAGTAGGTGACCTTTGTAGACAACTTCTTAACTTGTTTTGTCAGCTCATCAAATCTCTCCTTATCTGGATTACTTGGAGCTGACACTAAATTTCTAGAATTTTGCAAATATATTGCATGAGAACCCTGATTCAAAGACAAATTTAGTGCTTCATAATTATACAAATAGCTTGGGATATTAGCCTATTGCTGAGGAAAAGTTTCCTGACCCATATTGTGTGAATAATTTGGTATAGGCGATGCTTGATTCAATGGGGGTCCCAGATGAGGAACTATAAGTAGTTGTGGGACCGGATTCATGATTGGAGTCTGATTGGTTAAGGCCTAATTTATTTCCTGGACTTTCCCTGGATGAGCAGTTGGTCCTAATGAGGGCAAAGGTCTTGACAAATTTTTCCTTAAATTTGTGCTTTCCTTAACCACCTTTGTATATGCATCGAACAAAGTAGTAGGGTGATTATGTTTCCACTTAATGAAAGTAGATGTAAGGCTATCCAATGCATTGTAGTAAACTTCTCTGGCTATGGCACCATCCACAACATTAGGTGCCTGCAACCGAGTGTAAGCATGATGGAACCTATTGTTAAAGACCCTATTGTCTCATTTACCTTTTTTTTTACCTTAATGAACTGAAGGTACAACTCATTATTACTGATGGGAATCTTGAACTTAAGTAAGAAAGCATTCTCCAACTGAACCGAACTAGTTATAAAAGCAAATGATAAGTGATTGTACTAGTAAAAGGCCTCTTCACCTAGGGAATATGGGAAAATTCTACATGCAACATCCTCATGATTAATTCATCTATCCCTAAGGGCAGTCTAGAAAATCCTAATGTGCTCCTCAATCGTTCTATTGGGATCACCAACATGGAACTTGGTGCAAAAATGTTTTTGATTTTTTGGCATAGCATTGTAATTGTTAAAGAGCAGCGGTGAGGGATTATTTACTAGAAAATTCATTGGTGGAGGTAGAGGTGGAAGTGGTTGATTAACCGGTATTTGAGTATACAGAATGGGTGAAGGGTTAGGCTCAATGGGAGTGGATTCAGTGGGAAAAGGATCAAAATCAGATGATGAAGAGAAAGATGATGGCCAAATGGGTGAAGATGATGATACATCTCCCTTTTTGGTCCTCTTTGACCTAGTAGGGACTCCTAAATCCTAAAAATATTTGTCTTCTATAGACCTTGTTTGTCTCCTAGAACTCTATGGAGATATTGATGATAAAAAATTCTCTATCTTGTTGAATCATCCCTCCTAGCGCCAATCTATTGATGGTGTCTTCTACACATAAACAACTTAGACATAATATGATATCCTATCTCTCTTGAAAGGTAAATATCTATCAACAAGCCTCATCAACAAGCCTCAAGAGATGACCCTAAGGTCCCTAATGTTAGGTCTTGACAAATGCATAAACAACTTAGTGATAAATGTGAAAATGTTGGTAATCA
The DNA here is from genome assembly GCA_007258455.2 of Sequoia sempervirens. Lineage (NCBI taxonomy): Eukaryota > Viridiplantae > Streptophyta > Pinopsida > Cupressales > Cupressaceae > Sequoia > Sequoia sempervirens. The sequence goes on from VDFB02047230.1 coordinate 467,772,240, forward strand.
CAAGGGGCCTTGTAAAAAAATGTTGGAAGTTCTCAAGTTTATCAAGTATGAAAATGTAATGATTCTCTTCAGTCTTCAAAACTAATCTAAATTCAAAAGAAATAGCAAAAGATAAAGGTTTTTAGAGACAGATTCTAAACTATCTCCTAAGATCAATCATGAAAAACAACATAGTATTCAAAATGGATCAACCCTTCAAACCAATTACTACTAAACCCATATTAAATATGCAATATCACAGATACAATGTAATCTCCTAAGGCATAAATATTTTTAAATCATGAATCATTCACACATCAACCCAAATTTTGTATTGAAATGAATAAATACCCACAATTGAACTCAACACAATAAGATATAAGCCCAGGATAACTTTACACAACAACTCACAATCACTAAGCTACTAAAAGTATCAACCAAGGGTTGCTCAAACACTTCAAATACTATATCAACAACACAATTGAACTGCAATTATTTCTAAGATCATTTATAAATAACTTACTTAGAGCAATATATCAAAATATGAAACCCAAGAACCATGCATAGATGAATAACACAAAGAACACCAAAGAACAATGTCTTCAATTGTGAGGAGAAAACCTTCATTTATAGCATCACATCATTAGGTCAGCCCAAATTAGGGTTTGCAACTTAGGTTAGCAAGGGAGGTCGAACCTAACATATTGAAATTTCTCTAATTCAAATTTACATTAAAATATTAGAGGTCGGCCTCAAAAGTCAACTTTTACAATAAATACTCCTCCTGGCATGGAATTCAAGGCATAGCTGATTCATATCTCTTACAGGCTTGAAGTAGTGGGAACACATCTCAAGATTATCTAGCTTGGCGGTCTTCCTTATTCTTTTCTCCATATTTTCTTTTAGAAATTTCTTTAACTTTATCAAGAACTAGGTATAAGTCAGCCTGGGTTGGGATTGAGATTAAATTAATCCTACCTTAATTGAATTTAATTGTCTAGTATACTTAGTTAAGGCCCTCTCCCTATTAGAATAAAAACCTTGATATCTATCCAAGTTGGATATGTAAAATTTTGCAACATCTTTCCAGTTGGTCTTTCTTCCAACAACTTTCTCCATGAATGTGATGCAACTATCAAAAATTTCTTTCACTTTGCTTTGAGCCTTGGAGATCTTCTTTGGTGCTTTGATCTTGAGTTCATTCTTGAAGTTAAAGTCCTCTATCTACTCCATGACCTTATGAGTATTTTCCATTGTGATGGCACCTTATTTAACCAATACATCTATAGGGACCTGGAGTATCCATTCTAATTCTTTAACAATGGCATCATCTAGGTTCTTACAATCAAGGAGAAATTGTGTGATGTCTTCTCATACATTTGTAGTACCTTCTTAATCATGGCATCACCCCTATGACTCACATCAAGCAACCATTCCTATGTATCCCTTATAGATGACTTTAATCAAGTTCAATCTCTGAGATAGTCTCCTTTGACAACAATCATTCAGAGAATGAAGACCCCTCACTGCTTTGTGCTTGCAATGGCTTGACAAGATGTTGAACATATTAATACACTTCTTTGAGTTGCTACTATAAATTCTCTATTTCTTCGCTTTCCTTGTCCAATATCCTCAGAATTTCCTAAGATGACTCCTAAAATTCTTCCTTTTCTTGCTCCTTTGTGGTGGGACCCAAATTGATTGTTTGAACTTTATAATCCAAGGGCCTCATTGTTGGAAACACAAGGGAAGACAACTAAGAGGAGGGGTGAATCAATTGTCACAAAATTTCAATTTATTCCACTTATTATGCTTTATTCTTAGATCTGATCAATAACCATGAAAGCATAAATCAACAACACATCAGAAACACACATAACACCAAGATTTTTTATGTGGAAACCCTATTAGGGGAAAAACCACGGTGGAGGTTAGTCCACAAGATTATACCCTCTTAAAAGTATAAAGAAATATGAATGGAGAATGCACATGCATTCAGGTGCACTGTCTAGAGCTCACTACTCAATTAAAAAAATGAAGACACACTATCTTACAAAAGATTTACATCCACAGGATTTGAACTAAGAGAATAGCATATACTAATGCCTAATTACAGTTTTGGTTAAGCACATGAACACTTCTTCACACTCTGCTCACTCTTCTTCACACTCTGCTTCTTCCTTCGAAAGATATAAACATTATCCACACACAGGACTCGCACACATCATATACTCATTCATTTAAATGATAAAAAAATCACTCTTATATATCTGCAACAAGAAATTACATCGCTACATGTCGGCCTCAATAAAATAATAAAATGAATACAAACTGTTGACCTAAAACAATAAATATTATTAATGCGAATCAACCAAGCTCAGCCACAACATAGTGACGACCCAAAATAAAATTCTCAAACATGAACTACCTTCAAAAATTAATCCTCGAAGATCCACAACACACTTCAACACCTTGTTGGCCAAGAACATGAAAAACATGAACACACAAGATAAAATCTTGAATCGCAAGCACAATGATCAATTCAGATGTACAACATAGAGCATGATCTAGAAACATCCAAAAACATCATGAATCACCAAAGAAGCATCCACAAAAACTAAAATAACTAAAATCACATCATCTTCATTCAGGAACATCAACTGAAGCAAAAGAAAAACTATCAGAATACAAATCCTCATAACTCGATCAAATCTTCACACAGATCTCTAAAACTCAACATGGATAAACAAGATATACTCAAAAAGAAACCCTTTAATCCAGAACCGTTGATCATTAATGTACTGAACTCACCGATAGACTGAACTTTTCTTCACCATTGACAACCTGCAACTTATTTCATTACAAGTTTCTCAATATCCTCGACATATACAACCTTTAAGACATTAATTATAATAGTGTTGACATCAATGAAAACCACATATCAGCAGCACAACCACAACATCCAACAATCTCCCCCTTTGGAATTGATGGCAACACATGATGTGAAAAACACCATCAACAAAACTATCTTTAGCACTTACTCCCCCTTAGGTTATAACTCTTTTCTCCTCAACAACTCTTCTCCCTCATGACTCTTCTCCTTAGATAATTCATAGTTTTTCACATGACTCTTCTCCCCCTTTGACATCAATGAAAAATATCTCTTTTCTCCATACAAGCTCTGAACCACATATCTGAAAATTTGACTACTCCCCTTGAGTAGCAACCACCACAACATCAATCCAGATCAAGATATGACTATGAAATGCATAGATTGGTGCAAGAAAATGTATCTTAGTTCTAATTTGTGGGGTAATCACCCCTAGCTTCCCTCTGAGATACTCAAAAGTATCCTTAGGCAATGGCTTTGTAAAGATGTCTGTAATTTGTTCCTTAGTAATCACATACTCCAATCTGACTTCCTTTTCACTCACCTTCTCTCTCAAAACATGAAACTTGATAGATATATGCTTGGTCTTTGAATGAAGCACCAGATTCTTAGAAATGTTAATTGCACTTGAATTATCACATAGTATAGCAATGGGCTCATCATACACAACTTTGATATCTTTCAACATCTGCTTCATCCATAATACTTGAGTACAATTGTTAGCAGTAGCCATGAATTCTTCCTCTGTAGTAGATAAAGAAATAACATTTTATTTCTTACTTAACCATGAAATCAACTTCTTACCCAAAAAGAATGCACCACCACTAGTACTCTTTATGTCATCCACATCACCTTCCTAGTCAACATCAATAAAGGCACTCAAAGTAAGATCATCATCTTTTGGATACCACATCCAAAAATCAACTATTCCCTTCAAGTATTTGAAAATCCTCTTCACAACTATTACATGAGATTCCTTAGGATCAGCTTGAAATCTTGCAACAATGCATACAATATTCATGATATCTGGTCTAGTTTGAGTTAAATAAAATAATCCACCAATCATCGATCTATATCTAGTTTGATTTGATTTTGGAGAATCATCATTTTGTGTCAACTTTCATTTGGTCACCATAGGTGTACCAACTGGCTTTGAATCTTCAATACAAAACTTCTTTAGCAATTCTTTCACATACTTGGACTGAGATATGAAGATCCCTTTATTTAACTGAGTAATTTGCAATCCCAAAAGGAATTTCATCTCACCACTTATAGGCATCTCAAACTCATTTTGCATCTCATTAGCAAACTTCATGCACAAACTATCATCTCCTCCAACAATGATATCATCAACAAAGACTTCAACAATAAAATATTTATCATGATCAATCTTGAAATACATATTACTATTAGCAGTACCTTCGTTAAATCCAAGCTTCAACAAATACTTTTCCAATCTGGCATACCATGCTCTTCAGGCTTGCTTAAGTCCATACAATACTTTCTTCAACTGACAAACCATATCTCCCTAATCAGTCAATTGAAATCCAATAGGTTGCTAACATACACCTCTTCTTCTAGTTCGCCATTTAGAAATGTTGACTTGACATCCATCTGATAAACCTTGTAATTTTTATAAGCAACATAAGCAAGAAATAATCTCGCCCAGCAACAAGGGCAAAGGTTTCTTCAAAGTCAATTCCTTCCATCCATGAATATCCTTTACACAACAATCTTGCTTTGTTTCTAACAACTTCACCTTGTTCATTCAGCTTGTTTCTATTTAAGACCCAGTTAGTTCCAATTAATTTTATTTATTTAGGTCTAGGAACAAGAATCCATGTATTATTCTTCTCACTTTTTTGTAACTCTTCTTTCATTGCCTCCACCCAATGTTCATCTTTGCATGCTTCATTCACATTATTAGGCTCAGTCTTTGAAATCAGATAGTATTCTTTTGCAACCCTTCTCCTAGTATGGAAACCTTTGTTCTTATAATCTATAATATGATCTTCTAAATGATTTAGTCTTACATACCTTGAAGTCTTAGGACATTCTTGAACTTCTATCTCTTGTGATCTCTCTTTTGCACTTTCACTAGTTTCTTCCTCTTGATTTTCTTGATTCACCAAAATGATTTAAAATTTATTTTGAGTCTATCCATTATTTCCTATGAATAAAATGTTATTATGATCATTTGAATCATGTCTACAGGTTCTAGATGGTCTAGCTATGTCCTCATCAACCTTGACATTTGCACTTTCAACTATTTTTCTCAATCTCTTGTTGTAGCACTGGTAGGCCTTGCTCTTAGTAGAATAACCAAGAAAGATTCCTTCATCACTCCTAGTATCAATATTTCCTATCTCTTCATCTTTTCTAATATAACATTTACTCCCAATGATTTTGAAATATCTATCAGTAGGCTTATGACCATTCCATAGCTCAAAAGGGGTCTTACCAGTCTCACCTTTGACTTGTACCCAGTTGAGGATGTAAGTAGTAGTACTTACAAATTTTCTCCAATAGATATGAAGACCATTTCCTTCTAGCATCATAGCTGTAGCAGTGGCTTGAACTGTCATGTTCTTCCTTTCCACAACTCCATTTTACTAAGGGGTCCGCGGGGTAGATAATTGTCTCTTTATCCCATGCACTTCACAAAAAGAATTAAACTCATGGGAAGTGAATTCACCACATCTATCTGATCTCAAACATTTAATCTTCAAACTTGTCTCTATTTCAACCATAGCCTTAAAAATATTGAATTTCTCCAGAGCTTCATATTTCTCCCTTAAGAAAGTAACCCACATCAATCTAGAGTAATCATTAATAAGTAACATGAAGTACCTATCTCCTTGTAAGCTTATGATTCTAGAAGGACCACACAAATCAGTATGAACAAGCTCCAACACTTCTTTTGAACAATGTTGTTTGCTTCGAAATGAAATTCTAGTTTGCTTCCCTAGCTGAAATTCCTTGCATATAGTATTAGTAGGCTTTACCAACTTAGGAAGATCTCTCCCTACTTGAGTAGAAATTATCTTGATAATATTGTCAAAGTTTACATGAAAAATTCTCCTATGCGACAACCAACCTTCATCAACTTGAGCATTCAAACAACTTTTACAAGTAGCATGTTGGACTATTGTTGTCATTGATGTCAAAAGTGCAAATCATGTAAGGGAGATTGTTGGCATATTGACTAGGTTTCTCGAGAGCTTTTAAGACAAGTATTGGGCAGGTCTTGATGTCACTGAAAATTTCCTCATTCATTGGTTCATTCTCTCAATCTAAGGTCAAAGTTGTAAGGAGTCGTAGAGTTCCAATTTTTCCTAACCTATGTTGCGAGGGTCTAATGTTTCGTAACCTCCTGACTTGGTGACTTAGCTAATGGAGTGACAAGGATGGAAAAAATGAATGGAGTCATGGAGTTCCAATATTTTCTAATCTATGTCATGGGGTTCTCAAGTTTGGAAACATTTTGACTTAGCAATCTCCTTGTTGTTGGAAAAAGTGAATGGTATTGCGGGGTTCTAAGTTTTCCTAACCTTGTCATGGGGTTCTCAAGTTTTGAAACTTCCCAACTTGGTGACTAAGCAATGAAGTGATAAGGAGTAAGGAAGCACTCCAAGTGAGACCCAACCTTAATGATGATGTAGACATGTGGCATGATGGGTTTGAGCTATGACATGGAGATGACATGGACATGTGACGACAACATGTGGACCCCACATTTGAATGATTCATTAAGTGCTAGGAGTTAATATTTAAGTCCTTTTTAGGAAACTTGTTGAGAATATTGTAGATTCCCTTTTGATGCTTTGAAATTGCACAAGTGGTGGACATGTGTCTTGGTGGGACCTTATCTGTGTGGATGGCGATGTCGGCTATATGGAAGTGACATGGATGTTGCATGGATAGTGGGGACCACTTGAGAAATGTGATAGGAGTATGATGCCAACTATGGGACCTAGTGTGATGATGGTTAATAGACATGACAGTGACTGATTGCATCAAGGCCATTAGTAATGGTGCATGATCAACAGTTGCGATTAAGAAGATCCAATGGTGCCCATCAGTTCCACTAAGCTTTTGGAGGATACTAGCTATGTCACATGGGATCAATAGAGAATGGTGGAGATTAATCCACGGTGGATGGATATTGACCATCGATGAAGATGGTGATACCCAACAAAGAAAGAAGCAAAGGTGATGATATGAAAGATCGATGATGGTGGTTTAAGAGACCGATTATCCAATGGTTGGGGTTTAAAGTCACAACAATGAATGTTGATCATAGGATCAAGGAGCGAAAGAAGTTGATCGATGGCCAAAGTTCAAATGTAGAGATCTAAAATGACTATGTCAAGTGTAAATGAGGGTTTGGTCTAAAACTTGACACAGGAGAAAGAATTAATTTGTCCAACTATCTCAGCAACCATGTAAATGAAGACTTGATCTATTAAACGGTGGCATAGTTTGCAAAATATTTAATGATCAAATCAGATTGAATGATTGCAAGAATGAATTAAATGCATATCAGATTCTAGGGTCTGAAAAAATGTTATTCCTAGCAAATTCTCTATTATAGAATAAAATTTTGTGTGACTCAATGCAGAGGTATGGTCATTTCTGACGAGTTGCACATTATGTGTTGTGCATGATGCTTTGACAATGATGGGAGTAGGTGAAAAACCCTAACAATGATTCCAATGTATATGAATTGAATGAAGGGAATTATTGAGACATGGAGAATGAAGAGAGTGTCTGAATGCTAAGGAAGGTGAACTATAACAGAAAGAAAAATTGAAAATTCATGTAGCTGGTTATATTGGAGTAAGAGATAACTAAGAGAGAAAGAGCTTATGTGTTGTATTGATGAATCTTAGGATTTTGGAACTATTTTATGCATAGTATATTGGAAAACTTTGTATGAGGTTGTAGCCTCCATTTTGCATTGAGTTGTGGCTTAGAATAGGGTTAGTAGCATCCTTGAAGTTGTAGCTTCTAAACAAGGAGTTGTTGCTTCCTTGGGTTGTAGTCCTAAACATGTAATTGAACTTTGAAGCTTGTGAGGCTGGATTAGGACAAGAGATCCTTGCATCATTTCTCACCATGGTTTTTCCCATCTTGGGTTTTCCACTTACATACTGTGTTATGTGTTGATCTCTCTTTTTTTTGTGGCTATTATATCTGTTAGTATTTCAATCTACACATTTGAAGTTAAGGTTGAATTTGCAAAAGGGTTGAAGAACTAAATATCTACTGATTCACCCCCCTCTTAGTAGATCATTGTGTTCTAAAAATTGGTATCATAGCACTAGGTTCCCTAGGAGAAGCTTAACCAGCTTAGGTAGATCTTGGATAGGTGAACACAATGGCATTTCAGGAAGGCTTAAACAAGCCACCTAGGTTTGATTGAGAAAACTATGCTAAATGAAGCTCATTAATGGGAGGATACTTAGTCTCTCTTGGAATTGAAGTCTGGGCATGTGTTGAGACCCAATATACTATTCCTACTGATCCTGCAACAAATAAGATTCATGAGGACAATATTAAAGCTTGGTTTATTATTATGAACAATTTGTATGACTTTGTGCATAGCAAAGTTATGCATTGTAAAATTGCTTATGAAGTAGATGGGAAAAACTTAAGAAAAATTATGAAGGTGACACCAAATTGAAGTTGGAAAAGTTACAAGTGTTGACAAAAAAATTTGAAGGATTGACGACGATCAAAGAAAAGAAGATTGTAGACTATCTTCAGAGAGTTGATGATGTGGTAGATTCCATTAAAGGATATGGTGTAGATCTAAAAGAAGAAGATGTGTTGAAAGTTCTCAAGTCTGTGACAACTAAATATGATGCCAAGATTTCTACTATTGAAGAGGGAAGAGAAATTGATAAACTTACTCTTGATGAGGTGCATGGCATAATTACTGCATATGAGATGAGAATGCCAATTGTTGAATTATCTAGGGGAGAAGCTACATTTAAGGTTGTCAAGAAAGACAAATATGAAGCTGATAAGAAAGAAAAAGTTGCTATCATTGCATCTGATTATGAAGAAACTAATGAGGTAGAAGCAAATTTCATAAGAAGGCTAAGAAGAGGATCTGAAAAGTATAAAGGTATGCTCCCTCTTAAGTGTTTTAACTATGGTAGAATAGGTCATTTTACTTCAAAGTTTCCATATGGTAAAGAAGATAGTTCCAAGCAAGAATTTGATAGTAGAAAGAAGAAAGAATTCTACCCTAAGAGAAAGAACTTTGGAAAGAAGAAGAAGAGCTTGTACATCAATGAAGAAAGTGAAGTTTCTTATGCTAGTGATTGTTTAGAAGAGGATCAAGGTCATGCCCTTGTAATGAGAGATGATATAAGAGAATTTCTATTCATGGCTAAAGAAAGTAAGGATCAGGAAGATGCACAAATTGAGGACTCATATGAAGGAGAAGAGGAGGTAGTTGTTGATCTTGAAGGAGAACTAATTAGTGCTCTTGAAGATCTTGATGAACTAAGAGACAAATATGATGATCTTAAGAGATAAAACAAGAAGCTAAAAAGGAATGCTCAAAAGGAGACTGACAGAATAACACAAGAACTTGAAGAGTCCAATAAGGTGTTAGTAGGACTGAAATTTCATGTAGAAGAGCTTAAAAGAATTGAGGATGTCATGAAATCTAAATTGCAATATGAGATAGATAGATGCTTGAAACTTGAGGAAGAAATAGTTTCCTTAAGGAAATAATTGGAGAAGGTGAATGAGCATATTAGAAATGGACTAAAGTTGAAAGGTGGTACAGATATTATGAATGAATTGATAAGTACACAAAAGCCTACAAATAAAGAGATATTTGGTTTAGGTTTGGAAAAAGGTAAGAATTCATTTATGGATGTCTCTACAAAACTTTATGAAAGATTTAGAGCAGGATAAAAATCATTTCAAAATGAAGAAAAATTTGACAAGGAGGATGCTTCTAAAGATGAACAAAAATTTGATAAAGAAAAGAATCTGGTCAAAGTCAAGGAGGAAAACCAGACAATTCTTTATCAACAAAAGAAGATGCATAACATAAAAAGAGCAAACAATGATGGATTCAGAGAGAGTACACTATCCAAGGAGACCTAGATAAAGAAGATCACCTCATCCAAACAAAGGAAACTACATGACCAGGTACTCATCGTATTTCAATGGGTATTGTTATACCTGTAACAATTTTGGTCATAGGGCTAGAGAATGTAGAATCATTCCAAGGAAGAATACAAATTTTGCAAGCAAGAATCCATTTTCTCCTTTGGTTGGTATGGATATAATTTGTTATAGTTGCAAAAAAATTGGTCATATAGCTAGAAACTATAGAGAAATATTTATAGGACCAAGTGTGAAATATGAGAAGAAGAAATCCTCACCTGCTAATAAAGAGAAAAGAAATAAGACTTCTGAGATAGAAGAAAAGAAAACTAAGAAGAAGCCCAAGAAGATATGGAAGGAGAAAGAGTAGGGATCTTCCATCACTCATTCTATGATTGCCCAAATGGCTTTACATGCAAAGGAACAAGATCTATGGATTGTTGATAGTGGTTGCTCCAAGCACATGATTGGAGATAAAAAGAAATTCATTAAGCTTGAAATGAAAAATGGAGGTTCAGTAAGTCTAGGTGATAATACTACTGTCAAGATCCATAGTAAAGTAATTGTTAGCATAGATGGAAAGAAAAAAGCTAAAGATGTGCTCTATGTGGAAGGTCTAAAACACAATCTTCTTAGTGTCAGCCACATGTGTGATAATGGATACAAAGTTGTATTTGATTCTAAAGGCTGAAAGATAAGATTGAATGGTAAAACAATTGCTCAAGGGATAAGGACTAATAGTAATCTCTACAATCTATGTGAAGTGGAAGGCCAAACATGTCTAATCATTCGAGCAGATGAAAGTTGGTTGTGGCATAGAAGACTAGGACATGTAAATTTTGACAACATGGTGAAAATAAGTTCAAAAGGCCTAGTTAGAAATATGCCTAAGATTGCAAAGCCTGATAACATCATCTGTCAAGGTTGTCAGCAAGGAAAGCAAAAAATTCTAAATTTCCCACAAAGGATTACTATACTACGAAATCCTTGGAAATAATCCATGTTGATCTATGTGGTCCAATGAGGACAAGAGCATCTCAAGAAGAAAGATATTTCATGTTGTTGATTGATGACTATACCAGAATGACATATGTTACATTTTTGAGGGAGAAGGCTGAGGCTTTTAAAGCATTTAAAATTTATAAGAAGCTGGTAGAAAATATGATTAGGAGAAGAATCAAATATCTCAGGTCAAATAGAGGTGGAAAATTCATTTCAAGAGAATTCATGGAATATTGTGAAGATCATGGAATTAAGCGCCAGTATTCAGCCCTAAGAACACCACAACAAAATGGTGTGGTAGAGAGAAGAAACAAAATTGTGAAGGAGATGGCTAGGGCTATGTTGAATGAGGAAAACTTTGTAGATACGTTTTGAAAAGAAGTGGTACAAAATGTTGTATACATTCAGAATAGAGCACTTATAAGATCTAATAGTGGTAGAATGCCATATGAATTATGGTTTGGTTGGCCTGCATCAGTCAAGAATTTCAAGGTATTTAGCAGTAAGTGCTATATTAAAAGAGAAGATGACAACTTAGGAAGTTTTGAGTCAAGATGTGATGAGGGGATATTCTTGGGGTATTCCAACCAAGGAAAAGCTTATAAGTGTTATAATAAAATATTGCATAGAATTATAGAGAGTGTACATGTCAGGGTTGATGAAAGTGCAAATCAGGGTCAACCTAGCAGAAACAATCTTAAAAGTGAGTTAGATGAAGATGACATAGGTGCACGAGTTGAAGATGAGGAACAAGAAGAAGAGAATGAGAAAGAGGTTGAACATGCTCCTGCAAAATATGTGCAAAAAGATCATCCTGTAGATCAGATAATCAGTGACAAGAATGGAGGAGTGCAGACTAGAAGGAAACTTGCAAAGGACAAGGAACAAGTAAACTTTCCTGTCCTGTCTTAGATTGAACCAACAAGTTTTGATGAAGCTAGTAAGGATGAAAGTTGGTTAAGAGCAATGGAAGAGGAAATCAATCAAATTGAAAAGAACAAAACTTGGGAATTGGTTTCTAGACCATCAAGCAAAAATATAATTGGCATAAAATGGGTATTCAAAAACAAGTTGAATGAAGATGGAGTTGTGGTCAGAAATAAAGCAAGATTAGTGTGCAAAGGATATGCACAAGTAGAAGGAATTGATTTTGAAGAAACGTTTGCTCCAGTTGCACGATTAGAAGCTATTAGAATGTTTCTTGTATTTTCCATGTATAAAGGTTTTAAGGTATATCAAATGGATTTCAAAGATCTACATTTTTAAATGGAAACCTTGAAGAGGAAGTATATATTGAGCATTCAAAAGGTTTTTGGTTGTCAGAGGATGATGATTATGTTTGCAAATTGAGAAAATAATTGTATGGTTTGAAGCAAGCACCAATGGATTGGTATTCAAGATTAGATCAATATCTACAACAACGAGGATTCAAGAAAGGTTGTGTTGATAGCAATATGTAGCTCAAATATGAGGGTAAGCAAATGATCATTGTTGTAGTTTATGAAGATGATATTATATTTGGTGGTAGCAATGATGTAATGTGCAAAATATTTTCCACAAATATGCAAGATGAGTTTGAAATTTCCATGTTAGGAGAACTCAGATTTTTTCTTGGTTTGCAAATTACACAAACTAATAAAGGTATTTTTATATCACAAACCAAGTATGCAAAAGAAATGCTTAAATTTTTTGGCATGGAGGATTGTAAATCAATCAATACTCCCATGATTACTTGCTGCAAGTTAAGTAAATTAGATGAGTTGCTTGATGTAAATCAGAATTTGTATAGATCAATGATTGGAAGTCTACTATATCTAACTGCATCAAGGCCTGATATAATGCAAGCAGTTTTTATGGTAGCTCAGTTTCAGGCAGAACCAAAAGAATCACACATCAATGCAGTAAAGAGAATATTTAGATACATCAAATGTACTGTTGACTATGGTTTATGGTATTCCAAATGCAAAGATTTCACATTAACAACATATACACATGCAAATTGGGTAGGTAGTGTGGATGATAGAAAGAGTACCAATGGAGGTGCATTCTTCCTAGAGAACAAATTAATTTCTTGGTTGAGCAAAAAGCAAGAGTCTATTACTCTTTCTATTGTAGAAGAAAAATATGTTGCAACAACTACTTGTTGCACTCAAGTCTTATGGATGAAGCAAACTTTAAAGGACATCAAGGTAGAGTACAATGAGCCCATTTCGATTCTTTGTGAAAATTCAAGTGCCATTAATATCTCAAAGAATCTAGTGATGCACTCTAGAAAAAATCATTTATCAATCAAGTATCACTTCATCAGAGAAAAAGTTGTAGATAAAGAAGTCGGCATGGAGTATATTCCCTCCAAGGAACAATTGGTTGATATATTTACAAAAACCCTTCCTACATAGCATTTTGAATATCTGAGGCAGAAGCTAGGAGTAGTTTCTCCCTCTTCATATCATTAATCTCTAGTGATAGGGAATGTATCTAGGGGGAGCTTCATTGATCAATTATTCAACCCTAGTTAAGACTAATGTGATCAAGTCATGAAAATTGTAGAATTCAAAATTGGAGCATTTCTAATGACTCGATGGTTGTAGTGTTCAAAATTGAATCCTTTCTTTAGGAGTTTACCCTTTTCCATTGATGTTAAAGGGGGACAAATGTGTTGCTAAATAGAAAAGATGAGATGTATGTCATAGGGGGAGTTGCAGTGTTACAATGTGTTAATCAAATTTGCATTGAGTTTCAGTGGTGCCTGATTGAACAAATAGAGTTTTGCCATCAATTCCAAAGGGGGAGATTGTTGGACTATTGTTGTCATTGATGTCAAAAGTGCAAATCATGTAAGGGAGATTGTTGGCATATTGACTAGGTTTCTTGAGAACTTTTTAGACAAGTATTGGGTAGGTCATGATGTCAATGAAAATGTCCTCATTCATTGGTTCATGCTCTCAATCTAAGGCCAAAGTTGTAAGGAGTCATGGAGTTCCAAGTTTTCCTAACTTATGTCATGGGGTTCTCAAGTTCGTAACCTCCTGACTTGGTGACTTAGCTAATGGAGTGATAAGGATAGCGAAAATGAATGTATTCATCGAGTTCCAAGATTTTCTAATCTATGTCATGGGGTTCTGAAGTTTGGAAACATTTTGACTTAGCGATCTCCTTGTTGTTGGTGAAAGTGAATGGTATCGTTGGGTTCTAAGTTTTACTAACCTTGTCATGGGGTTCTCAAGTTTTGAAACTTCCCAAATTATTAAGTGATGAAGCAATAAGGATTAAGGAAGCACTCAATGTGGGACCCAGCCTTAATGATGATGCAGACACGTGCCATGATGGGTTTGAGCTATGACATGGCGATGACGTGGACATGTGACCATAGCATATGGACCCCACATTGGAATGATGCATTGAGTGCTGGGAGTTAATATTTAAGTCTTTTCTGGGAGATTTGTTGAGAATATTGTTGATTCCCTTTTGATGCTCTGGAATTGCACAAGCGGTGGATGTGTGTCTTATTGGGACCTCATCTATGTGGATGGTGATGTCAGTTGTACGATAGTGACATGGATGTTGTGTGGATGGTGGGGACCACTTGAGAAATGTCATAGGAATATGATGCTGACTATGGGACCTAGTGTGATGATGGTTAACAGATGGTAGTGAATGATTGCATCAAGGCCATTAGTAATGGTGCATGATCAATAGTTGTATTAAGAAGATCTGACAGTACCCATCAGTTCCGCTAAACTTTTGGAGGATACTGGCTATGTCCCATGGGGTCAGCAGAGAATGGTAGAGATTAATCCATGGTGGATGGATATTGACCATCGATGAAGATGGTGAGACCCAGCAAAGAAAGAAGAAAAGGTGATGATATGAAAGATTGATGATGGTGGCTTAAGCAACTGATTATCCAACAATCAGGGTTTAAAGTCACAACAATGAATGTTGATCATAGGATCAAGGTGCAAAGGAGTTGATTGATGACCAAAGTTCAAATGCAGAGATCTGAAATGACCATGTCAAGTGTAAATGAGAGTTTGGTCTGAAAATTGACACAGGAGATAATTAATTTGTCCAACTATCTTAGAGACCATGTAAATGAAGATTTGATCTATTAATCGGTGGCATAGTTGGCAAAAGATTTAAAGATCGAATCAGATTGAATGATTGCAAGAATGCATTAAATGCATATCAAATTCTAGGGTCTGATAGAATGTTATTCTTAGGAAATTTTCTGTTACAAAACAAAATTTTGTGTGAATCAATGTAGAGGTATGGTGATTTCTGACGAGTTGGACATTATGTGTTGGGCACGATGCTCTGACAATTATGGAAGTAGATGAAAAACCCTAACAATGATTCCAATGTATATGAATTGAATGAGGGGAATTATTGAGACATGGAAAATGAAGAGTGTCTAAATGCAGAGGAAAGCAAACTATAATAGAAAGCAAAATTTGAAAATTCATGTAGCTAGTTGTAGTGGAGTAAGGGAGAACAGAGAGAGAGAGAAATATATTATACACTATATTGGTGCATCTAAGGATTTTTAGAACCATTTTATGCATAGTATATTGCAAAAATTTGTATGAGGTTGTAGCCTCCATTTTGCACTGAGTTTTAGCTTAGAATATGGTGTAGTAGCATCCTTGAAGTTGTAGCTTCTAAATAGGGAGTTTTTGCTTCCCTAGGTTGCAACCCTAAACATTGTAACTAAACTTTGAAGCTTGTGAGGCTGGATTAGGATAGTAGATCTTGATAGCTCTCAAAAATGCAGGTTGAATGCCTCAAGAGGTTGTCAATCTCTTGATATGCTTTAGGGTAATAGATAAGGTTAAGAGAACTCAACCTTCTACTCTTTAGGTGCTGCTAACCTGGGCGGGTGTACCTTTTGAATTGAGAAGACTTATCCTATAATCATCCTTTTGAAATGCTTTGTCCACAATGGCAGATGACAGTGAACAAATGAAATCAAACTTGATACCAATCTTCTTATCTAAATCCTAAAATGCTTAATTAACAGATATAAAGAAGTTGAATGAATTCAAATAATGAAAATGCAGAGACCAGTGCCTTATTAGGTATGCAGAGTCAAATGAAATAGTAGCGGGCAACTTATTCTAGCAGAAAATCAAATTGTAGGCATATGATTTGTTCATAACTTGTATAAACAATGCAAGACTATGACCACTGAGCTCTTCTTTAATAATCCAAATGAATCTTCCTGATTACTATGATCAACGAAAAGGATTTAATCTCTACTTGAGAGAACCAGTCAATTAATCACACAAATACAGCAAATGTGCATTGATAAACCGAAAGTAAACTTGTTACATCAATTTAAACAACCAGAAAGAATCAACTTGGAGATAGCTTCAGCAATACTTTTCAATAAGTTCAACATACAATTGACACCAGAAATAACCTGCCACACTAGCTAATTTTCATTGAATTCACCATTTTAAAACATGCACATAGTCTCTGATAAGATAAAATTATTCTACTATAGCCATTCCTAAATACTATATGTGATCTAAAATATGATCCTAAATCTAATGATCAATTACAAACAGGGTGCATATTTATACATGAGCATGAGAAAATCAATCAAATTGGAAATCCATGTTGGCCACCATAGAAATCGGGCAAAAACCAAGTCGGCCAGCAACGGTTAAAATTCCATATGTCGGCCAACAACTTTCAAATTTTTGTTTTTATTTGCCAGTGAACCAGTCACCAGGACAACACGGAAGGTATGCCAAAGGCAACTGTATCATCAATTGTTAATCATCCCGCATTCCTCTGTTCCTCGTGCTATTCGCTTTCTCCATAACAAACTGTTTGCTACGCCGAAGACAATAAGTATCCATTTGTCTTCATTATGTTTTGGTATAGCCTTGTGATATCGGGGAGATGTCATATAGATAACAAAACATTATATCGAAATGTAATTCTTCACATGCTTTCATTCGCTGAGACGCCATATATCTCTCACCGAAGAGAATACTCATCGAGCTGTGGGCAAGACAAAACAATGTCAGGGGGACCTCATATAGAATGCACCATGCTTTACCGAAAGTCACCCCGAGATAACTTTTGATCACCAAGAGAAAACCGCACCTACACCGAACGCCACATGAAGAAATCCACATGTAAGGTCAACGAGAACGAAGGTCACTCGCCAAGACCTTACAACAAAAGCAATATCTCCCACTAAAAATCATTCGTTATACTTGTCGGCAAGGCCCGACCCTTTCGCTATGACCTCCCGCCGCAAACACATGCCTTTGCCGATGAACCACCACAAGCATAGTCGGGGAGACATACAAAATTTGGTGAGATACTACCCCAATAGCTAAAACATACACCGATAGAAGTCTCCACATGTCGGTCGCCAAGACAAAAGATAATCGCCAAGATGTGATGCCGATACCGCCAAGTCTGGCCGAAGAGAATCCATAATGCGTTTGTCGGCAAGACCCAAAAAACTCGCTATGACCATATGCCGACACCGTAACTCCTGCCGAATGGTTCCTGTAAGCGAAAACCAATCGCCATGACAAATAATAAGTCTTGCCGATAGACAACACAGACTTATGTTAGCAAAAAACGTACAATGGGTCAGGGAGATAGAGGTATTCTCATGCCGATATGAACCAGAATGTAAAATATACATGACCCAACGGATTCAATGGGACAACATGGGAAAAATATGAGCAGAAATTATTCAAGAAGGAACTTATTTGGAAAATTATGAATGAAATCATATGTAAAAACATCATATTTTTACAGTTCTAATAGATCCTAGCAACATTTCTCATCGTGGTTTTTCCCATATTGGGTTTTCCACGTACATACTGTGTTATGTGTTGATCTCTCTTGTGCTTGTGGCTATTATATCTATTAGTATTTCAATCTACACATTTGAAGTTAAGGTTTAATTTGCAAAAGGGTTGACGAACTAAAAATTTTAATATCTACTTATTCACCCCCCTCTTAGTAGATCAGTGTGTTCTAACACAACATTCAGGTGAAATATGTTACATTTTGTTTTTGTACCTAAAGCAATCACATTTCCAGAACTCCCCAATATTCTACACTTACCATTATTGAATTGAAGATTGTGTCCCTTGTCAGCCATTTGTCCAACACTTAAGATATTATGCTTCAAACCTTCCACATAAAGAACATCATCAGTATTATTCTTACCATCAAGAGAAATGGATCCTCTGCCACGAATTACACTAGCTTTGTCATCACCAAATCTTACAACACCACCATCATTCTTTTCCACACTTACAAACTTTTGTTTATCACCTATCATGTGATGGGAGCATCCACTGTCAATCACCCATTCATATTTTTCTTCAACTCTAGTTGCTAGAGCTTTCTCCACATTTGAGAAACTAATAGAATCAATAGGGGTTTGATCATTTTCCTTGATAGCAATAAATACCCATTCATCTCCACATGCATTCCCTTTATCAGATTCATCATCTATCACACCTTCATTAGCAACATAATAGTACTTTCTTTGAAATCTAGGCTTGTTATGTCTTGGTTTAGGGACTCTTTCCAGACACCTTGATGTAAAATGACCTATCTTATTGCAAGAAAAACATTTAATAGGAAATTTTCCTGTATACTTACCCTCTCCTCTAGCTTCTCTCTTGACAATAAGTGCTTCAAGCTCCTCTAGATTTCTCTCATTTCCTCCTCATACTTGAATGCCTTTCTAGATGAACTTTCTCTTAGATCATATCTCTATTTATCTCTCTTGGAGGTAGTAGCTTTGAATTCAGATTCTATCTTAGGAAGAGCATCACCAAATTCACTCAACTCAAAAGCAATAAGCTTACCAATCAACATGTCTCTGGTTACATTTGTTACAATCTGGAGCTCTTCAATAGTAGTAGCTTTAACTTTGTATGCAACAAGCAAGGATCTAAGCACTTTAGCAACAATCTTTGATTCTTCCAATTGTCCACTAGCACATCTGATACCACATACAAATTCATTAACCCTTTGCATGGAAGTAGTAATGTTCGCATCATCACCCATTCTCAACATTTCATATTTTCCTTTTAGAATTTATAACTTAGCAATCTTCACATTAACATCACCTTCATACAAAGTTTCCAACTTTTTCCAGATCTCATAAGCAGTCTTCAGATCCATAACATTTGTCATCTCAAAATTAGTCAAGGCACTCAATAATACTTCCTTAGCCCTAATATTATACTCAACATCCCTAATCTCAACAGTAGTAGTAGGACCATTCTGAGGAATAACATACCTATTGCTTGTAATGCTCCAGTAGCATTCACTAATGCATCTCAGATGGCACTCCATTCGAGTCTTCCACAAAGAATAATTTGTTCCATCAAATCTCAGACTATTCTTCTTATATGTCGCCATTCCAGATCACCTCAAGTTGTTAAAGTTCTTCCAAGGAAATTGCTCTGATACCAATTGTTGGCAACACAAGGGCAGACAACTGAGAGGGGGGGTGAATCAGTTGTCATGGAATTTCAAACTTATTCAACTTATTATGCTTTATCCTTTGATCTGATCAATAACCATGAAAGCATAAATCAACAACACATCAGAAACACACATAACACCAAATTTTTTTATGTAGAAACCCTGTTAGGGGAAAAACCACTGTGGAGGTCAGTCCACAAGATTATACCCTGTTAAAAGTATAAAGAAATATGAATGGGGAATGCATATGCATTCAGACGCACTACCTAGAGCTCACTCCTCAATTACAAAAAGGAAGACACATTGTCTTACAAAATATTTACATCCACATGATTTGAACTAAGAGAATAACATCTGCTAATGTCTGATTACAATTCTTGTTAAAAGCACATGAACACTTCTTCACACTCTGCTTCTTCCTTCAAAAGATCTAAATTTTTTTTTTACACAAGACTCACACGCATCACATACTCATTCATTCAAATGATAAAACAATCACTCTTATATATCTGCAACAAGAAATTACATCGCTACATGTCAGCCTCAATAAAATAATAAAATGAATACAAATTGTTAGCCCAAAACAATAAACATTATTAATGTGAATCAACCAAGGTCAGCCCCAACATAGTGAAGACCCAAAATAAAATTCTCTTTTTACCTTCAAAAATTAATCCTCAAAGATCCACAACACGCTTTAACACCCTATCGGCCAAGAACATGAAAAACATGAACACATAAGAGAAAATCTTGAATCACAAGCACAAAAATCAATACAGACATGCAACACAGATAGAGCATGATCTAGAAACATCCACAAACACCATGAGTCACCAAAGAGGCATCCACAACAATTGAACTAACTAAAATCACATCATCTTCATTTAGGAACATCAACTGAAGCAATAGAAAAACTGTCAGAATACAAATCTTCATAACTCGATCAAATCTTCACAAATATCTTTGAAACTCAATGTGGATAAACTAGATATGCTCAACAAGAAACCCTTTAATCCACAACCACTGATCATCAACGTACTAAACTCACCGACAAACTGAACTTCACTTCACTACTAACAACCTGCAACTTATTTCATTAAAATTTTCTCAATATACTTGACATATACAACCTCTAAGACATTAATGATAATAGTGTTTACATCAATGACAACCACATATTAGCAACACAACCACAACATCCAGCACTCATCTCATCTTTATACTTATTTCTACATGAACAACAACATGAACAAACATGTTATTAAATGCATCCCTAAAGAACTCAAAAATAATTCTTTCTCTCTTCCTCTCTTGGACTTGTCCCCAACCCTCTAGGAACTTGTCCTTGTCTAGAGTCTCACCCTCCACAATTATCGCCTTTTTCTTCAATATCTATTCTAACCATTCAGGAGTAGCTAGTTGCTCAATCTCTACATTCTTTTGAGAAGTGTCTTGATTTGATTGATCATGGGGAGGACTTTCCTCAACAACTTCTACATTCTCCTCTCCCTTTTCTTGATTTTGTTTCTCTTTATCTTTATCAATCCTATCTTCATATTCATCAAGCTTGTCACCATCTTTATCAAGTTCATCACCATTATACTTGGTTTTTTTCCCAGTGCACCTAAGGAATCTCTAAAGTGTAGCCAACTCCCATGTTAGAGAACCTTAAAATGAATGGCCAACTGACAAGACTCAGTTGAAGACTGAAATCTTCTACACTTTAGGCTCTTTGGTACCTAGGAGTGTGTTTCATCTAACATTTCATTTGACCATCTCAACAAATGACATAGAAAATCATAGATCAGTTCCCATGAGGGGTAAATATCATAATTCACTAAAGGGTTGGCTAATCTTTAAGAAAATAACTATCAATTTACCAAGAACAAAGGAAATATCTCACACACATGTCTCCTAGTAAGTAAATTTCCAAAGATTTGTATTCTAGCCCTAATTCCACGGTCTGATATATTATTATCATTCAAATGATGAATACCATTATAAATAGACTAGTGTCTTCATCCATTGGGAAATGGAATCATGCATCTTACAACCATTTATATAGAAATTCTTTAAATCTGATAATTCTGGACTATTTTCATAAGATATTGCATTATGAAAACTCATTGTGCATAACACATCACTTCTTACCAAATCCTCTATAAATCCTCATAAATTCATGACCTCATTTAAGCATTTAATCGATTCTTTGAACCAAAGCATAAATAAAGACATGCATTCAAATGAAGCATTTGAAGATGGACATAACATGTTGGATATTGTATTCAAAATTTGCAAGATGAATTACAGAGATGAGTATATGAATTATGCATGAAATTTTCTTTGATATCAATAATTTCTATAAAACTATTTAAGATTTACATATGCATAGTTCAAAGACCAAGACAATTCAACCATTCAATTTACTGGTATTCTTCTAATTTCTACCCTTTCGTATATTAGACCTAAAGACTCAAAAGATTAGAACCCCTACAAAACGAGCCTTGAATTCCCTTTTATAGAATAAGGGAGTAGACAAGCTTCTGACTCAAAATTCATACCACATTACAAAATTTCATATCACTTCAAATTTCATTTCAATTTCAAAATTCCCCTCATGTTGATTCTGTCATAACACATTGAAATAAGGAAACCACAACTACAATAGCCACCAAAGAGGGAAAAGTAAAGTACCACCAAAATTTCCCTTGACCACTAGGTAAGTGACAAGTCTAACATTCATATTGTCATGAGAGCGCATAGTCAGCATCCAACACCTCAAAAATACTAGCCACATATGCAAAGAAAAAACAACCACCACAAAAATTATCGAATAGCACAAAAAATTTCATTCCACACACCATCTTTTCAACAACCCAAAGACTTATTACCACCAGCACAGGATCCATGATACACCCACTCACTTCGCGTCGTCATGAGAGATGGAGAAAAAATATTGACTCCTTCCTTGTCCTTATCTTATTTTAGCACAACACCATCTTGCCCACTCAGAATCTTGACAAGTAAAGCCAGGAATGACAATACCTCAGCTCCAAGGGATGGAACTCAACCCAAGATCTTGAGATATTGGTGATAGCCAAAGTCCGTCTTGATTTCAGTTTCATACGAGCTATCTGTGACATCAATAGGAGAGTTCTATCATCTGAAAGAACCATGACCATATTGAATTTTCCTTTGAATTCTGTTAGAAGGCCCAACATATTCTTTTTATTTAGCTCCCATTGCCTCTGAGATTGTGGCTTGGCCCTTCAAACAGTGACTGCATCTATTAACAAGGGGTGTAGACTCCTCACCATGGATTTCTTT
The DNA here is from genome assembly GCA_007258455.2 of Sequoia sempervirens. Taxonomy (NCBI): domain Eukaryota; kingdom Viridiplantae; phylum Streptophyta; class Pinopsida; order Cupressales; family Cupressaceae; genus Sequoia; species Sequoia sempervirens. The sequence goes on from VDFB02047230.1 coordinate 467,795,053, forward strand.
ATGAGTTCCCTATGTATGCTCCGGGTCTTCAGCATGAGACCTCTACAAATTAATCTAAGGAGACCTCCACATTGGAACAAACGAAGCACTAGACTTATGCATCCTACAACTTCAAGAATTTGCACTTGTAATCTTGGCTTTCCTACACATGCTCAGAAGTCTTGACTGCTAATTTTGATGGAAAAAATAGTATCTCTCAACCTGTATTTATCAGAAAATATGATGATAGCAATCATCAAAGCTCAATGAAAGAAAATGCGCAAACTAGGCAATTTGTTGGCATGTGCATTATCGTCATTGAATTCCTAAGTGCATGGAAATCTGCATATCATACTTCTTGATTACTAGCCATTAAGTCCCCACACGCATGGAGATCAATTTGATCACACTTACAAAGAGCAGAACACTAATGCTTGTTGGTTGCAAAATTAAATAGCTATCACGTGCCTATTTATCAACTTTGAATATAAGTCATTGATCCCTTGATGAGATGGTAGATCAAACAACTTATACTAGGCTGACTGGATCTAACTTCCAATAGTTCTTTGTTCATTTGTCTTGTTCAATGGTATTGATCCACCTCAGATGCGACTCATCTATCAACAAGCTTCATTTGTCTCATGAACTTGGTGGATTAATCCACGTGTTAGGATCTTGTTGCTCTTGCATCCTTTAATGAGCATTCACGTTTTCCTTGTGAGCTGGGGGGAATGACAGAGATTGATTCCCAACATTTAATCTTTTCCATTGGTTTTGAGCCACAGACAGTGAACCAGATAATGGAGAATGGGCCCCACACTCGTATGAGGACACACATCTTCATCTCGTCATCCTTGCACTGCATGATCAACTGGCATTTATCATATGTGAGTTGGCGGGGTACAACCAAGATCATTTCCCACGGTCTCGAATTGCTAAACCTACTTACACAAAAAAGTTAGCATTAAATAAGGGGCCATTGTTAGGCTGACAATAATTTGACCCTCATGGATAGATGACTTAAGCCATTTGGGAAAATTTAAAACCTGACTTTAGAAAGCAATTAAAGTCAACAACCAATTGGGTGACCAACACTCTAAAGCAAAGGGGTCGGTGGCTAAACACACATGATGGCTCAAGTAATGACTTAATGAACTGGAAACCGGTAGGGCAAGTCAATATGACATTAGAAAAATAGAGGGATTTCAAATGAAAAACCCTATCTAGACCATGGGAATAAGGGTTTGATGTGCAAACTAAAACCATCAGACCCTCAAAAATTACAATTTTTTGTGTAGCTCCATCAATGGCTCATGCTCGAGGACGTATACCCCCAGTGGACATAGTGAGAATCTAGATCTCGGGTTGAAGCAAACCAGGGTAGAAGACCAAAACCCAGTATCTTATCTAGACAAGGCAAGCAGACACAATAGAAACCAGACACACCAGACCAACCTATGTACACTATTCACAAAATATACATGCAATTTATTTCCATGAGAAGCCTTTCCACACAATTGGCTTCACTCTTCAAAGCGCGAAGGCCTATGGCCCCCAAAATCTAGGGACATTCTTTCCCTCTTTCAAACACTTTGGCTTGCTTTTTTGGAAATGGGTCCATATAAAATTGTGCATTTTTGGGTCATCGACATCATGACAACTAATATTATCCATTCAATTTGATGTAATGTTACCCCATTCATCATCTCTCTCCACTGTAGGTTCATCAAACTAAAAAGAGAAGGAAAAACCCTCATATTCCACACTATCATGAAGTGTAGGATCACATCCCATTTGTTCATCAAATTTAAAAACCTCATAGGAACTTTGGCTCATACTTGGATATTCTTTTACAAGATTAGGTAAGAGAAACATAGGATCAGGCATACCTTCAATCTGCTTGTCACAAGTGTTGTCTTCATGGGATGAAATAAGTTCCATAATAAAATTCATAAGGTAAGGTGCATCTACAAAAAATTACAATGCAACTTCATATTGACTATCATTCCCCTAGTTATCCATACCTTTGAATTTTTCCTCACATGGATCAAATAATCCTACAATATTAACATATTCTACAAAATCATCAAATAATTCCTTCTCCCCAATATAAAATGGTGCTGCCTAAGTATCAATGTATTCATCTTGATTTTCCCTTCGGTCACCCACTTGAGTGGGCTTCCTCTTATGTTAAGGCAAATATCATCATGTGGAACATGAGTAGCTAGCATTTCAACCATCTTTTCAAGCACATAGCCAGTTATCATAGGAAAATTAGCATAATCATCTACATCCCTTTTGATAGCAATACCACATTCAAAGCTACCATCATAGTCCTGAACTCCTTCATCATGTGAGCTATTATCACATTTAGATTTCAGCAAGTTTGACTCGTTCTCTTGATGCTTATTAGGTATGATTTGCTCAATCACATGTTGGAAAACTAATTCACTAGTGTTTGTGTCACCACATCCTCCATTCAATTGGGAAACTATTAAGTCAGGGGTGACATCTTCAAAGACAAAGTTTCCAACCTCAGTATCACCTTGATTCTTGTTTGTACCATCCATAACACATTCGCTAGTAGTACTAGCTAAGTACTCATCAGGATTTTCTTCAAAAGGAGGATTGCTTCTACACCAATAGGAATCATCATTTATGTCTTCACTATCCAATGTAGGCTCATCAAATAAAGGATTTTTCCATACCTTCATGGTAGTCATACATTCCTCATCTCCCTCAGTGTTAGGATCCCAATAATTTTGATCGTCAATGCATTCCTATCACTGATTGGTGCATCATTATTCCTGGCTACATCAATTTGTGAAGCTTCACTATATACCTCTTGTTTTTTTTCACAGCCTATGACATCCCAAGGAAGATAATTAGGTATTATTTCCTTGTCCTCACACTCTATATCTTCGTCCTCATCACTACTATTTGAATTTGCTTCTATGTTGCTTGTAAAATGATAACATTTAGCAGTCAGTTGTTCAGACTCTAATACTTCTCCTTGATCTATCAATCTTAGCCCTTGATCCTCCTCACTATGGAAATTATTTCCCCCATTCTGGGAATCAACTAGTGACATATAACTATGCTCAATGTCTTCCATAGTGTTTATCCAATCCACTACTTGATCAAGGCTATGAGGCTTCAGGTTCTCAGACCATTTTCTTAATCTAGATTTGTAAGCTTCACAAAACAAATCAATACACATTAAATCATTAGGTCTAACACTCTTGGGTATCTCCATGAGAACATCTAAGAATCTAGAAAACAAGTCATATGGTGACTCATTTACATGTCTTTTCATCTCATACAACTTTCTAACAGAGAAAATCAAGTTATCCCTTCTTGATCCTAGTTGGTATGTGGTTGATGCTTGATCATGTTCTACATATCATGGAATTAATGCATATGTAGCATCCATGGGCTCCTTTTCTTGACAAATACTTTTACTTCCTAGTTGGTTTGGCTCAATAATATGCATTCTACTAGAGTTATCCATGCTAGCAATCACAGGTCCTCTCATGATTGAGTATTTGAAATTTTTCTCAATGTTCATAGCCTCTTGGTAGGCTTGTTGTAAGGTGGAAAGCTCTTTATCCCTTAACAATAAGCTCATCTTACTATCAAATGCACCAAGATACACAACCAAATATTTTGCATCATTTGGAATCATGTGTTCAAGGATTTCCCTTATGAGCTTTCCAAATCTAAGGTTGAAAGTACGGATTAATTCTTCCTTATCCCTAGAAATCTCCATGAAATTCTTCCTTGCAACACTTGGATTTATCCTTTCACCAAACTATTCCATGAAGACTACCTTGAGTTCACTCCAACAATGTATAGAGCAAATTAGAAAAAAAGAGAACCAATCTCTTGCATCTCCTTTCAAGGATTGAACAAAAAGCTTCATAACCACATATTTAGAATCTATCTCATAATCACCCATCACATCAACAAATCCTTGCACATGCTTACTTGTTGATTTGAACTTTTCACCACTGAATCTTGGTATTTTTTCCATGACCTTGGGTGGTACCATATTTGGATAACCACAAATATTGTTGAAGCCGATAGCCCTATACCTATTAGTACTAAAATTTCCTTGGTGATACAATGACTATTCACCTTGTATACCTTTGTCCATATTTACACCATGGGGCATAAATGAAAAACTCACCCTTAATTCTTGAAAAGGAATTTAGAATATACTATGCAATTATATAATATTACCTCAATTCCTTTTACAAATATGATCCTAGGCCTTTAGCATGTATATTCCCCACAAATGTTGCCTAAGATCTAACGATTTGACATGCACCTTTTATCATAATAAGACAATTTCAACTTGTACACAAAGGCATGCTAAATTACTACTAGTATTCCCTCATATAGTTCTAATTCACCTATTACGGAATCATTTACATCTCGAGCATGGGAAATTTATCCTGATTTACCCATAATATGCTCTAATTTCTTCAAATTCTATGAAAGTACTTGGTAATTTGTAGCGGGTGACTATCCTTTGTCTTTAAAACTGTAGATTTGATCAATTGATGTATGCTTTAACAGGTTCTTTGAGTCAGAGTCGCCACCTCCTTTCAGAGGACTGAACTTCAAATGAGATGAAGTTTCTTTACAAATAGAAGAAGTTCTGGGCTATCTTCCGCAACAGATTCATGTTTGGATCCTTCAATATTTGTTGTACTCAAATTATCTACCAGGTTCAAGAACTTGTCAATATCTAAACAAGACATTCAGATTCACTTCATGCTTTGACTCTGCATATTATTTGTGTTTGGAGAATGAGAATATCCCCAACAGAGTCACCATTTTGTTGGTGTTTTTCCCAGTGCACCTAAGGAATCTCTAAAGAGTAGCCAACTCCCATGTTCAAGACCCTTAAAATGAATGGCCAACTGACAAGATGCAATCGAAGACTGAAATCTTCTACACTTTAGGCTCTGTGGGACTTAGGAGAGTGTTCCGTCTAACATTTCATTTGACTATCTCAATGAATGACATAGAAAATCACAGATAGGTTCCTATGAGGGGTAAATAGCATAACTCACTCAAAGGATGGCTAATCTTCAATCAAATAACTATCAATTTACAAGGAACAAAGGAAATATCTCACGCACATGTCTCATAGTAAGTAAATTTTAAGAGATTTGTATTCTAGCCCTGAGTCCACGATTTGATATATTATTATCATTCAAATGATGAATACCATTATAAATAGACTAGTGTCTTCATCCATTGGGAAATGGAATCATGCATCTTACAACCATTTATATAGAAATTCTTTAAATCTGATAATTCTGGACTATTTTCATAAGATATTGCATTATGAAAACTCATTGTGCATAACACATCACTTCTTACCAAATCCTCTATAAATCCTCATAAATTCATGACCTCATTTAAGCATTTAATCGATTCTTTGAACCAAAGCATAAATAAAGACATGCATTCAAATGAAGCATTTGAAGATGGACATAACATGTTGGATATTGTATTCAAAATTTGCAAGATGAATTACAGAGATGAGTATATGAATTATGCATGAAATTTTCTTTGATATCAATAATTTCTATAAAACTATTTAAGATTTACATATGCATAGTTCAAAGACCAAGACAATTCAACCATTCAATTTACTGGTATTCTTCTAATTTCTACCCTTTCGTATATTAGACCTAAAGACTCAAAAGATTAGAACCCCTACAAAACGAGCCTTGAATTCCCTTTTATAGAATAAGGGAGATAAACTTCCAGCTCAAAATGCATACCACATTACAAAATTTCATCTGCATTTCAAAATTCCCCTCATGCTAATTTTGTCATAACATGTTGAAATGGGGAAACCACAACTACAATAGCTACCAAAGAGGGAAAAGTAAAGTGTCACCAAAATTTCCCTCATCCACTAGGTAAGCGACAAGTCCAATGTTTATATTGCCATGAGAGCACATAGTCAGCATCCAACACTTCAAAAATACCAATTACATATGTAGAGAAAAAGCAACCACCACAAAAATTATCAAACAACACAAAAATTTTCATTCCATAAACCACATTTTTAGCAATCTGAAGACTTATTACCACCAGCACGTAATCCACAATACACATGCCCACTTCACATTGTCACGAGAGATGGAGAAGAAACCTCAACTCTTTCCTCGTCCTTGTCTTGTTTCAACACAACACCATCTCGCCCACTCAAAATATTGACAGCTAAAGGTGGGATGGAACTTGATCCAAGGTCTCGAGATACTGCTAATTGAAATTTTTTGTCTCGGTTTCAGTTTTAGACGAGTTGTCCATGACATCAATAGGAAATTTCTATCATCTGAAAGAACCACGACCATATCTTATTTTCCTCTAAATTTTACTAGAAGGACCAATAGATTTTGTTTCTTTAGTTCCCACTTCCTCTGAGCTTGCGGCTTGGCCATTTAGACAGTGACAACATCTGGTAACAATGGGTACAAACTCCTCAACATGGATTTCTTTATGAGTGCCTTGTGTATGCTTCGGGCCTTCGGCACAAGACCTCTGCAAATTAAGTCGAGGATACCTCCACATTGGAACAAATGAAGCACCTAACTTATGCATCTTGCAACTTGAATAATTTGCACTTGTAATCTTGGATTTCCTACAAACACTCAAAAGTCTTGACTACTAATTGCAATGGTGAAAATAGTAGCTCTCAACCTGTATTTATCAGAAAATGTGATGATAGCAATCATCAATGCTCAATGAAAACACACATGAAAACTGGGCGCTTCATTGGCATGTGTATTATCACCATTTAATTCCCCAAGTGCATGGAAATCTGCATATCATACTTCATGATTACCGGTCATTAAGTCTCGACACACACAAAGATCAATTTGATCACACTTGCAAAGAGTAGACCATTAATGCTCACTGGTTCCAGAATTAAACGGCTATCACATGCCTGTTTATCAACTTTGAATGTCAACCATTGATCCTTTGATGAGATGGTAGATCAACCGACTTATACTAGGTTGACGATGTTTGACTTCCAATAGTGCTTTGTTCATTTGTCTCGGTCAATGGCATTGATCCACCTTAGATCGCAACTCATCCGTCAACAAGCTTCATCTATCTCATGAACTTGGTGGATTAATCCACATGTTGGGATCTCGCTACTCTCATAGCCTTTAATGAGCATTCACCTTTTCCTTGTGAGCTAGCGGGGAATGACAGAGATTGATTCCCAACATTTAATCTTTATTTTCAGTTCCAAACCATGGGTAGTGTGCCAAAAAGTGGACAATGGGCCCCACATCTATATGAGGACACACGTCTTCATCTTGCCATCCTCACACTGCATAACCAACCGGCATTTATCATCTACAAGGTGGTGGGGTACGGCCAGGATCATTTCCCACAATCTCAAATCACTAAAATTGCATAGACGACAAAGTTAGCATTAAATAAGGGGCCATTGTTAGGCTGACAATGATTTGACCCTCACAGATGCATGACTTAAGCCATTTGGGAAAATTTAAAACCCCACTTTAGAAAACAATTAAATTTGACAACCAACTAGGTGATCAATGCTCTAAAGCAAAGGGGCCGGTGGTCGAATGCACATGATGGCTCAAGTAATGACTTAAGGAACTGGAAACTAGTAGGGCAAGTCAACATGACTTTAGAAAAATAGAGGGATTTCAAATGAAAAACCCTATCCAGACCATGGGAATAAGGGTTTGATGTGCAGACTAAAACCATGGGATCCTTAGAAATTACAATTTTTTCAGGAGCTCAATCAAGATATATCATCATCTTCAATGTCAATATGTGGCTAATCAATGTGTTCCTTTTGTGGAGGCTGAGATGGAATTTCTACTGTAACCTCAAAGGTTGCTTCCTTATTTTGTACTTCCTACTCTTCCAATTTCTTTTAAAAATCACCCAATTGTCCACCTTTTGGTGTAGGAACCTCTTCATCTAATATCTCTTCTCCTATATTATTGGGAAGATTTCCTTCTCCTTCTTGTGGTTGATTAGGGGCACTAGAAACATTGCCTTCCAGTACATTGTGAATTGGAGATGGAATGGGATAATTATCCCCTATAGATTCCTTCTCCATATTTCCTAGAAGATCATCAATAGGTGCCTCTTTAGTGTTCACCTCCTTCTCTTTATCCACATTATTTGCTAGAGTTGTCTTTCTTTAGGAGAATTTCTCCTTACATAGACTTGTTGTTTCTCTCTAGAGCTTTCAACATCAACCACCTTAGGGTAATTAGCCTCTTCTTCAGTCACTTTGGCCCTTTTGGCCTCTGCTAATTTATGTCCCTCAGTCATTATTTTTCTCTCCTTAGAGGGTGGGGCTCTCTCAGCCACTTCTTCTATAATCTCCTTTGAGGGATTTCTTGTCTTGACCACTGGCTACTTCTTTTCTTTACTTTTGACCTGGCTTCTTGTTCTTCTTCTAATGATAAATTGAGACTTTTCCCCTTCCTCTTTTGAGGGAAGCTCTGTTATATCATTCTTGGTTATTTTTATTTCCTCCTTTAAGTGGGATTCAAGATCACACATCAGGTCATATGTGAACTTTGTTCCATCTACTTCTAGCTCCAAAATCTTGTGTTTCACCCACAACTTAGAGTATCTCGAAATAGGGGCATTAATTACATTAAGGTCTACTACCTCTTCCTTAGACCAATTGACTAAATGTAGTGGCCTATCCTTGTATTTCCCATAATCATGATGTTGCAAGAATTCCCCATCATCATCCACTTGGTCCAGAACTTGAGAAATTCTGTGCATTCTAATCATTTTTAAGGATAACCTTGAGCACCTTCTTCTGATTACTTCAAATTCATCCATCCAATTTGTCCAATAGTCTTCTATGTGGATCTTATACATATATTCTCTATTTTCTTGCCTCTGAGGAAAACCATAAGTGTAAAACTTGTCCTTGTTTGTTTGTGAGTACAAATTGTAATGTACCATTTCCTTCTTAGCATATTAAGCACTCTGAATTGAGGGACAAGCCTTCAAGACTTCAATTCTAAATGGGAATTTAGATCCAAGTGCTATTTTATGCATATCCTTTATTACTACATCGAAGGCCACCATTTTCCTTACCACTTCCAACAAAATGATTTTGCTTGTTGGATATCTTAGTAGCCTCAACAGTATTGCTAGTGATACTTTTATCCTGATATAAGAAAACTTCTAAAATTGGATGAACCATTGGCCATATTTCCTATTAACTCCATGGCTTCAACTGAGATTCTTACATGTAATGCATATTGCAATAGCCTTGTAATATACATAAATAAAGCATCATTAACCCTCCTATAATTGGTTGTGTTGAATTGAAGCTGAGGGAAAACATCACAATTTTTTTCCTGACCGAGGGCTCCTCTGGAACTCAAGCCCTTGTACTTATTCTTCCTAGCAAGCATATACACCAAATAAGATGTCATGATGACCTTGTTGGTATCTTGCACACTCCTTAATTGGCCATATAGATTATCACTTATTATTCCTGCCCAATGGTAATGTGTCCCTTTCAAAATCTAAGAAATGATGTACAACATCCAATTCCTAAATATAAAGGAATCCTCTAGCCCCATTACTCTACCCAGAAGATTTATCATATCATTATATTCTATTTTGAAATTAGCTTTGTATAGTTGTTTGGGAAATTTTGAGTAGTGTGATTTGGGTTTGGTAATCCAATTGTTGTTCATCATTAACAAGGCCTTGTTAGGTTCCTTTGCATAGAATTCCTCATCCTCCTTGATATTAATCTTCACAATATTATGATGTGACCCAATGTTGAAGGTATCTGCTATGGACTCTTCTATCAGATTAGCCATGATCCTATCTTGATGTCCAACAATAACTCTTTTTTCCAAATCATAATGGTTTGCACACTCCAAAACTAGCTTTGGATACAACAAGGTGGGAGGAAATCTCGCTGCTTGGGCCAATCCTATATTAGTCATGATCTAGGCTAGCTCAGGTGGTTCATCCCCAAACATCCTCTATTTGAAGTCATCATAGTATATATGCCCCATGTTTGTGTCACCAATCTTACTCCATGTAGAAATGATTTTAGTCTTTGACCAAACTCCCTTGAAGTCATATTTCATCTTTTTCACTCTAGTTTTGGGTTCCTTAGGACCATCATCTAATGATTTTTCTTTGGACCCCTTTGCTAGACTAACTTCACCTTACATCTATTAGAAACAAATAACAATCACTAAGGCATTGAGCACAATTATATTTCATCAAATCATGTTACCAAAACTATCATGAGAATGGATGAACATCATGTAATTAGTATTCAGAGCATTATAGAATGCCATCATAAAATTAAGCATTACAATATTTTAGGATTTTCACATGTTCGAGGATTTTGGCCATAAAGGGATTTCGGGGAATTTTCCCCTAGGAGGATTCTCCGAAGGTTTAGAAACTCGAGGAATCCACAAGGAAACAGATTCTTTGAAAAGGGACTAATTTAGCACAACTTTGAGTAAAAATTCAATCATAATCACAATGCAAGCATTTCCATTACGATGCAAATATTAAGTTGAATAATTCATCCCTATCTAACAAAGTTTAGAATTTCAAGGGCTCGAAGGATTTCAAATAATTCGGAGGGGGAAAAATTCTCTAAATGCCTAGACATTCAGGGAATGCAAAGCTAGAAGGATTTCCAAAAGTTATCAGTTTAACCCCAAGCCTAAGTCACTATTTCATTGCCAACTTTGTGTAATTTCCTTACTTGAAGGGTCAAGTTAGATTTGTGCATGTGTGCTCCTTAATCAAGAGTTTAGGTTTTTAAGACTTCAAAGGATTTCGAAGAATTTTTGGAGAGATAGATTTTTCAAATGTCAAGACACTCAGGGAGTCCATAACCTAATGAAATTTCTGAAGGATGCCAACTAGCTAAGATCTGGCTTAAGACATTCAATTTGCACCTTGAAACCTCTCCTAAGCTACACTTAAAGTCTTTTTGATGCACCGACACAAACCAAGCACCTCTCAAAATTTTGGAGGACAAAAAGACTCGAGGAATCCACAGAGGTATGGATTTTCTAAAGGGACATATTTTTTGAAGCTCACAATTAACACCTCATTTTCAGTTTTTGAAAACCCAAGTCTAAAAGTACCTTCACAAGTTGGGATTCAAGCACAAACACATAATTCCAAGTGATTTCTTCTACTAAACTCGTCATGCAAACTCAACTATTAAATCCCCAAGAAATCATACTAGGGAAAACAAATATAGCTAGGTTTTAGCATTGTGCACACTAGATTAATCACTTGTAACATAATTTCCACCAAAGACATCAAAGTAACCCTAGGCAAGAGTCTGGGAACAAGCTTGCAAAAGTATTCCACCTCACCCCATCACAATGTGCCACCTCAATCATCAAACCAGTAAAACCAAAATTAAGACACACAAAAATGGTTAAGGTTCGTAACGGCTTCATCAAATTGACCTCAAAACCATCTCAACTGTAGACTCAAGCAACTTGAAGATTCCTAGTTCAAACCCTAGCTTGATAAAACTATCATGCTCTAGTGACCTCGGAAACCCTAAACTCTCAGTGCCCTATCTCAAGAAAATCCAAATGAATGCACAAAATGTTAAAAGGAAACCACAAGCCAATCCATCACAGCCACCAAGATTCAAGAAAAATAAAAGCATGCAAACAAACTAAAGCAGAAGTGGTATCTTCAAGATCAAACTAATGACAAAAGATAGAATATGAACGCATCCATCACTTGAAAAATTAAAATCCTATGAAATCAAATAGGAATAAAAAATAATTGCAATGCTCATACCTTTAAACGAGGACAAATCACAGCCAACAAGCAAAAAGAACCTAAAATCTCAATCATATCCCCAAACGCCACTGCTCAAATTGCCAATACGAACATCAAAGGGAGAATGGAGGTTGCCTAACTCAAAGTAAAATGCACAAATGAGGAATGAAAGTGAAAAAAAGACTTAAAAGACCCCCAAAATGATTATAAATAAACCCCAAGTACAGTGATTGACTCATCATAAATGAAGTGATATGATCTCTTCAAACCTCGAAAATGTGAAGGGAAAAAAGATTTCAAAAAATCTAGCAAGGATCAGATTCTTTGAAAGAGCTGAACTTCAAAAAATTTGGAGCACCTTGGATTCCCCACAAAGATGCATACCTCAAAAAATCCATCTGCAGGTGGAATCTTTGAAGGTCAATCCCTTTAGAAATTCCACCATGAGGAGAAATCTCTGAGACCCTTCCTGACTTAATCAATTTCATCCCAAAGTGGAATTTTGATAAAGGATCTAGGTCCTAGGAATAATTTGAGACCAGAACATTGCAACTGAAGGCACCTCAAGTGTGGATAAAGCCTTAGTTCAATCAGGTGAAGCAAATTCCAAAATTTAGAGGAACTTTTCCCTTAAGGGGAAAAGGTCAAACCTAAAGCAAAACCAGGGAATGGAAACAAGCAAAAGAGGGCCCCTACCTCAGGTGGGGCGTGTGTGTAGAAAGTGCACAAAAGTACCTTCCTTAGGTTGAAAGTAGAGTGACAATGGAGGATAAAATCACTTAGGAAACAAGTCATTACGCTTGGCTTGATGGATAGTTGCATCTCCCCATCCTAGAATACATCATGATTCACCATAGACAACCATGATCAACCCTTGACAATGCTAGATCTTGAATGAAAGTGAGCTTGAAGACCTACAAAAACACTTTAATGTTGCTCCAAAATTTCAACTTTACTTGCTTTTGAAACTTGCATGCTCTTGTGAATGAATGCTTGAGGACTCTTGATGCTTTTATCTTGAAATTGCTCTTGAATATGCTTGCTTAGATGATAAAAATGATTTAGAAACTTCCTTATATAGGCATTAACACTTGATTTATCATTATTTAGATCTCTAAGGTTGACAAAAACTAAAAAATTGAATTAAAAAGGTAAATTTCCCACTCAAATTTGCAAAGAGTACCAAATGGGACTCATTTGCCCAAGGTGGCAAATGGGTCCCACCTAGGGGGCTCATTTATCCAAGGTGGTGAATGAGTCCCACCTTAGATTTTTGAGGTGGATTTTTAGGATTTTTAATGTTTTAGATGATTTTGTCAGGTTTTAAGTTGAAATAAGCCTCGAGATTCAAAATAATGGGTCTTAGGGGCCTATTAATGATGGATTAAAAGGGTAATTAATGCAAGGGTGCCAAAATAGGTCCAAATTAAGTGTGAAATTGCCTCTATTTCAAGAGCATACAATTTTCTACACTACATTTAGCCCCCACTTTAGATCCCATTTGACTTTACGTGCATATACAAGCTAAAGGACTCCAAAAATACTCTCTATTTCATAAAAGGACACACATATAATTTTAATTATAGTATGAGAGAATGAAGCCCCCACTACAGCTATCTACAAAACCATAATGTTAGGAATCACATCCTGTGACATGAATTTGTCAGCTGCTCAAAAATCCTCTTATCTAACTTCTTCTAGAAATCAAATTCAAGGGTAGATGTATGCCCCCCCTTGATTTCGCTTGCTTTACAGAGGTGGAATCAAGGTAATAGTCTAACCACATCAAGTAAGGTATGTCATATCATAGGGTATTTCCAAGTACCATACCACATGACGATAGACATTTGATGAGAACACGAGTGGAATCACAATTCTAATGCAACAAAGGGCATCGAAAAGTGAGCTCTCTAGCTCCTGTTATGTTGATTTGAATAAAGGCACTTTTTAACCCTAATATAGTAAAAACCCTAAATTTAGCTTATATAAGAGTAAAAAGTGAAGTAAATTCTAACTATTTTTTCATTTACCTTCTTGTAACTTGAGTGTGGTGAAGATTGATTGAAGATGTCGAGCCAACGAGACTACGTGCCTGCTAGACTAGACGTCCTATGAGATCAAGTGGCCCACGATGAGCATTAGCATCAGGTGAGTTGATTTTTCTGCCTTAGCTTTGTCCTTATGCATTTATTTTATGATTTATATGCATTTTTGGATTAATTTATGGCCTTGGAAGAAAAGTTTTCAAAGTGTCCCTTTTTTTGCAAAGTGTCCTCTTTTTTCACAAAGTGTCCCTTTTGTTCACGAAGTGTCCCACTTTTTTGCAAAGTGTCTCATTTCTTTGCGGAGTGTCTCAAAAGGGGTCTAAAGTGTCTAGGACATCTAGAAAAGTACACTAGAACAACATTAGTAAAAAAAATTAATTGTTGATGTAAAGATTGAAGATTTTAGAATGTTTATAGGACATAATTTTATTTTATTTTTAGATTCCCACCCACTCGTGGTAGCATCTAGGTGGTAGACAGATCAATGATTTTTGATACCTAGCCCCCACTCTTTCAGAAGAGGATATAGAGATCTTGTAGACCATGGAATTATACTAGGCATACCTCATGCCCCCATGAGTTACCACGATCCTATGTTGATGGCATCAACATAACAATGGAACACAGACAAATGCAGGTTTCATCTTCCTACTGGTGAGATGACCATTACACTAGAGGATGTACATCGCATACTCTGAGTTCCAATCCAGGGAAAGAGGGTACATTTTCTAGCAAAGTGGTCATTTCGGGTGATGAAATATGATATGCAGTACTACCTTGGAGGTCTAGTGCATGATGGTATGGTGAGGCCACAAATCGATCTAGTGATGCTACTATACTCATAGGCTCCACTAGTTGTGTGGATTATGATGTTTAAAGTTGCACTAGTACTCATCCATGATGGCCAGGGAGTACACTTAGAGGGAGGACTAGTACACATGATTTGAGGGATGGTCAAGCACAGGACCGTGTATGCCTTGGGGAGTAGCATCCTAGTGCATCTATATTATGATCTTGGATAGTTTTTTATTTGAGGAGATCGATAGTATGGTACATTGTATGTTGTTGCAGGTGTGGTTCCTAAATCATATCGCATATACCAGACCAACAAGGTTTCCATGCGTGACAACCCTAGGGTATCCTCAAGCCTTTAGCTATCCATTTTTGTGACTATGGCAGTATGGTGACTTACATTTTTGGAGATTCTAATTTGACCAACTAGATGAGGATGAGATCCTATGGATACCTTACTAGCTTGTTCTAAAATGGCCAAATGAAACTCATTAGATGAGGAGGTTGCAAATGGACGGGTTCTTAATAGGTAGAAACAATTACATAGTACAACCTTTCTACTATGATCGCGTCATGCGACAGTCTGGATAAGTTCAGATAGCACCCAGGGCATGACCCTTTTTCAAGAGATCAATATGGAGTGCCTGGAGACCCAGTGATTCTAGATGGTTCACTACCAAGGATGTTGTCTATAGTGAATCTGAGTACCTAGATCATGATATGCCACCAGTATTCGATGCTAATGACATCAGTACCACAGATGCCTATGAGGAGTGGTGGGTATTATTATGACCAACTCCCATATTCCTAATGGATGAGCCAATAGGTGATGCAGGGCCACTCCCAAATCAAGGAGAGGAGGACAAGGCTAAGGAGACATGCTACAAGGCTGTAAACATATTCACAAATGTGATAGATGAGGAGTATGACAAAGTTGAAAATCCTGACTATGATGGCCATGAGGAGGAGGATGAGGAGGAGAAGCAATCGATGAGTGAGGGTGATGAGGTAGAAGATGAGGATCTAGTGGGCCACAAGTGGGGATAGTCATCTCCCATTCATGTTACTAGATCATGATCAACAACTACAATAGGCACCAACACCCATAGCTATAGAAAGGCTAGCACATCTTCCATGATCCTTGCACACAATGAGGTTGTCTTCACACAGCCTGCTAGAGAGCTAGGTGATGATATTTTATTTACTATCGTGCATTATGCTTATGATTTATGTTTTAATTTTATGTCTATATATATCAAAGTTTGGTGTACATGTAATCAATATATAAAATTATAGTGAGGTTTGTGATTGCTAGATCCCTTAGGATCTGGTGGTCACATCATGTCAAGTTCACCAAAATGAAAGGTGAAAAATTGTATGCTTTTCTAGGGTTTAGGACCTAGAATGACAATCTTCACTCTCTCTCATTCAAGAACAAAACCTTGAGATCTCAATGCAAAGGAGAAAGAGATCTTGCAAGAGGCCTATCCTAAGGGATAAATATAAACTAATGATGGGTTCACCATCAAGTAAGAACTTGGAAAGACTAATGCAATGCAAGTTGAAATGTAAGATGCAAAACCCTAGTTCAATGCAACCCTTAACTAAATGGCCTAGAAATGTAAATGAAACAAAATAGAAAGCTATAGAAAGGAATGTGTGCACTTGGAAATCTGAAGAAGACTTGGATGGACTTAGAAATGCTAAAAAAATTGAACTTTCAACCTACTAGGACTCATTCGCCAATCCGGGAAAATTAGTTCTAGATCTGGATTTTTGCACAAGAACCAGTTTCGAGGAAAATGGAATCTAAATCTGCAAACAGTTTTAGAAAAAACCTATAGTGGGACTCATTCACCACTTTTGGAAAATTTGTCTTTCTCTTCTTTTTCAAGAATTCAAGATTCAAATCTATGCTCCAATCCCTATCCTTCCCTTCCAAACTAATTTCCAAATTTGAATATGAGAAAATACCTGCAAAATAGAATATAGACTTGATTTTCTTATGGGGTTTTTGCCTCGTTCAAACCCCTAGTTTGGTAATTAAGCCTTAATAGAATCAATGAAACTTGAATGTAAATGTGAACATAAACCCTAGCCTTAAGTGTGTCTAAGACTAGGAAATCTGAAACATAATGCAACAACATTCTAATGTGTAAGAATAATATGCATGAATGAAATATGACAATGAAAGACTCACTTTGAGAGACCTCTAATCACCCAGATGATCCTTAATAATGCTTTTACCTTCCTTAGGTTGAAAGTAGAGTGATAATGGAGGATGGAATCACTTAGGAAACAAGTCATTATTCTTGGCTTGATGGCTAGTTGCATCTCCCCAACCTAGAATCCATAATGATTCAC
Source organism: Sequoia sempervirens (assembly GCA_007258455.2). NCBI lineage: Eukaryota > Viridiplantae > Streptophyta > Pinopsida > Cupressales > Cupressaceae > Sequoia > Sequoia sempervirens. The sequence goes on from VDFB02047230.1 coordinate 467,812,074, forward strand.
CATAAAAAATCATGATCAACCCTTGACAATGTTATATCTTGAATGAAAGTGAGCTTTAAGACCTACAAAAACACTTAATGATGCTCCAAAACTTCAACTTTGCTTGCTTTTGAAACTTGAATGCTCTTTTGAATGAATGCTTGAAGACTCTTGATGCTTCTTGTAGTGTAGGAAAATGCATACCCTTGCATTTTCACACTTGTTTGAGCCCGGCCTTGCTTTATTTATTCTTTATTTATGTCTTAATTGGTCCTATTTTGCATCAACAAGCCTAATAAATTATATCTTTTTATGGCTAATCCTAACAAACATCAAAGGATAAATGATAATTTAATGATCTTGGTTGTGTGTCCTTGATTTTTGGACTGAGACTAAGATGCCACCTAGGGAATATTTTTCCTCCAAAGGTCTTGGGACCCTCTTTTTAAATGTGCCTTAAAGAGGCCCATTTTTGGAGTTTATGCCCTAAGTTTCAAGCCTAGGGACTAAGATGCCACCTACGGTGTCTTAGTCCCCCTCGAAGTTATTTTTGGCATTTAATAACAAATCTTGGTAGGATTTAGTCTGTACTTTAATTTTAAAATGAATTAATATGCCGGCCTGTCATGGTGCAATTTTGAGATATTAAGCATGGATAAGTATAAATACAAGGTTCTTTTACTCATTCTATCATCCAAGAAGCTAAGAATTTTGTGAAAGTATTCCTAATAGCATAATTGAGTTCACAAGAGAATTCAAGAGAAATTCATCAAGCATTTGGAGCCATCATCTAGATTAAAGCATCATGTCAAAGATATTCTTGCATCATGTGTGTTTTTGAGCTAACATTTGTGATGTAGGATTTTAGTTCAAGCAAGCAACCCAGGTCAAGATCTATCAAGCATTCCTTTGATTCAAGATCTACATTCAAGCTAGCCACTTCACACAAGTTTGCAGATTTCACAACATGGGTTTTGCGAGTTGCAACATAACACTTTGTTCATTCATCATTTCCTTCCATTATATCATTTCATTCCAAGTTTTAATTACCAACAAGAGGTTTGACCAAGGAAAACACCCATTTACTAACAATCAACAAGTTTTTCTTCTTTTATGTGTTTATGTTTGCAGGTTTAGGTTGAAGATCATTTGAAGAGAAAAGTTGTAAAGTTGCAAAGTTGCATTGTAAAGTTTTCATCTTCAGAGAAAGTTATCTACAGGCCAGATCTAGAGGTTTCAAGACCTGAGATCTGAGAAGAAGGAAGTGCGAACATTGAACCTCAGGATCACGTTTTGAAGTTGCAAAAATTCAAATCAAGACTAAGTTGGCAGCAAGGGCATCTTAGTCCTCCAGGCAGTATTTTGTATAGATTCTTTTGGATTATGTTTTGACATTTAAATATTCTACATTTTCCTCAAAAAAATAGCAATGGGACTAAGACAAAACTAAGGGCATCTTAGTCCTCCCTAGCATATTTTGATAGCATTTTTGCATTTCCAAAATCCTTATCACATTTCCAAAGTTCCTAGGTACATACATCCTAACTTCTTGTTGTGTAATTTTGTCATTTACACTCATTATTTGGCTTGCATTACTAGGTTTTGTGAGTTAAATATCAATTTGTCTTTTCCAAGCCTTTGCTTGGTGGTGAACTCCTTAAAATCCTTCCTAGGTCTCCCTTATTGAGAATTAACTCACCTTTGGGTTGATAATCAATCCAATTTAGGATCCTAGGACATCCTTGAATGATAATTGGAGAAAAGTGGTGTTCTATGACCTAGGTTATAAAGCATCCATTCCCCTATTATTCATTTTGGTGAACTCGATATTTTGGAAATTTATTTTTTTGAATTGGAGTTCATTAAGGTCCTAGATCTAGGTTGCATTCATTCTTGCATTACATCTTACATTAGTGAAAGTGCATCTAGGGTTTCAAATATTTGTATTAGTGAAAGTGCATATAGGTTGCATTTTTTGCACATTTTTCTAAACATTAGGTCCTTGGGTAGGAAACCTTGGAGCATTGTTATCAATCCACACTTTTTTATTTTTCTAAAAAACAACTTTTATTGGGAATAAAATTCCTTTACTGGTGTCTTAGTCCCTCTATTGTTTTTTTGCTCAAAACCCTATCTCTATTGTTTGCTTTCTATTCCATTTTTTGGAACTTCATAATTTCATCAGTAGGACAAAGACACCCTTGCTAGCATCTTAGTCCATATGGACCCTAAAGTTGTAGTTTTTAGGGTTTAAATATGCTTTTCTATGTTTCTTTTTGTTGCTTTCATTTTTCTATTATAGTTTGCAGAATTACCGTTATTTCAATTATAATTGTAAGCATAGGATATTGCATTCATTGCACTTTCTTTGGTTTATCCCTTGCATGAACTATACTACTTGGTGTCCTATTTCTAGTACTATGGTGAGACGAAGTACAAGACTCATGGAATCCCACGATAAAACACTCGTTGTAGATCTTGGGTTATCTAGCTCTCCTACTCCTAGTGTCTATATTAGTTCACTAGGTATGGATTGTACCTTTCATAACTCTTTTGATATGCCTACCTTACCTAGAAATGCTATGCTAAGTGCTCAAACAATGGTTGATCATATCCCTCAAGAAAACATAATGAAAATGCATGAAGACCTAGCCCATTTACAAGATAGCGTGAGTACTGAAAATATTTCCAACACCGTTATACCTTCTATAGATATTATTCACCGCATGATGGAAATTGATGGACTAGAAGTTGTGCATAATATAGCTCAAATGTTTGGATAACATCTTCCTTCCACCATCAATGGTTCTCAAACTTCAAACAATGTGCAAAACCAAGGAGTAATTTAAATTCCTCCCCCTTCAACCATAACCTCAATTCCCACCTATACCAATCCTCAAGTGACAAAAATGATGCAACCAAATAGCAATGTCCTCCTTCCTACCTCAAACATTTCTACCAGGGCTCCTTATACCTATGTGGCATCTAACCTTGTAACTCCTCCCAAAATCAATCCATTCACTTGTCCTTCCATCACATACACACCACCACCATATTAACCTCCATCTCAAACCAAAAAAAGTTACCCTATCATTAACCACCTCTTGCAAAGCCTTTCATCCATTCAACACCAAGTTTCCACCATAAATCAAAATAAAAATCGTCCACCTTCATACTATGTCAAAAGTAACACACTATCTTTAGAGATATTGAGAACTTCGATACCACAACATATAGAGATCCCTATTTGAGAAATATGGAGGAAAGGGAGATCCTGCTAATCATGTTAATGCCTTTGCTGCTTTGTGTAGTGACTTTATCCTTGAGGAAAAAAATTTGGCTGAACTTTTTCCCTGATCCTTGAAAGACATTGCCTTGGAAACGTTTTCTACATTATCAAATAACTCAATTCATTCATTTAATGAACTTGTTGAATCCTTTATTAACCATTTGCAAGTGCATATGGTTCATGAAATGACATTAGCTGATTTGATGATATGTAAGAAACATGAGGGTGAAAAATTCACCGACTTTATTTCCCGTTACCAATCACTTTATTCCAAAATTAGTGTGAAGATTCTCGATTCTCACCTTCAAAATATGTTCATAGAAAATTTACAAAGAAAGATACAATACAAGCTTACCATGATGCTTCCTTCATGCACTTATGCATTGCCCTTCAAGATTATCAAAACTTTGTAGGTAGTTGTGAACTGAAAACCACCTTTTCCCATCCTAAAAAGTCTAAATCTTCAAACCAAAACACATACTAGCCTTTCAAAAGACAAAATAAAAGTTTCCTTCAACTAAATTCTACCTCCCAAGCTACCCACCAAGTTGATACCCAAGTAGCTTCTATAAAGAAGAGTAATCCTTAGATCTTTGGGGATCTGTAAAGACAATTTTCCCCTTACCTAACATATTTCAAAACATCATGACTCAACTATTAAACAAAAACATACTTACCTTACCTCCCATTCAACCTCTTGACCCTATTAAGCCATTACCTCTGAGCTTTAGACACAATGCCTATTGTGCTTATCACCAATAAAAAGGACATGATATAGAACATTGCAAGTGTCTTAAATATCTTGTGCAAGACCTCATTGATTCTAATCATATCCAAATTGGAGGTGTGAATGACAATGGTAATAAATTTGTAGCTCTTCCTAACCAAAACATGTAAATATTTACCAATCCCATGCCTAATCATAATATTTCATTTGTTAAGGCTAGTGAAACTAAGCCTGATGTGATGAACGTTGACATGGATTATGATAACATGAACAATAATGAACAAAATCCTATGGATAATAATGACCAAAGTCCTATTAGTACAATGATAGGAGTAATTGAAATCGATCCTTGTAAAACAAAAACCAAAATTCCTATTGACATTACTTTCTCTTCAGAAGAAATAATAAAAAATGCACCTAATGGTCCTCTTTACATAGCTAACAGAATCAATGACAGGCCCATTCACATGTGATTTTAATTGATCTCGTCTATGTAGAGAATGTGATCATAGAGGAACTCTTATATGTGAATGAACTCGCTTAAGATAGATATGATAAACCAAAAGAATGGATTAAAATGCATGATGGTTTTGCTCATGCTACAATAGGCTTGATCAATCTCCCTTTACAAGTAGGACCAAAGAAATCAAATGTATCATTCTCTATCATCTCTAATTTGGATCAATTTTGTGTGAAGTTAGGCTACAAATGGCTTCACTCCATGAATGTGGTCCCATCTGTTGTTCATAAGTGCTTAAAGTTTCTAGTCGGCAATGAAGTATTCACAGTGAACCATAGTGGCTTTAGACCTCCACCTTCCCATGGAAACTTTTCCTTGGACTATTTTTTGCCTAAAGAAAATAGTATTGAGCTTAAATCCCTTTCGACTAACCAAGACCCATCCACAAAAACTCCCTTGCCTATTTCCTACAAAATACTAAGAGAAAACCAAACAAATCCTAATCTGCCTCTCAAGAAAATTTATAAAGCCAAACAAAAAGTGGTTGAACAACCTTCCATGGTTTCTTTTGTTCTTCCCTCATAAGAAGAAAAGGAACCTATGGTTGACAAACCCACTCCTACATAAATGCAACTTGAAAACCATAACAAAAGAAACCAAAATGCTAGAGAGTGTAGGTGTAGATGCCATGCTATTGCTCAAAAATTATATGAAGAGAACAACATAGAAAATAAAAATCCAAATTTGATAGAAGAAATAAACGATGAGCCTCCTCCATTACCAAAACCAATAGATCCTATGTCTCCAACACAACAAGGAGCAACACCTTCTATGCATATTATCATTCGTCCTCCTGTTGTGGTTAACTTGGATGACAATGGGGAAACCACTAAAATTGATGACCAAGTGCATAATGAGTTGAATTCGCTATTTTCCTCTTCTATGAGCTTAGACGATAACAATTGTGATCATCCTCCTAAACTGAGTAATCTACCACATGTTGAACTTGGTGATTCTCCTAGTACAACACTTGATCTTGTCCCTCTAGCTAGTGATCTACATTCTGCATATACTGAACAAGACTAGGATGTGGATGACTTGTTGGATGGTTGACTCACATATGCTTTACTAGTCTTTTTTCTTTTCTTTTTGCTTTCTTTTTGGTTGATTGCATGTGTGTAATGTGATCCCCTGTATTGTTTGATGTTTCTTCTCTATGTGCATTCCTCTATTTGTACCTTCATTCTTCTATATGTCATAAGATTTTTCCTTTTCATTGGTCTTTACCTTTCATTTTCAATTTTGTCTTGTGTTTTCCTTTTGGCGATGACGCACAGCATCAAGACACCCTATGTCTCTTCCATGTTGACCCAAAAGGCTTTTCATTATCTTTTCTTTTTCATTTCATTTTTTATTGTGTTTTCCTTTTGGAGATGACGCAAGGTGTTGAGAGACCCTATGTCTCTTCCATGTTGACCCAAAATATTTTTCATTATCTTTTCCTTTTCATTTCATTTTATCTTATTTTTTCCTTTTGGGGATGATGCAAGGCGACGAGACACCCTATGTCTCTTCCATGTTGACTCAAAAGGTTTTTCATTTTGTTTTCGCTATATTTGTGTCATTCTTCTAGTTCTATGTGTATTTGGGGAATGATGATAGTTTCGAGATCTCTAATATAAACCCTTGAGAATGCTAGATCTTGTATGAAAGTTAGCTTTAAGACCTACAAAAACACTTTAATGTTGCTCCAAAACTTCAACTTTGCTTGCTTTTGAAACTTGAATGCTCTTGCGAATGAATTCTTGAAGATTATTGATGCTTCTTGTAGTGTAGGAAAATACATACCCTTGCATTTTCACATTTTTTTGGGCCCGCCTTGCATTATTTATTCTTTATTTATGTCTTAATTGGTCCTATTTTGCATACACAAGCCTAATAAATTATATCTTTTTATGGCTAATCCTGACAAACATCAAAGGATAAATGATAATTTAATGATCTTGGTTGTGTGTCCTTGATTTTTAGAGTAGGACTAAGATGTTGGACCTAGTGTGTATTTGTCCTCCAAAGGTCTTGGGACCCTCTTTTTAAATGTGCCTTACAGAGGCCCCTTTTTGGAGTCTATGCCCCGAGTTTCAAGCCTCGGGACTAAGATGCCACCTAGGGCGTCTTAGTCCACCTCAAGTTTTTTCAGGATTTAATTTCAAATCTTGGCGAGATTTAGTCTCCTTTAATTAATGAATTCATATGTCAGCTTATTGTGGTGTAATTTTGAGATATTAAACATGGATAAGTATAAATACAAGGTTCTTTCACTTATTCTATCATCCAAGAAGCTAAGACTTTTGTGAAAGCATTCCTGATAGCATAATTAAGTTTACAAGAGCATTCAAGAGCAATTCATCAAGAATTTGGATCCATCATCTAGATTAAAGCATCATCTGAAAGGTATTCTTGCATCATGTGTGTTTTTGAGCTAGCATTTGTGATGTAGGATTTTGGTTCAAGCAAGCAACTCAAGTCAAGATCTATCAAGCATTCCTTTGATTCAAGATCTACATTTAAGCTATCCACTTCACACAAGTTTGCACATTTTGCAACAAGGGTTTTGACCAAGGAAAACCCCCATTTACTAACAATCAACAAGTTTTTCTTCCTTTATGTGTTTATGTTTTCATATTTAGGTTGAAGATCATTTGAAGTGCAAAGTTGTAAAGTTTCCAAGTTGCATTGCAAAGTTGTCATCTTCACAAAAAGTCACCTACATGTTAGATCTAGAGGTTTTAGGACCTAAGATCTAAGAAGAAGGAAGTGCAAACATTGAACCTCAAGATCACATTTCAAAGTGTTAGAAATTTAGATCAGGAATAAGTCAACAACAAGGGTGTCTTAGTCCTCCAAGTGGTATTTTACAAATATTCTTTTAGATTCTGTTTTGACATTTGAAGATTCTACATTTTGCCCGAAATATAGTAGGGGGACTAAGAAAATAGTAAGGGAATCTTAGTCTTCCCTAGCATATTTTGATAGCATTTTTTCATTTCCAGAACCCTTATCACATTTCCAAACTTCCTAGGTACATACATCCTAACATGCTATTGCTTAATTTTGTCATTTGCACTCATTATTTGGCTTGCATTACTAGGTTTTGTGAGTTAAATGCCAAGTTTTCTTTTCCAAGCCTTTTCTTAGTGGTGAACCCCTTAAAAGCCTTCCTAGGTCTCCCTTGTTGAGAATTGACTCACCTTTGTGTTGATAGTCAATCCAATTTGGGCTCCTAGGACATCCTTGAATGATAATTAGAGAAAAGTGGTGTTCTATGACCTAGGTTATAAAGCATGCATTCCCCTATTATTCACTTATCTCTTGAAATTGCTCTTGAATATGCTTTCTTAGATGATCAAAATGACTTAGAAACTTCCTTATATAGGCATTAACCCCTGTTTTACTATTATTAAGATCTTAAAGGCTTACAACAACCAAAAAATTGAATTAAAAAGGTGATTTTCCTGCTCAAATTTGAAAAAAGACCCAAATGGGACTCATTCGCCCAAGGTAGCGAATGGGTCCCACCTAGGGGGACTCATTTTCCCAAGGTGGTGAATGAGTCCCACCCTAGATTTTTGAGGCAGGTTTTTAGGATTTTTGATGTTTTAGATTATGTTGTCAAGTTTTTAGCTAAAATAAGCCTTGAGATCCAAAATAATGGATCTTAGGGGCCTATTAATGATGATTTTAAAAGGGTAATTAATCAAGGGTTCCAAAATAGGTCCAAATTAAGTGTGAAATTGCCTCACTTTCAAGAGCGTACAATTTCTATACTACAACAACCTTATAGGAGAGTATTTAATTTGTATGACCCTCAAAAGAAAATTCTTTTTTGTAGGATAAACCAATGAAATTAAATTATGATTGAGTTAAATATGATACACACATATAAAATCCAATCTCCAAAAGAGGAATACCCTCTATAATTAATGATATCAAAACATAATCTTTCCCCACACAATAATAAATTGGGCTAATTAGGAGCTAGATTCCTGGGATCCTCCATTTTAACTTACAGGTGGCCAGGGTTGAAGGAAATAGGCCAAGAAGCCTTTTTTCATTGGTGCCAGTGCCCTCAAAAGTGAACCAACTTATGGATTGATATATGTCATTTTCTCTTTATACGCATATATATTTTGAACGTATTTATGTTTTGTATATTGAAATATAATTAAATATTTTTTATTTCAAATCAAATTTTTATAATATATAATGTTGCTTATTGTTATTGAAATAACAATAGAATATTTGTTACTAATATCGAATTTTCACAATCCATAATGTTAGTTGTTATTGAGTAGTAGTAGAATATGTGTTAATGAAATCAAGATTCCACAATTCATAATGTTTGTTGCGATTGAAATAAGAGTAAGATATATGTTAATGATATCAGGTTTCCACAATCCATGATGTTGTTTGCTGCTATATCAGATTTGCACATATCCATAATGAAACGTATCAAGAATAGTAAAATATGTGTATTTTGTATTCAAAACATAGATGCCTCTTACATAATTACAATTTAAAATAACTCTGAATACTAGCATATATATATATATATACAAAAAACATTGAGAGATATCATTCTCAAGGCGCCTATTTTTTACAATTTTTCACATAAAAGTATATAGGCACCTTAAGAAGGATATCTCTCGATGTTTTTATATATATTATTAATAAATATATATATATATATATGTTAGTTTTTATTATCTCTCAATATCCCTATTCCTCTCTCTCCCCTATTTCTCTCTATATTTGTTGAGGTCAAAAAATTTCATCCATCATATTTGACACTACACTTCACGAACAACTTTAGAAAATTTTAGACACATCAACTCTTTAAACCTAGACAATTATCAAACCAAACCCCTAACTTAGCTACTTTGTGTGTGAAATGAATCCTTTTCCATACACTTAGTTGAGTTAGTCATCATTTTGTGGACTAGTTTATCTTAAAGGTCACAAGTCTACCTTAAAGATTTACATGTTCATTGACACCTTTATCCATGACATCAAAACAATCAAACCTATAGTCAAAAGTGTTGTCCAAGAGTTTAGAAAGTTCATCCCCAGTATCATTCTCCCTTTTCATCATCCATTCACATCATTGGTTCAAAACAACTTAGAGGGTCCCTTTTACCAAAATTTGAGCCAAATAGAGAGTTCCAACACTATAAATCTCAACATACCTCTCCCATAGGAATGACCCACAATTTATGGTTACAACAAGATCACAACACAAGAGAATCATGGAACAAACCAAAGGAACATCCACCACAAGTGATACTATCCCACAAGAATTTGATCCAAGGAGTCATTCTACCCCTTTACAACAACCATGAAACCCTTTAGGGTATGAGGTAGAAGATGTCACAAACAACCCACTTGAGCTCACTAAGGAGGAACTCCTCAAGTATAAACAAGATCATCAAACCTTAACAAATGTGGCTCCAAATTTTCTCACACAAACCTTGACACAAGGGTTAACCCAATCTAAAAATCAACCAACTCCATCCCTTGTGCCAAGTCAAACATTAACTCCTAGTCTTGCAACTAGGATTGCCACAGATTTTAGTCACACTCTCCCTTTAGGAGGCAACACACTTTTGTGTACCCAAAACACTAATTTTCCCCAAGACACAACTTAGAAACGAACATTTGGGGCCCCATTTGATTCTTCCACCACCATTTCCGAGCATCCCCTCCATCCATATGAACTGTGCTCACATTCCATAACACCATGACGACCTCAAAATTTTGAGCACAACCATCTCCATCCATCATCACAAATACCCAAAGTGTGCCCAATACTACACAAGTTAATGTGAACCAAGTGTCTCTACTAGGAAAACAAGGGCAAGATAACACCCTCATGCAATGGCAATCCTTAGCAAGTGGTTCCAACAACCCCATTGACACATCAAAACAAGTGGTTACCCAAACTATTCAAGTCAATCCACCATCCACATTAGCCCCATCTATCATCAATCCAAATCAAAGCAACACATTGTTCACAAACCCCATCAACCAAGGTAATGCCTTGGTCCCACATCAAACATGACAAGGGAAACCTCAACATATCAGTCAAGGGAATCCTTCTAATCAATTGATCCAAGGTTAGAATGTGCCATTGACATCACACTACCAAATGGTGTCGTCATCATCTTTACCATTGGGCCCCCAAATCTACATTCCTCCCACATAATCAATAATCTTACAAGGAATGGTAGCACAAAACAAACCACAATTCACTCACACCATGATCAACTAAAACCCATCTCATGTATCCCAATAAAAAAACACCTCCATGTTGCAAGGGCAACAAGCTCACACTCTAGATTTGCAACAAGCACAACAAGCTTACCATCAAGCATTGCAAGAACAAGAAGCCCAAGATCAATCCCTACTAGCACAACAAGCTCAAGCTCAAGCTTTGAAACAACAACAAGCTTATCAACAAGCCTTGCAACAATAGAAAGCTCAATAACAAGCCTTAGTCCGCAACAACAACAAGAAGCTCAACAATGAGCCTTAGTCACACAACAACAACAACAAGCCTTAGTCACACAACAACAACAAACACAACAAAAAGAATTTCTAGCACAACAATACACTCAACAACAACATGTCTTGATTGTGCAACAACAACAACAACAAGGCTTGTATTACAATCCCCAACAATACATCAACACATAACAAAACGTCATGAATCCAATAACACAAGGAGCATATATACCTCCACCCATACCACCATCACCTTTACAATATCATAATCCACCCTAAACACCATATAACACCCCATCATATCAAAATCCCACTTATACTTCATCCACCATGCCATAGTTCACAACATATGCTCCTCCACCAAATTCACAAGACAATCTGTCATCGCAGCTCAAGGCCCTCACGCAACAAATCCACAACATTCAAATGGGAAAAAAGAAGAAGCCACATACACAACAAAACTTGTGTCCATACCCATTTGATAGAAACATCACGATGGTACCTTTCCCACCAGGATTCAAAGTCCCTTAAATAAATAAATTAAATGATTCTTATTATAATTTGATTAATTTAAATAATAACACAATTACATATTAAAAAAGAAACGCATTGTGCTTAGTTCTTGTTGTTGATTAGTTTGTGTATTTAATGGAGATAAATATTTGAGATCATAATTGTTTTTTTTCAAGAAGGACAATAGAGTTGTTAGAGCACATTTGGTTGTGAACTAAAATAGCTCCAAATTAAAATCATAGTAGCATATTTTTGGATCAATAATGTGGTTGACCATATTATGTTTAGTTCATATCGGTGATTTGATAGTTGAAATGAAGATTAGTGGTTATTAGCATGCATTAGATCAAATTTAATGATGCAATTATTAATGCTCACCTATTATATCATTAATAATTTTGAAATATTATAATAAGTATATATACCTCATTTTTATATATTTTAAAGTCATAACATATCAAACTTCATATTTATTATTGTAAATAGATAATTATTTTGTAATCCTTCTAAATTAATCTCAAGGGGGTGAAGAATTTATCCTCAACTTTTTCAATGGAGTTTTTATATAATGACAATGTGCGAAGAGATCCTATACAAAAAGCCCTACTTTGTGCGATGAACATATTATCAATCTTTTTCTTGGGCAGTAAAATACTTTCACAGATGTGTAGGAATATATATTTGAGAAGCTCTACTTAAGAAGTATGTGTTCTATGTGGGAGAAGCCTTGAAACTAATGAGAGCAAAAACTGTGTTGTGTGTTGACTGAAAGAACAGAAGCTCTTCAAAGGAAGGAAAACATATGTGTTTCTTGTGTGTTGAGTCTACAGAGGTGGGTGGCAATTAAGACTCTATTGGCTGCGTTGAACAGGAAGAAAGAAGAAATTCATTCGTTGAATTATTTTTTATTAGTTAAAAACATGAATAATGGAGATGAAATTTGAATTCTGCGTTAAACATGCAAACTCAAGTGGTAGCTGAGTAACAGGAAGAAAGATTATAGATTTTTTTTTTTTTTTTTTGGTCGATCCCGACTTGGGTGCCACGGGGCACACAGTAATTGAATGGGTGTGATGTTCAACAAGGTGGTCAACTCACAACGGTGGTCAAATCCATTTAATTGATAATCTCTTACATTTAATATTAATGGATAAAGAAAATATGCATGTAATACATATAATATATTAATTAATAAATAGGCTACAAATAGTGTGATATTTGAGTCTGAAATAAGTCTCACGCCTGCAAACCACTTTTGAGTCATTGAAAAATAACTTTTAATTATCATTTAATGGTAAAATAACTGCCATTCAATGGTAAAAGCCTCCACAATCTCACTTATCATGTAAAAGCTAGATAAATATTGATTTTCCAACTAGATGGGAACTTTATATTTCCTTTTGCAATTTTTTTTGTCAATTTGATGGCAACTAAATCTATTTCATTTGCATTTCTTTATGTTTTCAATCTATATGCAAATATTTCAAAAGAAGATAATACTTAATTTCTTTAAGGAAAAAATCTAGACTTGTCAAAGTTTATTTCATTCCATTATTTAACGCTTAATATTATTGTTTAATCCAACCACATACAACTAGAATTTGTAGCACATGACATCCATATGCAACCATGCACATACGCATACTCTCTAACATATTAATACACATATAGTTTTATATTTGTGTAATCCATTAATTTTCTTATCAAACCCAACAATCATTTCTATATTATTACACAATATGATATCCAAGTTCAATAAATCCATTATGAAATCTTCTTTTAAAAAGTTTAAAACTTGTGGACAAAATGAAACTTGACCAGTCTCAAAAGAAATAACACATAAGGCTAAATTTAAACACCATGAGCACATCAATAGAATGATGTTGTCAAACCTATTAAATGCCACCTAGAGTGCCTTGAAGGATGAATATACACTAGAATGGGAGGAGAAGAACTTATAATATGAATATGTAAGAATTAAGGCATTGAAATAGAGTCCAACAAATTGAGGAAGAAGCTAGTTGAGGTACAATCTTGTATGGGAGAAACCTAAAATGATGTTTTCTATTAGAATTGGTGAAATGAAATAATTTTAAGCTAAAAGTAGGAAACAAGATCAATGAAATAAAATAAAGTTAAAAGACAGTGATGAAAAGTAGGAAGCCTCTGGGAAAGGTAGTCTCTATTAACCTTATAAAAGATGTTTAAAAGTATTTTTGGGATAAAATATTCAATATTATGGTAGGTGGAAGGAATATGATATTTAAGTCAACGGATTATGTAGACACTTCAATCTTGTTAATGCCATCACACCTAACAGACATCCATTAAATAAAATAATTCATCTAATCATTAATTAATCCATAAAAGTAAATCATTAATCATTCCACTTAAATAAATAAATTAAACGATTCTTATTATTTGACTAATTTAAATAATAACACGATTACATATTAGAAAAAGAGATGTATTGTGCTTAGTTCTTGTTGTTGATTAGTTTGTGTATTTAATGGAAATAAATATTTGAGATCGTAATTTTTTTTGTCAAGAACGACAATAGAATTGTTAGAGTACATTTGGTTGTGAACTAAAATAGCTCCAAATTAAAATCATGGTAGCATATTTTTGGATCAATAATGTGGTTGACCATATCGTGTTTAGTTCATATCGGTGATGTGATAGTTGAAATGAAGATTAGTGATTATTACACTGCATAAATAGTGCACTATTGTAGTAATTGTGAGTCATTAATTGTAGATTTAAATTCTTGCAAGTTATTTTTTGCACCAAAATAATAAAATCATATTTGATAATATTTAAGCATTTCAATGAGTAAGAACATTTTTTTCAAACATATAGCTAAGTATATTTATTGCATAGTTATATTTATTATAAGTCTTTTTTCCAAAATATTAATGATTTAATAATCAAAAACACAATTTTATAGAAGAAATTTCACTACAGACATAATTATTTCTCATAATAATTTACCATACCATTTCACAATACAAAAAGGATTATTGTGATAGTTATAATTGTGTTCAATGTCATTCAATCAATATCAAAACATTAATAGAGTTGAAATTTGAGTCTAGAATTAATATTTGAATAAGACTTGTTATTGATATACTTGAAATTTTATCACAATACATCAAAAATGTATTTATTTATGCATTGACTTTTCTCAACATAAACCAAAAAAAATTATGCATCACAAATGTATTTGAATTTGAGTCAATGCATCAAAAATGTATTTATCTATGCATTGACTTTCTCAACATAAACAAACAAAAAATTAATAATAATTACTCAAATTTCTTAGATAATTAACATCCAATACATATATATATATATCAATTAAAAAAATATTATTATTTATTCTTCGATAATCATAATTAAATAGAAAATCATTCTAAGTAAATTAAAATTGATTATTAAGTGAGGCTAATATAGGAATAAACTATTGTTCTTAACCATTAACTTTGTAATATCTAAATAAATTCATATTTTACAGAATAACTAAACAAAAGAGTCCATGATACGGACATCTGGATTGTTTGCCTTGATTTTATTCCAAACTTCCCCGCCTTTTCTCAATGCCTCTCTAAATTTATCGGTTCCTAACCCGCTGCAGCAGAACTCTCTTAGTGTTCTCAACCGTTCCAATCCCTTTGGGAATTTCTTCACTCTTGGACACCACTCTAAATACAATATCTGCAGGAAGGCCATCGCTCCATCCTCAAAATCAGGCAACTCCTCTAAAAGAGGAAAGTCTGATATAATTAGAAAGCGTAGATTGGGAAACCCGCATGACTTTCCAAACCCTTTTGGTATTTCTCTGCAACTCTCATTTGTCACTAATGTTAACTCTACCAAGTTAGGCATGGTTTCTAATGCTGGATAAATGCTACATTCACAATGCCATAATGTAAGCATCCTGAGATTTCCTAGCATACATACCCAACTCGGTATGGCAAAATTCCCCGCCTTAAGGGTTTGCAGATCCTGCAGGGCAGTCATATTCTGGGGTAAATGAAATTCTCCAGAGAAATCAGATGTTATAGATAGATGGCGCATCTGTAGTAGCTGCGCAAGGGTTCCATCTTGGAAACTGTTCAACTCCTTTTCATGCTTAAGAACCACGCTTAATTCTTGGAGGCGGGTTAATTTGCTAAGATCCTCAAACTTTAACAATCCATCCTCTTCAACAGAGAGGCTCAATTCATCTGATCTGAGTATCCGCAGACACTCCAGCTCTGATATTCCCTTCGGCATGTGACAGCGCAACCCATAATGGCAATCCTGTATGTTGAGGTGCTGAAGACATTTCAATTCACTTATCCACTCAGGCAGCCTTTGCAGACGTCGGCACCCAGATAGATCGAGCAAGACAAGGTTCTTAAGCCTCCTCACACAGTTCAGTACCTCCTCAATTCTTGTCCACGATAAATTTAAGAGTTTGAGAAGTTTTAGCCTTCCAACAGAGTGGGGCAACGAAGAGATCTTAGTTTGGCTCAAATCGACAACCCTTAATAATTTCAAGGGGCTGAAGAATTTTGTCTCAATCTTTTCAATGGGATTTTTATGTAGTGACAGAGTGCGAAGAGACCTGCTACAAGAAACCCTGCTCTGTTGGATGACCATATCATCTGTATCTTTTTTGGGCAGTAGAATTCTTTTCACAGATGTGCATGCATCTTCAACACAAAATGCACATCCATTTCCTTTAGATATGTCAATTGCCAAATCAAGCAGCAAGTCGTGGATCTTGCAATATTTGATTAGATTCGGCGAACTCTCCCATACTTCAAGCAAGCACAGATTGGTTAACTGATAAAAATAACCCCAACCAACATCCCACTGGTCTTCTCCTTGGGGAATCAATCCTTCCGCTATCCAGAGATTTATGAGATATTCGCAATTTATTACCTCATCCTCAGGAAAGTATGACAAATAAGAAAAACAGGGCTTAAGAGCTGGAGGCAAGGAATCATAACTCAATCTGAGAATCTCTATAACTCGGAAGTCCGGATTAGCCGCCTTTTTCTGTCGATT
This sequence comes from Sequoia sempervirens, assembly GCA_007258455.2. NCBI lineage: Eukaryota > Viridiplantae > Streptophyta > Pinopsida > Cupressales > Cupressaceae > Sequoia > Sequoia sempervirens. The sequence goes on from VDFB02047230.1 coordinate 467,828,655, forward strand.
CAATTTCGACTCTTGGAGTTGATGCAATCTAGAGGTCCAATTTCTTATATCTGTGCAGCCGGAGAGAGAAGCTCCTATTGTCTTTAGAAGCAATGGTAATCTCGCACATCGCTTTTCAACTTGAAGAGCTATATCTTCAAGGCAATATGGCGGGAGATTTTGGTGATAAGCTGGGAAGGCATAAGCACAGAACAACTGCCAACTCTCTTGCTTGGATAAAAGCTCCAACTCATATGTTTGAGCATAAAGATTTTGGCCAACTTCCCTGCTTCTGGTCGTAACCACAACTTTACATTGGCTATCACTGCCAATTGGAAGACCAAGCCTCGTAATGATGTTATCTTCTCTGGCTGCCCTCCAGACGTCATCCAGCACAATTAGAGACTTTCTTCCTTTTAAATGGTCATTAATCATCTCCGCCGCTCGCTCTTCCATTAAATCCTTTACAGCATCCCTTAGATCTCCAATATGCGACGCCAAAACACCTTGCAATTTATCAACAGAATATGACTGTGATATGGAAAGCCAGATTGAATGCTCATACCTTTGTTTGATTCTGTCAAAAACATGTTGGAGTAGATATGTCTTTCCTGATCCGCCCATCCCCACCACAGCAATGACTGGACTAGTTGGCTCATCTATCAAGGAGATAAGATGTTGAATTTTTGGCTCAATAGCCACAGGGTGTGAATAGCTAGGCAGGACACTATTTCCCTTCCATGCTGATCTCCCCTCTGCAATGCTTGATGGCTGTTCAGAGTGCACTAAATCACGGAAAAGCTTGAGCTGCTCTCCATCTTTCGTAATGGAATTGATTCTTTCACTCACTTTTTCAATTCTTTTCCCCATTTTATAGCGGAAAAGTATTTCATTCGGATTGCAAACACAAGACTGAGTTACACATCTAGTGTAAAGAGGGCGAACAGAGCACTCTTCCACAATGTCCTCTGCATCCCAAGCAACGTCCCTCACGTTGTGCAGCCATTCTTTGACGTCCTCGTCTTGTGTAGAAAGTGAATCCACATATTTCAGACCACCGCTTATAGTTCTGAGTCTCTTCTTCAGCCAGTCAAAGTCCCGGGTGAAGTTGCAAACCAGCGCTGCCTCTTCAGCTGCTTGTTGGACTATCATCTCAGTTAGTTTGCAAATAACACCTTGTGCAATTGCCCCTGCCATCCTTAATCTGTTATTATTAATACTGAGAGTGGAGATAAAAGACCTCTTTAGTTCGTATAAACGAACTACAGCAGATCGAACATGCGTTCAACAACTTTAGAACTCTTTGTTCTATCTGAGAACAGCCATGAAACTTCAAAGAGCAAAAAATCTTTGCAGTTTTTTTTGTTGAATCAAAGAAGATAAAATATGGGTAACAGTTAACAAGCTGTTGACTTCCTAGAGTTGGTGTTGCAGTCTTTTATGGGGAGTTAATAGATGAATAATGGAGGTGACTAAAGTCAAGTCTTTTATGAGACGCAAGAACAGATATTTTGTGGCAGGTATATTTTGCTGTCTTCCTTGTTCAAAGGTTATAAATTCTGTCATTTCGTTGCTCTGACTTGACCAGGGACGTGGTCAACTCACTAGGGGGGTCAAGTTCACGTGGGTGGTTAAGTAAACTTAATTGATAAGATTTATTTATAAGTAGTATTAATGGTGTTTTATTAAATGGATTTAAATAATTAGACAATAGAAGATGTAAATTCATTTTAAAGAGTTTGGAGTGTATTCAATTTGTCTCATATAATAATTATTTGTATTTTTTTAGTGAAAATTTAATATGCATTTTTAATTAATTTTTCTTCATTTTTCTATTGTGATCATTATTGTGTTGTTATATAGGTATAAGTATGTGTGCTCCTATGAACCGTCTTTTGGAACAATGTGTATCAATATAAAAAGGTCATAAAATGAAGAAGACTTGATGAATATTAATTGATCTCCAAAGTTTGTGCACACATAGGTTGTTTTGCAAATAAGACATGCATGAAAATACTTATCGCAGTCTTAATGTGTAATATAATAGTTTTAATATATTAAAGCCTACAACAATACAACAAAAGCAAGCACTAAAGTGGCATCAAAGCAAACAACTACTTATAGATTATCACTTAATATGATACTCACAAATAAAATGTCAGCTCCAAGGTTTTCACAAATTGGGATAACAAAATTTTAGAGAATTGGAACCTGATTCACCCCCCTCTAGTGAATGGTTCCACGCACCTCCCAGCATCAAAGTTGGATCATCTTTTGGCCAAGTGGGAAGTCCCTTCTACACCATTCGTTCAACTCAACTTTTATGGGATCTCTAGAGGAAATTTAGGGACATGAGGAATTATATGTGTTTTTAGAAAAGTGATCTAAAAATTATACTAGCAATCTCCAAAAAGATCCTTGATGGCACCAACAATGAGGCTAAAGTCCATATTTTTTTAACTAGTCTAACTATAAGAAGAAGAGAAGGATATCCAAAAATGCACAGAGTGAGATTCAATGTTAGCAATAAAAGCTCTCAAAGAAAAAAAAATATTGGTGCTTGGAAAATGAACATCTTTCAAATGATCTAGCCTTTGTTGGAAGATTTTGTTGATTTCAAATGCAACCATGATTACAAGGACACAAATAGGCTAGTAGATGAATTTTCCAACATGACCATTGATCGAAAGGGGGACATCATTAAATTCAACACTTGTAGGTTGTTGAGTAAATCTAGTCTCTTAGGATAATAGCTTAGGGAGACCATCATCATGCCACCTCATAGGTCTTCTTTAGTCATTCACACTTTTAAACTATATTTTCACTCTCAATTTGTTAATTTGTATTGTGTAAATCTAGTGGATTTTAGTCTCATGTGGTCATTTATGCATCATTTATGGCAATGTTTGTTGATGGATTGCAAGATTTGGATGGGAGAATACTATGTACTTTTCCTTATTAAGGTGACTAATTTTAATTTTGGAAAAATTCTCCTATTATGCCACCTTAATCATTTAATCCCTCATTGGAGATTTTTTGATAACAAATCCAAAATTTACTACCTAGTTGCATGACAAGTGAAATCAACTTGGAATAACATTTGTTACTTCTCTCTTAAGACGTTATTTAAGTAGTTATTTGTTCATTCAAAGGTGTATTTCCTAGCACTCATTTTGTAGTAAATATTAAAATTCTCCCTATCAAAAAGAATATTTGGATCGTTATTGCCACCCTAAATGAGAGCCTAAGGAATTGGGGTCTTATAAAGTTCTTAAAGCTTGGCTTCATCTTTTCCTTCGACTACAGTTGAATGGAGGTGGCTATGAGTTATACCAGAGGTAAAGGCCTACTACTTAATTGCCTTTGCTAGTTGAACTACTCTGTGTTGCTCTCTATTTTCTAATATAATGTCATAGACTTGCTTCTTGACCTAGAATTTTTGCATTGATTTGGGTTCAACTTTTTTTCAACCTTGCTTTCAAAGGTTGCATTCTAGTTAGTTGGTAGGAATATGATGCATTTCTTAGTTTGGTGCCACTGCCTAAATTGGGGTAATTTTCTTGCATAACAAACGTTCAAGGTTTTACCTAGTCATCTATGTTCACAACATGCTATGGTTGTAGGCCTACTACACACTAAGAGTAAAGATTTCAAGGTTTCTCTACAAGAACACACCACCACATGGTCTAGATGATCCATTTGTGTCCCCTAATATTTTGTCTCCTACTCTATGCAAATCACACCCTAATACAACCCTATTCAATGATGATTAGGTGAATGTTGCTATTTTGACCTCTAATTATATATTTTTGTATCATTGTTCTATTCACTTTTGTTAATTTTATCTATGTCCTTCATGTAAAACCTCTTATAGTTTAATATATAAGTGGTCTACCACCTTTTTATCAATAAAATAATAATTAATGACAAATTTTTATTGTAAATTTATAAATTACAAAATCACAAAATTACGTATCTTTTACTATCTTATATATTTTTACAGATACATGAATTATGAAAAGAATAAAAACTAATAACTCTTTACTAATCAAATATATTGATTGGGAGGTTTGTGTGCACATGTGCATGTGTATGTGGGCACACATGGGCATGCACGTGTGCGTGTGGGTGCGTGTGGGCATGTGTGTGTATGCATAGTTAGGCACATGTGTGGGCACATGCACGCGTGTGTGTGGGTGCGTGTGGGCATGTGTGGGCATGTGTGTGTATGCATAGTTAGGCGCATGTGTGGGCACATGCACGCGTGTGTGTGGGTGCGTGTGGGCATGTGTGTGTATGCATAAGTGTGTGCATCAATGAGCACATGCATGTGTGTCTATGGGCATGTGCATGTGTGTGAGAGAAAGACTTAGAGAGAGAGAGTGTGTGTGACATAGAGAGAGAGAGAGAGAGAGAGAGAGAGAGAGAGAGATAAGTGTTATCTTTTATGGATTAAGGCAATTGTTCCTCTCTTTTTTTTGAGTGAATATTCATAACTTTCGTATGAGTAGAAGTGGTTAAGTGTGGTATTTTTAAGATTGATGATAAGACTTGTATGTTAACATGCATTACACAATGTTTAATGATGTAATTGTTCATATAAAAATTATGTTACTCTTATTTTCACCTACTGCTTACCTTCTTAATAATTTTCAAATTATAAAATAAATATCTAAAAATCCTCTTTTAAAATGTTTTAAACCATAAAATATTAAACTTCAATTTCATTAATAAGTTTATAAAATATCAATTAAAAGTTCTTAATTTTCCAAACTGATTATGAAAATAAAAATTTAATAATTGACTCTTTTTCTAATATTCTCGACATCATCTTATTATTTGTAATCTTTTTATTTTGTTCAATACAATAAAATACTTATGAATGATTAATTAAAATTTCTTAATATTTTGAAACTATTTAATGTAAATTTATTATTTAAATAATTATGTATAAATACATTATTTTCATTATTTATTCCTTCTATATATAATAGTTCTTAGAAAACTTTAAATTCAAAGAGTTTTAAAAATAATAAATTAAATTAATCTCCATTATAACATAATGAAAAAATTATATAAATATTTTTAATAATAAATTATGTTATTTATTATTCAATTTAAAAATAAGATTTTTTTTTTTATTAAAAATATTTAATCTTATAAAAATTTGATTTTTACCCAAATAAATAAATATATATATATAACTTCAAATAAAATAGATAATATATCGGTTAACACACGAACTGTGAAAAACATAACTAATATAAAATTCTAACTTTAGTATTGAGAAACATAAGAATTAATATAAAATTTTGTATCCGCTAACTCTGTACTAATATAAATTCACAAATTGCGAAATAACTACATAAAAGATTAGTCACCATTCTATTTTAAGCCTATGATGCGCACATGCGGATTTTTTGCTTTCATTATATTCCACACTTCCCCGCCTTCACTCTACCTCTCTCTAAATTTATCGGTTCCTGACCAATAGTAGCACAACTCCCTAAGTCTTCTCAACCGTTCCAATCCCTCTGGAACTCTCTTCACTCTTGGAATCCCAAGTATACCGAATATCTCCAGGACGGCCATCGCTCCATCCTCCAAATCCGGCAACTCCTCCAAAAGAGGGAAGTCCGATATTTCCAGTAAGCGTAGCTTTGGAAACCCGAGTGACCTTCCAAACGCCTTTGGTACTTGTCTACAATTCTCATTACCATATAATCTCAACTCTATCAAGTTAGGCATTGCTTCTAGTGCCGGATAATCGCTACAAACACAATTACTTAATATGAGCTGCCTCAGATTTGGTGGCATACAGACCCAACTCGGGAACGCAAAATTCTGGAAACACAGTGTTTGGAGATCTTGCAGGGCAGTGATATTCTGCGGTAGATACGATTCTGTAGAGAAACCAGATGCTATTGACAGATGGCGCATCTTGAGTAGATGACCAAGGATTCCATCTTGGATATTCTTCAACTCCTTTTCATGCTTAACAATTAAGCTGAATTCTTGGAGGCAGGTTAATTTGACAACATCCTCCAACTTTAACAATCCATCCTCTTCAATAGAGAGCCTTAAATGATCTGATCTCAGTACCAGCAAATACGCTAACTCTGATATTCCCTTCGGAATATGAATTGGTAGCTCATCATGGCAATCATGTATATTGAGATGTTGGAGACATTTCAATTCACTTATCCACAGAGGCAGCCTTTGCAGCTGTTTGCAGAAAGACATATCGAGCAAGACAAGACTCCTAAGACTTCTCACACAGATTGGTACCTCCTCAATATTTGTCCGTGATAAATTTAAAAGCTTGAGAAGTTTCTGCTTACCAACACAGTGGGGCAATGTTGAGATCTTAGTTTGGCTTAAGTCGAGAACCCTTAATAATCTCATAGGGCTCAAGAAATTTGCCTCAATTTTTTCAAGGGGATTTTTATAAAATGACAGAGTAAGAAGAGACCTGGGACAAGAAGCCCTGCTCTGCGCGATGACCATATCATTTATCTTTTTTTTGGCCAGTAAAATTCTTTTCACAGATGTGAAGTCACCATCAACTGCAAATACACATCTATTTTCTTTAGATAGATCAATTGCCAAATCAAGCAGCAAGTCATGGATCTTGCAATATTTTATTAGGCCCGACCCTTTATCCCATACTTCAAGCAAGCACAGATTGGTCAACTGATGTAAATAACCCCAAGCAACATCCCACTGATCTTCTCCTTGGGGAATGAATCCTTCAGCTATTCAGAGATTTATGAGATACTCGCAATCTATTGTCTCATCTTCAGGAAATGAGGACAAATAAGAAAAACAGGGCTTAAGACATGCAGGCAAAGAGTCATAACTCAATCTGAGAATCTCTATGATGCGGTAGTCGGGATCAGTTACCTCCTTTTGAGGATGCAATTCCGATTCTTTGAGTCGAGACAATTTGGAGTTCCACTCGCTTGATTCTGTGCAGCCGGAGAGTGACCCTCCTATTGTCTTCAGTGCCAATGGTAATCTCCCGCACTGCTTTTCAATTTCATGAGCCAACACTTTAAGGTGATGTGGCGGAAGATTTCTGTCATAATTAGAGAAGGCATATGCACAGAACAACTGCCAACTCTCTTCCTCGGATAAAAGCTCCATTTCATATATACAAGCTTCAAAGTTCTGGCCAACTCCTCTGTTTCTGGTAGTAACCACAACTTTACATTGGCTGTCACGGCCGATTGGAAGACCAAGGCTGATAATGATATTATCTTCTCTGTCTGCTCTCCAGACGTCATCCAGCACGATGAGAGACTTTTTTCCTTGTAAACCGGAATGAATCAGCTCCGCGGCTCGCTCGTCACTTACATCCTTCACCCTAACCTCTAAATCTCCCATGTGCGACGCTAAATCGCACTGTAATCTATGAACAGAATATGACTGAGATATGGAAAGCCAGATTGAATGATCATACCTTTCTTTGATTCTGTCAAAAAGGTTTTGGAGAAGAAATGTCTTCCCTGCTCCTCCCATCCCCACCACGGTAATGACTGGAACAGTTGATTGATCTATCAAGGAGATGACGTGCTGAAGCTTGGGCTCAATCGCCACAGAGTGTGAATCGCTGGGCAGGAGACTATTTCCCTTCCACGCTCTCCCCGCTGCACTGCTTGATGGCTGTTCGGAGGCAGACGGCACCAAATCACGGAAAAGCTTCAGCTGCTTTCCACCTTCCGTGATGAATCTGATTCGTTCTTTCACTTCCTGAATTCTTTTTCCCATTCTATAGCGGAGAATTAATTCATGAGGATTGCAAACACAAGACTCAGTTACAATGCTAGTGTAAAGAGGGCGAACAACACACTCTTCCACAATGTCCTCTGCATCCCAGGCAACGTCCCTAACATTTTGCAGCCATTCTTTGACATCCTCATCTTGTGTAGAAAGTGAATCCACATATTTCAGACCACCGCTTACAGTTTTGAGTCTCTTCTTCAGCCAGTCAAAGTCCCGGGTGAAGTTGCAAACTAGCGTTGCCTCTTCAGCTGCTTGTTGAACTATCATCTCAGTTATTTTGCGAAAAACACTTTGTGCAATTGCACCTGCCATCCTTAATCTGTTATTACTAATACTGATAAAAGAGCTCTTAAATTCTTATACACACCCAACTACAACAGATCGACGTTGCTTAAGGATGCGTTAAAACAACTTAAACTTTAGAATTCTGTGTTCTATGTGAGAATAGCCCCGAGACTTAAAAAAGCAAAAAAGTCTTTCAGTGTTTGTGTTGAACCAGAGAAGGAAAATTTTGGGTAGCAGTTATCAAGCTGTTGACTTTCTAGAGGCGGTATTTCAGGGGCCGTTGAGAGATATTAATGGAGATGAGCAAAGTCAAATGGTTGATGTGTCACAGGAAGAAATTTTTTGTGGTAGGTATAGAAAAAAGTTTCTAGCTGTCGTTTCGTTGGTGCGACTTGGCAACGGGTAATGGGCATGAGATGTTCAAAGGGAGGTGAACTCACGAGGTTGGTCAAGTCCATTTAATTGATAAGATTATTTTAAAATAATATTACTTGGTATTTTATTAAATGGATTTAAATAATTAGACAATATAAGGTGTAGATTCATTTTTAAAGAACTTGAATGGATTTAAATAGTCAAATAATATACGATGTAGATTCATTTCAAAAAGCTTGAAATATGTATTTTATCCTATATAATAATTATCTAAGTCTTATTAGGAAAATTTCATATTTATTCTTAATTAAGTTTTCATTAGTTTTCTAATTTGATCATTATTGTGTTGCTATATAAGCATGTATGTTCGTATGAGCAACCTTTTGGAACAATGTGGATTAATATAGAAAAGTTATAGAATAAAGAAAACTTGATAAATGTTGGTTGATGTTCAAAGTTAGTAAATCCATGAGTTGTTTTGCAAATAAGATATTCATGAAAATATTTATCCTAGTCTTAAGGCATAATACACTAGTTCTAATAGATTAAAGAATACAACAATATGTTGGAGTTATGGGCAGGCACTGAGAGGGGGGGGTGAATCAGTGTCTGAAACTTTTTTCAACTTCGACCAAGATGTTTAATTCTGATTTCCTTTTCTTTCAACAATAGAGTAGAGTAATCACTTTTGAAAGCACAAAGATATGACAACATTAACTCAGTCTATTTGACAACTTATGAAAATATGATTTGAGTGAGATATCTTAAATTTGCCAAAACATAGCTCAGATTTGATCTCAATATTACTCTGATTAATGCATTCATGAGTTGAATGTAATCATTCATAAACAGAATTGAGAACAGTAATAAACCCAATAGTGAACTGAAACTACAACAACACAGAAAAGTAGTGAGCTCACAGAAGAACAAAGAGACAAAAGATTTGCTGAGTGGAAAACCCTCCTGGGGTAGAAAAACCACTCCTAAACTGCCATACTGGCTTAATCTTTTTAACCAGCTGTTCACAATGCCTTATAGGCTAATTTCTGAGCACCAACTCAAGGAGCACCAACCCCTCATTTAGAGACACCAATCTCAAGGAGCACCAACCCCTTATTTAGAGACACCAATCTCAAGGAGCACCAACCCCTTACTTAGATTACATAATTACAATAATAATATCAGAGGATCACTCTATTTTCAAGTAAGCTCAAGAAGCTCAACACTCTTATCTACCTCATACTCTAAGAATTCAACTATGTATTACAGATTTTTCCAATACATCTCTTGATACGGCCAAAATAACTATCTCTTAGAATTACTAGCCAGCAACACCTTCACAGTTTTCAACATAGGTTTATATATACAGTTCAAGTATGTCAGTTACGAAGAAATCTTCAAAAAGCAGTTTTCACCAGATTATGAAATTCTCTTGCTGATTTTTGAATATAAAGTTGAATATTGACAGACTGTCAATGATGATATAAATCAAGAGTAACACTTATCTAGAGAATTGCAAATCATCCATTATTTCAAAAATGCAACTGCTCAAAAAGGAAACTCAATGAATATTCTACCATGTAACGGTTGTGAGATTCGATGCCAATCCATGATGTTGACCTGCCACTATCTTTAGAAATTCACCATGCCGGCCATAGTGTATGAGTCTGTTAATCATTCGCTGAGACATCCAAATAGTTCTGCCGAAGGCAATTATAACATTGATCGCTCCTTTGTTCCCTATGCGTTTCCATGACCTTCTACCGTCAGGGAGAAACCATATCGAAGATCTTTATGTTTCAGTCGTTGAGACACAAGAGTCTTTCTCACTAAGATGCCCTTTTGTTCCGTTCACTATCGCTATAGCCTTTTGATATCAGAGAGATATCTTGTAGACAAATCTTTGTTTTGCTAAGAGCCCTCATGATCAACATGTCGCTGTAACAATTCAATACCTATGCCGAAAGCAACTTTATCACTGTCAATCATCCCTCTGTTTGTCGTTGTAACCTTCAACAGTCTAGGATACGTTATATAGAATACCTTTTATTTTACCAAAACCCCACTTGATACACATTAGTCGCCGTGACACATGGTTTATCTTGCTGATGAGACCATCCATCCCAAGTGGGTCGCTATAACATGCCGACATCGAGGAGACCTCCCGTAGATTATATTGTCTCATACCGAAACAACCCGAAAACCTTAGATTGCCAAGAGAATTCAATTCTCATACCGACAGAGACCATTTGTATTCCATCGGCGAGACATATCAATGTCAGGGAGACCTCTCGTAGAATGCTTGAGTCATATCGAATGTCATCCTTTCATCTGGTCTCGCTAAGAAAATCCAGATCTTATGTCGACAAAGTCCCTTTATGTTCCATCGGCGAGATCGAAGGTCACTCGCCGAAAACCCTAGCTCTTACCGAAGAGACTACCTTTATGTTTTCAGTCGATGTAACAAATTGAATTCTCCAAGACCATATAACGACACCACAACTTTCGTCGATAGACTTCCACATGCACTAGTCGGGGAGACAATATGATTTCGCTATGACCTCAGCCCAACGGCCAAACTCATGCCAATATACTTATTCTAAAGCGGGTCGGTGTGACATTGCATATTCGACGAAACATTACACCGAAGATGATTTCCTTTGCTGATATGCTCATTTTGAAGCAGGTCGGGGAGACATAATGAAATCGATAAGACCTTATCCCAACGGTATAACATATGCCGATAGAGAACACTTTCTGTCATTGAAACAAAAGAGAAGTCTTGCCGACAGCAGCCTGTAAGATAAATTCAATCCCCATGACATCTGAAATGTCTTTCCAATAGGCAACTCAGACATTTCAAAGTGGATTAGGGAGACCCTGCCATACTCATGCCGATATGTATAAGCCCGAATGAGAAACAACCAATACCTATGGTATGCAAAGAGAACCATCTTGACAAGGAAACCATTGAAAGGGATTTTTTCATCAAGGACAAACCATAACCACAACTGAGAACCAACACAATACTATAGAAAGCAAGCACTAAAGTGGCACCAAAGAAAATAACTACCTATAGATTGTTACTCAATATGATTCATAGGATGAAATAATCCATTATGAAATCTTGTTCTCATATGTCAAAAAGTATGTGGACAAAATAAAACTTCATAATAACATCTAGTTTACCTTAGTTGGTTTCAAGGGAATAACACATGAGACTAAATTTCAACACCATGAAGAAAACAATAGAATGACATAGTCAAACCTAACAATGTCATCTTAGAATGCCTTGAAGGATGAAGAAACACTAGAATGGGTGGAGAACTTATAAAATGATATGTACAAGAACTAAGACACTCAAACAAAGGATAGCCATCAAAAGAAGAAGCTATTTGAAGCACAAGATCTTGTATGGGAACAACCTAAAATGATATCTACTACTATGACATGGTGAAATTAAAAATTCTTAAGCTAAAAGAAGTAGGAAACAAGGTCAATGAAATGAAAAAAAAAAAGTAAAAAATACCATGGAAAAATAGGATGTCTTCAAAAACATACTCTCTACCAACCTCATAAAATGTGTTTAGAAGTCTTTTTGGGACAACATAGTCAATATCATAGTAGGTAGAATAAATATGTTATTTTAAGCTTAGGGACCCAATAAACACTTCAATCTTGCTAATGCCATGATGCCTAACGAACACCCATTAATTAAAATATTTCATTTAATCATTAATTAATCCACTTAACTAAACTAATTGAATGATTATTATTATTTAATCAATTTAAATATTCCATTAGTCACAACTTCTAAAAATTAATAAATAAATTCTATTTTTAAATCAATCATCCACAAATTAATTTAATAAATAATGATAACATATGTGTGTGGGAAAGGAAGCGGAGAGGGAATTTTGAATTCCCCTGACAACATATGCGAGTGGGAAAGGAAGCGGAGAGGGAATTTTGAATTCCCCTGAAGATGAGGATGGTGGTGAAGCAGATTTCGATGAAGATGATCTAGTTTGCTATTTTCTAGGCATTTGGGGGTTTTCATGAGCAATTGAGAGATATTAATGGAGATAAGCGAAGTCAAATGGTTGTTGTGTCAGAGGAAGAAATTTTTTGTGGTAGGTATAGAAAAAAGTTTCTAGTTGTCGTTTCATTGCTGCCACTTGGCAAGGGGTAATGGGCATGAGATGTTCAAAGAGAGGTGAACTCATGAGGTTGGTCAAGTCCATTTAATTGATAAGATTGATTTAAAATAATATTACACTGGTATTTTATTAAATGGATTTAAATAATTAGACAATATAAGAGTTTTAATTGATTTAAATGGTTAAATAATATAAGATGTAGATTCATTTTGAAAAGTTTGGAGTTTATTTATTTTATTCTATATAATTATTATTTGAGTCTTCTTAGGAAAATTTCATATAATTTATTCTTAATTAAGTTTTCATTAGTTCTCTAATTTGATCATTATTGTATTGCTATATAAGCATGTGTGTTCATATGAGCAACCTTTTGGAACAATGTGGATCAATATGAAAAAGTTATAGAATAAAGAAAACTTGATTTAAATGTGGATTGTTCTTCAAAGTTAGTCAATCCACGAGTTGTTTTGCAAATAAGATATGCATGGAAATATTGATCTTAGTCTTAAGGTATAATATGCTAGTTCTAATAGATTAAAGAATACAACAATACTATAAAAAGCAAGCACTAAAGTGGCACCGAAGAAAATAACTACCTATAGATTATTACTCAATATGATCCTTAGGATGAAATAATCCATTATGAAATCTTGTTCTCATATGTCAAAAAGTATGTGGAAAAAATTAATCTTCATAATAACATCTAGTTTACCTCAGCTAGTTTCAAGGGAATGACACATGAGACTAAATTTCAACACCATGCAGACAACAATAAAATAATATACTCAAACCTAACAATGTCATCTTAATAAGGGGGGTCCACTCAAGGGACACACAATTCAAAAGTTGCCATCTTAGAGCGATCCGTCATCAAGGGATCCTTTCGAAATATGTTCACTTCATCAAGGAATTCGAAAGGAAGGTCATGCCCCCATGCAAGGGGAATTCAAAGTGTTCTTGCTTCGGAGGAAGGTCTTCAAGCCCTTTCTTTATGAACCTGTGATGAAGGAAACACATTCCACTAGGGGGCATGTGCAGGATCATGGTATGCCAAAAAGTGGCAATGGAGAAAAAAATACGTGTTTCTACGACTCAAAAACGCGAAAATGGTGAGTTGACTTTTTGGAGCTGGGGTGACTACCGAGGCAGAGGGAAAAGTTAGTTTTAGGAATCGGATATCCGATCCAAATCAGATATCCGATTTGGATCAGATATCCGATTTTGTTAAATATAAATAAATCTCATTCCGACCGAAGCAAAAGGCAACTTGCCTTTAGGAATCGGATATCCGATCCAAATCGGATATCCGATTTGTTTGAACTGTATATATAAAAAAAAACCCGCGACCAAAACTCATTCATATTTGTTTTCGGCTCATCGGCGGCGGGCGCATAGTGTAGAGCAAAATCCGATATCCGATTTGGAGTCCATCTCTATCAGGTAAAGTTTTTAATTTTTTGTCAAATTTTCAATTAGATTTGTTTATTTTTAGTTGATTTTTTTCAAAATATTGTTTTTTGGTAGAAAAACTAGGGTTTTTTGGTAGATTTACAAAAAAACATAAAAAATTGAAGAAAAATAGTAAGAAACTACTTTTTTTAAAAATGTAATGGCATTTCCATAGCATACAAACATTAAGAGCAAATAAAATACAGAGTTCAATCCATGAATTATAGAAAATAGATTTTTGTTGGTTATATTCATATCGCTGATTACATTGCACAAAACATACTACAACTGCATAAATATCAAATGGTGACAGTTGTCGATGCTACCACATTTTTCATACATGTCTACCAAAGCATTTTATCAAACAGTTCACTACCTTGCTGCTATAGCTAAAACCCTAAAACAGGTGCTTATGAACAAGTTATGGATG